>JACAXG010000003.1:2657902-3257902 GCA_018881555.1 Amblyornis subalaris
GAACCGGGGACAGGTTGAAGGCCAGACAACGGGACCGCTGTCCCAGGTGTCCCCGGCCAATAAATTCCGGGGTCTCGGCCCAGCTCCCTCCTTCCCCGGGGCAGCGCTGGCCACGGAGCGGAGCGGAGCGGCCGGCGGCGGCCGGGTCGGCTGGGCAGATCCGGAGAGCCCTGATTTGGGGTAAATCTGGGCATGTGGGGCGGGCAGGAGGGGTTTCATGCCGCGTCCCTGGCAGCAGCGCTCCGAGCGGGCTGGGAAGGGCTGCGGCTGGGCCAGCCCAGAGGGCACGATTCGGAGATGTCACTGCGTCCCTAATGCTGCTGCAGGGAAAAAAAAACCCAAGCCAACCAAAAAACAAGCAACAGACCCCCTCACCCCCCCAAAAGAAAACAAACCAGAAAAAAAAATAACACTAAAAAAAAAAAAAGGCCATATTGTATATAAAATTCGAAGGAGAACAAGCAATAGATCTACTCAGGTAGGCGATTCCAGGGAGCGGCACATTTCAAACTGGATGGCAAACGAAGCGCACAAGCCGGCGCTTCATTTTTAAGCAAAAAAAATACAGCTTTTGTTTGTTAATAGGTGGATTAAAAAGTCAAAATCCCAGCTATTTGGAAATGGGGGGCGAGTCAAATTAATAGGCTGCAAATCTTCAGGAGGAGGCTTTATTTACTAACCCGCCCCAGCCACGTGTGGTAAACTTCTGCGGGTGCAAGGCGGCCCCGCATCTCTTCTCTTTGCACTCAGAAGTCAATAGATCAGAAACCCAAATTAACTCCCAGCCTATTTTCCATACACCCAGCCACCTTTTTTTTTTTTTTTTTTTTTATTTCTTGGTTATATTGAATTGTACTGTTTGCAGCCTCATTAAATCCATTCCAAGACAAAAGAATAAAAGACTGGGGGGAGGGAGGGAACAGGAGAGGAGGGGGAACAGGAGAGGGAATGGGCAAAAAAAAAAACAGATAAAGAAAACAAATAAAGCCCTTTAACTAGATCTTCACATAAATGTCACAGTTTCTCAGCATTTACGATTTCCCTGTTTAGCATAAAAACACTTAAGGACAAGATTGAAGGCTTTCCGAGAGATCTGGACAGAAGTCAAAGCTATCATTCGGACGTAAAAAAAAAAAAAAAAAGAAAAAAGAAAAAAGAGGGGATGGCGGAGTGGGGGCGGGAGGTGGCGGAAAACAAGTGCTCTTCCAAATAAGACTAAAGAAAAGTGAATTTCATTGTAATTCATAGGCTTGTTCCAAATACCAAGAGAGAAAGAAGAAAGAATAGAAGCGCACAGATGCCCCGACGAAGGGAGAACAGCTCTGCTTCCATTGTTGTGGAGTTAAACAGTGGAAGGGAGGGTTAACCTAATCCATCAMATTGTCTGGAAATTGTGAAGAAAATTCAAAAACCATATGGTCTCCAAGCGCTCGCCTTCTCTCTGCTGTGGAGGGGCACGCTTGTTTCAGCATGGCGAACCGCAGGAGGCTGTATATGCTCCATTGTCGCTTGTCACTTCAGAGAAGAGGGCTCATTTGTCCCCAGTTTTCATGCTTTACGCTAAAAATTACAACCCCATCCATTCTCAAAGAGGAGAAAGATTTATTTAGCCTGCGAGAAACTGGACCAAAAAAAAAATCCAACCCACAAACCAACCCTGTCTTATCTGGACACTTCTCTGCCGACTCCACCACTGTACACCAGATTTGCTTTTCTCACATAAATTTTGCAAAGAATAGGGAGAAACACACGTTGCTGTACTCCAAAGGCAAGTCACGCTGCCAAGAGAAAACACACTCACCAGAGCTTTAATTTTGGCTGGGAAAAAAAAAAAAGAAAGAAAAAAAAAAAGGAGCGAGAAAATTAAAATAAAAAGAATTAAAGGGAGGAAACGAAACATTTTCCATCCCCGTGTCCCCGTGGCAGCTTTTGCCCAGAAGCGGGAGGCCTGGCCTGCCTGGCGGAGGGCAGCTCCCCCCGCAGGACACCCCGCTCCTTTTGTCCAAATCGGGGATAACTCCTTGCTCCCTCTCGGATTTGTTGGTTTTTTTTTTTTTTTTCTATTATTTTTTCTCTCCCCCTCTTTTTCCCCTCCAGTTTCGGGCTGGAAATGCCCTGCTGGCGGCGGGAGCGGCGGGGCGATCCAGGGGTACCGGTGGTCCCGCTCGCCCCTCCGCGCTCCCGCTGCCGCCGCCGCGCATTCCCCGCGCCCGGGAAGCGCTGCCCGCACCTCCTGCCTTATCGATACACCGCGTTCTTCCTTTGCTAAACTCTGCCTGGCATTAGACTTAAAAAAATTTAAAAATTAAATAATAATAATGGCCTGGCTTGTGTGCTCCTTTCCCGTCATTTTTCTCGCAGGTACTGCTCTTAAAGTAACTTTAAATTCAARCGGGATGGGAGATTCCTGTGGGGGGAAAGTCTGGCGTAACCTCGGACCGGCGGAGTGTTTTTTCGGTCACAAAGAAGGACGTTAAAAAGTATATTAAAATGGTAAAGATTTTATTGTATCGGAAAAAAGAGCTATCTGTACAATTCTAAGAGACAGTAAATAAAGCGACATTGTCCCTATCGGAACTTAAATAGCAGGCCTTTTAAAATTTGTACAATTCAAACAAAAACAGGTCTTAAATCTGTACATTTTTWAATTTATAATGTAATATTTTAATGTATTGATCTTGGGATTTGTCCTTTTTTATTTCCATAGCATGCAAAAAATTCTAAAAAGAGTAAAAAATAATTCTAGTATTTTTTGCTTTTCTTTTTTTTTTTTGTTACCACCTTCATATCAAAAATACGAAAGGCAGCCTTTTAATAAAAGCACAACAATAGCAGAAAATGGTAAAAATAGCTTTTAATTGGTAAAACGAGGCAGAAATTGCATTGGAGACAAATCTCTATGCTCTAGGAAAAAAAGAAAGTATATATTTTTTAACTTGCATTATAACCCAGCCCCAGGTTCCCAAGATTGCGAAAGAAAAAAATATTTTTAAAAGGAAAAAAAATTACTTCGTGCACATCTGAAACATGCAAGGAAAGGAAAGTGGCTAATTTTTTGCTGTTGCCGTTTTGAGCCTAACTTAAATCTTCTCTAAAGTGGTTCGTTTYGGAAGTCTTTGAAAACAACTGCTTTCCCAAACATCTGTTGGAAGCCAGGTTTATTCCAAGGTTACGCGTCTCTCTTATAGATAAAATAATCATCATTGATAGCTATTAAAAAAAAAATAATCAAAACCTCAAAAAGAAGGGGGAAGGAAAAAAATCCAATATATACGTTTAAATATTTATACAGAAGCCGTCCGTAATTGCACCGTTCCGAAGATGTGGCAGGCGGAGGGATATCGACTCTACCCTAAATTAATCGGGATGTGTGTGTCTGTGGTGGGGTTCTATTGCTTATTGCTCCGACCGAGGGGAGCAGCCGCCCCGCCGCGCTGCCGGGGCCAGGATGGGGGGCCGAGGGTGCCGGTTTGGAGCTGTCGGGATGGGGGGGGAGGGACATGGGGGGGGGGACGCCGGCCGCCCCTCAGTCATCCACGTCGATCTCCACGTCCTCCTCCTCCTCCTCCTCCTCCTCCTCGCTGTCCCGGCGGCTGCGGGGCCGCTCCGTGGGGGGCGAGGCGGGGCGGGGCGGCGGCGGAGCGCCGGGCTCCCGGGCAGCGGCGGGGGGCGGCGGCGGGGACCCGGGCCGTGCCTTGCCCCTTCCCTCGGCGCTCGGCTCCAGCTCGGCCAAGGCCACGATGTCCACGGCGGGGTTGGGGCCCAGCTTTTTGGCCGACTCCACGTCGGCCTTCATCTCCTCCAGGTCTCTCTTGAGCTTGGCGCGGCGGTTCTGGAACCAGGTGATGACCTGGGCGTTGGTGAGCCCCAGCTGCTGGGCGATCTGGTCCCGGTCCGCCGGCGACAGATATTTTTGGTAGAGGAACCGCTTCTCCAGCTCGTAGATCTGGTGGTTGGTGAAGGCCGTCCGCGACTTCCGACGCTTCTTCGGCGTTTGCCGCTGCCCGAAGATGGTCATCCCGTCCCGGCCTGCCGAGGAGCCGCCAGATTGTCCCCGCTTTCCCCGTGTCCACCCCGACCCGAGCCCCCGGACCCCATACCCCTGCCCCGTCGGTATCTGGAGGGAGCGGGGCAGAGCCGCCGCTCCCGCACCCCGAGGGCCGCGGGGGGAGGATGCCGCCGGGTACCGGCCGCCCAGGGACCCCCCATCCCACCCCATGCGACACCCTGGGAGATGGCGGGGGACGAGGAGAGAAGGAAAACCAGGCCGTGGGCAGGAGCGGGACACCCACCCGSTGGCGGATCCCCCCACTCTGCCAGGGGCTTACCTTCGGCCGCCTGCAGCACGCTCACTTCCAGCCCCTTGAAGGTCTTGCTGGCCAACTCTTCCAGGGCGCAGAGGGGCGAGGTCTGGGAGAGCAGCGCTCGGCCGGAGAGGGGCAGCCCGGCCGGGGGGTGCTTCTCGGCGGCGGAGAGGAGGTGGGCAGTTCCGCAGAGGGTGTAACTCCTCCGCACCGAGGGCTTGTTGAGGATGTCCTCGATGCTGAAGGGGGTGAGGGGTTTGTTGGAGTTGGCCGGCGGTGGGAGGTGATCCAAGGGGCTCCGCCGCCGTTCTTCCCCAGAGGAGGGCTTGGGTTCTTCTTTGGAAGTCATGGTGGGGCCGGGCTGCAGGGGCTGCCTTCCCCACCCGCGACGGGGATGCGCTGCCGCGGGGAGAAGCCCCCGGCGGGACCGCGAGGTGACGGCGGCGAAGACAGCGAGCAAAAGTTGAAGCCCACCTCCAACTCCGGCGGAGGAGCCCCGGGTCCTCCCGGGGAGAGCCACGTCGGGCGGCGGGCCGGGCGGGCAGGGCGGCGGGCGGGCGCGAAGCGGAGCTGCCGTCGGTCCCTCGCTGAGAGGTGGTCCTGCCGTACCTCTTGTCCCAGGGTTTTGGGTCGGAGATTCACCCCCCTCCTCTCTGTCTCCTCTCTCTCTCTCTCTCTCCCTGTCTCTCCTCTCTCTTTCTCTTCCTAGCTGCTATTTTAAGAAACACCCCAAATCACAGCACTTTCCCTGCCCCCCCACCCCAAGCGAATACCCACCCCAAAAATAATTTTAAAAATAATAAAAAAAAAAGAAAAAGAAAAAGCAGACTTCAGCGAGGGGGAGAGCAGCCCTCGCACCGAGACCTCGGACCAGGGGGAAAGAAGCGAGAAGAGATGGGGTAATTGACTATTGCTAACAAGTTATTGTTGATTGGGAGGTAATCAATTATCTTCAATGACACTTTTCGCCCTCTCTCTCTCTCTCTCTCTTTCTCTCTCTCTCTCTCTCTGTCCAATGCAGGCTTTTGCAAGTTCGGAGACCCATTAATTAGGAGGCGGTATGGAGGTGGAGCCCAGTTGAATTATAATGCTGAATGCACTTGTCATATTCTGGCCCTGCTATTTGTTTGGACATATATATTTTTAAATTACATTACAAACCAGCCTTTATTGCATCAGGATAATACAGTACAGTGAAAAATAATAATAAGCTAAAACTAAACAAACCGAAAAACATCCGGCTGTATCTTTTTTTTTCTTCCCCCCGAGATTTTTTTTTTCTTCTATTTCTCCCTCCTGCTAATTTCTGCTACCAGGTTATTTAAAATGTCTCTCTCCGGCTCTACCCGGAGCCGTTTGATTTTTTTTTTAATGAGGGAAAGAAGGGGAGAACCTGGTTCCAGGTAAGGCAGACCTTTCCTTTCCAATAAAATCCGAAGGTTTCCGCCGAATTTGTCGTGCTCCTCTTTCCCAGCACCCTGTGTCGGAGCGGGCTGCGGGG
This sequence comes from Amblyornis subalaris, assembly GCA_018881555.1. Lineage (NCBI taxonomy): Eukaryota > Metazoa > Chordata > Aves > Passeriformes > Ptilonorhynchidae > Amblyornis > Amblyornis subalaris. Next base: position 2,663,708 of record JACAXG010000003.1, read on the forward strand.
GCCGGGGGTGGGGAGCAGGGCCCCCCCCGGTAGCGGGAGAGCCCACGGAGGGATTGCGCGGCGGGGTGCGGGCCGGGATCTCTCCGGGGGTATCCGCGGTTTCTTGGGCTCCATTGGCGCCGGGTGGTCCCGGCCGAGGGCAGCGCGGGGGGGAAGGGGCCGGGGAGGGCCGGTTGCCAGCCCGAGACCTTTTGCTGTGAGCCCACGGGCGGCTTTGGAGAGGGGCAGGAGAGGAGGGGGCTGCTGTGCTCCCCACTCTCGGGGAATCCGGCCCGGGGCGGCTTTCCGCGGGGACAGACCTCTTCCTAGTATTTTAACGCGGATCGCCATCCCGCTTCTGTCTCGCCGTTCTACAGGGACGGAGACAAAGCCCGGAGCCGGGGTGAACAGCTTGGCCCCCATCGCGGCCGTAAGCAGCCCACGATCCCTGGAGGGATCCCGGCCGGGACACGACCCGCGGGCCGGGCTGGGGCTGGACGGGCCGGGCTGGGGCTGGACGGGACGGGCGGTGGTTGGAAGGGCGGTGGAGCAGGAAGAGAGGCAGGGGCTGGATCTAGCCCCAGCTTTGCCTCCTCACCTTGAGGGCCAGGAGGAGGACGGCTGGTAGCTCCCAGGCCGCTAGGTACCAAACAAGCACAAAAGAAGCAAATGGCTCCTCTCCTTAAAGCGCCCTCTTCCCATTTTTTATAGCTCTCTGGGAGTCTCTTTATGCAGTGACCTATTTTTAAAGGCCTATATTGGGTTATTCATCATATCAAATACTGCGAGGAGATGGGGGGGAGTCGGTCGGGGGGGAGCGAATTACACTGATTCTAAATCGCCCGGCTTCTTTGCTTTGCTAGGTGGATTATTTGCTTCGCTTTGCTTGGGTTTTATGAAGTGATTTAAACATATTTTAACCAATTAGAGACTTTCCTCCTCTCCCTTGTGTCCCCTCGCATTATTTTCCAGCGTGGCGTTTTATGTCAGGATCCGGGTTTTATTGAGAACTCAGCCGGGGATGCTGGTGTTATAATTACAGAAATAAGATTTGAAGAAATAAAAAGGGGGGGAAAAAACGAAAGAAAAATAATCTCGTTCCTGGGTGCGAGTTTGGGCGGGCTGGTGGGTGTATGGGATGCTCTGAGGTGCAGCCAGTTACGGGCTGCAGACTTCCYCGCGGAGCGGAGTGTGGACTTGGGCGCAACTTGCGCCCCCATCTCGAGCGCAGCCCATTCCGCTCAAGGCACGGGCAAAAGTGCTCCAAACGCAGAGAAGACCTGCAAACCGTTTTGGATCTCCTGTTGTCCCCCCCAGCCTGCATCTCTCCTCTCTTCCTGCGCGGGAGGACAGGGCTTTAAACGCACCCTGCTTTTTTTTTTTTTTTTTTGGCTCCCTAATAGGGGCAGAGCCCGCGGGAGGACAGACAGCAGCCTCAGTMCAGACTCCGCGACACAGAGGGACCTTTCTTCGTTTGCCTCGGCCGCTGCCTGACAGGGAATAGCCGGGTTCATGCTTTGCATGAGTAACTCAGCCCGGTGGCTCCAGGCCTGTCGCCTGCCTTTGTGCCCAGCGTCCCCAGCCCCCCCTCCCGAGAGCACCTCACTGAGAAAAGGGGTGGTTGAGATGGAAAGGGACAGATCCCGGCCCCCCTTTCCCCCGAGCCCCTCGGCTCTCGGTGATTGTCCCGGCGGGCTCCGACCGACCCCTCTCCGCTGTGCTCTCCGCTGCCCGGTAGCACCTTGGGCTGATTCGGGTTCGTTTTTCCTGTGCTCGTTTGCCTTTGCAACCGCTGCATCCCACTCCTCACAAACGACTCCCTCTCTGCGCTCCGGGGTAGGCCGAAAATCAGAGGAGGGGCGAGCTGGGCTGCCCCCACCCCGGCTTAGAGGGAGAGCTCTGCATCCCCCCTCTTCACCCTTCAGAATTTAATTACTTTAATTTTCTTTTTTGGCAGCCCATTTGGCGCCCAACCCCGAATTAGGGACCCGTAGTTCTCCCCCCGGCGTGTCTCGTTGCATGTCACCGTCCTCAGAGGGCCTCGGGGAGCCAGGGGGCCCCGGGGACAGCCGGGGGCCTGCTCCAGCCACCACCACCGGACTTCGCATCCCTTCGCGCTCTTCTTCCTGTCCCACCGGCAGGCAGCTACCAGTCGTGTGTCCCAGCTTTGAGGTCGTTTGGGGAAAAACACCCTCATCTGATGCGCTCCAACACCCCCTTCCCCCCGCTTCTGCCTTCTACAGCCCCTCTGAGTGGGACCTGGAACTGACCTGCTTCTGGTGCGGGCAGGAGAAGTTTGGGTCAGGTCCGCTGTCGAGAGGCGCGGGGGAGAAGAGCTGGGGGGAACGGCGGCCCTTGAATGTCCCCGGGGATGGATGAGCAACACTTTCCCGAAACCGCAGGGGAAGTGTTGCTCCAGGTCCCTGCCTTTCACCGTGGAAGAAAAGCGAGTAAAGCCGCGGCCTTTCCTCCTCACAGAGCAGAAAACTGCCGCTGAATCTGAAACTACTAGTGAGTGGGGACACACGCAAAAAAAAAAATCTCTGGCTAAGAGTAGCATCTTTGGAGGCGTCTCTCCTCGCCGTCCCCAGAGCCGTATTTCGGGGTGTCGGCGTAGCTGGCCTCCCCAGAACAGTCCCGGGCCCGGCGGGCAGCAGCAGGAGGCTCCCGGGGCTGCCCGGCTCTGGCTGTGTGCGGTTCGCTCCTGTCCAGGAAAATGTCACAGGAATATAATTAAAGCAGGAGGCATATATCATTCAAGTGTTGATCACCAAAGTAACTGCGTACAAATGACACCTCCTTTCCCGGCATAGCTGAGCCGTGCATGGCTCCCAGCTATGTTTGCCTAGTTTAAGTGGTCTAAACACGTTACCACTCCCTGTTAGCAGCGTGGAGAGGAGCAAAACTCCGTGCCCTCGAGCTGACAGCTAGTCCTGGCGCAGCATCTCTCAAGGGCCAGGAGGGCGACCCGGGAACCTAAGAAATAACTGTTATTTTTGTCTTCAAGCATCCCCCGAAGTTTGGGGCTGCGAGTGCCAAGGGGCGGAGAGAGCCCGGTGGGACCCGCCGTGAAGCCCGGAGGAGGGAGAGCTGCTGCGGGGTCCGTGGTCCCTGTCCCAGTCCTCTCTTGCAAAACGCCGGTAAAATGTGCCTACAGGTATCCCCTGACCCCGCCGTTGCCGGGCGCTGCTCTGCGTTGCTCCGTTTGGAAAACAACCGTCCCGAGCTGGGCGTCAGTCGGCTCCCAGCTGCGATGGGGAGGGGGCACGGGGATACCGGGGAGCACTGCGGCACTGGGGAGAAGCTCCCCAGCCGAGCCCATTTCTGGAGGTCGTTGTATAGCTATCGGCCGATCCTTTCTTCCCTCGCAACCACCTCCCTGAGGGAGAAAACTTCGCTACACCAAAAATAAATGTGACCCGAGTGCCCGCATCCGGCCTGGGAGCCGGGATCAGGGGCAGCGCTCCCGGCCCGGCCCGGCTGGGGCACACCGGCCCCGCCAAGCCCCGGACTTTCTCCGGCAGAGAAAGATGGAGAAGTCGCCGTTTCCTCGGAGGGCTTCGGCCGCGGGGAAGGGACCTGAACGGGGCCGACCAGGGACGAAATCCGCCGCCCCAGAAACCCGCCCAGAAGCGGGATGCAAGGAGCAGCCCCACTCGGGCGGGCGGGCGGCGCGGTGCCCAGCTCCCCTACTTCCTCCGGGGACTTTTCGTTTGCAAACGAACTCCCGGAGACACTCAGCGGCGCCGAGGCCGGCGGAGCTGCAGGGTCCGTGCACTTTCCGCCCACCCCCGGGGCCGATTTGTTTCCCTCCACCAAAGACCCCGCACAGTGGAGCTGGCACGGCAGTGCTCGCACCGCTCACGGCTGCGGGGCCGGGGGAGGGAGCCTCAATTTAGGCGAGCCCCTGGGCCGGTGTAAGAGGGGATGTTCTCGGGCTGGTGGAAAAGAAGGGAGCCCACAAGCCGGTTTAGAGCACAAATTGAAAAGAACGCCAGGGGCGGATCGACACCTCCAGCCACCTCATCGCTCGTCGTGGGGCCTCAAGGAGCATTTCCCATAGCGGGGGAGAAATGCGGGGGTGCTCCCATCCCAAATGTCGAGAACCAGCACGTTCTCTCTCCTCTTAGCACAATCAAGGACCCTCTCGAGCCACCACTCCTGATGGATTTTAGGGATTTCCTGGGGTTTGTTGCGGCTAGAGAACCAGTCTGCGCTGATGTCTCCCCAGACAGACCCTCGGTTTGCTTTGGGAACAGAGCTCTCCAGCAGCCGCTCCAGGGGTTCCCATGAGCGAAGGGCCAACAGGAGCATCTGAACATATTTAATCTTTAAAATTCCAGTATTTTATTTTCTAGTCCAAAAAATCCAGTAGGACACAAGCTGCATGGGAAGAACAGTCGGGATGTGCCTGTCCCAGCTCCAGGCAAGGCGAGAACTTGATTTTTATTTATTCATTGTTTTAAAACTCCATAGACACTCCGATTAATGCCATCCGCAGGACCCCTCTGCAGGGCAGGGACGTGGGACGGAGCAGGTCGAGGGCATTTCAGGCTTCCTGGCAGCGTCGGGGGCTGTGAATGACAGAGATTTAGCAGCTCTCGGGCACTCCCTACCCCGTCCCAGTTTTGGGAGAGGCAAGACCGGGCAGCGGGGCAAGCGGGGAAGACCCTTCAGAGAGGACCAGTGCACCCCAGACCTGTTCAAAGCCTGTCTGTCCCCTGGGTGACTTTCGTTTTGGGACGGGGAGCAGCCACTGCCTTCTCCAGTCCCCCTCGGTTCCAGGGAAGAGGCTGGAGGGGGGGAAGGGGTGGTCCGTGGCCACGGGGCTAACCCTGAGAGCGCGGGGATGGCGCTGGGGAGGCGGGGGCAGCCGGCGCCCGGCCCGCGCAGCTGCGCCCGGAGGCGGCTGGAAATAGCGCTCAGCGCTGGGTTCTGCTGTCACCTCTGCGCCCCGCGGGGCTGGTCTGGGCGTGTCGAGACCCGAGGTGATGCCCACCTCACCCCGGCCCCTGGGGTCCCCCGCTTCCCCCGGGAGAGAAGCGGCAGAGTGTCTGCCCGCAAGACGTCTCCCCTGCCCTGCAACTGCGCTCCGGACTCGGGGCTCGACAAAACTTTGTTTCGCTGCGGGGGGGACACGCGGCACAGCCACCCAGGACTGTGACAGCCGAGCCGCGCCGGCTCCTCCGAGACCTGTAATATCTCTGCCGCTCCCGGCACGCGTGAATAATTCACCAGGCTGCCAAATGCAAGTAACGTTTGTGGCAGCTATGAAGGAGCCGGGGAAGCGAGGGCTCATTTTTGGGGGGCAGGAGGAGGTGTGGGGAATCAATTGAAACTTAATAAAGGGAGTGGGGAGGGAGAATGGCGGAAATAAGGCAGGCAACTTCTTCTAATAACAACTTGGTGTTAATAATTCAGGAGCAGTCATTGGATTATAGCGCAATATCCGAAGTACACGTTGCCGGCACAGTGCGGGTGGATAATGTAATCGGAGCTCATTTTGCCTTCCAATAAATTACAGCAGCAAAAGTTTCCTGTTAAAGCAGTTATTTGTATTTCTTTTTTGAAGGTGATTCCCCTTCCAACAACAGCAGTAAGAAAATTAATTAAAAACTAATATTTCCATCCATTGCAAGAGCAGCACCAAGATGCAAAGCCAGAGTTTGACTGTGATCTCTTCCAACTTTCACTGCTGTGAGGTTGCTCCTCCTTCGCACTTCTTTCTTTCAGTTCCCCTGTTTTTTCAGCCCTTCTTTTTTTTTCATCCTATCACATCTGGCCTCGCAGGAGCTCTCCAAGCTCAGACAAGTGCTGCTGCGAAGAAAACTCTCCCTAAAATACATGTCTTCATGTTAGACTTGCTGCGCTTGTTTGTCTTGTCCCTCTCAGGTCCTGTTATGAAGGTGTAGCAGCTAGAGGTAGGGTCAAACAGCAGTTCTCTTGTCTTTCAACTCACACATAAGGTGAGTTTTCAAGGCTTCAGATGCATCTTGTTCTTTTCCTTCCAAACTGCAGTACTATTTAGCAGCAGACGCATCCCCTCAGACCCAGCCAGAGTATTGCAGCTTTCCTCTTCTTTGTTCCTCTATTCCTCTAACCAAGGCCCAGGCTATACTCTTGCCCTCTTGTGGCCTCCATCTCCAGCATGGGTTCACAAGATGATTCTCAAACCTCTCCCAGCCTCTGCTGCTGGACACAGGGATTCACTGCACTGCTCTCCAGCGCCAAGCTGCTCTCTGCATCCTCAGACCTGCCTCATAAAGGGACCTTTCCCCAATAGTTCGTCCATGACCAGCAGATGCCTCTGACAAGATGCTTTACACATATGTTTGTTTTATTCTGCTTTCTGTTTCAGGAACCTTAGACACATTCCTCAGATGGTCATACTTCAGGCAGGGCTCTTTCTATGGGTACTTTTAGCATCCTGTAATGGCGACTGGCATTTCCCATCCTGCATAATAGCTGCTGTCAGCTTACAGCGTTTCTGTACCGATCGCTGTCAGATCAGACTGTCTCCCTGTCTCCAGTGCTGCATGGAGATACAATGGGGAGAGAGAAAAGAGCTTCCTGGAGGAGGATGGAGTGAAAAAAAATCTCGTTAGGTATTTTCCTAATTGCCACTCTTCAGAAAATGATTCAGACTCTGAACTCTGAGCTTTAATATCACTGCAAAAACACCTCACTTTTCTGATTCCACCTCCGAGCATCCTGGGGTCCTGTCCACATCCCTTCTCTATTTTGTTCAATTTGTGACATCTCTTGGCACCAAATCCCCGTATCCTCCCACCTGGCACGCAGAACTCTTCTTCAGCTGATGTACAATTATGTGTGACTGTGGAACTTTACTGCCTGGGCTTTTTTTCTCCTGGGCACTGAGTAAAGCCTGTGTAGTGAACAGCCTCAAGATTTCTTCCATTTTTCTGCTTGAAATCTCCTTTGGGTCTGATTAGCTCTGTTGTTTTCTACAGGTGTGGAAAGCAGATCTTTGCTAATGCCAAATACGCAGCAACACGTGGGTCTGGATTCTGCTTGCACATGGAAAAACCTGTCAGGTTCTCTGCATTTGCCTGCCTTGGCATTACAACTTAACGAGGTGCTCCTCAGTAAGAGCTAAGCGGGTGAGCAAGACCGAGAAAGGGAGGAATTAAGGCTACAGACAGCAGAACTAATGTGGTCTGGGGTTGGCTGGCTGGCTGGCTATTGTGGGCATCCCTTGCCCTCGGGAGAGACTGGAAGTGGTGTGGCCAGAGGGACCCCCGGCCGGGGAGCCGCCAGTAGAGGGAGGGCACCGAGCACAGTGTCAGGTCCCGCACCCCTCAACCAGTGAGAGGGAAAGGGGGTGCCCGGGGCTCACTGCCTCTGTGGAGATGGGAGAGCACCCATGGAGTGGGGGCTAGCTCGGTCTGTCCCAAAGCACGGGTTAACCTTTCAGAAGCGGCCCTTCTCCCTCGCTTTAAATCCTGGGATTATCTGCTTGGAAAGCTGTGTATTTCCTCCTGCCGCTTTTTGCAGTCTCAGAGAAGCTATGGGTGTTAAAACTCTCCTGTGCCCTGCGAACCTATTGCCAAACTCCGGACGGACCTTTATTTGCAGCTAAAGTAGTRTTTGTGAGTCTTAGAGTACACAGACTGCAAGGAGAGGAGAGAAAAACGATTTCAATTTCCCAATGTTAAATAAACACTTGTTGACTGGTAATGCAATGTAAACATTAGAGAAGATATGACGTTTTTATTGAGATGTGTGCAGATCCCTAAATGGTGACCTCATTGCACACAAGGAGTGTAGGCAGTGGGTGAGGAGATGTGAAGTCCAGCAGTGGATCACCCGTGCACCCCACGGCTAAGGAGCAGTTGCAATGCTGTGGGTGCACCAGGGCCGCCCTTCTCTGTGGTCTTTGTCCTTTTGCCCTGTACATGTGTGCAATCTGCAAACTCACCAGCTCAGCCTAGTGGAGCTGGGCGCGCTGTACTGCAAGAACAGGACCTTTTGCTCTGAAGATGGCAACAGCCTTGTGCTGGCAGCAGAACAACATACCCAGTACAAATAGAATCATTCTGATAATAAATCACTATCCATAATAAGAAGACATCGTTAATAATAAGTCATCCAGGGTCCTCTTGAGACCGGAGCACAACTTACTGTAAAAATAGATAGGAAACATGGTGTGATCATTACAAGCAAGATAACAAATAAAAGAGAAAATGACTTTTATAGGCATTTAGCTCTTCTTTCCTTCCCCCAGCTTCCAGCCAGTTCTGTTATCAGTCAGGATGGATATGATTTAAGTTTGGTCACAAACACAGACTGGATTTTTGCAGATGCAGAGCCCTGGGTTTACTGCACCTGTGAGCTGGCCAGATCACTACCTGCAAAGGAGCTGCCTGGCAAAAATCCCTCCTTTTTTCCCTTCTGCTCACAGTGTGATCCCTTAGTTATCCTGATTTGTCCAAAGGTGGTGGATACAGACTCCCTGGTTATGATATACAGAAGCCAGCTGAGGCCTTGCCCATAGATGTCAGTTCTTTCTGCATCTCCTCAGCTGGCAGGATTTGTTGCCCAGCTCCCGTGGCTTTGTTTCAGCTCAGCTGATGGGGTGACTTCAGAAACCAGAGGATAGTGAGGGGCAAACACACGGCAAAATCTCAGCTTTGAAATGAATGAATGTTTGCATTGAGAACTCACCAGAACCGGGAATATTTTCACACATAAACTGCCTGGCATCAAAAGACTCATGAAAATTGCTCCATGCTCAGAAGCAGAAGGAATCTCACACATTTGTTTAAGGACAAATTTGCAAGTTGTGCCTTGTACTGTTCTGTCAGCTCTGATCTCCTTGGGATATCAGTGCTGCTTCCTTGCAGCAGAGGGGAAAGAGGTTAGGGCTSTTCAAATCTTTCTTGGTTTCTCCCCTTGTTTGCATTTGCCAGGCAAACAATAGCAGATGTTATATAGTCAGTTCAGTTCGCTACTAGTCCCATTATGCTCTATTTATGTTTCACTTTATTGGCTTTTTTTTTTATTTTCCTATTATTGTTTCACTCTGGGGGAGGCAGAGGATATAATATATTCATCTTTATTATACAAAATCTGTGTGAAGCATTTAATAAAATGCTGTTTCCACACAGCTAGGAATATTACTGTTAGCTGTTCTTAAGTTAATGCTCCTATTAAAAAATGTTTGATGGCTGCAGTGACTGGAACTTGTGTGGACAAAAAGCACACACACCACTAAATAAGGCACTCATAGCAATTCAGAGATTTCCTGATGCCTTGTGGAAAACTTCTGTTTAGCCAGATTTCTGCTTATTTAGCATATTTCCAGCATTGTTCTTCCCTGGTTTTACTATTAGTTGTATTTGAATGAAAAATAAGTTTTACCTTTTCTTCTCAAAACTTTCCCCTGATATTGGAGGGGTCAAATCTGGCCCCCATCCCCAGGTCTCTTTCCCAAGCAGGAGTTTTGACAGAGGTAAGACACTGATGGGAACAGAGTCACGGTGCTGTCTGAACCTTGTGTCGAGCCCAAGGTGCTCTCTTGCCCCAAAGCTGCTGATTCACACCCAAAAATGCCTGCATGAGGTAAGCCAGGCTTGTTCTGCTTTACAAGCTGGTGGACAGGGACTATGCTGGAGGGCCTATGCTTGCTCATGGAGACCTCCATGTCAGGGCACCTGGCTGTGCCAGGAATGGGAGTGGTTCTCCATGGACCAGGAGCACAGGAGATGGTGTTGTTTCTGGGGGGTACTCAGGGGATCATGCAAAACAGTGGTGAAAAGTCAATGTTATTGTGTCAGGTGAGAAGAGATGAGCAATGGAGAGGAATACGTTCCTGAGAAACAAAGCTGTTTCAGAAAGACCTTTCAGAAAGTTCTTTCCCTAATGGATAACTTTCCAGGAAAGACTCAGACTTCCACACTCAAAGCAACACTGACTCAGAGAGTCTGGTTTTAGACCCAGAGAGTCTGATTTTAGACCCAGAGTGTCTGATTTTAGACCCAGGGCTCAGTCAAACACACAGCTTGACACCACGCTTATCCCCAGCACAGACAGGGCTTGGACATGCAAATCCTCTCAGAATCATGTGTTTATCCCTGCACATCTCCTTTGGGGAGCAACAAGGCAGTTCAGTGATGTGAGTGCTACGTGTTTGCAGGAGTGCCAATGGCGGTTGGCCTGGCACTTATCCACAGTCACTGGATAGAGAGGCTGAGGAAGGCCATACAGGGTTTAATAAAGTTCTGCCTAGTCTTGTATCCTGACTCCACTGCTGGCTGATGATGGTCATCCTGAAAGAGCAAAAGACCCAAGTGCTCTCTCTATATAATTATGTATATTACTATTATTATTATACAAAAATTAGCAAGTATATGTCATGCTTCCCAGGGATACTTTCCCAGGCCTCAGCGGTTTGTGGTTCAGAGAGTCCTGAGCCAGAAGTGAAACGTTTGTGTTTTATAGCCCCAGATAGATTGTTCTTCCATGGATGCTTCTAACCACTTGTTCAACCCCTATATTCTTTTGGTATCCGTGATATCCTGAGGCAATGAGTCTCGTGGCTGATCTACCAGCTATGCAGATAAGACCTTCCTTTCCTTTGTTATGAATCTGCCACCTGATAACTCCACATCCACTTGCACTTGCTCAGGAAGAGGTGGCACACAGTTAATCCCTGCTCACCCACTCCTCAGCCTGTCTGGCAGCACGGATGTTCCTTGGTGGAGCCTGTCAGCCTGACTGTGGGAGAGGTGAATCTCCTGTCATTCCGGACTGAGCATTCAATGGAGAAGACCAAGGAAAATCAAGACGCACCTCAGAGAGGGGATGACATTCATGGTGTGGTGGCCAGTGAGGAGGCCTGTGGTGTCCCTGGTTGAGCAAACACCCGGGGAAGGTGTTGGACCACCAGGATGAGTTGGAGGAAGTTTCCTGGCTGATACATGGGGTGGCTGATGTATCACAGRAGACAGCTGTCAGCATGAGGGTTGGCTACTGGGGCTGCAGTGGTGGAACAGAAACGGTGGGGCAGGGAGCTCATCCCAGTCAGCCAAGCTCTCCAGAGCTTCCCGGGGAGTCAGGAAAAAGCAGACCAGGAATTTGGGACTCACACATCCCCTCTTGGAACGAACCTAAGCTGGGGATCAGTGCCTTGAAGAGAGAGCATCCACTGGCAACAACCAAGACAGCAGTGTTTGGACTAAAGACTGTCCCTCAGCCTGACCCCACCTGCAATGCTCTGGGTTTGCTCCTCTGCCCACTCAGGTTTTGGTGGCTTGGAGTACCCCACATTCCCAGGGCTGAATGGGGTAAAATGAAACACCCAAGGGACTTTTTGGCCCTGCTATGAAATTACCATGCCTTGGGAATGATAAGCAGAAGCGTAAGGACAAGAGTACTCAGCCTCCACAAGGTTTGGATAGGGAGAGGAGCTGGGGGAGGACATGCCTGCTGTCAGAGCAGTCATTTCACGACATTGCRTTCTCCAGACAAGAGCACCTGCGAGACAGAGAGAGTTTGGTAAGCTTGAGAAGGTGGAAATGTTTTACAAAAGCACCGTAAACATCTGCTGAGAGGTACCTGGGAACGTGACTGTGAGAGAGAATGAGGAAGTGCAGGGAGGAGGGAGAACAGGTCTTTAAAACAGGTTAAAGCCACCAGCCCTGTGGGGGTGATGTGAAAGGCTCAATGGCACCGCGGGGGACACAAACCCTGCCAGGCTGAGGAGGAAGCCCCTGGGGAGATTTCCTGAGGYTTTTGCAATGTGATAGGAGTGAGGAAATAGTCAGATTTGCTTGAAATACTTCATTTTAATTGCAGAAGGCTGCCTGCCGTCTCCCTGCTGCCTTGCTGGGATGCGTTTCTGTCTCAGTCATAYGCGTGCAACTTTTGGAGTGGTGAACAGTGCCACTGATGGGCAAAGACCAAAATGTCCTTGATGCAGGTATCTTCCTCCATTTAGGCAGTTCTCTAGGACTTAAGCCCTAGGGTTGCCCATTGCCCTGCTGGACAGACACCTCAGGTCACCCAGTCTCATTGCTTTACTGGATTTTTGCAATTTTTTAATACTTCACTCAAAACCTTGGGGACGGTTCAACTTGCACATGTGGATTTTCTCATCTGGCATTTGTGGGGACAGATACCCTTGAAGGTGAGTGAATCTTATGGACAAACTACCCAGGGCAAGGAACGAGGATAAGCCACCTTTTTTTTCATTGGTTTAAGCATTGTCTCATGATTTTGAACCTGCTTCCCAGTTTTTTTGGCTGCTTGGTGTTGACAGCACAGAAATGGAGCACGGGTTTCCTGCCAGGATCCACAGTTCTAGTGATTTTTCCAAATCCCTTAGTCTCCAGAAGCCACTAAACAAAATCACTTTCTTTCCCGCGACCTCCCATTACAGTTCCCGATCTGACGATCTGCAGTGCTGTAACACACAGCTCCCAAGGCTGCATCCCAAGGGGCACCTTCCAAACCCCGTCTGTCTGCTGAGCACCTCGCAAATGAACTGCAGGTTCAGCTGTGTTTCAAGTGCTCCTCATTGAACAAGAGTGAAGTACAAAGGGAGCAAATCTGCATGCTCTGGAGGCAGAAATGTGGTGCAGATGTTTTATCCCACAATGCAGGTCTGGAAGAGCTAGAAGAACCCATGTGCTTATCCAGTCCTTCATCTTGTAATGATAAATCGATTGTGTTGGGATTTGTGGGAAATACAGCACTTTTCCCAGCAAGACATCTGCCACTTTTTTAGGTGGTGAGGTCCCTGAGACACAGAGAGGTGATGATGCTGGTTTTTCTTTTGTGSTCTTTACCCTGCTTTTGGTTATCTTGAAGGCTGTTATGCTAAAAACTTCTGCTCACTGTAACCTCCCAGCTCAGTTTCCCATAACCAGCACTGGGTAATCTTCCCCCATCACCTACCTCTTATACCRCAGACCTTAAACTGCACCCCTGAAATAGTCCAACTCAGACAGCTCTACACTAACTGTATTCCTTTCCATCAGTTCAAAACCTGCTCAGAAACAAGTAGCAAATATCCTTTGTGGAGCCTGGAGTACTCACTGCCTCAACCCTATCCCTACTAGTCTCCTGGTGTGGGTTGTACTGAGGGAGGCCACTTCAGGGCTCATCCTTYCCCTGGACCCCAAGCTGTGTTGTCTTGGGCTCCCCACAAAGCAGAGCCAGTTGGGATTTGCAGATTTACATGTCCAATCCCCACTGGTACCTGAGTTCAGAGGATGGATGTTGTCCTGACTGTGGGGCCATGAAGAGCAGAAGTTGAGGCAGTGGGGGACAGTCCCCCTCCCATGCAGAAGCAACTCTGGAGTGTGGACACAGATGAGGGTATTGGGCAGAGTGTCATGAGCAGACAGAGCATTGCAGGCAGCTCCTTACTGTGGCACCACCACACGGGAACAGGCACCAGCACACAGGAACAGGCCCCTCCCCATTCCCTAAAACTTCTCTCCCTTCCTCGGCAAACCTCTTTCCTTTTCCCCCCTTGTTGGAGGGTTGGGCCGATGTGCATTTGCTGAGCCCGGCTGTTTGCTGTCTCTCCCACCATTTGCTCTGGGAACAGCCCACGGCACCGGCAACGCGCTCTGCTGTCTGTCTCGACGTCTTTTTAATCCCGTTTCCCTGGTTTCACATGGCAGCGGCCCATGTTTGCCTGTGCAAAGCCTTCCTCTGGATTGCTGGCAGCCGTGCTTCCAAACCCAGCTTGCCGTTTTCCCCAGAGTGGCAGGATTGATTGGCTCCAGCCGGAATGGGCATGGCTCTCCGCTGCTTGGACCGAAATGCAACCATCTGTTACACCTCTAGTTAAAAGTACATAAAGTTGAGCATTTGCGTGTAGACAATTCCACCCCTGATACGCTTTCCACCACACATCCCTCTCACACTTTGGCAGGATCTTGCACTGCAATGGGCCCAGTACAGGCAAAACCAGCACTTCAGCTCTGCTGGAGCCAAGCAGTGTGGAGATGGCGGGGGCGTAAATCAGCCTTTCCTCCTTTTGCTGTAGCAGGCCACCATCAGTTTTGCCACGTGTTGTGCCCCAGGTTTACCCCTGGCTGGGGCTGGTCCTGCTACCTGCTCTGCACTGGGAGGCCCAGGCCAGGCTGGTGGCTGCCCTGTGCCTGCTGAACCACCAGTGCAGGTGGATATGGCAATGCATCGCTGTGTCTCGGCCGGGTGTTTCCATCGAGCAAAGACACTGAGGATAAAAAGGCAGCAGAGATGTAGGAAGACGGGACCAGCATACGAGATAGCGCAGAGGGTGGGAGCAAGCATGGCAGATGCATCGCCTGCATATCCCTGCACCTGCAAAGGCCTGGACAGYCCACCTGCCTGCTCCCTGCCCTGTGCTGCCAGCCTGGCCTCACACTGCCCATTCCCCGTCTCCATGTCCCTGTGCAGCTTTGCCAGAAGGGGAAGGCAGAGAGCGGGGTGGGAACACTGCTGAGCCACTGCCTCCTCCCTGAAAATGTTGGGCACAACAAGACACTGCTATGGCTATAAGGAGATTTACATGGGCAAAAGAATTCTGGCTTCTCTAGTGTTGCTTCCACAACTTTGAGACTTGCCTTCCCTGGAAGCTACAGCGAGGTACTGCTGGGGGAGACAGCTGTTTGCCATGCTGCACCCCAGCAGCAGCTGCTTTACATCTGCCCACCCTGCCTCCACCTCCTTGCTGTGGCTTTCTGTGTCCACCAGCAAGTCCATGCTCAGAGACTCACAAAAGTCTCTAGCAGACTCTTATTGAGGCCTGGAATGGGCGCAGTATCCAACCCGTGTTGGTTGGATGTGGGTGGGCAGAGAGAGCTTTAGCACCTGCAGGGYGGAGGAAAGCCTGAGTGTGCAGCAACAGCCACAGTTATTGCCCTTGCTGAGGTACCGGATATCCCAGCTCAAATCATCCCCTGTTCTTGCTTCTCTCCAAGGAAGCTGCAGCTGCATGAATAAGGCAGAGAAGCAGAGGAGAAACAGACGCACAGGGCTGGGTAATGACCCTGCCAAGGCCAGCGAGCAGATCAGAGTCGAGGAAAGGAGTTACTTTGCTCCAGCCCATTTATATCACTGTATCATTGAACCATTTGCTTCACTGTTTGCTTTCACCAAAACACAGGGCTGAATTGTTTGAACGGGGCAGTTCCTTTAGGAAAGATTTAGGACAGAGAGAAATCAAATTTCCCAGCCTGCTGAGGCTCACAAGTGAGGAGCAACACGTGACAAGGACCCTCAAAGTGCAGCACCATCCCTGCCATCAGTGTCAGTAACTCTCTGGAAATGATGGTCTCTTGGTGCTTTCRCCAGAGCCATAGCTCGGATGAAGCGAGAAGAATGTCACCTTTGCAACCTTCACATGAGTGATGTCCCAAGGACCTGATGGATATCAGACAGCCAAGACTTCTCTCAGGTCCCTCCCAGATTACAGAGGGACTGGTAGTTGTGGATCAGCCACGCCTGACCTTGCTCRTCTTTGTGGAGCAGTGGAGGTGGTCGGAGAAGGGAAAGGCTAAATGCACATCCCAGGAGCCAGGGTGCCTCTGAAAGCTGAGAGGAGAGCTGGGGGCTGGGGGAGAAGRAGAGACATCTGAGCTCGACACGGGGACAGCAGATGGATTGGAAGGAGCGTAACCTYGTGGCAATGCATGCTCTGGTCCCTGCAGATGCCATTAAGGGTCAATTATTTTCAGTGTAACAACTCATTTCTAACTGGAAAGAGAGCGACCTGATGACACTGATAGGGCCTGGTGACGTCCATCTCCCTGCTGTGGGAGAAGACAACAGCACAAGTCTTGAGCTTTGTTTGTCCTTGATGAGTGATCACAGATGACTGTGCCTGATTCTCTTCCAGACCCTCTGCCGTGCTGAATCCAGCACATCTGGACCTGCAAAGGAAGTGCTCCTGCACACTGAATTTTGAGGGGTCAGCAGTGTGGTGCTGCTGGTGGGCCCATGTCTGATATTCACCCCCTTCAAGAGCTCTAGGAAGTCACACCTCTCTCTTTCAACCCATCCATATCAGCTGGGCTTGGCTTCTGTGTCTGGAGCCAAGGACAGGTCAGAGCCAGCTTGGCTGGAGAGGGTCAAGGCAGGACCCTGCCATGGCTGGGGGCTGGATGCCAGCCTGCCCTCCAGCCCGAGTCTCTCACCTGTAAGAGCATGCATGCCTGGACTCTGCTTCTTTTGGAAAAGAAACTCCTAAAGGCCAGAGGGCTTCCCCACTGCAAGGTGCAGCCCAGCAAGGCAGCGCGTCAGCCCTGCTTAGAGGATGCAAGGCAAGGTTTGGGTGCTGTCCTTGTTGTGGGGCATGGGCCACCCATCTGCAGAAGGCCACAGCTGTGCATGATGCTCCAGTATGAGCCACCCTTTCATGCCAGCAGTGCTTAATTTAACCCCTGGAGTGATGGAGTCTTGATTTTACAGATGCAGACAGCACCAAAGTAACTGTCTCAGGAAAAGCATATCCCTCCTGCAAGATTAATGACCTCGCTGGTGGGAGGTTCATCCCTCAAGGGCGGTGGTGGAGGTCAGCCCTGGCACCCTGGCTTTGCCTGTACCACAGTCTGGGGCATCAGACATTAGGGCACAGCGAACACCAGAGCCAGTCATTGCCTTGCTGTGTTTCCCTATGCTGCTCTCAAAGGTGGCTGAGCTCAGGAGCTCTGTGCTCCTTGGGAAGRGGTCCAGCCCAGTGAGATGAGTCAAACCCCCCCAGCTTGTGCCATCCACGTCTGGGTGTTAAACGATACCCTGCACTGTGCCAGGTCCTTGACCCGGGAGGAATTGTTTGTGCTGTCAGAGTGCTCTGGGCTGCACTGGCCACCCGACCGTGGGGGCAACCTGCTGTGATGGGAATCCACAGCACAGCCTGGGGCAGGTTGCCAGGTCTCCCTTAATCATCCCTCTCTGCTGCAGCCACATGACACTTGTGAGTTTCACGTGATTCACCTGCCCCGTGGTGTGAGGAGGTGGGCACTTCTAGGGGAGGATGTTGGAACACAGCATCCCCCAAGCTGGCTGCTGCCAGGGTGTGACATGGTCTCAGCTCTGTCCCATGGACTGAGACCCATGGTCACCAGCACACCCCACCAYGCCAGAGCGAGTGAACACGGTAGTGGGTTGGATGACACCCTAAATCACAGCAGGGCTGCTCTGGAGTCTACTGGCTGCCYAGGATGGTAGGAAGAGTATCCATGGAGGGGGAAAGGGGACAATAAGGAATGGATGTAAAAGGATCTCAAAGGGAGTGGAGGCAGGTCCTGTCAGTCCGAAGCCCAGACAAAGGAGATGATGACAAGCAGTGATATCAGCTGATAGTCTGAAGCCATCTTGCCTGGGGTGGTGCACCCAAGTCTCCTAAACTAAGCAAAATTCAGCCTGGGATTGGGAGTTGGGTTGGAAAGCCAAGGTGATGGGATGAAGGGCTGGTCCCTGAGCAGCACCACAAATGATCTGAGTGCCCAGAGGTGGGGCTATGGAGCACTGCCACCTCTGAGGGCATCACCTTTCAAACATGATGTTTGATGCAGCTTTGTTGCTGGGGACTTCCCTGTCTGTTTTTGCAATGACTGGAATGTGAGTTCAGTGTCGTGTCCCAGTGTGGGGATCCCAGCAGGTACCCGGAGGGGATGTTCCAGGAGCTGGGGTCCCTCTGCTCACCACTGATGAACAAGGCTTATGTGGGGCTGCTGGTTTCTGAAGGGGCTTCTTTCTCCTTCTATGAAGCAGAAAATGAATCAGGTCCATGGTTTTGCTGAGATGCAGAACTCACACCTGCTCACGAGGTGCCTTGGGAACCAGTATGGAGAAAATATGCTTTTCATCATATTTAAATTTCCTTTCTTTTTATATTTTTGGTGGTATAGCAAGGGTTGTGTGAGAGCTAGGCATGCCGATGGAGCTGCTGGAGTGCCCTGCTGTGTGGCACAGCAGGGAGCTGTTGGGAAAAACAACCAGCAAATACCCAAGAATCTTTTGTAAAGCCTCTCACTGTTGTCTTCAAGGGACCATGGGAAGATGGTGCTTCTGTTAAAAGAATGTGGGACTCAATCCACAAAACACCCACTTTACTTAAAGCACAAGCATAAACTCCTTGAAAGCCAGAGAGATTTAAACACATTTGGAGTGAAGCCTGGCTGCCAGCATGCTTGTTGAATCAGAATGGAGCATGTTACATAAACATAAAAACTGGTTTGCAAATATGGCTGCTTTAAATTCATCACCCAAATTCACATGTAGGCACCTTTCTGGATGCTCTGGTAGCCAGAGCAATGCTGCTGGGTCATGGGAAGCTGCCATTTATAGAAGCCAGACCCTAAGCTGTGCCAGGCAGGCGTGGAGCAAACCCAAGAATGTCACACATTATTTGAATTGAGACATCATTGACAGGGAGCAAAAAAAACCCAACAACCCAAAGCTCCTAAATCCACCAAGCCTTAAAATGGCAGGAGGAAACAGCCAAGAGAATTACACCCAGGATGAACTTGGCCCTGCTGCTCCTTCAGCAGTGATTTCTGAGGAGATGTTCAGTCTGGCATTTTTATCTCCTCTGGCATTTTTATCCTATTTCATTCATTTTATTTATTCCTGATCCTGTTAACTTTATCCTATTGATTCAAATGCATTTTCATACTCCCTTATGGTCCCCTTTTGCATCACTTTCAGCTTTTAGGCAAACAGGATAGGCTTTCTCTGTCCTGGAAAAAAAAGTTGCCTTGGGAGCATACTTCTCCCAAACTCCCCTGCTTGGCCTGGGAGACTGGGGTTTATTTATTTATCTTAGTTAGACAAATAGCTTCATTTTCACACAAAATAGGATGTGCTTCTGAACACATACAGGAAAGGTCAAAGGGTTTTAACCATGCAAAGGGCAAAATCTGAGCCTGTTGAAGTGATGTTGGTGCAGTTCAGAATGTCTCTGTGAATGAAGCCATCCCTAAAGGCTGCAAATATATTCGGAGGTGGAGATTTACGTTCATGCCAGCCAGCAGGTATGTTCAAGCCTCCCACTGCAGAGAGGTCCCAGTGTTACTGCTGCCTTCTGCTTTGTGTTGGCTGCTGATACAGACTTGGAAGTCAAATCTCTTGGAGATGCTTGATTTTACTGTTGCCTGTTTATAAACACATCTTTGGTATTTAGATGTATCTGCAGCTGAACACTGAACATATTCAAGGCGCAGAGAGAAGCCCTGGTGTGGATTTGGGGATATGAACACACTTCTTTTGCTGAGGGTCAAAGAGGAAGGGTGACAGAGGGGCATGGGTATCTGAAACAGAGGTTTTAGTCATTTAGATTCCTCAACAGTAGTTTTTGATCTAGCATAGCTAAAGGCCTATCTCCAGTGGAACCATAGATACTTGGTACTATGGGACTGGGAGAATGGACAAAACAGGGAATTGGGCATTTGCAAGAGTCATTATTTTCAATAGTACTTTCGCCATATCTCTTGACTCTGAGCAAATTGGGGACCTTTAACAAGCATACCTCAGTGGATCTAAACCCAGGTGTAATGGGTGTCTCCATGGCTTGGACTGATCAGCTTTCATCACCTCCAAATTTTCCCTTTGACTAAAATTTGTGGGAACCCAGACTCACACTGCTTCAAGATTGTCCCTCTGCACACATCWGAGATAAAGACCTGTCTTCTGGCAYGTACATTTCGTCTGGAAAGAGGAATAAAAGACCTCACCGTAAATAAATACAAACCTCCAAATGGCATGCACAGTGCCTTGTTCAAAGCGCTCGGCCTGTTTGAAATCAGCAGCCCCATAAAATCCAAATGGGTTCAGAAACACTTGGAGTCACAGGATCTCTCCACATGAAGGGCCTGGCTCAGTGGCTGCCCCTCACCGGGTATCAGGGCTCGTTCCTCGAGCCAGTCAGGCTCCACCGTTCCCCACCTCACAGCCTGGGGCTGCATCTCGGGACACGTAAATCAGAGCCTTTGCCCTTCGCCGTGGCTCTCGGCAGCGAGGTCAAAGGTCACGAGCTCACCTCTCAAAATAATCCCGGACGATCAGGAAGTGTTTCTCGTTTGATGAATTAGGTGTATAAAATCCGTGAAGGGCTCACGAATGGACAGACCTTTTCCTTTCTTCATGGGGATAATATTTCGTGATTTGGGGAGGAAAGAGTGCAAAGGGAGAGGGGGAAATAATTAGTAATTTGTGATTAACTCTTTTCACGGGTATTTTGTTTCTTTGTTCTCTGATGCTGCCTGGAGCCATTTAAAAAATGACTTAATGACAACAACCAAACTAATCGCTCTTCGTAACTAATGGCTATGTCAGAACTTGGAAATCAAACCAAAGAGTCTCGGAGAAGTTGCAAGCGAGATGCTGAGCATGGGAGACGAGGTGGAGAGGAACTCCCTCCCTGCTGTCAGATGGGTGCTTAGAAAGGGCCCTGAAATAGCAGTGATAAAGGGAAAGACAGAAATCCTCCCTAGAAAGCTGGTGGCTGTTCTTGCAGATCCAAATTGATTAGGCTGCTTGTGATGTACCCCTTCCTCTCCCCACGGGCAAAAGGTTTTGTTCAGTCACGCTTGGAACACAAGTCCCCCAAGATCTGCACTTCACTTATTTAAGATCACAGAATTATTTAAGTTGAAAAAGAGCCTTGAGATCATTGAGCCCAACCATTAACCCAGCACTGCCAAGTCCACCAGTAAACCATGTCCGTAAGTGCCACATCTACATCTTTTAAATACCTACAGGGATGGTGACTCAACCACTGCCCTGGGCAGCCTGTTGCAAAGCTCGACAACCCTTTCTGTGAAGAAATTTTTCCTCATCTAAACCTCCCTGGCACAGCCTGAGGCTGTTTCCTCTCATCCTATCATTTGCTATTTGGGAGAAGGGACTGACACTCACGGATAACCGGATCCTATGAGTTTTGGCTTTGGGTTGGCAGAGAGACTCCCAGCGGGAATGTGAGGGCTTTGATAGAGTTCTGGTGCTGTTGCCCAAGGTGAATCCATCTTCATAAATGATTTGAAGACCTCCTCCCATGTAGATCCAGTGCATGAACTAAAGACAGATCAACACTGCCTGCTTCTGGCTTTCTCGAGTTTGGCTGTTGCTGCCGAGTTGGGTGCATTTCTTGCTGTCAAAAGGTGAGAATCAAGGAGTGCGGGTGGTGGGAAGCACAGAGGGAGGGGGACCAGGATGAGGTCTCCTTCCAGTCATGAGGGCCACCAACAAGCAGCATGTGTAAATTAGGATATCAGCAAGTGACTGGGGCCCAAAGCCTTGTGGTTTCTAATTGGGCCACACATAAAATAGAGTTTCAGATTGAAGGCCTTTTGGAGCTATGATTTAGAAAGGCAAATCCATTATGGTATCTGATTATGACACTGACATTAAAAGCACTGTGAACCTCTAATCGATGGAGGTTAATTTATTTAGACCATAAAACAGGAATTAATTTGAAAGGGGCTGTGGTGGAGCAGCAGCTGAGACTCCAACCATCCCTTGCGTGATGTCAGTGGGGTGATAGGGACATGTTGGCCAAAATTAAGGTGGAGACCACAGCTCTACCAACTCTGTAGAGCTCTGCCTGTCCCCTGTCTCAGCCCTGTGCTGACTGCAGACCAAGGAGATCTTATTACAGAAAGACGAGAAGTTGAGTCTCAGATTAGTGTTATCTTTGATTCGCCCTACAGTGGAGACTGTCCCTCCTTGGGCATATCAGGACCCCAAATCACGGCAAGAATAGTGTCCTGCTTTCTGAAACGTTGCCCTCCGAGCACACAGTGGTGTGGTTCAGTCCTCCAGCAGGTACTGATGTGCATTGTGCCCACGACAGAGACCCCTTGGGTAGATGTAGCCGAAGAGCATCAGGTCTGGAGGGGTCTGGACTCAAAGGGTCATAGCAAGTAGCTCTGCTCCAGAGGAGTGACTTACGGCTCCTGGCTCCTACCTAGGGGAGTGCTGAAGTGGAAGAGATTTCCTTAGCCCGTCACTTTTATTTTCCTTGGTTATTGTTTAAAATGCAGAGATTATGGGGTCAAACTTTCCCAGCCAATATTTTTCCTAATGAAAAATGTAGTAGGGTACGAGTCAGTGATCGAATCTATATGGTGAGTGTTCCACACTACAGTGATTTCCACAGACAGAACTTCAATAAATCTTGTTTTCAGAGAAATTATATGAGGCTGATGCTCTATTTYTGCCAGTTTAAGATCACTTTACCCCTCTGCTGTGCTCTGTCCAAGTGGAACTTTCCTTCAGCTGAGCCGAGTCTTTCCTACAGCAATGCGAAAAATCCTCATGGCTGCAATGTGAGCAGGGAAGGGCGATGAAGGTGGCCACCAAAGTCCCTTTGGGGCCACCCCMCATGGCAGTGTGGTTGTGGGGTCCCTTTTCCAAAGATGCCACAGACCCTCCTTAGAGCGAACAGCAGTATTGCCCCTCAATTTTCCAACTTGAGTTCTGGCAACCCTGGGTACATTGCCTTTCTCTTGGGGAGAGAATCACAGGTATTGGGTAGTGCTGCTCCTGCTACAGACTGGGTGGGAGGCTCATCACAGAGCTGTATTTGGTGAAAGACACAAGTCTTTGTCCTTCCACCATGCACAGTCCTGCCTCTTGTCAGCATCATTTAATGCTGGAGCTGCCATGGCCTCAGTCAGTGCCCCACCGCGCTGTGTGCAACACGATGGCAGCCCTGTCACCCCGCACGTGCATGCCTGCAAACCCCCCTGAAATACTGATGGCATTAGTATCGGTTGGATGCATGGGAGAGTCCTTCAATATCCTCTCTCCATTCGAGCCTAGGAACTTCCTCCTGATTTCCAGCCTGGTTTGGTGGTGCTCATCGGGGAGGCAGATGCACAGGGGCAGCTTGGTCCCCATATTGACTGCCCTGCTG
This sequence comes from Amblyornis subalaris, assembly GCA_018881555.1. Taxonomy (NCBI): domain Eukaryota; kingdom Metazoa; phylum Chordata; class Aves; order Passeriformes; family Ptilonorhynchidae; genus Amblyornis; species Amblyornis subalaris. Next base: position 2,686,563 of record JACAXG010000003.1, read on the forward strand.
TCGAACGCCTCCGCTTGCTTGGTGGATTCRGCGACAGCCTGTGTACAACCGTATTTCACAGCCTGCCCATAGGATCAATATGACATTTCCATTCGTCATTAAATATGTCTTCTTTACTTTGTGCTGCATAAATCAACCTTTCAAATGTGGCTCCTGGAGTAAAGAGTTGATCTCAGAGGCCACTGACCAAAACGGGGSCTTTTCTTGGTGGCTTCAGAGTTATCATGTGCTGCTGGTGTAAATGGTGTAAGCTTTGTGAAGAAGCACGGAAATTAGGTGCCTCTGGCAGGTGTTGGGGGAGTTTTAAACTTTGTGCTGCCCCTGCATGCTCTGCCATGCTGTTCATTGCGGGAGGTAACATGCTGCAAGAGCATGTGCTTGCTCCAGGGCTTGGGAAGGTACCAAGACCACTTGGTCTCGGGTTGTGCTGGATCTTTTACCCTTAGACTGATCCCAAAGCAGCTCAGCGTGAGCAAGGTCAGGTGCCCAGGCACTCAGCTCAGGCCAGCCCTCAAGATACTGTTGATCCATACAGAGGAGGGGAGGGAATTCATTATGCTGAGGTGAGTTTCCCYGTCTTCTGGAGACGGACCAGGAGCTGTGGAGGTTGTTACCTCCCCAGATAAGCATCATTCCTGCTTCAATCCATCTCCAGAGAGGCATGGAGCAGGCTGGAAACAGCCCCTTTCTCACCTCTGTCATTAGATGTGACCCTGGAGAAGCTGGTCTTTGCTCGTGTGCTTCTCCTCCAGACATGGATGTCCAGTACCCACACCTGCCTGGGCAGCTCTGGATCCCATAGTGAGGGCGAGTGTGGGACTGAGATTGCTCTGCTGGGATGGTGAGGAAACACACAAAGCACCCGATCCTGCCCACGGTGACAAACAGGCGCAAGGACGGTGGATGCATAGGATCCACAGGATGCCTGGGCAGAAAGGTATGTTCAGACCTCTCCACAGCCAGTCACAGCCCTTGGCAGCAGCAGAGACAAAGGGTGCACATGGAGCTGCCTCTGCTGCATGTTCTGGTCTCCCTCATGAAGAGTGGAGCCCTTCCTGTGCGCTGGCTTTTTGTCAGCCGGCTCCCTTGTCCCTGCCGCACACACACACATTTTAGCACTGTCTGCAAAGGAGTTTGGGAATCGATATTGCAATTGTGTTGTAAGTGAATTAGTTATAGATCAGCTTGGGGTAGGATTAGCTTATAGATCAGCAGGCTGGCAGGTGCAGAGAAGGAGCGCAGGCAGACATGCAYGCACACACATCCCCCGGCGCGCTCCTCTAGCGCCCAGCAAGGAGAGGAGGGGAGTCAGGGCTCTGCAGGCCTGGGTCTGCTCCCTACTCAGGCATTGTTGGCAAGCAAACGCTTGCTCCTGGGTTTTGCAGTTCTTGGGGCAGTGGGGCAGGGCTTCAGGAGTAGCAGAGGTGATGCTATAAGTGGATCTTGAGTCTCCAGATGTGAAAAAAAACCTCGTCAGCTGGCTCCATACAGTCCTGGCCCCATGTCTTGCATCCTTCCTGYGAATGCCCATGTCTCTGCTAGGAAGCTGCTGAGGGCCTTTATCTCAACATCTTTGCAAGAAGTGCATAAAAATACCCCAAAGACAAACCAGTCCTCAGAGAGTTCCTTTTATGTTCTCTCGGAGATTGAAACAAACTGCTCTTTCCTAGTTGCCATCTGCACACCCTGGGTCTTGACTCCTGCTTTTAGTGATCTCACATGAAAGCTGTATCCCACATAAGGCTGGGGAAACTGAGGCACAGATCATAAGCTGCTTGCTACAGCCAAAATGGCTGATTCAGTGTTTCAACCCAGGCTCTCAGCACCAGTCCATACACGGCCAGCCCTGGACCCCACTTTCTTCTGGTGCACTGCYCACTTCTTAAAGTCCCACTGAGACCCCTGTCACGACTGCAGGATAGTCTGACTTCCAAAATTAGCCCAGTGCCTGGGTCCATGCTCAGGGGTTTTCCCTTTAAATAATCCCCCTGCCTCCCCTCCCGCTTTTGCTTTGACTAAGCATGCTGCAAAAACAACTTGCTTCTAAAATAAGCATCTCCTCTAACTCCCAGTTTAAACCTGAGTAGCCGAGCATGACATAGCGGAGTTGGGATGGCAGCTGTGCCATCTCTCAGGCCGCCTTTTGGTGCAATGGCACCTGGAACAGCTGGGGTGAGGCCACGCGTGGGTTAGGGCTGTGTGGGCTTCAAAGGGGACCAGGGATCTGCTGGGAGTGTAGTGGGATTACGGGGTATGAGAGAGATTGTCCCCACAATGGTACCTGCTGCTGGACAGTCCATCTTCTCTGAAGAGCACACTTGACATCAGGACGTGTTCATTTGGTGAGATGAAATACAGGCAGACCTCTGAGGAATGCCAGCCCTCTGGGCAAGGGATAGGGAAATGACTTTTCTCTGGCACCTTGTGCTGACTTTCCTAAGTAACCCTGTCTCCATCCCTCTTCTCCTTATGTCAATCCATTTTTCAGCTGTGGGGCCAAGTTGCTACAGCTCAGTTTACACCCACTGGATTTGAGCTGGGGCCAGATCCCAAGCTCAGTTTCAGTCATAAATCTGGAGTAGTTCCACTGAAGTCAGGAGAGTTAATTCCAGATTTTCACCCRGTGGCACTGAGGTGGGACCTGGAGTCTCTCTGGCTTTGGGAGTGAAGGGAGTAAAGTCTATAGAGGATTTACCCTGTCAGGTTGTAGTGCTCAACCCCCAGCAGTGCCTGAGTATCCCGTGGTTGGAGTTATTAGAGCAAGCTCTCTCTTTATTATTTGATATAATCTACTGGTATCCCAGCGGGTTTCCCTCACTCTGCACTCTGGGAAACCGAGTGGAACTAACCCGAATAGGAGGATTACAGGCTCCAAATGGAAACAGTTGCACCAAGCCGCCAAGCGGAGCTCCTTGCACTGAGCAAAGAGGGCGGCTGACAGCCTCAATGACATGCCAGCACTTAAAATGCTGGATGATGGATGAATGTCATCCTGCTGGGAAGGGAAAGGGGGGCAGGGAATAGGGGGGATAGGCGGGGCAAGGAGGGAAGGGAATCCAGCCCAGAGGAGCCAGAGGAGAAGAGCTGGCACCAGAGTTGACGTCCGCACTGATCCTCATCCGTGGGCTGTGATTCATGGGGAGAAGAGAGGCCTGAGCTCCTGTCCGCAGGCCCCACCGCTTTCTGCATGCTGGATTGAAATTTTACTGCTCCTGGCAGCTCGCTTGCCCACAGCACAGGCACATGCACAGATGCCTATATTTCTATATGCACACACAGGACACTTAGGAAGAATGTTTAACACATGTGTGTGCAAATATCTGTATATTTCTGTAAACACTTCCCCTTGACACACATACACAAACATGTGAGATTTCCTCCAAGACACTTCATTAAAGGCCATCCTTGTCCCTACCTTTCATTGTATATTATAGTTCATCCACAAATCACATCTACTAAATGACTAAATGTTTTCTGTTAGGGTTTTTTTTCTGTATTCCCCAGATATCAGGGGATGTCAGTGATATGGCTGCATTACWCAGAATATTGCAGGTCTTTCTCCAGAGTGCCTGGGCAGGGGATTTCTCTCTGTCTCCTGTTGTATTCCTGACAGCAAAGTAATTTGCTTATATAGATTCTGGCAACAAGAGCAACGCAAAGCCTGGCTGCTTGACAGTGTTGCATTTTTAACTCGAGGTTGAACAACTTCAGTCTGAAGACCTCTGGGATTCCTGTTCCAGGGCTGTTGACTCCTGGGATTTGCTCCAGCATTGGGTGACTCTGTACACGGGACCATGCCGGTGCCTTCCCCAGCACAAGGGCTTGTGAAGGKAGTCCTACTGTCAGCTGTGCCCTGGGCTGAGGGCAGAACAGGGCCCTTCCTCTGRGCAGAGTCCCACACTGTGCCAAGGCACCTTTCTGCTCAGAACCTCATACTGCAGGCATAGCACTTTGCGAAGGGCCCCCTCAGCCGTTCCCAGAGGGACAAGTCCTGGAATAGCCAAAAGTCCACGGCTATTCTGTAAAGACGTGGGGGCTAGCCAGGGGGAGAGGGATCTCGTGCCTCAACGCGCCCGTAAGAAGAGCACGTGTTCTCCAGGTGCGTGAGCACATCGATGCTCCAGCAGCTGGTGCCCGGCCAGGCAGCTGACGTGCTGGAAAACGAAGCGGAACCCATCTCGGTGTGTGCAAGTCGTAGTTTTCTGCAAGGCAAAGTGGGTAGAAGCGGGGKCTAGGAACAGAGGGAGGGAAGGCCGGGAGCAGCGCCCGTAGGGGCGGCTCTGTGAGSGGAGCCCCGTTTGGGGCCGGGCGTTTCGGCAGGCGGCGCTCCTGGCCCCGCTCGGCGCTGACCCCAGCACCCCCGGGATCCATCCTGTCACCCACCTCCGACAGCAGCTGCTTAACCGCGCACAGCAACCCGGCGCAGCAGTTTCGGCAAGAGAGCGAAGAAGCCTGTATCCAATTGAAACCGCAGGGGGGATTTAGGGAGGCAGAAGGTAATTTCCCGAGCTGGAATATGGCCAGGATACAAGGACTAATATCCTGGCTCTTGGGGAAAGAGTCATGGGATCTTTGCTTGCTGAGAGTCATCCTGATCTCTGTTTTAAGTCAGATCTGGAAAAAAGGAAAATGAGACAAAGGGAAAAACCCTTCCAAGATGCCAGGGCTTTGGGGCACTGCTTAAAGCTGCCCTCACTGTAGGGAAGATCTTCCTGGAGGCATAGCTGCCAGGCATCCCCAACACAAAGGCCTGGCAGCTGTTCCATCCCCCCTTGCCCTGGGGCTCCCCCCTGCTCCCAGATGGGGCCAAGAGTGCCCTGGCTCCCAGGAAGGAAGTAGGGTGCTAATGTCCATCAGTAGCATCACACAAGGTATTGCTATAACCTGTGTCATGTCCTTGTGCTGCTGTTTCCCTCTGCTGGGAGACACCAGGGAGGCTCAGAAAGGTCTCGTGTCAAAGCAAATTTGGGGATAGATGGCTGTATGCTAGCACCAGGCAGCCCACACTGGAGATGTGGAAAGGCTTGTTGGTTCTGTCCAAAAATGATGCCAGCAAAAAGATAATCGGCTGTGGAAACACCACAGAGGGTAGGAGCATAGCTGCACTGTTTTTTTCAATGTCTTTGTGGATTCAGAGCAGTTGTGAAACTGTGGTTATAACAGGGTGAAGGGCTGTGTTTTCTTCTTTACCTCCCCAGGGCTGCTCGACTCAGGAGGCACAGTGATCCCACAGAGAGAGGTGGCTCAGCTCCTTTGATAATCTGTGCTGAGATGCAAATACCCCAGATGAGTTGTCTGGGGAGGTCTAAGCTGATGATCTGGGCAAGGGGCTGGGGGAGGTAGGGGGAAGCAGTGCTGCCTCACAGAGCTGCCTTGATCCTTCCTGCCAGTGCAGACCCCTGGCCTGCGAGGAGGAAGCTGGAGATCTTCTGGCCTGGGTTGTCACCAGGTTCCTGCCCTGRACACAGGGAAAATGGACATATTTCTCCTGCCAGTGGGTGCTGCCACTCAGCACCCAGGCAAACAAAGGCATCTTGAGGAGGGTGTAAAGTGGCTTGTGGTGCTATCATGCCCCTGCTTCTCATCTTCCTCCTTCAGGGCAGGTGTGAAGACTGCCACGAACCTGAAGTACCACCATTTAGGAAGCAGACAAGTCCCAGGTTTCTTCCTTCCACATCTCCACAGAGCATCACATTTTTATCTATCAGTCCCTCCAAATGCCCAGCCAAGGTGTACAGCCCTGGGAAAGTCACCTGGCAGCTGCTTTAAAAGTCTCTTTCAGGGACTTCTGAGGTGGCTCTATAGCCCTGGCCTGGAAACTGCTGCAGAGAGGTTGAGCTGGGAATAGAGGCAGCTGGTGGCCAGAGCAGTGGTGGTGTGGGTACTGGAAAATGCTGCTCCCCACACAGGGAGCTCCCTTGCTGTTGGTGTCTGCCATCGGGAAGGGATCCCACCCACTGCTTACTGCCACAGAGCAGGCAGTGAGGAAAAGCATCCCTGAAACTTGGGGCAGATGAGGGCAGGCYGCTTTGAGAGCTGGCTGAGACGCTGGGTTGGTTAAGTGCTTTGCTCAGGCAGAGCAAGGCAACCCCAACCAGTGCTTGTGTGAAGCCATCTCAGTGAGCGGTGCTGAAGTGAGGGCTGGGTTAGCACTGCTGGGGCAGCCCAACAGCTTCCTGCCTGCAGGAAGGAGAGAAAAAGCCTGCTTTAAAATTTAAAACACTTGGAAACAGCACTGGAAGCACTTCAGGTTAAGAATTATTGCTATTCCTAGTGTGGCTAGAAAACCTTGAATGTAAGCTATAGGATAGTGTGTCTTTAATCAGTGTCTGCAGCAGGTTAATAGCTAGTGCTCTCCTCACCTTTACAAGTGATCCTTTCAGGTCATTTTTTTCTTATGGCTGGGCTCCCTGTGATCTGCCTGCTGGCTGGCAACAGCTTTTCGCATCGTCCCCTTGTCTGTTGCTGCGACAGGGMAGGGGATAACAAGCAGCAGCCCATCTCACTGCCCCATACATCACGGCTGAGATCTGTATTCTGACAGTTGCATTTTGTCTCCTACTTTCTGAGCAATGTTCCCTCAGAAAGTCAGGAGACGAAAGTGCCCTCAGGTTTGATTGAAGACCCAGGGCAGGCAGACACATCCTCCAGACCACCTCGGGAGATTTGGTTGCTGGGAGTTGTTGTCTTCCTAAAGTCTATCAAGGGAGAGCAAGAAAGCTGCCAGAGCTTTGCTTTGCTGTGTGGTCTCGCTGCCTCACCCATTCCGCTGCTTGGGGTTCTGCCTGCTGGCAGCCAGGAATGAAACCAGTCAAAACCTAATATTAACAAGCCCTGACCATTGCATTATGCATAATAAGAGTTTGGTGTCTTTTGGCTGAGGTGACTGACATCCCTCGTGGGTGGAACATGGATGGAAAAACAGAGTCACCCTTCACATGAAGCCAGTGGTGAGCCATGGAGTGGGTTTGGAGGAAGCAGGGAGATTTTTACAATGAGAAGTAAACCAAAGGTCCTGCCAGGACCTGGTATATTACTGATGCAAGGACATGCCTCTGAGCAGTGATTCCCCTAGAGCCAGACCCTACCCTTGTAGCTCAGAGAAAGATCATTTTGGCCATTATTAATAAAGCTCTTGCTGGCAGCCTCTTTCCTAGCTGTGTCTTCCCTGATGGACCAGCTTTGTGTTACCCAGGCTGGCAGAGAAACCAGCTCCCAATCTTCCCACCAGCCCTCCAAGGAAGCTGTGTTTCAGGAGCAGGGGAAGATGCAGCCCCACCATGCTCAGTGGGAGATGGTGTGCGCACGTGTGCGAGAGCAGGACTGTGCTGGCTGCTTGCAATTCTCTGAGGGTCTCGTGTGTTTGCAAAGGCAGCTCTGTCAATCAATAAAAACCAATCACAATAATGAAGTATCAAGTAGGAAGAAAAGATTTCAAGCTCTACATTGTTGAGGGATTGGGGGTTTTCTTTAAATGAGGCAAGAGAGGCTGGGAACACAGAGTCCACATCGGGGATGACAAATCWGTTTCTTTTGCATGGGGGAAGTGGCAGGACTGCAGCCCCTCCGACCAGATCCAATGACAAGGGAAAGGCTGAGAGAGGACCCCCTTTCTGCAGACACAAAGGACAAGCCAGTGGCGGCAACTTTCTCTCTGAAAAGTCACGTTTGCCAGGAGAGGCTGTGAAATCCAAGACGTTCCCAAGAGCTCGTTCCCTTCCCGTCCCCCCAGTCCGGGGAAGGGAATCATTCTGATTTTGTTTTTATTATCGTTATTCCCTCCTGGGTGAGTGCTGGGAAAGTGGTGAATTTTGCAGCTGCCCCAGAGTCAGTGGGAAGGGGGATGTGAGGGACGCATGCCAGAGCAAGGGTTCCTTCTCACCTTTTCCCTGCCTTCTCTTGGGACAAGACATGACTGAAACCAAAGCATCTCCGGTTGTCTTTGCCCTCCAACTCAGTCATTCCCCCCAACCCTTTTTGCCTCTCAGTAGGACCTRTGGGGTGGCCTGTGGCATGCAAAGGCAGCAGTGCCACTAATCATGCAGGAGTGTGCTGGCTGCATTGGAAAGGGATGGGGAAAGATGCTTACCTCTGCACGTGTTTAAAGAGCAAGTCATGAGCCTTCTTATAATGGAGAAGTTGCTGGAGCCTTTGGCCAGCAAGGCTGGTTAGAGATGGGGAGCTCTCTCCTGCAGTGTTTGCCAAACTGGCCTGTCTTCCCAAGGCAAGGCTGGTCCTAATAGGGCTTTTTTAGTGCCAAGGCAGGTCACTCAAATCATCTTCCATAATTAAACCTTACACAAACKGTAGCAGTCTTTACCTGCAGCCATGCAGTCTCCAATAGGGCAAAACTCTTTCCTGCCATAGCAACATCAATTAAAAAAAAATCAATGAGATTTCTACCTGGCAACCAAAATCTCCACTGATCCATGGCAATGAGGGTTGTGATTGCACACAGAAGACAGAAAATACCACTCAATTCCAACTTTCTTCATGGAAAGAACATTTGCTGTTGTTGTCCACCTTTGTCAAATCAAAGGGACAGTGCTGATGCTGGAGCTGGCCAAGCTTTTAGAAGGATGTCTGAACCTAGAACAACCCTGGTTTTGTTGGGTACTCCCTTGCAGTCCGGCAAACAGCCTCCAGCTCAGGCCATAGGAGATGAGAGGAAAAAAGAGGACAGATTTATTCAATGAAATTAATGGACTGACACTGGGTGTTAATAGCCTATTTACCAACATTTCCTCCTCTATCTTTAGCTTAGCCAGAGAAAATGCCCTGCCCTCGGCTGTGCCCATCAGGCTTTTCCCCCAGTTTGTTTCAGACTCACAAGGAAGGGCCCCTCTCTAAGGGGAACCTCAGGGCCAGAAGACCTGACTCAGCTTACCTGAGGGTCTCAAGCCCACGTGTACTCACTCCCACCTTGTCTATACATGCTGGCAGGAGAGACGAAGTTGAACAAACTATTTACACGCCAAGTGGATTAGCCAAATTGTGTTAAGCTCCCGCAGGGACGTCCTTGTTCACAGCCTTCATTTGATTTCTCTTTCAAAAGCCCACCAAGCTGAATGTGATTATGGCCTCTTAATCCTGCCTGCATGTGTCCACGTGGGGTTAATGCAGCGTATTAGATGCCCTTTACAAGTGCATGCTGGTGACCATTGCTGCATGGCTAAACCCTCAAGCCCAGATGTTCAGCAGATGTAAGCCCAAAGCACAGACTCTGAATGCTACTGTTTGGCCAAAGAGCTGCTCTCACAGCTAAAACATGGAAAGGAAACWCTATTTTCCCAAGGCTGAGCAGCAGATCTATATCAGAAGCAAGAACCGCTGCTGGCACTCAGCTCCAGATYGGTTCAACTCCTGCAGTGCTCAACACCCTCAGCAGGTCCAGCCTGTGACCAGAACTTGCCTTTTTCCTGGAGGTTAGGAAGCRGTACCAAGAGTCCTGGCCCCATGAGGAGTGCTGCCTTTCCAGTCTGATCCCCACCCATCAGCATCTGCAAAGGCCTGCCCAGGGGTGGCTCTGCTGACAGGCAGGTTTGCTTTTAAAACAGTATCGCTTTCCTAAGGCAGAGGCTACAACCAAAGTGTCACCGCAGCCAAACAGCAACAGCAGAAATCCATAGAGCTGCTCAGCTAGATATTGCAAAGCTGTCTGGCTCTGCCCAGCCGGGCATGGGAGATTGTAAAACACATGGAAAGAGATCTAAATCAGTTGCCTTTTAAAAATAAGAAACCAAACTGATGAACCAAACTTCAAGAAAGGAGAGCCACAAAGGGCAGAGGGAGGCATTCTCCAAACCCATCCTGTGCATCAGACTTAAAAACACATCCAGGATGCGGCGCACCAGGATTTGCCCTGTCCAGAGCACCTCTCCCTGTTTTCAAAGAAGAAACTACCCCAAGCCATTCACACATTTACAAGGAAGTTTGCCACAGCAAGATGTGCAAGGTGTTCCATTTAGGGAGAGAAACCTGCCATGGTTCAGTCCTATTATGAACAAGAAATAATGAAAAAAATCAAAGACCTTCTTGTCCAGAGACAAGGGGGATGAAACCACAGGGGGTAATTTCCATAACTCTTTCAGCCACCACTCAACACGCAAACTCTCTTTTCTCAAAGTCAGACCGCCTGCCAAGGGAGCAAATCCATTCCCCTGGTATCTCAGGACTGTATCACATAATCCCCTTAATAAAGCAATCAAGTCCCAGATTAAAACCAGTTAGATTTCTACCCTGCTGAAAGGTTTTTTTCCAGAACATCACTAGGAGGAAACCTCCTTAAAATGTGCTGCATTTTGCTGGACTGACCAAAAGTAAAAAAATAAGACACCCCCCCACCCCCAAGTAAACGGTAAAACTGTTATTTCCCCACGGAAACTGTTGGGTTTGCCAGAATGATATTTTCCATTAAAAATGTTTTGCTGGAGAATTCCCAACAAGTCAGGCTGCTGCATCACTGATTTTAATCGAATTTAGAAATTCTCGTTTCCCTTTGTTCTTAAACTTATATTTAGGAGCAGGGATGGTTACAGACCTGTCTGCCTCCTTCACCAGCAATGTAATGTCACCCACCAAGTGACATGTACGAAGAAAGATAGCAATGAAAACCCGACGTGGCTCTTGCTACAGTCAGTGCTCCCCAGGCAGAGGCATAATCTCTCACAAGGCTGCCTCAGCTCTCAGAGCCCCCTCGATCTCCAGCTGGTTTTTTGGAGATGCTCATTTTCCTAAGCATAGCTCTAACAGTGAGGCTGTGCTGAATTCACAGATAATCAGTACCTAATTGGATTAGGAGCTGATAATATCTTTGACCTTTTTTTTAATGGCTTGTCTGGCCTGGCTTTCTGCAAGGCTGAGGCTTAATTTTAGGCAGGAGTTTTTTCCACAAGTGAAGCGTGACCCTGTTAACCTCTGAATCAGAGAGGTGACCTTCCCTCTCCCCAGCCACTGTGGAGCTGTTGGAGATTGTGATGTACACACAGGCTTTACGAATCTGTGTACAAACAGACTGAACCTACCTACAGAAGTCAGATTCAGGACCTGATTTTCAGCCAGAACTGTGCTGATGTTGGACTAAATCCTCAGACAGAAATGGTGAGTCAAAGGAGTGTGAATCTCCTCTGAACTCAGTGTCCCTGCCAGTGTCAGCTGCAGGAGTCACCTCCCTTCCTCACCAATTCTTCCATATGCAGTGTGGGGAAACTGAATCACCGGTTCAACAAAGGATCCRGAGAATCGGATATTGGATGTTTGTGAAACAAAGACACTAGCATGCTTGTGCATTTGTGTGGTTACATCTTGCTCTGGCTCACCCAATCCCATCATTGCAGCTAAGTGTGTGCTCCCACACGACTGAGTGGGGTCATACACAGGCCCAGCACAGCTAGGAGCAGAGACAGCGTGTTTGAATCACACCTAGCTCATGCCTATCACAAACAGACTGTATTTTGGGGCATTGGGATTTAAGGAGACACAGGGAGCAGGAGAGGAGGGAGGGCTGCCTGATGAACAGCAGATGTTGGTGATCATTGGATGGAGCTGTTAATTTAACTGGAGTTTATTGAATAGCAATTAGGTGGGGTCTCATTACTGTAGCCAAGTGGCACGAAGATATGCTGTAAAAACCCAGGGAACAGGGATGTGCACCAGCAGAGTAACAACACTGATGGGGTGTTTAGGACCTGGAGCAGTAAATCCTCTCACCTGCCCTGAGGTCCTTCTCCTGGATGGTGCTTGCTAGAGCTCAGGCACCTGAACCCAGCTGCTGGGCTTGTCTCAAGATGGGAGGCTGCAGACACACAAAGGATAGTGTGTGTGTGTACTCGGGGGAGCAGAGGACAGGAAAGAAATGAAGGTCTGACAACAGTGCCAGTGAAGACATGTGAGTGACAGCCAGGGTAAGACACCGGTTCTCTAGCTTAGCCAGGGACAGGGATGGACGCAGGACAAAGAGTGGAAGAAGGATTTGGAAGTCTGTAAAATACATCAAGATGTCCCAATCTGCCAGGGGATGGGACAGGGTGTCTTGGTGCTTTAGATATAGCATTACCTCAAAACAAGCAGTGCAGCACTACAGCAGGGCAGGTTTCCATTTTGTGTGGTAGTCAGAGACCACAGGTTTAACTGCTGCTCCTCCAGCAAGCTGAGAGTAATTTTCACACCTCTGCTGTGTGGGGTGGCCCTGAYGCTGTCAGGGAGGGAATCAGTGCTCTGGTTCTGCTGAATGTGGGCATGAGATCCACCAAGACCGTTTCCCAAGAAAGACCCAAAGGTGCTTGCAACAGCACAGGCTGAGCATTTGGTATGGCTTGAACAGTGCAGAGAGGGCAAGGGAGCATTATGACCCCTGCACAGACTGACCTGAGCCTTTCAATGTCTGGTGCAAAGACCCAAGGAGATGACAGAAAAGTCCCAAGCAGAGTTTGCTTCTAACACAGGAGACACATGCACACACATACACAAACACATTCACTCTCCTAATGACATGATTATATTTTGCTTCTGTCTTGGGGGAAAAATCAAATGATCCAGGTTCARACACAAACAAAAAACTTCCGCTAATGAACAAATTGCCAAACTAGAGCGCAGCAGGGATTTGGAGGGTTAAAATGTTTGGGATTAATTAACTGATTAATTAAGCCCTCACATCAGCCTTCATCCCTGCAGCCCTGCTATTGCGTGAGAGATGTACTGGGAATGTGTGATCCTGTCAGCACGATGCAGGAATGCTGGGGGGAAGGTGCTCGGCAAGGGAATTTTACACACACATTTGTGATTCTGGGGTTAAAGTCGGCTGTGCCCTGCAGACCTTGTGTGAGACACCCTCCCATCTCTGCTCTGATTAGAGTGGCCGCACGTCAGGGCTGCTGGCTGCTTTGAGATCTTAAAAGAAAAACACAGTTTTCAAAAGCCAAAGGGATTTCTGTCCCCCGAGGGCGTGGGGCTTCCCTTTGCTGTATGCTGCCATGAACGCGACAGCAGCCCTGCTCTGCTCAGCAGCCCGTGATTCCCACCGCCTGCTTATCCTGGAGAAAGGGAGCAGTGGGTGTTGCAGTGTGGTCTCAGAGGACAGTAGCTGTGGGGCTTTTTGCACGGGTCTCTAGCCCCATCTGAGTATTTAATGCTCAAAATTGGATGGGACCCTTCATTTCATGAATGGCCAATCATACTGCATGTGGGGGRAAAAAAAAGCATAATGCTTTTAGCTTTTTCTCCCATCCTTCCCAACCCACAAAACAACCAAAGGAAGCCTCTCCACGCCATGAGGCCTCCTGTCTGATTCCCATGTCCTGACTTGGTAGAAGTCTATCCACCATTGGTGGATCTGGTTGATCATCTGCTTTCTGGGTACTACTAGTGCAGATTTCAAGACCTGAAATACTGCTGTACTCAGTACTTCTAACACTTAAGCTGTTTACAACCCATGCTCTTCTCACAGTCAGCGGGCTCAGTGTCTGGAAGGGTGCAAACGACCTTTCTTCATTAACAAGACCTTGCTTGGGCACTTCCATCGCAGTTTTACAAAGCTGTCCTGGCAGATCTCTTGTATATCAAGAACAGCTTTGCAACCCTTCCCATCAGAGTAAGTGAGAAAATACAGAAACTCATATGGGCCTGCACATACAAGAGTTAATCATGAATGTGCAGCTGGTATTTTTATGTAAAGCACAAACAAAATAGGAAAGTGGTTACAGCAGCGGATATAGTATGCCCATGCAGATTAAAATAGCCTGCCTTGGAGGTATCCTTCTGAGAGTGGATGACACCAGCTTAGCCCATCTCACATGTGTTTGTTTTGCTGGGTGCAAGCACAGCAAAGGAAATGGCAACCGGAGCTCAGCCCACCACTGCTTCACAGCTTCACACCATAAATAAGGCATCGAGCTATTGCACCCACCAAATTCTTCCCTGTCTTCCGGTCTATAGCAGTGTAGTGTCTGGGCTATGTATAGCATCGGCCCCTTTGGGGTGTCAGGTGTTTTCTCTAAAGCCCTGGCTCCTGGATTCTGGGATTACACAGTCAGCTCTGGGGTTTTTTTCTGAGAAAAACAAACCRGATGCCAGAAAGAATAATTTAAGATTAGAGTCCAAAAGCATCTAAATAGATAGAGCTGATCTGTTTTGCTTAAGAACTTCTTATGGAGAAAAATGTGGTTATTCCAGCATCAAGATACTTCTGAGGAAAATATTTTGATACAGGTTTTTATTTTCTGATCAGAAGAATCAAAGCAATGATACAAATCATTCCAACTTCAATTCCCAGGCTGAGCAGCAGGCTTCATTTTAAAATATGACAAGAAATTTCCTCTTCCCAAGTTACATTTCCGGTGGCAAAAGAGATTTTTCTTGCTGGTGTTTTCACTTGCTGGATTCATGATTTAGCTTCAATCTCCAGCTTGGAGTTTGTTTTCTTTTGCTTTCTGACATTTCAACTTTTCCTTCTGATTTCCCACTGAGAGGGACTTGGAAATACCAAGATTTCTGGCAAGTGAAAGTTTCTGKTTTTTTCCCTGTGCTGCCAGGCTGACAAGCCAGAGGGTAAAGAGAAAATGCTCCAAGCTCCAGGCACAATATCTTGRTTCTGTGTATGAATGTTGATTCTTGGTGCTGGCTGCCTCGAAGGCCCTGACTCCGTCCCAGGTGAGCTCTCCGAGTGCGTGGAAGTACCACAACAGCACTCCGTGGGAGTTCTGCCTGCAGAACGTGTTGTTGCAAAGGCACAGTGCTGTTCTGCAGAAGATGAACAATTTCCAGATTGCAAACCCCACAAGTGTCGCTGTTCATTTGCCACCCGCAAAGGAGATTAAACCATGGATGGAAGAAATGTGCTTTTCATCGGGTGGTAAAATAGGTGGCACGGGCTCGAAAGTCTGCAACATCCACACCTGGGGTCAGGGGGGCTTCCCCAGGAAGATGAGTAATTTCTGCTGCTGTCAGAGYGGGATCCTTTGGCAGCTGAGGTCACTTGGGAGCACGAGGCAGCTCTTCCACAGGACACAGGCCCTCACCTGGGAAGAGAAGAGACTTTTTGTTATCGGGTGCTGAGCAGCAGCACTGCCCACACACTTCCTCTGTCCATTCACTCCAGCCATGCCTCTGACAGTCCTTGTAGTCCATATAGAATCACACCAAATTCTTACTCTTCATGAGTTTGCTGTGAATGCAGCAGTGCCTGGAAAACCCCACGGAGATGCTGGTCCTACTGCTGGAGCCATTGCATATCTCCGGGGCACCAGACAGGTCAGGATCTAAGCAGACAAGATGGATGCACAGTGTAGCAAAAAGAAACACAATGATTCCTGTTTCAAAGGCAGGAGAAATGGAGCAGAAAAAAGATTAAGGCCTGGGCTCCCCCAGAAAGTTTTGCTGATGAAAGTTTGAGTGTATCCATGAACTGGCAAATTCCCTGGGTGTGAGCGAACCAGGCAGTGGGGTCAGGCCTCCCGCTTTGCAATCCCTGGCTTCACAGTCATGGGGAAGTACCCAGGTTTAGTGCATCCTGGATGGGCACTGAGATGTGCAAACTCTTTTTCATCCCCACGGCTCTTAATCTGCAACTCCAGCTTCCCTGTTGCTCTGGGGAGGGCAGAGCAGGGGGTTTGTTGGTGCTGGTTGGAGGGTGTCCAGCCCCATGAAGGCAGTGTGGGTGCTACTCATGCTGAGGATATGGTGCTGGGGACAGGGAAGCTCTCCTCACTCAGAGAAACGTGGGGATGCCAGCCAGGACAGCCTGGGGAGCTTGTTGATCCATCAGCCCCATTGTGCCTCAGAGAAGGGGTGAAAGGAGGCAGCAGGCTGCATCGGCCATGAGCTGGAGATGTGAATTCAGCAAGTGACCTTGCTGATTTGTTTTTGGGTGTAGCAGGAGTTTACATGGGTTGTGAGATGCACCGGTCTGGCAGGAGGTCAGAAGAGCCTCCAGAGTACGTCCCAGCAGCCCCCGCACGACCACCGTCCGCCCAAAGTCACCACCGGAGCCTTTGGGCAGCAGGGATGGGTGACAGCAGACAGCCCCTGGCCAGGGAGCGCTGTGCCGTGCGATGTGGGGAGAGAGGAGGGCAGCTCAGGAGCTGACCAAGAGGATGCTGCTGCGAGTCAGAGGCGGGATGCTCTGAGSGCAGGGCTGGGGGCAGGGGGGAGCTGCCAGCGCGGCCTCCCGGCGCAGAGTGCTGACACTTCTTTTTGTTCAGGCTGACAGCGAGCACCTGGTGCCCCACGCGCGGAGCCGGCGGCCGCCCGCGCCCGCAGCGAGCGCAGGCACACACCCGCGCTCAGCCCCGCAGCTTGGAATCAATGCAAACATATGCTGCCATTAATGTGAAAATCACTTCTGCAAACATGAGGGTCTCTCTATTCATGGCCTTCCCCTTTCCCTGCAGGGAGGAGGGGGGTCAAGTGCAGACCTTTTATGTGAAATCCATGAAAGGGACAAGAGGGAGAGAGGGGGAGATGGATGGGGCCGATCATGACAGGGAAAACGGGACAACAGCCCCGGCTAACCTACAGGAGCTGCTCTCCTGCCATGAACTGTGCTAAATCTGAACTGCAGCCTTCCTTTCTCCCTATCCAAACACCTCCCTGGGGGTGCCAGTTTTGCCCTTGCCTATTGCTGATAAATGCAGGAAGAGCGTGTGGGACTCTGAAGAATGGTGTGACAGGATGCCACAATGATGGACCCTCATACAGGAACTGAGCGGATAAATTTCTGAGGGGGTGGCAAGCTCCTCTTGCATGGTTAAAAAAATGCTGATGAGGGGTGCTAGCTAGAGTAGTTTTGGTGACCAGCATCGGACTACCCAATCTTCCCCTAAAGCACAGCATGTATTTTGGCCAGCCCTGATGTGCATGGCCATATCAACGAAGCCTGCTTATCTGGATGCTGCTCCTCTGCCACATTGCTGTGCTTCAGTGAAGAGCAGGGCTTGCTGCAGACATTTGCAGCAGACTTCTCTCCTCTTTGGGCAAAGTGGCTTCTCTGATGTCCTCCTCTATACCACTGCCCGCCTGCTGTGAAACACCCCGAGTTGCTTTGCCCCAGCAGTGGCAGAGTGGACGTGGTGGGTGGGCAGGTTTGGTTCACAAAGCATCAGGGGTCTGTAAAACAGCTGGAAGGGCTCCATGTGAATCTGAATGAGAAAGGGGACACAGCTGACGTTAGAAGAACCAAATGGAGTTTCTGAGCCTCTCAGTTGTTTGTCAAAGGCTTTAGAGCAACACTGTGAGATGTCACTGAAGTGCCTTGCCCCACTCTGTATCTACCTCCCCTGTGAGACAGGCTGTGTCCTTTGTCTGTCCTGTACAGAACCAGCTTTATGTCAGCAAGTCTCTTCTATATATCTGCAAAATCCCCACTCTCTTTTGGGCTGTCCTTTGTTGGTGATCTGATACCAAAAAAAAAATCTTCCACAAAGCTGTAGTTTCACTGCTTGGAAAAACACCACCTTTCTCCGCATTTTGTTTCTCAGCACTGAGCTATTCTTTGAGGGGGAAAAATTTCCGTGCTTAGCTTTATGCCCATCTCAGACTCATCTCAAAGCACCTGGTACTTTATAGCATCTCCGTTTTGTTTCCTTGTGATGTCCTAGACCAAGCACGTGTGCAGAATTCCCCAGCATCTGGCCTTCGCCCATATCTATCTGTTGGAAGCTGAATGCATCTCTGATTTGGGAAATCAATCACACTTAATTGAAGGGTGATTGTTTTCACATACGAGCCTGCCACATCACTTTCATCTTTATCACATTCCCTTTCTCTCTGGGTTTTGTGTGACAAGATACTGCAGAGCAGGAGGTAAGAGGTTGCTGACCTTGGACCTGGATATAATTGAAAAAAGGAGGGCAGCATCCTCCTTTCTTTCCTCGGTGGATCAGTTTGCATTTCCTTCAGCCGTTGGACTGAGCACGTGCATATGAACCCAGAGCCACGTCTAATGCAGCCTCACACACAGCCATGCTGTGATGCTGCACAGCAGAGAAGCTGGTGCCCAGCACAGCCCAGCATTGCTGTGCCATGGAGAAGGTCCATCCCCTCAGTGCACCACAGCAAGGAAGGGGGAACAACAGAGCATTGGTCTGACGTGGCAGAGTGTTTTGGATGCCTGATGTTTCTGGGTGACTGAGCATCTTGTAGAGCAATCTCAGGGAGATCAGCATGGCTTTTTAATGAGATTTTGGGCAAGTCCATTTTCTGTTCCATCTTGCATTTTGCCTGGTCACACCAGAGCCTGTCTTGAACCAGGATTCAGTCTTCTTTTACTGGAACATTATGTTACACAGCAGGGCTCTGATTTCCTTCACGAGCTCCCATAACACAGATGGTGCATGAGCAATCCCTCCCGGTGGGCCCTTGCAAGGACTTGTGCAGTCCAGTCCCATGTGGCCACCTGTCTTGTCACCCCACTGGGATGTACCAGTCCGAAGTGCTGATAAGCTCTCAGCACACAGAGATGTCTTCCTGTCTGTACCAGCAAGCAGAATTGTAAGCTGCTCCCCAGACTCCAGTTTGAAGGTCTCTATAG
The DNA here is from genome assembly GCA_018881555.1 of Amblyornis subalaris. Classification (NCBI taxonomy): domain Eukaryota; kingdom Metazoa; phylum Chordata; class Aves; order Passeriformes; family Ptilonorhynchidae; genus Amblyornis; species Amblyornis subalaris. The sequence continues at coordinate 2,705,086 of JACAXG010000003.1, forward strand.
TATTGACTTTCTCGCACTTGGAAGTGCCTCATTTATCTTATGCTCTGCATTTGTCTTTCCTGCCAGTGTAGTAGTAAGCAACTGAAGCTTGCTGCCAGCTTTTCTCCCTTAATGACATTCCATATATGCAGACAAGGATCTGAATCAGAGCTCTGGAGTCAGTCCCCACTCCCTCGCTTTGGAGAAATGTATCTTAACGCAGTATCCTTCCTTTGCAGTTTGTCTTGGGGCTTGGCAGTGAAACAGCCCTAATACCTACCGCTGAAGGCTGTGGTCCAGGGCATGTGTCCAGATTTTAGACTCATTTGAAGGCTGATTGTGTCAACAGGAAGGCTCCTGCTGGCTCTGATGGCTCTCGGACTGGGCAGCCCCAACTATCTCTAACTTTGGCTCTTTTCCACTGGGGACAGATTTGTCCCTTCCAGATGTGGGGAGAGCCTTTCCCAGCAAAGACCCAATACAARCCTTCTACCAGACAAAGGGTTTTTTCTAGATAGCATAGAAAGAATTTTAGGTTCCTCTGGGTGCGTGGTACCTGTTTTTTCTTAGGTACCTTCAGCATAGGCCTCTCTTTCTGACAGGTGATGATGACTTGCAGCCCAGGCAGACAGGACTGAAAAGGGTAGAAGGGCTGGAGTTTGCATGATGGAGCTGTGGGTTTCATTGATTTCTAAATAAAACTTTCATCAAGACACAGAGCCCCACTTCCCTCCCAATTTTATAAAGCTCTTGTCAATCTCTGACACAGCTGCCCTGGCAAAAAAAAMCACAAAAAACTGCCAGCATCATTGTGAAGGCGTGTACAGGAGCAGAGCGATGGATGGGGAGTTGGATGTCTTCCCTCTGGGGAGAGAAACCAGAGCCCAAGCCCAGGATACAYGGCAACATGCCCACTCCCTGGCTTCCCTCAGTGCCAAGTCACCTCACCATGCTGGGCCTGCTCTGCATTCTCTGGGCCTGCTCTTGCCCAGAGGGGATTTGTGTTTTCAATTAACTTTGTGGTGTCTGTGTGGGTTACAAACGACCTTTTAGAAAGTCACAGTGGAGGTGGGCAAGGAAGAGCGTGATGTTCACCGAGGCTGGGGGTACGCGGGCAGAGCTCTATGCTGGCCCAGGGATTGAATGAGGTCCCTGAGGTCCCCTTGGCATGGTAGCAGGTCACCATCCTCTCCCAGACCTACTTTCTGAAAGCTGACAGGAGTGACTGTAGGGAGCCAGCAGGACAACCTTTTACTGCAAACTGCATTTTTGGTGGAGCCGTCCCCGTCACTGGGAAGTGGTGGACTCACTCCTCCCAGGGCTGGTAGAGAACACACCATCTCCCTGCCCAGAAACTGCTATGTTCTGGAGCAGGAGGAGGGAGAAATCAAGCCAAAAGCAATGATCCAAGCATTATTTGCCTCTTGCACAAAATTTGATGAAAACAGATGGAACATTTGCAGGTTTTTATTAAAAAAAAAGTCAAAGCCCGAAAATTTGAAAGCAATCTTGTATTTGCTATTAGTCTTTTCAGGCTTTGTTTTTCCCTGTTGGCAAAAAATAATTGACGACATTTTCCACCAAAAAAATTCCCCCACTGAGAATTAWGTGTCAAGTCTTCTGTGTTGAGCAGAGATGAGAGGAAGAAGAAACCCATCCCATTCTCTTGGTTGAGTCCAAGAARGATTGGAGATCACCTGCTGAGAGTCTGTCCCTCTGTCCAGTACCCAGAGGGAGCAGAGACTCTCCAGAGCACTCTGAGTTGTTGCTATGCCTCACTAAGGGGGCAAAGCTTTGCCTTTGTGAGCATGAGGAGTATCTGCCATTTTAGCCTGTACTCTGGGAGCCCAGAATCGCCTGAGCAGCCCTTGTTGGCTGGCAGAGGGAGGCACTGGAGCTTTCAGGGAGGCTGAGTACCATCTGCACTGGAGAAAGGGAGAAATCATAGGGGTGTGTGGGGCAGTGGACCACACGGTTTCCTGGGGATGACCACAGGGTGTCCTGGGGACATCCCCAGGAGAATGCGCAACCCTGCATTGGCCAGAGCATCTTGTCCTTGGAAGCCTCTTTACCTGCAAGAGTCAAGAGAGCAGAGCCAAATGCCTTTGCCCTCATCCGTCAGCAGGGATGGAGGAGCCAGTGGCCTCCCTCCTCTTTCTTCCACTGGCATTCGATTCAGACATACACTAAAAAAGGAGCTGTCGGTTAAAATAAGAGCTGCTTTTCCAGCTCCCAGAGGACCCCCCTGGTGTGACCTGCAAGGTGTTGCAATCCCTCTCTGCCACTGGCCTGCCTGGTTTTTGTCACACATGCACACACCTTCCTCCCCCTTCCACAGTGCTTATCACAAGCGTTTTGGTAGAACTGCCCTTGTCATATAAATCTAAACATAATTCTCTCTTTCCTGTTAAGCTAAAGAAAATAAACGTGTAGGGCTGTTACTGGAAGCCAAGCTGTAGGACTGCCCTAAATTCTCTTCTTATTGAGTCTGGGCTGAAAATCACTCAATTCTGCTGAGGACACACATCTATGCTTGCACACACAGGGAGGGAAGGTGGGAGGAGGGAGGGAGAGAAAGAGAGAGAGAGAGAAAGAGAGAGAGAGAGAGAGAGAGAGGACACGGTGTGTATAAATATCTCCAGCTCTCTAGATAGTCGGCAGATTTATTCCGCTGCCAAGCCTGCAGAAAATTGACTTGTTTCATGGAGGCAGGCTATTGACACATTACCGCAAGGAGGGTTAGGAGAGAAAGCGGTGCGGCTGGCGCCCCTCTATTATACGATAATGTAATCAGCATTGTGGGAAATGACTGTGGGTAAAATGGCATCGCTGACATTTATATTAGAGGATATTGATGGCAGGAACTGTGACCACATCTATCGTACCTCCCGTTTGCCAGGATTGACACAGACGGCTCTTGTTGGCTGGATTTCCTCTCTCTCTTTCTCTCTCTCTCTCCTTCCTCTTAGCTCCGTTGCTCGCTGCTGTCACTGCAGATAGATAATTGAAAAATGGATCTCACCTTTCCAGCAAACAGGAGTGGTTCAGGCAATTACTGCAGAGGTTATCTACTCAATCTCGAGGCCTCTTCTCAGAGAGAGATTCAGAGGAAATTGGATTTTACATGGATGTTTTATTCTGCAAGGGCTTTAGTATAAACAGAGGCAAGGAGACACCAACAGACTGTATGGGTGAGAATCACATGCAGAGGGGTAGGGTGGGGTTTTGAGAGGGGAGTTTGGCTGTAAATGTGGTGGTAATACCATGTGGTAGTCCTCTGCAGAATTTCTGATCTCAATTTTTCTTGAGGTTGATATTGCTTTTTCTTTTGATGTTTTGCAGGTTTTTTTAAGGTGGAGGCTAAGAGAGGCTATGTCCACCCACAGCCACTTGGCTACATTTTGCCCCCGGAATTTTAAAATAAAAGGGAGTTGTTCCCAAAGGAAAGAAAGGCAAAGAGATAGCAAACTGCTCTGAAGATGAGAGGGCAGAGCAGAGCAAGATGTATTAAAAGAGCTCTGGAAACTATCTGGCTCTGAAAGGAGAGGAATTTCTCCCAGGGAGGGAATATTACCAAAAGGCCTATTCTCCATGAGCGTCCTTGAAGAGCGTTAGACCTTGAGGTGTGTGGTTATACGAGAGGCAAAAATATACCCATGGTCCTTTAGGACATACTGCAATGTCAGGCTTTGGGCTGAGCTTGGTGGCAATCCAGCCCTTCAAAGCCATTTGCAGCTGATATCCTTGCCCTCAGAAACTGTTGAGCCACGGAGGCCAGAGAAGGACCTTGAGAGTCTTGGTGACCTTGACAGTTTGGTGCAGCAGGAGGAGACAGAGCACTGTGCAGTCTGGAGCACATGTGTAGATGCACATACCTGTGGTGTGCACTGTACCCAGACTCTGCTCAGAAAACTTCACAGGAAATCTGCTGAAAACCTGGTCTTGCAAACAATAGGACATTATTGTTACTGCTGCAGGATGCCTAAAACTCAAGATATGTCGCTGTCCAGGGCTGTTTCTACAGCACCTTTCATCACCGGAATTTACTTTTAAATGATATTTTAAAGTGAAAAAAATAAAAAGGGTTTCTCTCAGTAGCTTGCAAGCCTGGCAACTGAGAGAATTTTTGTCCAGAGGAGTCTGGGTCATGTCTAGAGGCTGTGGGGTGGCCCTCAGAAAGGCTTGGCAGATGTGTCTGATCATGGACCACTTGGCCAAGAAAGGTAGGCTAAAGTAGAATCCGCCTGGAAGAGTTTGGGAAAAGCTAGTTCCCCACTTAGAGAATTCATCCGTCTTTTCATGTTTTATACTACCTTTTCATAGGTAATAYACAACATGTGGGGTGTTTGCACATGTGGGTAAATACTCATGCACGTGGGTAAGAGCAAAGGTCCTTGCACCATCCAATTGGTTTTACTCCCAGCCAGTGCAGGATGCATGGGGGCACAGCTTTGCACCAACAGCTCTTAAACTGTTCTCCCAGATGGAAGCAGCAGGGATGGTTTAACAGAAGAAGAAATTCAGCACAGCATTAGGCAGTTTCATCAGACCCGTGCTGTCCCCAGCAGAGATCTGTGCCTGGTCCATGGGTGCTGCTCTGCAGCCCTGGGTCTCTGCACCCTGCCATGTGCTGCAGTCCTGCTGTCTGTCACCAGCTTTTTCGCACTCTCCTCTGTCTGTCCCCTGATGTCAGTGCTGGAGGTGCTCATCTCTCTGGCTGATCAAATCATTCCTGACATGCACAGTGGCAGACTCTTCCTTACTTAAAGTCTGTCTCCAGGGTCCTAGGTGAGGTCCTGCTCTCTCTTCCCCAGGCAGTGAGAAGGCAGAGATGGAGGAGGGCAGTGAGAAGGGTTAGGATGGGCTCCCCCACCCCTCACACCTCTTCCACCCATGATACTGGAAGCCAGAGGGCCCCCACAGCCTACTGCCTATTCTGGCAGTGAATGCAGAGCTGGAGATGAAGCCAAATGGCTTTGAATGAGCAACAAAATCCACATTTTCAAGTGAAAGAAGAGATGAGCTGCTGGAGCTCAAACCTAAGGCAGGGATGGCTGCTACGTTCCTTGAGATCTCTGAATCTGGGAGAGATATTTTCTGGGAAGCTAAGCACAAGTGATTTGGCTGAGCTTTACCTGAAATGTTCCAGCACTGGGCTGGCAGGCTGGGATGGGGAGAGGGGGTCTGGGACAAGTAAGGCTTTGTGTTTGCCCTCCTCCTCCATCAGTCCTGGGCTTCCAGTGGTGGCCATGGTCTGGCCTCCTGAAACAGGACCCCAAAGCACAGTCATCCAGGCTCTGTAGAAAGAGGTGGTCAAGCTCTCTGAAAATGGCTCATTAAAAAAAAAAAAGAAGTAGAAAAGGTGAACAGGGTCAAGCTACTCCACAAGCCTGTGGAGTTAAAATTTTCATCTTGATTTCTGCATATCTCTTTCAAGTAAAAGAAATACTGAGTGATGTGACCCAAACCTGCATCCTTTGAAGAATGACAAAAATCTGCTTTTGAGCTGCAAATGATAGACTGAAAGAAGGTGAGAAGTCTAGGAAAGAGGAAGAAGTTTTAAAAATCAGCAGCAAAAAATTTCAAATCGCAGTGAAATAACACATCAGCTTCATTTCCTTCGGAATTTTTTCATTTAAAGAAAAAGGCAATGAAACGCTGCTGAAATGACATTTTTGACAAAGTGCCATTTTTCAGCATGACCTCTTGGACCCACTCACACCAGTGCTGCTAACTAGTTCTGCATTCATCAAAGCCTGCAGGAGCAGAAGGCAGAGCACTGTGTGCTGATGAGCACAAATGCCTTGGATTTTCAGCACACAGGCCTCGGATTTTTCTCCGCCAGCACCTCATGGGTCTGAGCCCCAGAGCAGTTTTCACTGGAGCTGTTCAGGCTCAGCTAGTGGTGCCTGTGACTTCAAGGCCACAGAAGAAAAGGAGGTGGCTCAAATAGGCTTCACAGTCATTAAGAACCTCCTCTTGTGCATGTGATTTACTCCTGGGGATTGCTGGTTCCTGACAGCCTTGTACTGACACAGCTCTGGAAGAGAACCCGGCTTTCAAAAGACACTGAGCTTTCCATCTCCAAGCTGTCAGTCTCAGTGGACAACCCCAAGTTAGCACATAAAGAAATGCCTCCTGCAGAGCACCAGTGAGGCTGTGCTGAGTCACACAGGGAGACAGCAGGGCTCTTGGTATCCCTGCTTTCCAAATCAGGAGCATGTGAGTTCCCAGAGCCAGGTGAGAGACCGCACTGCTGCCAGAGGTCTTTGTGATTGACCACAGAAGGTTCTGAACACCACAAAATATCCCCTAATCCATCTAAAAGCCTAGTGGTTGAACTGGGTGTCCCGGTACACTGTCTCCTCTATAACCCCTCTAATTGTCCTGAATATGGTATTTTCTTTGATTGCTTGGCCCTAGATTGCTGTGGACTGTTATTGCATACTCATAAATAGCTGCTGTGTTCCAGCTTGGAGGAGACTGCATGCCACAGAAGTGGCAAGAAGGCTCTGCCTCTGCCTAAATAAGCTTTCCTGAAGTGGGATGGATGCCATGAGACCTAATTTCCTTTAAAAGCTTTGAGGTCATTGGATGAAGGAGTCCAATATTATTTTATTAGCATTCCTGCAATTGTTAGTGGTATTACTAATATCAATCTTATTATAGACATAATATCTGGTCAGGATCAAAAATTACACAGCTTGACTAGCTGACTGAAATTCTGGATCTCAGACCACATTTCCCTGGTGGGCACATAGTGATTGTCCACCAATGATCCCAGCCCCACCACAGGAGAGGAAATAAGCCCTGGAGAACTTGTAAAATGCAAGACACAAACATATTGTTCCTCTAGAGTTAGTTTTCCCTGGTATTATCCTAATGTGGTGAGACGTCTGCCCTGGATCAGGGTTCCACCTGTCTCTCCAGCACCAGAGCATGAAGAACTGCCTTCAAATTGTTCCCAGCTCCGATTTAGAGATGTTTAAAAGGTCCTGTGCTTTGCTCAGCTGGTGTTTAACCTTTCCTCATGTCCTTGCCCCGGCCATGCCACCCTTCACTCCCAAACAGAGCATCTTTCGAGCTTTGCTTTCCTTCTCACTTCTCTTGGTATGCACCCGTGGGCAGGAGGAAGGTGGGAAGGATTCATGGCATTGATCAATAACTCTTTCCTGTTCAGCCAGGAACCCAACCCGCTCAACTTTATTGCTGCAACCAGATCCCGGCWCGAGGGATGTTACGACAACCGGCCTGGGCCGTGGGGGCCAGAAGAACAAATACCTCCCTAACAGGCATGACTTCAGCCAGCACATGCCCCGCTGCCCGGATAGCTCCTCTGACAGAGGAAGCCCCTGTGAGGATTTACAAGTCCCAACCACTTCCTGAAATCACCACTCCTGCTTGTTATCTCGCCCTCCCATCACCTGCACGGTCCGGATGCCGTTTGAAGGGAAAGGAGAGCCCTGAGAAGGAAGAGGAGGAGGTGTGCGAGTCCTGGTGATCTGGCCATTAGGCTGGGGGATGGCAACGGACCCCGACGATGAAATATCTGAGCACTCTGGCTCAGTCTTTTTATTACCTGCGATGGAAAATGAGTGCCAGCTGCAAATCAGGGATTTCAACAGCCTCTCTGAAGGCACGTCAAGCATTTTATGGCTGGAAATACATTAAGGGTTTATTATGGGCTGCCCACTGATCTTTCCTGCATGCATGCAGTGGCTGGACCCTGTTCCCACCCTGCCTTTGGATGGGAAGGGGTCCCCACAAATTGATCGCTTTTTGGATGGCAAATTGATTGGTTCCATCTGCTGCTTCTCTACTTTCTTGCTCCTGAGCAAGGATTTAACCTCACATTGAGACAGGCTGGAAGCTGATTTGGAGGGCAGCCTCAGCCTGCAGTGGGATGCAGCACATGTTGCAGACCTGTCAAATGTCACACAGAGCAAGACTTGCCCCATGGCTCCCTCCACAGCAGGAACAGGCTCTCCCCTTCCCACTACTGTGCCACCACCTCCTCATACTCCAGCACTCAACATGTGTAAACTCCACACCTTTGGGAGAGGAGCACCTCAATCATCCAGTCCCATGCTGGGGTCTTGGGAAAGTGAGCAGAGTAATGGGAACTGGACCTCCTAGAGGCAGGAAGCTGGCTCAAATAGGATGTAGCGACACAGCTTTGCAAACCAGCCCATAAGCTCTACTGGAGGCTGGGCACTGCCTGAGCTGTTGGAGAAAACACCTCTTGGCTTCTCTTTTAGATGTGCTATAGCCATGTCTTCATTGCACCACACACACCTCAACCATCCAGGTCCTTCTGTTTAACAGTGTGTTTAATGGCTCCTTTCAATTTCTTATTGACTGGCCTCTGCTCTTCCTGTTACACTCACATCAGGTTTTCAAACCATTTCTCTACGAAAAAAATGAAGGGAAATTTCCCTGCAGTGTCCTGGTGTTAAGAACTTGGATCTTGAAGGCCTGCAGAAAGTCATCACCACTGGCAATAAGACAGGACAGCAGGGATAAAAACAGAAATGTATGTAGGGGAGGAGGAAGAACAAAGGAAGGAAACAGGGAAGGCAACTGAAGTAAACCTGGGGAGCTATGGGGAAGGTCAAGGCCTGCTATAATGTCACCCCTGAGAGGACAGGGTTGTAAGGTCTCAAATGGAAGAACCACAGTCCAAATGCAAGCTGGGAACAATGGGGCTGTAAATCAGTTCCTGCCCAGTGCTGTGGCAGCTGTCTTGGCCTGAGCCATGGTTGACGTCTTGCCTGATGCCATGGCAACCATCCTGGCCTGTGCCACGGCCGTCACCTTGGCTAGTCCACTCCAGCAGGCCGCTGACTCTACGAGCACTTCCTCCTGGTGCTTCGTATCTGAGTTCACTGTGGAAGTGGTGAGTCCTTCATTAAACTCGAGCTGCCCACGGCCTTGTCAATAAAGCAGGGCCGTAGCAGCCCATGGTGCCTTGGCTCTGGGTGCTGCTTGCTTGGCAGCCATTCTCCCCGGATATGATGAGCAGCATTGCAGTGTCCAGCTGGGGATCCCAGTGTGGATGCCCATCCCCTTGTTTACTCCTGCTACCACCTGCTGGAAGGAATCAGCCTGTGCGCTTGCCTGCCACATGGAAGCTCTGTTGGGAGCCGTAACGGGAACAGCACAAAGAGAAGGGCAGCACTGGGGTGAATCTGCCTGCTCTCTGCTTTCCCGCCCTGTGCTCAGTGGGACCGGGACACCCATRTACCTCCCCTAGTGTTGTCTAAAGACCGCAATTTCCGAGGCTTCCTTGACTCCGGCACCATCCTGCTCCACAGCCTGGCATAAGGCATTGATTTGGTCTGTACCTCAGTTTCCCTGTTGCTACTTGAAACACTAACCCTTGGTGTGGCTCAGTCCCCTCCATTTGACTTACTGTGACTGTGAACATTGCCCCTTCCTACAGAGGTGCCATCAGCTTCACCATGCTCCCACCCCTGCTCCTCCCCACCATTCCCAAAACATTTCCCATTGAGCAGCGTTCCCCTGTCACAGAAACACAGCCGTGCCTTGAATGGGACATGAGGTCTGCTCATCTGTGACCATCTGGGGAAAAAAAAACAGTGCCAAAAGCCAAAATACCTGCTCAACACACTCTCCTGTGCAAGCTGGGCTGGGGACCAAAGACAGTCGGTACCAGGCTGGAAGCTTCTATATTTTTGTTATGGGTTGTTGAACAAACCACACAGTTTTACCCCACAGGGTATCATAAATAAGCAATGAAAAAGCAGAGAAGTGGAAAGGAAAAGTATTTTGCCTACAAAAATATGCCACAAAGTAAATGAGTCAGAAGGACATGGACTGAACTGTGCAGGGCCTGCTATGTCTAAAAGCAAAGCTTTTATAAGGTAGGGAAAGTGATTTAAAAGTCTGCAGGTAAACATGGGCTGCCACGTATTGTTCTGGGGAAAAGTGGCAGAATAAATATGCAAATCCTTCTTATGTGACAGCCTGAATGGTGGAAATGATTATGAAATAGACCTGAAGAAGTCTGATTAATAATTTATCCTCAAATGGAAGTTGATTCTTGGCTGAACAGYGAGGATAATAAGGCTGAGGAATCAATAAGAACATTTACAACTCTGTAAAATGCGTTTACAAGTACAAAAAGATGGGTTGCTTTGTGGCCATGCCTTGCATGAGCTAGGAGAGAGGGAAGGGAGAGCACACAAGTGACTGTGCAGCATCGGCCACACAGACAGGTCTGGAGAGGGAGCTGAGGATCGTCTCTGGATCGTTACTGCTACCTGAATGATTCTCCACCATTAACACATGTCCTGACAGCCCATGGAGGACACATTAATTAAGCTCAGTCACTTATGGAGCTTCACATAATGAATGCAGTGTTGACAGAGCAGTTCAGTGGTACCTTCAGCCAGAATGTGACTGTGCCCAGGGACACAGAGTGGAAGTGACTGCCTGGAACACCATGCCCTTGGGTGGCCTGTGTGTATCTGGCCTAGCTAATCCACTCTTCACCACACCTGTATGACAGCACATATTGGTAGGCAACTCACCCTGCTCTCACAGAAAAACAAGAGACCGTCAGCAGCCTCCTTTGATGTAAACTCTTAAAAATACATGCCTCAGATTTCAAATAATGTCATTGGTGAGATCCATTGGGTAGCTGGATGCTCATTGCTTGCCCACCCCATCTTCCATGGGCAGCTGAGGAATGGGTGCCTTAACAGCAGCACTGCTCTGTGAAGTGGCAAAACTGGAGGCACTTTTACATGGCCTGCCTCAGAGCTGTGAGCGGGCACCTCTGCCTCGATGCAGATGAGAAGGATGGGTCTCTCAGCTTGGCTTCAGACACTGACTCTGGAAGGGACATGAGCCCAWGACCTGTAATTGTCACAAATGCCTTCCATCCCGTGGTCCATGGGTTCCCAAAATGTCCCTGAAAAGTGAAAAAGAAAAGCCAGTGGGGGTGCAAATGACCAAAATCCACCTTGYCTCTGGCAAGTTTTAATTCATGAAGTGCTCTGTAATGGCAGCAGTGACATTTTGGGGGAGCAGAGGGAGGTGAGAAGGCAGTTTCCACTGGGGACGTGCCTGATACTGACACCCTCCCTGCCTTCGGCAGAGAGTACAGAAAATAGATTTGCACAGATTTCCTCTAAGTGCCGCTCATCCCCTGAGGGCCTTTGGCAGAGTGTCTCCAGCCCCCGGATGGCACGGTCTGTCCTGGCTGACTGGTTCGACAGTGGGAACATGAAAAGAGAAATGTGAGGCTGAAGGGACCCTGATAGACAATCTTGCAAGACAGCTCTCCCCAAACCCTCCCAACAGATGGGTGTCCAACCTGCTTGTAAGTACTGCCAGTGAAAGAGGCTCCATCCCTTCCTGACAGCTTGTTCCAGGGTTTGTGTGTGTGCTCAGAGCTGGAGGAGTTTCCTAACATCTGACCTAAATCATGTCTGCTGCAAATGGAGCTTTGCTCTCCTTATCTTGTCCCCATGCTGAATACGGAGAGCAATTAATCCTTRTCTTAAGGCATCTTTATGCCTTAAAAGGCATAAAAACCTTTTACACAAAAATACATTTTACTTGCTGCCATTTGATTCTTTCCTTTTTTGGACAAAATAACTCCAGTTCCTTAATTTTTTCCTTCCAAGATCAGAATTTCAGCATTTATCTTTGTTACAGCATGGTGTCAAGGATGGCACACAGCACTCTGGATGTCCCACCTGCTGTGAGCAAAGAGGAATAGTCCGTAGCTCCAGGGTGCCCTCCTGGTCTTCACCCTCACAGGGCATCAGCAGGACTTCAGGAGAATCAGAGAAGGGCTACGAGGATGGCCAGAGGATTGACACTGCCAAGTGTGAGCTGAGACCCTTCAGCTGGTGAAAGACCAGAGGCAGGCTAGAGGATGGAGGGGAATGTTRTTGAACAGGTAAATAAGGAATGACTGCTCACTGTTTCTTTCAACATAAGAATCAAGGCTGCCAAGTGAAAGCAGCAGGAGTACAAATGGAAAGATAAACTCTTTGTGCTGTGCACAACTAACCTGAGAGGCTTCTTGCCTTGGGATACGTGGATACTACCTGTCTGAAGAAATTCCAAAAGGARCTAGAAAAACAAGGGAAAAAATTCACAATAGCTGCTGTTAAATACAATGTTTGACTGAGGAAATCCCCCATCAGAGATCACTGAAGACTGGGAAACTATTCTGAAGAAACATCATAGCACATCAACCCTCTTCTTCCACATTAGGTACCCTCTCAGACATGGTGCAGGACTGCATGGACCTTAGATATGACCCAATCAGGCCTTCTCCTGTTCTGGCTCACACCATGCCTTTGTTGAGCATCCCAGAACACTTTACTTTAGTGAACAACAGGCTTTGCTAAAAAATGGGTTCAGCATCAGCCATAAGAAAGGCACCTTGGCTGTCTCAGTCATCCAGGGTCTCTCAATAGCTAAAGAGAGGAGACCTGAAGAAACATGAAGAAAGAGAGAAAAAAGGCATCAGTGAGTCTTGCAGAAACTCACATGAGGACAGACCAAACTTACTGCTTCTATTTAGGGGTTTATTCTGYAGCATAATACACTGTGATCCTAAAAACATTGCTCAGCTAAAAGTGCCTGCTGGGCTCGTATGGGTCACTGAGGTGGGGGGATGGTGACCTCCCTTGCAACCTTGTGTTCCACAGCTTCCTTTAAGTCTCTGTCCCTGGACTTAAAGCAGTTTACAGTAAGATTTCACACATCCCATCTCAGCCAGATGTGAGATCAATTTACTGTCTGGAGCAAWGGTCAAGCATCCTGAAGGGTGAGGACCAAAGCAAAGCAGTGTCTTGGCCCATCTAGGCTGAAGCTGTCAGCAGCCATGGCTTTTGTGTCTGTAATTTAAGCCTGAAGAGACAGAAAGACCCAACTTTGTGAGGGAACTCTCATYGTTTCTCACTGCTATCAAGTTTGGGCCTGGAGTACTCAAGAGCGGGAGACCCCTCTTCGTATTAAAGTCCTTCTGGTGTGGGTTGGAAGATGCCTGTTGCAAATGGAGGACACTCAAGGCTTTAGAGGGCTCTGGTTTGTAAACGATTTGTTTCTACAGCAGCTCCTTCCAGGGAACAGTGCAGACTGATTCTTCACACAGCTCAAATGATGTGAGYGGCAGCTGGTGAGACCCAGAGCAGGGCAGCTGAGGAGAACTTGAGTTTTTGCTCTGTTCTCAAGCTTGACGTGTATCTGGTGGACTCTCCGGTTCCTTCCTTAGCATAGATCATGGATGACTTTGCCCAGTGCTCAGATAGGGCACAGGCTGTCTCCAGRTCCTCCATCTACACACATCTCCAACTCCAGGGTGCTCAAAAACATTGAGGGTGATGTTTCCTGAGGGAGAAGGTGTATAGCTGCTCTTACGGAGGCTGATGGCACTAGTAGGGAAGAGAGGGCCATTCCTTAGGTTAACAAGGTCCCAACACATGGACTGAGAGGAAGGGTGGGCACGGTCATGGGTTTTCAACACTTTATTTATTTTTATAATCCTCCTGTTTCCCACCTCCCCCTCCCACGGTGTCTTGGAAGTCAAAACTGACACCTGCCAGGATATGAGAAGTCCAGACAAAATCAGAATGATCCTCTCCAAAGCTGGAGTAGAGAGGAACCTGTTTCAGCCCCCACAGAGATCAAAGAGCCAGCTGGGTCTGGGGTTGCAGGGCTGGGCAATTCCCAGGTGCGGGGGACTGGCAAGGTGTCAGTCATGTCCCCCTGCACATGCTCCTGCAGACACTCAGCATATGACTTTGGGGCAGCTGGTGGCAGCTAAACCTTGGCCCACACACCCCCTTCCTTGAGAAGCATGACGGAAGGGATTAAGTGGCGTGTAAGGTGACACGGGGTTGATCAGCTCTCAGTGGCATGGTGGGAGGGGAGATGCTCAAGTGGCTTTCCACCTCTGCCCTTGGTCTCCTGTCCAGTCACTACCCAAGCCCAGAAGCGTGTCCTCCTGCTGGAGGAACAGCAGCTCCTATACCTGCCCACCTTAAAGGTCCTTTAAGGCCTTACCTCTGTGTCCTTTTCTCTCAAGGAGGAAAGGATTTGTCCCTCYAGCCTCTTCTCTGTGTCCTAAGCAGTGACATTCCCAGTCAGGAGCTGGGAGGTGCAGAGGAYGTAAGGCAACAAGTAGATGCTGTTCAAACACAGATGTGACAATTTGATGGGATGGACTTTGCAGATCCCTGTCTCCTTCCTGTCCTTGCAGCCCTGTGGCAAGGCTTCAGCGTTGCTCAGAAGAGGAGGAATGATTTGCAGCACAAAACTGCTCCTGCGTTCATCCCTGTGTCTGCTCCACTGCAGGGACACAGGGGCCAGACCTACCCCGACCAGCCCAGCTCCCACAAGCAGATTAACCATTGCACACCCCAGCACAAGGAGCTTCCCAGGGGCTTGAGGATAGATGTTRCCTGGCCATTAGGGAGGGAAATCTCTGAATGCAGCCCTGTGCTGAAGGTGTGAGCTTCGCTGATTTCGATCACCTCTTCCTCACCGCAGGTCAGTTCTGCTGTGGACATTTTTCCCCCGCAAGGCACACAGAGACGTGGTGGGACCCTACCACCATCTGCAGACACCAGAAAAAGAGCTGTGCCACATGGAGCTGAGCCACCAAGCACATGTGGCTCCAGCATCTCCCTGTAATCCCTCTGCCTCGCCCTCTCCTTCTTCCTGCTCCCAGCCAGCCCCCCYGGCAGGTGTCTCTGGGTGACTCCTGTGCTTCACACTGGACCAACGCTTGTAACCCCCACTGCCGCCGCCAGACATAGGATGCCAGCACATGGGTCTTGCTGGCAGGGTCCTAACAGCCACAGGGAGCAGGATTAGCAGCTACTGTGGTATTCCTGTATTATCACGTGCTCTGTCAGCTTTGTTATTCCTCTGCAGCCTTCCCACCCTCCAGCGACACCCAGACTTTCTGTAACACAGATTCCTCTCATAGGGAGGCACCAGAGAGCAGCGAATAAATTTGTGAGATTAGATCATGTGGTCAGGGCTGAAGCTGAGCAGATTTTTTCCATCTAATTAGTTCACATCCCTGCAGCACCTATGGACCCCTCTGAGGTCAGGCGCTCTGCACATAATCAGTGAATCTTCAGTAGACCTGCTGAATTTTACAGGCAGAAGAAACACTTTTGATTGTCCAGTCTTCTCTGCTGGCTTAGGGGCAGTTGTTGAGCTTTCCTCTCCTATGGCCAAAGACAGCACACTTCAGATCAGATGATGGAGCGTGGAGCAAGGCATGGAGACTATCTCCCACGAGATAGCTCCCCATGAGCTTTGTCTCCCTGCTGGATCCCAGCAGCCTCCTTCACAATCCAGGATGCTGTACATCAGGCGTGGCTGCAGGGGAGACACACTCGGTGCTGTGCCCAAGTGATATCTGGACTGGCTACAGGGTAGGAGACAAGGCTGTGCACTTAATCTTCGAGGCATGACAGCGTGGCACTGCCCTGTGGCAGGGACTTCCCGTCATTGTGAAAGCCCACTGGTGARGGCTTAATCCAAAAGAGGCGAAAAGGCTCGTAACTAGCATCGGTAGTGGAAAAAAAMCCATCCTTAAGTGGCATCTCTAGTGGAAAATCTGACATCTCTAGAGTGGAAAAAATCCAGGCCAGTTCCTCTGGAGAAGAAAGCCCAGAGAGTACGGCTCTGTCTAAATATATATCTCTTTCCGTGAAGGTCCCACAGCGGTCGCAACGCTGTCCTGAGGTGATGGAAGAGCCGGAGGGAGAGGGTGCAATACAGACCAGGCAACATTAGAGGGAGCTTTGGGAAGGGGTCTGGGAAGAGTAGGAAACAATAACTAGATGTAAATTACATTTTGTGAGTTTGTTTAAATAAGGGATCCAGTTTAATCCCATCGACTGTTTGCTTAGTGTACAGCTGAAAATTAGCATCAACAATTTTATGCACACTAATAAATTTAAGCCATTACTCTCTCCATCTGCAGCTTCATTCATATAGTTTAAGAATCAAAGTGATTTCCCTGTAAATTTCTAAGGCTCGGTAATTTACTCCAAAGAATGTAAATAGAAAGAGCCTGAAGGCCCAGAGAGACGGTCTTGCAAGCCCTCCCTCCCCTTCCTCCTCTTCTCACTCATCTCAGGTGAAGATGATGGGAGATGTCCAGTTCCATGAATGAATGTGGATACCAGGCTGCGGTCCCTGACTGCCTACTGGTGTTATCCTGCATCTGGACACAGCACACATCAGCTAGGGAAAGGGAGCCCTGCACACTGGGATGCTTGGCGTGGGCATAGCGCCGTGCTTCGAGGCGGCTGCGAGGAAATCAATCATCTTTTATTGTTCTTTGCTCCTCCGGTCGGGGTGGAACATTCCTCCTAAAGAGAAACTTGTTATCCTCCCCGGCAGCGTCCCTGCCGAATTCCTGGCATCAGCGGCTATAAATAACCCCCTGTAGATGAGAACAGCATGTGGGCAAGGCTCCCAGGGACTGCAGGCAGCACGGGATCCATCCTACGCACACAGTGGGCCCTGCCATCAAACCCCCAGGAGAGCTTTCCTGCCGGCTGGGGAGGTTGTTCCCCCATTCTTAGCTTAAAAGCCAAGGCAAAAGAGGCAAAAGACTGCAAGGAAACCAGCTGGCCGGGAGTTCTCACTCCAGGGTTTTAGGTYGGGCCTGTCCAGCTGGGGCAGAGACAAAGTCAGGATAAAGTTCTATGTCTTTATGAGTTTTACAGTCTGAGGCCTTGAAATGTGGTTGGAATTCAGATTAGAAAGTCCTGCTTTTTTTCTGAGAATTGCAGAAGTGTCCCATCCCCAAGTCAGGATAAAACCCGCCAACAGTCACAGAAGCCCCCTTCCCATCCCCAGAACTGCRTGGTCAGAAACCTGGATGAATATTTTTGTATGTGCCACTTTGAACCACTGGCTTTCAGTTTGCAACATTTAATCAAACTATTTTACAATTTAAATGTAAAAGCTTGTTTTAAATAGAAAGCAGCTACTTTTTCATTGTAGAGTCTGTAAACTGTTTCAAAACGTTTCTACTTTTTTGTTGTTTTTTAATAAAATAGGAAACAGGTMTAAACCAGACCATTGAACAGTTTAGCTTCAGCAGATTAAAAGATAAATATTAATAAACCACTGTGCTTCTTAGGCAAGATGTCTCTATTTTACAGCCAAAGAATCAGTGGATTATTCAAGAAGTCCAGGGCAGAGCAAGGGCATGTTTAGAGGAAACAAGGGGTGGCAGAATAAAGTGCAATGGATGCTGCACAAAGATATAGCAATAAATAGCCTTTGAGGAGAAAATCCATGCTTATAAATAAAAAACATTTGGCTACACAAGAACTGAAGCTCTGGGATTTAAACTGACATTGCAGCTACCATTTTTAAATGCTTCTATAGCATCGAGCACAATAAAGAGCTGGACGGAGCTCTGCAAAGTGCAGAAGTTTGCAAAATCCAGAGGGGAGAGAGAATGCTGAGAGTTCCAGATGTTCAACACTTAATTAGAAATGTCCATCTCATTCCCTCTCTCCTTTCACTGATCTCAAAATTATCTGCAAAGGAAAGTCCTCAAGGAACACTCTTTCCAGATCAGATTAATTAATTTCATTTTAATGTCAAGGTTTAAAAGCATCATACTGCTAAAATGTTAAAACAAAAAAGCCGTGTCTAAACATAGTAATTTTTGAAAATACGGAAGTGAGGTGTTTAAACACTGACCAAACTTTTCCTTTGTATTTTCTTTCAAATGAAAATCTTGGTAAAATTAGGCACCATTCTGCCCTTCTCCTTAAAGTTCAGGAGACAAAAGTGTCATGAGGAAGAAGCATTCTTTCAATAGGCATAGAAATCATGGTTTTTTAAATAATATTTTATTACTCTTGCGAAGCTTTACCGATAAGTCTAAAAAAATAATCTTATGTAAGTGGAAAACAAAGTTATTTCTAAGGAGAAATAAACCATAACAGCCAGATAAGTGTCCCAAATAATTAACCAAAAAGTCTTTCAGTGATGGAAAACACCAAAAATTTAACATTTGGGATGAAACAAAACACATTGATTGACTCATTTTACCTCAATCAGGGTGTTGCCTGGGTCTTTTTGAAAAGTCAAGGTGAAGGAGCAGGGAAGATATGAAAGAGAAGCACCACAAGAAGCCCCTCCACAAAGCTAGAGAAGGGACCCTCTTCACACCTCTTGGGTGGACAGACACTATCTTATCCAGTTATTCCCTATTTCCCTACTAAGCTTCCCCAGGAGTAAGCAAGGCTTTAGACTGTCCCTAGAGAAGACCTTGGAAGTGCCTGTCATGCTTAGGGTGACTCCYGGACATACATCTCAGTTCTGGAGGGGACAGGTGAGGCACGGCATCTATCCCCATTCCCAGCAAGGCGATGGCAGCAAGTGAGGCACAGGGGCTGGGGTGGTATGAATCCAACCCAGATGTGCTCCCACCTGGCTGCAGAAGAAAAGCAGCTGCGCTGCTTCAGTACAGGATGTCCTTATCACTTCTGGAAAGGGGAGGCTGAAAGAGCTCGGCTTGTTTAGCCCAGCATGACACCCGCTGAGAGGGGATCTGATTGCTGTCCATAAATACGTCAACAGGGCTAACAGCAGGGAAGAGCCACTGAAGCTAAAAGAGGACACTGGCACTGGAGCAAACAGGGCTAGAGCAGAAGGAAAGAAAATGTAGGCTGGAAATTAGCAGCAGATTTGTAGCCAGCAAGGAGAGGCTGGAATAGGCATCCCACAGGGCCAGAGTGGGCCAAAGTCAATGTTTGTGTGAGACAGAGCCTGCTCAGTCCTTGAAGGGGCTGCTGTGCTGGATGCACTCAAAGCAGTGTTTCCCAGCCCCAGCGATGTTTTGTATGCAAGTCAGGTATGGCCAGTGAGAGGCACCTTTCTTTGGCTTGTGTCTCTCTCTCAGTGGAGATGATGGCACTGGGAGTCCCCCTTTCTCAACCAGGTGGACCAGTTTCTCTACTGAGATGTGCTCCATCTACCAAGGGGCAGATGAGTGTTCAGTTTTCCACACCAGGTACAACCCATCCAAGGCATAACTTCAGCTGTGTCYGTTCTCTGTGCTAGCAAGAGCACACTGACGTATCATTTAGTAGTGTTAAACTTGGGTGAAYGGAACCACAGCAACATTCTCCTTGCTGCCTTTCCTGCCTCTGCTGGAGAGACCAGCCCTGGAGTGGTCAACGGAAGACCCTAACAAGCATAACCTGCTGCTGAGGATGGCTTTGCACACTCATGATTGGGGTGGTAGCAGTGAAGGCCGTGTTCTCTTCTGCCCTTTCTGCTCCCAGAATAGCAACATCCAGCAGAAGGACAGGGCAGCCAGCAAGGGAGAACAAGGGACAAGTGCTCCAGGCCAAGGTCAGACACGTTGTACCCCTCACCCTCTGACTGGCCCCAGCCCTAAAGCTGCCCCTTTGCACCACGGCAGCTGAGGGGTTGTATATTTGCTCCCAGAGTGCCGCAGCCTAAACCCAGCATCAACACTGCTGATTTCCCTCTGTGCTGACGCAGGAGTGTCTAAAAGCTTGTGGTGGGTCGGGGTGGCTCTGAGCTGGATGCACGATGTGTTCAGCTGTCCCGGCTGTGGAGGGCAGCAACATCTGGGAGAGCACGAGGGAATGGCTGCAAATTGATGTATCACACATGCCTCCCATCCGCACCGGGAGCTCAAATGCACCATGCTGACRGAGCCTGATGGGTTCGGGCTGCAGCCAGCCAGCTGGAGCCCAGAGAAAGCAAACTGACAGGTTTCAGCCATCAGCTGGGCACAAGGAACCTGGATCTGGTCCAGTTTCTGTCCAGTCCCAGAGCTGGGATAACCGACAGCTCTGCTGGAGGCCCTGTGACGTCAGTGGCTCAGGCAGTGTTTGGGTCTCAAGGGGATTTGAAGTGGGCAGTGCGAGCTYAGCAGGCTTGCACTGGGTGACCTACTTCGCCCCAGGCTAGATGTGAACTGTGTGACTGGCCATGGAGCTCCTCCAGTCCCCGGTATCCGCTTGGGCCAGACTTCCCTTTTCTCCTCTACACCCAGTGCAGCTCGTGGTTTATGACAAATCGAATTTAGTTACGTGGTTCGTTGACTCTGTGCCCTGGAATTCCCTCACCCCAAGTGCCTCCTCCCTCCAGCATGTGCTGGGACTCGGCTCTGGAGCAAATCCCCTCTGCTTTGGCTAATCCTTTCTGTCTCACTCCACCCCACCATGACCCGAGCTGAAACGACTCTCCCCTCAGGGGAGCAGACCCTTCCCCAGTGACCTGCTTAACAGAAACTGCTGCAGCATTCTGCAGTCAAACACACTCAGCGATGTGCTGTCCTCTCTAATCTGGGCAGTGGTACTGATTTTGGCTGATGGCAACTGGAACTGTAATTGGCATCCATAACACTCCTCTCCAAACAACAAGTTCCCAGGCAGCAGCAAACCTCGAAAGCTGACAGTGGTGTCTCCCCTGAGCTCAATGCCTGCCATGAAGTTTAGATCCTTGTGCAAATATCTCTTGAAGCGAAAGCCACCCCTACACGTTCAGCAGCAGCATCACCTTCCCAGGCACCTTGCCCGATGACAAATAGCTGTTTCACGCAGGAACATGACTAAGAGACAATGCCCAGTAATGGTCTTTTTCCCAGCAAATGCTGTGACAGTGGCTCTGGGGCAGGCAGGGGAGGGACGCAGCCCTGGCCCCTCTCCTGGTCTGCTCTCCTGACGACGGTGTTGTGTAAATGTTGAAATATGGCTCTTTTGTACTTCCAGTTATGAGAGGTGGGTATCCTGCTTCGATCTGTCTCTCTCATACACATTCATAACATTCAAATTTATAATGTAATCTTACTTGCCGTTCCATATTTATGAGAAGTTTTGATGGGTGTTTCTTTATGTGATAATATCAAGCAGAATGCTAACCCATTGCCTCAAACCACTGTAAAGTCGTTTTCTTACATAATTGACACCAGCATATTCTTTCATTATACAAGATTTAGCATGCATCTGCTCCACCATTGCACGGCAATAGATGACTTTTTCCAGAGTCTCCTATTATCAATTCAAATTAGCCCCATTTCCCGAAGCTACTGTATGGATTTTACAGTTGACAGTAAGGGAAAAACACAGGAGCATAATGACTCTATTAAATTATTCAGGCCTAGTTAAACCCAGTTTGGTCTGAACTGGAGAGCAAGGAAACAGGGAAGTGGGGGGAGAGAGGCAAAAAAAAAGCCCTAAACTCCACGCAACTCATTGGTTATAAAATGCAGCCATCTTTACAATGAGTTATAGAGTGCATCACCTGCAAGGAGCCTGGAAGTCCTTAATCAAAGAGAAAAGTCTGTCATATGACAGAACATTCATTTTAGTTAGGGTAATCGGGTTCAGCAAGAGGCTAAGAAGAAAAGTTTGGTGAAGAGGTGGACATTTATCACCTTTTATCTTCCCCAAATTTTGATCATGCTTGCTTTTCTTTCCAAGCTGTCTCATGGGGCTTCCTGCCCCATGTCACTGCTTTTCCTTCTGTAAGAACAGGCAGCTGGACAAGGTGCTGTTGGGTTTTGCCATCTGATGCCATCCTAACCAAACACACTGTCCTTTGTTCCGTTTTTGGACAGACAGACAGAGAGACAAGGATGGACCTGTGACTATGGAGAGGGAGATACTGTGTGGGAATGGACAGGTAAAGCGGTCACACTTGGCTGCTCATGGGTTGATTATTCAAAAGAGAGAGAAATGGGACTAGGTGTTTCGGCAGGAACACATTTGAAAATGGAGGACAGATGTATCAGGCTGCCTGAGGCAGAAAAATAAGGCTCAGAGAGTACCCAAATACAGGTTCCTGAATAGCTTTCTAGGATCTCCCACTAAAACAAATATGTTGGACATGATCAGCTGTAAATATTAGACAAACAAGCCCTTTAATACACAGTGTGGCCAGTCAGCCACCTTCCCTTCTCTTGGCAGCCCACCACCTGGTCTTTTTGGCCAGTTGCACCTCCAGGTTTGGCTTTGTGCTGAATAAACTTTGAGCTCAGTGCAGACAAACAGAAAACAATGGCTTCTGGTGTAGTGATGTTCCTGCCACTTCGCCTGGATTATCAACAAAGCCCGATGTTTGTCCGTGTCCTATAGAGTCTGCACAGTGAGATGATAACAATTTGTAGCTTGCCCAGCTACACCTTTTAACAAACAGCACTAAGCCTACAGCACTCTATTCCCAAAAAGAACCTGCCGCAGCATCAAGACTTTCATCTCCATGAGCAAAATCATGCTCTAACCCATGGTTGTGAAAAAATGGGTGGGCAGTGGAGCAAAATCCTGCTGCTCTACACTTTTTTGCAGACGGACCAGGAGTGAGTCAAAAATTGTTGGTTTTTTCTTTTTTGAGGAGGGGAAGACAGAGTCAGAAAAGCAGCAAAGACAAAGGCCAGAAGGAGCTTTCCGGGAGGCATTCTGTATCCCTGGGTTGAGGTTGCAAAAGGCACAAACGACCTTCTCTCAGCTGCCCTCTCCTCCTTGGACATACTTGCCCAGGTGGAAAGCGTTGAGTCCAGCACGGCGTAAACTTGTTGCCTGATAGATTGATACAATGCAGCGTGTTCTCTCACTGTTGGTGGCTTTATCTCACACATTGGCTGCTTGGTCTTTTACAGAATATTGTCCTTCAAATCCAAAGGCCCTGGATTGAGCTCCCACAAGGACTGACACAGGGAAGTGATACTTCCTGTCCTGCAAAGAAAACCCCTTTCCCTATTTTGTTGCAAACAAGTATTTTGGCAGCTCTGAAGTGTTATCCAGCTCCGGAAAACCTAGCACAGATTTCCTGTGGAACAAGGTGTGCTAGCATCCACCGCTGTGCTTGGTCCAGCAGCTGTGGTCTATCGGCCCACCCCCCCAGTGCCTTGGTTGGAGTTGAGGTGCAACATATGGATTCCAGGCTTGCAATGCCCTGAAATGTCTGGTGCATGTAGGAGCAAGATGGGAGCCAGCATCACCTTGGGAATCCTGGCCAACCCAAACTGCTCTCCATTCCCAGAAATGAGCCTCTGGGATCAGGAGCAAAATGCTGGCGGAGAGCAACTGTAACCCTTGTTCCCAAGGTGGGCTCGGAGGAGCTTGTAGACTTGTCTCGTTCGGGATTTCCTCCCAAATCATATCTTTCTTCTCTTTTCCTCTTTCTGTTCAGACTGTGCTCAGGCTTTTCTTACTTTGCCTTTTTCATCCGTTGCTACTTGCTCCAGAAGCTGATTCTTGCTGCCTCTACAACAGTGTGTCCCAGGGGTCTCACTGACTGCTGGGGGTTTCTTTCGCTTTTGCTTCATAGCAGCAGGTGATAAAGCCCAAGGAGAACACACCGTGGGGGACTGTGCCCAGTAAGTTGCTGGTTGAATCGGATGGGATCATTTAACAAAGCAGGGCATTGAGTGAATGGCTGAAATCACAGGATTTGAGGAGCAGCCAGTGGAGTCAGACTAAGGACCCATGCCCCAAATTCCTGCTCTCCTCATGCTCAGCAGACCCCAAAATGTTTTAGAGCCAATTCTAATGCCGCTGCCTGGTTTAACAGAGCCAGGCAGATCAGAAGAGACCCAGCAGCAGGCCTGCGGGTATAATCTCCCCAGCTACGTGAGGGCTTTAACTGTTGGATGGCTTGGTGCTCTTAGAGCAATGGCTGGACTGGGCTTGCCATGCTGCGAGCGGCACAGTGCTCCGTCCGGTTGGATGGGTGCATGGATCCACAGCTCCTGTTCTCCGGCTGCTCTTTAGTCTGTGGGGTTGCAGGATGGGCTGCCCTGACCATCCCTAGTCTGGCTTCAGGGTGTGCAGGAGCCCAGCTTCAAATTCCCCTGCCCAGATCAGGGCTGATCTTTTCGGAGAATTTGCGTCGAAGGGCAAAGTCTCTCCATAGTTTAGTAGCAGCTGTTTTGCCTGATTTATTGGCTGTTGCAAAGGCCTGTGCAAATGTAGCAAAGTGGTCTATTATCACAAGATATATCCAGTGCCCCCTGCCTTGCTGATGACTGACGCCCTGATCCGGCAGCTTATTTAACACCTGTTCAGTTTTAAGCACGTGGGCCCAACCCTTTGAAGTCCTCTGGGAGCAGTGGCGGAGCTCATGCGCTCACGGTTTGAGTGTGTGCTTCAATATCTGCATGAGTTGGGGTTCCAGTGRGGCTTAGCTTTGAAAACAGCAAGGGGCAGGACACAGAACAATCTCTGTGAAGATTTTAACCCACTTAGAGGGTGCAGAGAGTTGGGTAGGATTGGGGTACATGTGGACAGAGGCTCATCTCTTTGTGTCAGTGAGGACAGGGACATGGCTGCTCTCACAGACTGCAAAATCCCAGAAAAATGTAGAAAAATGGCATATGAAAATCCACAAATGGGGGCTAGCACAGAGCAGGGAATGCGAAGCAATCAGGTAAAATCCGAAATATCTTGCACAGGCCCTTGTCAACAGTTTTTGTTCCTAAGGAATGAAAATGAAGCAAGACCAAGAGTACCCATTGATTATTTTCACCTCTCTCTTCTAGATGTATGGATGTAGGGTTAGTGTGAGATGGTGTTTTTGGTACCCAAATAGCCTCAGAGAAGAATAAAGCCTGCTTTGAGCCCTTTTTTTACAAAACACATGGAGCTTTCTGGCCTGTCTGTACCTGACATTTCCGGCTGCCTGACATCTAAGTGTAAGGAAGTTTTCTGGCAATATTAGTAATCCACTCTATCCCTTCTGCAAACTCTCGAATGACAATATTGCTTTAAAACCCCAAACTGTCTCACCATCGTAAATTCTCCAGAAAAGTTAATGATGGGACAGAAACAACCTGCAACATTTTGTTTTGCCAGTTCTGCATTCTTCATTTCAAAGGCACATTTTAAATTTGAAAAATTGATCAAAACTTTAAGAAGGGCAGAAGAGGTTGCAGGAGGTACAAGTTATTAAAATGAGTTGGAGCCACGATGATTCCTGGAGTCAGTGATAAAAAAAGCATGTTTTTGACAGGGAAATGAGAACAGCGTGACCCTGTCACCCAGCTGCAAAGTGGACTACCCTCTTCCAGCAATGACGCCTGGTGTTATGACAACTTTTAATTAAGTTCCCTGTTAATGATCTGGGAAGAGGCTGCTTCATTCCTGAAGCCTGTAGGTGGTAGTAAAGACAGGAACAGATAGTGAAATGACACCAAAATATTTAGCACTCAGCTTCATTCCCAGTGGGAGCTGGATGGAGCCCATGGGAACACTGACCTGGGGTTTGAAATAGCAGATGAAGGTCAGCTTGGGAAAACAAAGTTGATCCGCAAAGGGAAAAGTAACATTTCGGAGTTCCCTCCGCTGCATTCCAACACCAAACCTCAAATACCCATTCGTGGCTTGGTTTCTCATTGGAGGAAAGAATCCTGATCCATTTTCACCTGCTCCACTTTTCATGTGAGTTGCCACCTCTTCCCTTGTGAGCTTAAAGGAAAACAGTCTGGCTTTTTTCCAAATGGAATAAACAGAATGGAATGTTACTCTCCTTTCCAGTCTACATTGGTTCAGCTGGTATTGGAACACAGGCACAGCCATGAGTAGCCAGTAAAGAGGAGGTTCCCATGGGAAAGGTGCTGATATGATTTGGGACTGAGCACAGATGCACAGAGGGAAGGATCAGCCCGGAAAACCCCTGAGCAGCTCTGCCTTTGGCTCAAGTAGAGTTCCAAAGGTCATTTCCAGGCCTATGACCCGAAAGCCATTGGCATGATTGGAAGACATTCAGAAAAAGCTATGAAAACAAGCAGAGGTGTAAAGGGAAAGATTTACAAGGAGCTCTTGAAGGAGTTAACTGCAAGAGCTTAGCCTAATGATGACACACTGAGGACTCGATGATAGCTTGCAAATATCTGAGCGGTATTAGCACTAGGAGCCAGTCCTGGGGGACTGAAAGCGTATAATTTAGAGGGACAGGCGTCAGGGAAGGGAGGCAAAGAAGGAGCTTCAAGACACCTTCTAGAGAACCAGGAGCATTAAGAAATGGGATGAGCTTTTGCAGGCAATGGTTGCAAGCAGCCTGGGACCTATGAACAGCCTGAACAAGGAGCTGGAATGTGTGCTGGGGAGCACGCCTGGCATGAGGGGCAAGAGAGGGACGAGTTCATGGKCTTTTCACATTGCTGGTCCATGTGATCCCTGGTGCGATGGGTTGGCACATTGCTGGGGAGCAATAAAACACTGGGCACTAGAGGCAAGCATTTGTGGAAGTTCTGGGAGCCAATGCCAGCTGGCCGTGGCTGGAAGCCAGTTGAATCCGTGCCTTAGTCACACTTGCACATCAGCTGGGGTAGCCAGTCCGGGCCTTTGATGTCCAACCCTGCCCCCTTTGCCAGTGCCCTCCACGCCTTCTGCATCTCTCTCAATGCTCCCCAGCGCCAGCTCTGTCACTGCTGCTCAGGCTCAGGCATCCTTTGCTCTGTCTGTGTCCTTGGGCTCTCCCTGCACCTTTGGGCTCTCCCTGCATCACA
This sequence comes from Amblyornis subalaris, assembly GCA_018881555.1. Lineage (NCBI taxonomy): Eukaryota > Metazoa > Chordata > Aves > Passeriformes > Ptilonorhynchidae > Amblyornis > Amblyornis subalaris. The sequence goes on from JACAXG010000003.1 coordinate 2,731,583, forward strand.
CCTTTCCTCCCTGCCCCTGCTCAGGGATCTCTGCACATCCTCCATGGCATGGCATGCCTGACCTTTCCCACCTCTGTTATTTCAGYCCTCTATCTTTCCAAGGCAAGGATTCCCAACCATCCTAAGTAGCACATTGAGGGATCTTTCCATTTTTTGTGATACTGAATATCTACTGGCAGCATGCTCCGGGGAGCATGAGCACACTCAGCCCCCTCCCTGCATGTCCCCATGCATCCTAGCAGTGTCAGATACAAGGTCACCTCTGGAGATGGGGTGCCATGTGGCACAGAGATGTGCCAACCCTGTCAGCTGATGCAAACACAGCTCCTGCTCCAAGGGAGCAGCGCCAGGCACAGAGAAGGGAGGCGATGGAAGAACAGGGGAAGACTGATTGCAGGGCCTAACCTTACATTTGGACCTCCCAGAAGCTCTGACAAGGTTGCCCCCATATGCTTTCCCAATGAGGGAATCTGCCTCTCCCCTCTGCATCCCTCCCAGGCAGGATGAGGCCTCAGAGACAGGAGCTCCTCAATCACATCTTGCTGCCATCCACATACAGCTGGGCTGACAGGACCTGCTTCTTGCAAAACCCCCCCAGCATGTCTCTGAACAGAGACACTCTTCCTCGSGAGTGGGAACCCCTTAGAGATGGGGATAGGGTGACCATGCCCAGGGAAGCATGCTGCCTGGCCTGTCAGAGAAGTGGCATGGGGAGCGTGACAAATCACCCACTGTCTCCGCTGCTGGACAATCAAAGAATTCCTCCAACTGGTTGGATTTATCCAAAAGTGACACGCATCTGGGCTGGGGGCGGGGAGAGGGGGCTGGCAAGGGACTCTCCTTATGGTAACAGCTGGGACCAGGCCTAAACATGATTAATTAACATTGTAAAAAAAAAAAAAGATCAAGACTGAAAGAGAGCAAGAGAGAGGGAAAACGAAAACCCAAGTCACAGACACAATTAAGATTTATGGACCCAGAAGGATGAGAAGACTGAGGATGGAGGAGAACAAGGAGGGAAGGAGAAAGAGTGCCAAGAAGGTAGATTACAATTTAATGCTTCTTCATGCTCAAAAATTACAAGAAGGGGCTGAGTGTTGTTCCCCGGGGTGGGGACTGCTGGAGCTTGGTTGGGCAGCAGTGGGGGGGTGGGGGGGTGCAAGCTTGCTATACTTTTTGAGGGGAAGAACGTGTCCTGAGCGAAATGCCACCGGAGGAATGCGCAGGCCTGATTTACAGCCCACAGGACAGCCTGCCCGGCTGCACCGTGCCAGTGCTTGTTTGGCTCGCAAGGACTCAACGCCATGGGATCCCGAATGATGTGGGACAAGGGGGGTGGCTGTCTCCATCCCCCTGGGTCTACCCACTCCACAAATGGCTCCTCAGAAGGAAGGGCTCAGAAAGGCAAGGGGGTGAGATTAAGGGGCCACAGCAAGGTGCCCACCACTTTTGCTAGAGGATGCCAGGTCTGAAATCAAGAGGGAACAGGAGGTGGGGCAGGTGACCCACTTTGGATGAAATAGGAACCATCTGGGACTTCTTCCCAAAACCGCTGACCAGTCCAGCATTGCTCTACCCCTGTCAACTCAGCTGTAATTTATGGAATGGAGGGTACATGATCCCAAACAGCCCTTTCACATCTCTGTTTAAGAGCTGTCTTGTACCGGCTTGAGTTGTGACATAGCATTGACATTTTCCTTCTGCCTATCTGAGTTTGTGTGCAACTGCCAATGGCTTTCACTTCTGCATTTTTTTTTCCTATGGATGAGTGGCTGGAAGCAACCTGTCCTCCCTTTCTTCCAAAATCAGCTTTCAAAGCCAGATTTTGTAAAATGTGCTTGGCTTTCCAAAAATCCGAACAAACCGCTGGTTACTGAGACCCAAATTGTACACGAGGGCTTTGCAGAATTATGAACAAATCAATAACAAGGGGAGTTCTACTGAAATGAATAGTTTCTGCAAAGGGCTTGGTCTGCTTTAAGAAATGTTTTGTCCAAAAATGTTTTGTCACCCAGCTCCATTAGCATTTGCTGCAGACGTGCAGAGCTCATGAGCAGAGTTATCCTTTGCCCTTCCCTGCTAAGTCATCAGCATCACCAGTTCTGTTGTCTCTCATCTCACACAGAAAATAAGGCTACGATTCCACTGACTGCATCCAAATAACACCTTGTTGCTTTCCCCAAAACCATTCGTGGAATGCAAAGCACCACCCTTCCAGGATCTCTGCGTGCCTTCTGACCAGTTGGCTCCTGCAGCAGGCAGCAGATGTGAGATGTGGAGAGCCAAGGGGTTGAAATCTAGTAAAGAGGGAGATTGCTGCTGTCTTGTGCCCATGAACTGTGTCCCTGGGTAACTCCAGCCACGCTGCTGACCAGTGGAGGAAAATTAACTTCACAACACAGAAGTCTACAGACTTTTCTGATGGTGTGCAAATCACACCATGTTTAGGGGAGACAGGGACTAGCAACCTTCTCTGTTTCCCAAAGTCCTTGTATGTTCATACCTGTTTCATAGAATCATTGCATGATTTAGGTTGGAAGGGACCTTAAACTTCCCCTAGTTCCAGCCCTCATGGGAAGGACAGGGATGCCACCAACTAGACCGGGTTGCCCAAGGCCTTATCCTGTCCTTGAACACTTCTAGGATGCAGATCAGTGCAGAGGTCCTGGTGTCTGATCAGACTACACAGTGTCACAGGTGGGACAGAAAATACAGACTTGGGAGGATCCTCTATCTGGCCCAGAAGGGGATTGGCAAGCAAAGCACCAACAGAATGGCAWCAAACTGATGTCAGAAAGTGGGAAAACTGTGGAATAAGGAAAAGTTTGGGGTGTTTGGTTTCACTGCAACAGATGGGAAAGTAAATTAATATAAGGAATTTGGGAATTTAGACCAGAACCTTGACTGGACCCACCACCCGTCTGGGCTGTCCTTCATCCATCCCTCCACCCAGGGATCTTCCATGAGCCATGCATTCATCCGTTTATCTTCCTCTTCCCGCCTGCAGAAATTGTTGGCACAAGGCGTTGCACAGAGGAAACCAGCTGCAGAGTGCAATGTCAATTTGTGTCGGTCCTAATTCCCCAGGAATGATGCTCCATGGTCCCACAGGCTTTCTAGCCGCCCTTTRCGCATTAACCGTTTGCTTGTAGCAGAACAGCCAGCTCAGCATTTCCATGGCCGGGGCCTGCTCCAAGAGGAGCGTCACACCCAGTCTGCTCCCCATTAAGTTGGGACACAGGGACACGAGGAGGCTGGTGGTGAGGCCAGCAAGACCTGGAGCAAGCAGAGCAGAGATGGAAGCAGAGAGGCAGGGGATGGATGCAGGCTGACAGGAGGTATCCAGTGGGGAGAGGTGAGGACAGGAAAAATAAGGGCTGTTTGCAGGGAAATAAGCAAGAGAGAGAGAAGCAAAGAGTCAGCAGCTGCAGTGCTGGGAGCAGATGGGCTCATGCTGTGCACGGGTTTCTTGAAGGGGTCCTTCAGTGAAAGATGGAGCTGAGAGAGGTAATAAGAGAGGCAGCAAGGCCTGGTGTCCATACCCTCTGGAAGTGAGGGGCACTGCTAGCTCCCCAGCCTGGCAGGTTGCTCTGTCCCATGCTGTTCCTCAGTCCCATCAGTGTTTTTCCAGCTGTGTCCCCTCTCCAGGGCAAACCCTAATTTCAGCAGGAAAATGGCAAGACAGCACACTCCAAAGTGGTATGTTCATAGTAATTCCCCCTTCACAACCCCTGGAACCTCTGTGGGCAACAGTGGCTGGCATCCTGAAAGTGAGTCACCTGTCACTCCCATCAGGAATGAGGCAGACAGCATCTTGACCCAGGTGGTTATCCTGCTCCTGTGGCACTGGGAGGCTGCCCTGATGCTTTGTCCAGTTAGAGAGAACTGTGGAGGAGCTGGGTAGGGTCTGGTGGCAGGCACCATGGCAGGGACCAGTGAGAACACAGCAGATCAGTCTGTGCTGTGAGAGGTTTTTACTGCCTTCCCCAAGCGCGTCCCTGTGTTCTGCACCTTGGACTAGCCTTGCAAGAAACCTGAGTTGATATTTATTTGAGGCAAATGTGAAACATCTCTGTTCCTTTTCTCTGGGATCTATCCTCWGATGCCTCTTGGTGCATCTTAAACCTGACCCAAAATGCTTCACACTGATGAGCTTGGAAAAGGGACCAGGTGCTCCGAGCTCATGATATGCTCTGTTTGGGCAAGTCACCARCAGACATTTTTCTAGTGCTTTGGATCAAGGCACCTTTCTCTTCACCTCTCTCTTTTCCTTGCAGCACAGATCACATTGGGGACAGCCTGACTGCTCCTGGTTGACAGGCTACATAAACCAGGGGAGTCCTCTGGAACCCAAACCCTCYAGGATCTGGGGAACACATGCTGAAAGAAGCTACAGGGTGGTCTGCATGCTGGGGCCTGTGAAGCAAAGTTTCCCCTTTGGAAACATGTATGCTGGTGTATTCTTGCCTGGTCTCAGCATCACCATGTGGCAGTGAGGTACAAACTCCTTGTGTCACCCCCATGTACTCGGCTGTTCAGTTCCCCTGGAAACCCCTTGAATTTTGTGTGGCGAGACTGGGAGAAGACACAGCATCTCCCTTTGCTATTTTGTACACAGTTTTCTCCTCTCCCTTCACATTCACCACTTCCCTGTTCTCTCCTGCTCTCCTACAACAGAAAGTCTTTCCAGCCTCCCTGTCAGAGGCTCAGCCAGACATACCTASGCAGGAAAAGCTGCAGTTTTCAGAATCCTTGTAGGGAAAAGAAATGGCTTAATGCTTAAATACCCTCCCTGCCATGTCGACACCTTCCTCCCCCCGACCTGGTGCATGTTGAGCGAGCAGCAGGGTACCCCAGGGAGCTCTGCTCCAGCTGCACGCTCATCAGCCATACGGGGAGCGCGCAGCGGTGCCTCGCCACTAACGCTCGCCGTGTTTAATCACACATCTGTGGGTTCAAACAGATTTAGCCAGCGTGGGAAGGGAYGCGCCAGGTAGCAGCAGGTGACAGAAGTTGCTGATTCTGGTTAAACTGTGAGAAACTGATAAGTTAGGGAGAGGAGAGAGGCAATTCCATGGGAAGCAGGCAGCTATGGGCATCCTGGGCAGCTGTGGAAACAGCATCTCTGTGTGTCTGTGTGTGYGTGTGTGTGTGTGTGTGTGTGTACCCATGTTCATATGGGAATATCCAGATGTTTGTACCACTTTGGTTACTGTAGGCTGCGCAGCCTGGGTCTGCCATGCTCCTACTACCTGGCTCACACATGTGTTGGCAGTGCCTAAGGATGTGGGTGATATCTCCACACACAGAACAAACCCCACATAGGTTTGGGCTGAGATGTTTGTGTAGCAGTCAGCGCTGGCTGCAATGATCCTGCGTGGGTGTGTTGGGACAACAGTGTATTCCTGTGTGTGACAGAGCTCCGCGTGGGCGTTTGGCAGGATGAGACCTTGAGTTCTGTGTAGGTGTTTGCTGAGGTCTGTGTCTGTGAGATGGCATTTTCTTTATTTGTTTGCATGAACCAGCAACAAAAATGAGCAGGGGTCTTAAGCACTGGGAAATGTTTTTGGAGCATGGGCACCTGCTTCCTGCATGCATATGTTCATACATGTTCTCCCTGATGGCAAGTGCATGAGTGCAGGGACCGTGTGTGTGCCTCACATGCATTCAACCAAAGGCCTGCACGCAGGCTTCTGAGGAAGGAGGTGGGTGGGTTGTGTCTCCGGCTGTTGGCCATAGTAGAGCCTGCGTGGCRCAAAGGCAGCTCAGAGCTCTCTCCTTGTGCCCCTGGCACAGCCTCTCCTGCAGCTGGGGAGAGGGGAAGATGTCAGCCTGGAGCCAGAGCCAGGCACAGCTGGCACTGCCATGCCCGGACATGGGGAGCTGGGCATGGGGACCTGATGCTGCAGCTCATGAGCAGCTATATAGGCAGTTCCCATTAGCTGTCAGCTCAGGCAGTCACGAGGTGCCCCAGGCTGCATTTTGCCCCAGGGGTCCTCCCCAGATGCCCGTACCTTCATTCTGCCTCTGCTGTCCCTGTCCCCAGTTCCACAGTGCCCTGCAGCCACTTCTCCTGCTTTTGAGCCCAGCTGGCAGCCTTCACACTCTCCCATTTCTGAGTGTCTCCAGCCAGCCCCTTGCTGCCTCCTGCCCATCCCAGCTCCCTCTCCTTCAGTCCCAGCCTACTCTGTGTCAGATACACGGGGTGTCCTGGCTAGCAGCCACTCTGTGACGGCTGGTGGAGGGGACAGGTGGGGTCACAGGCAGTCTCTGCTCTGCAGCATGGCACATTTTGGAGCTGCATTTCACTCCCTCAGTGGGAGGGAGGCGGGCAAGGTAATGGCTGCTCTTTCGGGAGCATGAGCATCCATCTGGTGTGCTGAGGGCACAGGGGGTTTGGCACCCAGGAGCTGGCTCTGCCACCACATGTCGTGGAAGGGCCAGGTCTGAGCTCTGCCTGGAATGGAAAACTCGTCCTTCCCTCTGACCTTGGGGCTGAGCAGTCCCCGCGGAGCAACTGCATCCCTCTGTCGCTCTGCAGCAGCTCTCCACGTAGGCCGGGCACAATCCAGCCATTTCTTGTCTCCTCCCAGGCTGTGTCTTGCCCCAGATAGTGAGAGCAAATCTAGGGGACACTGCTCTGGGCCCTGCAGCTTGTGCCATTTGCATCAGTGCAAAATGTGAGTGGAAGAGCRTTTAACACATGAGGCGTGTTTGCAAATGACTGTATAGCACACTAAAGGGTGAGGAGTCTGGACAGGCACAAGAAATTCCCACCTCAGGTGCTGCAGGTCCTCATGGGGGGTTGAAAGGGAAATGCAACAGCAAGATGGGAGGCACAGGGCCGAGATGACTGAGGAGAAGGCTCTCCAGTGGGAGTGGAGCACATTTAGCCTTGCTATAGACCCTATTGAAAGAAAGAAGAGGGTTTGGCATATTTCACTGCTCTTCCCACTTCTCCAATATCTGCCTCACTTTACCTCTGCAACACTGGATATATTTATTTCCCTCTTTTTTTGTTTGGTAACTCACCCTCTGTTTCCCTCAAGCTATGATTTTTGTTATTCTCTCAAACTGTACCCAGAATTAGAAGGTAATTGCACCCCTTGGATGCCAACACATCCCTGCAGATGCAGGAGCCTGCTGGGAAGTGTGTCCTTGGGAGAAGAATGCAGGGACACCAGGATGCCAGTATAACCCCAGTGTTACTGCTGACAGATGCACAGTTCATAGTCTGTCTTTTTAATGTGTGTCACTTTGGGATCTAGAAACCCAAACTGGTGAGTGGAAGCCACCTTGTGCTGCAGTATCTGCTGGAGTCCCAAACAGAGCAGGAACTTTCCACCCCTGGATCTCCTCTGTATGACTGCCTGGGGGGAAGCCGGTGACCATGGCATGTCCTGATCCCACAGGATGTTTCCCAGGTGCTGCTGTATGATGGGTAGCAGCTTCTGGACTGGAGTGTGCTCTTCAGCTTACAGGCTCTCCAGGATGCTGGGGGCAGGATGGGGTCAGGACATACAGCAACCAGACATGAATGCCAGGGCTGGCAGAAGAGGAGTGAGGTTGGAGGCTTTTCAGCATCGTCCTTTTCTGTGGGTGGATTTATTCCAGAAGGACTCCCCTACATCCCCACTACCTGCTGCTGCACAGAAACCCAGCACCATGCCRGCTGTAGCAGCTGAAGATGGAGTTTGGAGCAGGAAGGTCCAAGGCTGCTCTTTCTCCCAAAAAGTCTTTGGGGGCTGAGGGGGAAAGTTGGCTAACAGATGGGACATGCAGAGTCCACAGGTTGTCATGCTGACTCTCCATCTCACAGAAATACCAGCAGGCATCAATAACTCACATCCCCAAAGCCCTTGCAGCCCACTGCAGCCTGCAAACAGCACCATGACATTCACATTGATCCCCTCCTCGAGCTGCTCTGCACTCTCCAGCACGCTGGGTCCTCAAAACTGAAACCGCAGCTCAGTTTCCCCGGCATCACCAACAACCAGGGCTGTGAGACTGACTCACGCAAACGCGCCCGGGTGCTCACGGCCACTGCCCCCATCCCACCGCAGCCACTGCCCCCAGCCCGCTCCCAGCTCAGCAGCAGCCCACGCCGCCGGGAGCCCGCTGGGCAGCACAAACCATCTCCGCCCGCGGCCCCGCACGACGGGAGCCCCCACGCCTGCTCAGCAGTCCCGGCTGCTCTTAGTTTCTCCCTACTGAAGAATTATGTAGCATGAAGAAGCAGGCTCCACCATCTTGAACTGGCAGTGAACTTTGCTTTCTACATATAAATACAGATAGCAATCACACCCCAATCAGCACACAAGCTTCAGGGCATCATCACGGCAACTCTAACTTTCCCATTACGATAATGTGATTTTCACTCAGTCTATAATATCACCAGCCATGAATAAAACAACTGGCTTTTTCTCTCTTTCTCTCTCCCTTCCCTCTCTCCCCCCTCCCTCCCTCTCCCTTTCTCTCTCCCCCTCTCTCAGATCACAGTCTTTGCATACTAATGGTGGCTGAATAAGGCTTCCAGGGTGCGATCTCTGATGGATAGGGAGATCAGGCTCTGGGTGGATCCTCGGTGCTCTCCCATCCTCACACACACGGCTTCATCTCTCTTTGACCCTCCTGGGTATGYGGAACCCGGCTGGACCGACAGACCTGGCTGGACGCACAGGCAGACCCATGCTTCTTGTCCCATCTGCATCATGCACCTGCATCATGGAGTGGAGCAGGGACATGCTGCAGTTTATGTGGCTGGGYAGAGGGGACGTCTTGGTCCTCGAAGCCTACCAGCCCCTGCCCTGCTCCCTGGAGCATCCCCCTCTCAGCTCGAATGCTCTGGTGTGTGGGAAATGTGTCAAGCCGGGATTAATCCTGCCCCAGGGCTCCCTCACCCCTGCTGCTCAGCCAAGCTGTTTGTCTAACCCCGTTCAGGTCTGCTGTCCCTGAGGATGTATGGAGGCCAGATCAGGGAAGCAATCTGACTGAAAACAACCCTATCACAAAAAAAAAAAAAAAAAAAAAAAAAAAAAAAAAAAAAAAAAAAAAAAAAAAAAAAAAAAAAAAAAAAAAAAGAAAGAGTAATTCCCATAGGGATCAGGTACCTGTTCCAACCCACTACACAAAGCAACGTGGTCGCAGGGAATTGACTGGATTTTCCCTCTGAGAAGCAACTTGCTGGATCAGACCCATCCTCTCTGGTTCCCAGCACTGGCAGAGTCATTAACCGCTACTGCAGAGGAGAAGCCCCTTTTGTGGGATGTTATGGAATAACCCTAACTAACGGTTCCTGCTCATTTCAGCAGCTCCAAAGTTACAGCCTGATGAGTTTAAACCTGCCAGAAAGGGTTCATGACTGATTTTGGTGATTTCTAGCACACTGAGTATCGCTGTGCATGTTCTGGTGCAACTGGGGCATCACTGTGCCCTGCACTACATGCCCTGCTCTGCATTCAGCCTCAGCAAACATCCCGTCATCCCGTGCCTGCTCTGCATGCCTCTAGCCAAAGCTGGCTGCCAGCTGTCATGGGAATGGCATGGAAGGGAGCATTCCCATACGCAGGTACTCAAACAAGATATGTCAGCTTGATTTCGTTTCCCATTCTCACTCCAGAAACTGTCACGTGAAGGCACAGAAAACCAGGAGCAATTTTGCCCTTTCCAGACCATGCTGATCCGACATGCAAAGCCAAAGCTCAATTTCCTTGCATCCTCCCCGAATTTGTTGTCTGCCTTCAAAGTTTTCAGAAGTCTCTTGTTTGGGAGCAGTGGTGGAGCACTGTGAGGTTCTCTAAACCCAGATTCCATATCAGACACAAGCACTGTTCCTTTAACTCCTCTCCACTCGGTGCTGTGGTTAGGATTATTATCTCATGTGGATAATTAATTCTCTTGAACATCAGCATCTGGCCCCAGGTGGGAGCTGTGTTTGAGAGAGCAGCAGAGCACAGGGTTGGGTTATAAGGTGCTAGAACACCTGTTTGTGCCTCTTGTGCTCCTCCTCAAATCTATAAAGCAGGAGAGGGAAGGAGATAGGCTCCCTGCTCTGCCCCGGGAAGGTACCTATGGACAAGCTGCATTGTGGAAGGGACCAGCTCTCCTTTTGGCAAGATAAAGGGGTGTATTGAGTGCTAATTGCTCAAGTGGCTGTTGAAATGTCGGTGTTCCTGATCAGCACTCCTTGCTGTGTCAGGAGGGTTGCAGGGTGAGTGTTGAGTTACTGGGGCCCTCCAAAGGCTGAAGCAGCAATATAAGGCATTAGGAGTAGAAATGGGATAGGATAGTGCCTAGACTTTGCAGTGGCTGAAATTGTGGATGTTAAGTGAGTTGTCTTGTGTGCTTTCAAGTTTTGAGCACTCACAGGGGAAAAACAGGCGGGAAAACACAAAGGAGCAGCAACAGCCTGCATGGGGCAGACTCTGATGCTGCTAACCCGTGCCAATTCCTCGGTGGGCTGTGGCTGACCTGGCAGGACGGTGCACACAAAATCATCCCTGAGCGCCCTGGCATGAAAGCAGACGGCCAGGGGCTGCCATGTTCATGGCACTGCTGTGCAGCATTGCTCCTGACTGCTTTGCTRGAGAGCCACACAGGGAGATGGAAGACTTGGTCGCTGCAGCTTGTCCCTGGGACAGGATAAGCAGGGAAGGTGCATAACACRGACACTTGCATCCTGGTTAATATGTACTGTGTGGTGGCAGACAGGGCATCTCTCAAAATGAAAGACTGGGACAGGCTACCTGTTCTCTCTGCCTGCAAGCACTCACAGCTTGTAAGTGTCCTTATATAAATCAAGCTTCTTTCCCAGCTGATGGCTGTCCTTGCAGTATAAGTGGCTCCGGGGATGGCTCTGTCTCTGCCATCTCTCAGGTGTGATATAGGCTGATTCAGAAACAAGCARGCAGCCTGGAAGGTGCCCTCTGCAGATGAGAAAAGTGTGCTGGACTGGTGCACCCCAGAAAACTATGCTGGGATCCATTGCATGTCCTCTCCCCACTGCCAGCAGTGGTCTGGGATATGGGATGCTTTGGAGTTTCAGAGCCAGGGAGGAATGGGTCCTCAGCTCTGCAGATGCTTCGGCTTCTTCTCCAACGGGAAAAGGCTCCCTTGCCTTCCCTGACATAAAGACAAGAGCAGAGGTGCTCCAAAAACTAGTAGGCACCTGTGCCCACTGATCCCCGCACAGGGCTCACCCCACACAGCAGGGCACACGTCCCCTGGTGGGTGACAGAGCTGGCTGAAATGGATGGGGCTGTAATGGAGGTACCTGCCGGCAGGGCTACCTGGGAGACACTCTTATCTGTCATCTGATTTATCCAGGTTAAAAGGCTGCAATCAGTCACCAAGGTAGATTCATTCCCCAGTAAATAGTGCCCGAGGGCTTCCAGGACCTATTTTACTGCTAAGCACTCTCTTTCCAATGCTTGAATACCTTTGTTCCCGATGGAGCTGTTGCTGGCTGATATATATATGATATGGGGAGTCCCGGTGACTTTTTTATTTTCGCTCTGTACAGCTCCTGGCCTTGTCTCGGCTGCGTTGGGCTGCACGATGAATTATCTGTCCAAGGCTTCCTTGCGTCTGGGGGCAAATCCAGCCGAGACTGCTCTCGGCTGCCGGGAGAGCTGTCTCTATGAATCAGCTCTGCCCGGAGCCTGGGCGATTGGCACAGCRAGAGGAGAGGTTTGGAGGGGAGGGAAGTGATGTTCCAAGTGCTGGCAGGGCTGGCCCAGGTTTTGGGCTGGGGGCTGGATGTGACCCAGCTCTCCTGCTTTTGTTTCTGTCACTGGGGCACTTCGTGAGGGGGTGACAGAGTTGGGCTGAGGAACAGTCATGTGCTGTGCCCAAACAGTTGCTTTCTCCAGTGACTTCTTCCTGCTGCATCTGCCTAGAGCCTGTTCCCTATCACAGGTGAGTCCTTTCCAGGTTTGGATACCACCAAGGTCAGGGAGGCTTCTCAAGCTGTGAAGAGCAGTGACTGATGTCACTCAGACAGTGGTACCTGGACCACAGTGATCTCCAGAAAAAGGGCCCACTCTGCCCTCTGGGGTTCAATTGTCATCTCTCATGACATGTCACAAAGCCATTCTGATTTCCTCTGGGCACTGAGCTCCCCTGCTCTGGCCCTGCTCTTTGGGGCCATGTTTGTATTTGACTTGTTGGTGGAGAAGAGGAAATCTCTGTCAAGAACTCTATGGACACATCAGTTTCTATGCTTATGTTAATTTTTTACTTYTTTGTTTCATCGCAGTTGAAACCAACAACACAGACCTCCAGAACCGCCAGAAATGGGCTGCCATCCCCATCCAAGCTCTTGGTGCTACCTGCCTCCCCATCCCAAAGGCCAGGGGAAGGGCTGCATCTTGCCCCCTCCTTTGGGGAGACCTCAGGAGCCCTTTTCTACTACACCTTGCTTATGTACCTTCAGGCACTTGTCCTGCAAACATTTGAGGTTTGACTGCTTTTATTCCTTTTCCTGTCTTTGCAAACCTCTTATGTAGTTCATCATCTCAAATCGGTTTGTTAACTTCCTCCTGCTCTTCCCATCTCCTCCCACTCCTCCTCCCACTAATTAGAGTGAAGGACTAATGGAGTATTACCGTGAGGGACTAGGCAAGCTTCCCAAAGTGCTTACCTAAGAGGAGAGCACTTTGACTAACAGATGTGCATTAAGGCTGTGCATCCTCTTGTCCTGAGAGTGGGAGGAGGGGGCCAAGAGTACAGAGCGGAGCTCCAGATATCCAGACTGTACAGTAGGACCATTACTGCTCTCAGATTCACCCTTMGGGATGGGTTTCAGATCTAACCTTGCCCTTTGGAAACACTCCAGCCAGGTGGATTTGACTCCCAGTAGGTGCAACATGGTCATTTGCCAGTTACAGATATCAGCTTTCCTGCTTGGGCAGAAGAGGACTTTTCCCCCACGCTGTATTCGTACAGCAGCCAGCATAGGAGGGCTCCTTCAGTCCCCCAGGGCACATTCTGAAGTGCCTGCACCAGTACTTTGAGCATTGGATCACTCAAAGCTGCCCTGGGACAAGACACTGGGACAACCAGAAGGAGAGCAGGAGAGATCTGTGTGGTGGCACAGAGCACTTCAGGAGCTACTRTATACCTAGACCTTCCTCTCACGAATGTCATGAGAGTTTATTTCCTGCTAGTCATTTGGCTTTGAAGCCTCCAATGCATTTTCCAGGGGCTACACCCAGCACTGGAGGAGGRTTTGAAGCTGGCACTATGCAGAACCACACAACTTGAGCTTTGGGGATACACTGGGATGACAGGCAGTGATGAACAATTTGTGTTTCTATCCTTGCTCCTGCAATTTGGTTTCTGAACCTATGCTAGAGTGCAGAACCAATTGGATCAGCCTGACAACCATCACCAACGTCATCTGCAACCTTCAAGTGTTTTGTAGCTCAATCCTCTGGACCCCTGGAGGGCATCACACTGACATTTAAACATTGTAAATGGCAGCAGTGCTCAAAGGCACCAGGAGAAAGGTCAAGTGCTTCAATAAGAGGAGGGCAGGCATGGGTCTGCACGTGGGTGTTTGCTGGTTAAGTGTATGGAGACATCTAATCTTGGGAGAGAGGTAGCAAAGGTGGCTTGATGCAAACTGGGGATGGACGGGGTGGATGGGAGAGGACATAAAAATGGAGAGGAGTGAGCTGGGGCTGTCATGGGCTTTTCTGAGGAGGGAGAAATGATTTCCAGAAGCTAGGCTCRGAGAAGTAAAGCCATGATGTTTATGAAATGTGGGTACCCAGGTTCAGCAGACTCCTGATGGCTGAGTCTGGGGACAGCATCAGGGGACAGCTTATGGCATGTTTCTGAGGCTCTTTGTTTTACCAGGGAAAATGCAACTTGATAAGTGGATAATGGATGTGCATGTGGCCAACTCTACCTTTGTTTCAGTTGGGATCTTCAGGTGTCCCAGATTTCTCTCTGCCACTTCTTACTGGGAGCCCTCCTTTTGGTGTCTGACCTCCCAGCAATCTCACCTAGGTAAGTGCTGGCTCTTTGGAAAGCTTTTGTGTGTTCCTGGCTTTGCTCCCTGATTAACAGTAGCTCTATCACAGGAGAGATGTAGGGATAGACACAGAACAGGTTCAACTCGTCCARCTTCACTCCCTAAAGTCAGCACCTGCTGAGTCACCCAAAACTCCTGATATTCTTCATCAGGATACTTCAGGAGGAAGCTTGGCCAAACTGAGCCTGGGCATCAGGAGCTTATGGGCAGTGATGGAAATGGTTCTGTGCATCTCATTCTTCTCCTCTTGTGCTGGGCAAGGACAAGAAACCCCCAAGTGCAGGCACTGATATGAGAACTGAGTTTGGCGCAGCTGCAGCACRGATCGCAGTTTGTGTCCCTGGCTCTCAGGCTCCAGGCTTTCAAGCACTGGTACCTGATATGGTGTGTGCTGGGAGAATGAGGAATCCACCATAGCAAGAAAAGCATTCTCAGGACAACTGCCAATGTGCATGCAAAGTTGAGGGGGAGGGATACAACACCTTCCTGTTACCGGGAGGGGGTTATCACCATCCTGGCCACACCCACGCAAGGGGATCCTTCAATCTTATTTATGCAAGGACTGGGGAGGAGGAATATCAGAGCTCCCGACGAGCTGGACACCACTCCCTCCCTGCCTCAGCGAAGGCACAATGAGCGGCCATGGAGCGGGRTCACTCGGCAGTGCTCCCATCAGGGAGGAAGCCTTCCTGCGCCCCGGCAAACCCCTAGTGAAAGACAATCAGGCTCGCTGTCACCGAGCTAATTCCGACGGCATAAAAGCAGTAATGAAATTCACGGCAGGATTAGCCTCTCCATCCAATGGGCCGGCGCCACAGTGACATATCGTGCTTCTTGCCCGAATGTAACACACCATCTAATTTACGTCGTGTAGCGAGCGGGAATGAAATGTTCATAAAGAATTGCTGAATCTTGTCACCTTAACTGCGGCCCCGGGCTCTGAGGCATCTGTCAGGGAGAGGAGAGCGGAGAAGGAGGCTCCTGCCTTGCAAAGCTGCGACCAGGGCTTTGGGAAAGGGGAGATGGCTGCATTAATCTTCTGAGTCTGTGCAATGGAGATGTAGCACATGGGGATGAGGACTCTAGGCTGGAGGAGGGGGGCTGTAGAGCTCCCTTGCATGTGCACACTGTACTGAGTGGTGCTGGTGACAGGGAAAGGGCTGTTAGAGCTTCCCCACCCTCAGAACTGCATTCCTGGGATGCATGGGAAGGGAGCTGTAGTGGCACGGAAATAAGGGACAGCATCCTTGGAAGTATACATGCTCACAGCAGAACACAAGCTCCCAAATTCCATGTCGGGTCCCATGTACAGGTGCACACTGGTCAGCAGCTGCAGGTGTTCACCTGTCTTGGTAAGCACGTGCGTAACCCTTCTGCTGTGGCTATGCAGCTCCGTTCCCCCCTCCCTTCCCCTCCCCTCCCCTCCCCTGCCCTCCCCTCCCCTCCCCAAATGTTTATTTGCAGTTAATTTTCATGGATCCTAATGGCTCAGATCCTGCTAGGGGGGATGGTGCCTGCCTCTTCAGTCAGAAAGTTTGCAGAAAAAAATAGCCCTTTCCTGTTGTGTTTGGAGTAATAGCGTCTTGGTGTCCGGAGGGGAGTTGGCAAGGAAACAGGGAAGTTTATTAAGAGTAAGAGATTGAATTCCACTGGGTTTAATTGGAAGTGCTTGAGCAAACAGGGAAGGGAGCCGTCCAGTCCAGCTCTCTGGAAACAGCAGTACTGGCCTCAGGCTTCATGCTCATGGAGCTGACTGGTCCCAGGGCCACCATAGCCCCTTGACTGCTGGGGAAGCTGCAGGATCTGGGTTGTTTTCTTCCTTGGGGTCATCTGTGCACCTCAACCCTGACTTCCTACTCCATCAGTCGTTAGGATCCTACACAGGATCTGGAAATGCTGGGTCAGGAGGGATGCAGCTTGGAAGTGTCTGGGAAGAGGCAGTATTTGGGTCTGTATTTTACTTTGGAAGCTGGTTCAGGGCACAAAGTGTACAAGTGAGGCATAGGTCCTGTCCCTCCTGTCCTGCTCAGTCCTCTCCCATGAAAATCTGGCTTTTCTCCCTTGGCAGGCACAGCACAGCTCAGGCTGGGACTCAGCAGCGGCTGGCTGGGGTGCAGGTATCAGGTATGTAATTTATAACTGGGATATGTTTTGGTAGAGTAACCTGAACTTAAGAGGCCTGCTCTGCTTTCCCATTTTGAAGCAAACATAGAGCAAATCCACTTTTGGATCCTAATCCCCACACCATCCTTTAGGGCACAGAAAAGTCTCCAAGTCAGATTCCCTTGGATGAAACCATCTGCCTGCCCAGGGCTGGTCTGGATGCTGCCTGCAGAACGAGCTGCAGCACCTTCATGCCTCCCCTGCACTGATAATCACAGGCATGCAAGCCAGTATGGAAATGTGCCTTTGTGGCTGCAAAAGGAGCTGAGTGCCAAAAGTTTGATTCCCTCCTAGAAAAGTATCTCCTCCAAGACATTCTCCTGTACCACACTGAGTTGAAAGAGGCATCAAATATTCTCCTTGCAGACAAAGGTAAATGGGGGGGGCTCACGCATTTATTTTGCCTTGAATTCAGCTGATCGCTCTGCTGAAAAATTCAAAATTAAAGAACAATAAATAATTTATTACTTTATTTACTTTAATTCAATAAATTGCTTTCCCACAAATTAAGATATATTGCTTCAAATTAAATGTTTCATTAAATCTGAGATTAAATTTTTGGGGGCTGGGGAAAGTAAGACTTTTTAATTTGGCTGAAAACATGAAAACTGCCGTTTCCCATTGCTTTAATTGCAAACTCCAGAATGAAAGTGACACAAATTTTGCAAAGCCTGGTTGTGCTGGTTTGGTCTCTCCTCCCACTCCTCTGGGAGATCAGTGGTTTTCTCTTTCTGACTCTCCCAGGGTGACACATGGCTGCAGACTTTCAGCTGCAAATCCAAATGGAGCATGTCTCTAATCCCAACCAAGCCTCACTGGGACATCCTTTAATTGAAGCACTTTGTGTCTTCTAGAATTTGCAGGGTCTTGTTTCTCTATAACCTTGCTTCATGGGTGAAATTGCCGTAGTGACTGGCTGTGTTCCAGCCACACTCTCTGGTCTTTGTTTCAAATATATGTAAGTTGAATATAAATATATATAGATGTTTGACTTCCTCTTGGTTAATGCCCTGTGCTGGGACTCTTGAAGGTGGGATTTCAGCCATATGCTATATCTCAGTCTCCAAATATGGCCTTCACCTCTGATGAACATGAGATATAACCTCACGTCTCCGTTTTCTGGTGGTTTTATCCATGCAGAGCTCCTCTACAGGTTCTCACTTGTATGATGGCCTAGCCATAGAGATGAATGAGACAGGCAGGCTTACGAATGTGGAAATCCATGTAGACTGAAATGAAGGAGTTTTCTAGTCTCCTGGGCAGCGATCTGCTTTGTAGTGCACCTACCATGATTGAATCTTCTACAGGATGGGATCTCTGGGGCCTGTCTGGCTGCTGGATGTTAGTGCCAGCTTTTGTAATTTATCAGCGACTGCTGGAGGGGCTCCCAGCCAGTTCAGCACACGCCTCCCCAGGTACTCATGCACCTATGCACCAATACAGCCACTGCAGAGCACCTCAGTGCCCTGTGACCAAGTCTCTGCTGCTCAATTTAGGAACAACCTGCACAAACACAGTTGCAGGAGCAAATAATTGCAAAAGGGCTTCTATCCTTTGCCCTCGGACTCTGGAAGCAGATGAACTGTAGGTGCTATGAAACAGTGCTGGAGGAATGCTCCCTCACTTGTTCAACCCCTGGCTGGCAGGCTTTGAATGACAGAGGTGCTCAAAGTAGTTGCTTGTGACTGTACCCTTTTTGGTGCTCCCTTCTCCCACGGCTGCAGGCTGATGGCTCTGTGTCCTGCACTTGTAGTTGTATCTGTTGCAGGTTTGCAAAACTGGGACCATGGTTGTCTTTCATAGGAAGGTTAGAGCAGCAAAAGGAGTGCTTTGGGATATTGGATGGTGTCTAATGGAGGGAGAAGGCCTTGTGGTGCCTACTCCAGGCTGCTCTGAACAGGGTTCATAGGAACCTGGGCAGAGACAAGGCTGTGTGCTTCATTTCCCTTTGGGTTTAAAAGGTTTCCCTAGAGGGAAATCTTTCCTGTGAGGGCCTTTTTGCTTTCAAAGGAGGTTTTTTCTCGGGAATCTTTTAAAGGGCTGGGAAAATCTCCTTTTCTGAGTTATCCTTCAGGCACCAAATGGCAGGGACTTGCCCCATGAGGAATGGGGTGCACATGGAGCAAGGGGGTTAATTCTGCAGGCAGGATCCCAAGCTCCTTCCTTGAGCAGTGAATGGTGCTGGAGAAGCAACCTCTGAACTGCGTATCTGTCAGCTCCTGGAATTCAGGTCCCTCTTGGACTCCTTGGGTCCATGGCAGAGGGCAATTGCTTTTGGATCTAGGAATCGTAATGTCCCTCTGTGACATGGGGTAAGCCACAGTTGCTGCAGCAAGTGGGCTTTTGCCAGGAAAACTCTCTTATGTACTTACTATGTAAGTCAAGAGTATTTACAAGAGATCTTGCTGCCTGTAACTTAAAGCTTTAGCGAAACAAATTGGAATTGCCTTCTGGAGGCCATTGTTATAAATTACAGCCCCAACATCTGTCCACATCTGCAATGTCTAGACAAGCCGTCTCGGCTAGAAGAGCGAGCGTGGGGGAGGCTGTGATCCCAGTGGGGAGGGGAAGCAAAGGGCTTATGCTGGGGCTTGTGCCAAGCACCCTGGCTCATGCTGCCCCTCTGCTTTTGAGCATGATGCTCAAAGTGGGGTCCATCCCAGGCCAGCCAAGAGGGACTTCCAGGGGTATCCGAGGCAGGAGGAGACACATCTGCCTTCCCCCACTGCAGATTGATGCCAGCAACCAATCTGGCCCTTGGAAGTCTTGACTGCTGTTGCCTCATTTATTGCATGTTGAAGGATGTGAGGGAAGGCAGTGCCTTCAGCCAGGCTTGTTCCTGGCTTTCCCTGGCCCCCGTGCAGCACTTGCGATAAAGAGGCCGGGCCCGTCAGCTGAACGATTGTATTTTTTTACAGTTCCTAGCGCAAACCTTCTCATTTATATGTAAAGTAGCCATTAGTCATAGCTCTGTTCCCTCACACTGCCTGATGTACAATCACATTTTGCAGTGGATGAATCTTTCCACACAGCTGCTCTGCTATGAATAATCCGTTGCTGGGCCCATAAATCAGAAAAAAATCATGCACCTCCTTTGCCTGATCCTTACACAAAGTCATATATTTTACATGAGGACAAACTAAATATTCATGAGGCTTTAAAAGGCTGTTCAGAATACAAGGTACTTGTTGGGGTTGTTTTTGTTCTATCGGGTAAGGTTTGGTGGTTTGGGTTTGTTTTTCGTCCTTTTTAAGAAGAAATCTTTCTTTCCCCWTTGCCACCCCTTAGGCAGCAGCACCAAGCTCCCAGCAATGCTCCTCTGGACTCGTGTTTGCCGAAGGACTGATGAATTTGTCATTGCTGCTGTCTCAAGGACAGGCTGATGGAAGGTGCTGCAAACACCAGAGGACACATCCCAGGCCTCAGAGAGTGAAGAAGCTGCTTTTAGGGTAAGGAAGCACTTCCAGGTCCGTGCTGGGGGCACCTGTCTGGCTGGGAGTCGGGGTGCGTGTTTCTGTATGTGCCTCAGCCCGATGCTCCACTCTGAGGCCTCTGGCAAGACCATGAAGGAAATTGGGAAAGCTACTGACAGTGGCTATAGTCCCTGTTCAAGAATGTTGTTGTCACCCTGATTTCTTTTAATCCATATTTTAAACAAAGCACCTACAGAGTCTATGGGGAGGACTGGGACCAAGGCTTCAGCATCTCCCGCTTCCCAGTGGTGAAGCGAATATGGTGGGGGAATAGCACCAAGCAGCTACAGCGGTAAGGTGGGAAACTGGGAAATGAGCTCAGGTTTATCTGCTCAGGATCCCTGTGAGGATCCCAAACTCTCAGGATCTGGCCTTTCCCAGACACTCTGCCTTGGCCATCCAGAGCCTTCAGTGGCAGTGATGATGCTGACAGTGCAAGGAGGACTCTCAATTCCCAGGAGGGTCAGGAGACCCTGACAAGTGTGAAGACAAGAGATTTTTCACCTTGTATCTGCTGAATTAGTAACTTACAGGGACCAGTCTCATCCTTCCCTGCCCTGGTCCCACTTACCCTTCCAGTAGCTCTGCCATTTGTGTGATCACAAGAAAAAGCCAGTTTGACTTGCCAGCAAAGAAGCTTTTAGTTTATATTTCCTGATTATAATTTTCCTCCCACTATGGTGCACTAAAACAGCTCACCCTGCTAGCAGGTGCTAACTTCAGAGCCAGCAGAAGGTGAGAGGAGGAAGCATGTGGCTGGCAGAGACAAGAGAGAGGGTGCAGGTCCCCTTTTCAGCAGCACAAGGGATACAATCAGCTCAACCTGTAACGTTAGTCCACAGCCTACACTGTTGTGGTTTCTCTGCAGACAAGCCTCTCTCTTTGGTCATCCCCTCCATACATGCAGCTTGCACATCTTGTACCAGGTAACGAGTACTGTCCTGCTCAGTGAACATAACTCATACTGTGTGGTCTTGGACTCTCTCCCTTTGCTCTTGCATGACTGAGTGTCCCTTTGCCCTAAAAAAGCCCCTTTGCCCACAGGCTGCAGGAAGCCATTCTGCCCCCAGTTTCACCAGGCCACTGCACACCAAAGCCCCTTTAGCCGAGGTGCCAGGGCCCTGTGTGAAACATGCCACCATCACGGATGAGCTGGGCTGGAGAGACTGAGCTGAACCACTAGGATGTTTCTGGATGCAGGGGTCCCTGTCACCTTCTGACAAGCTCTTATGCTATCAGACATTGCCTGTGTACTCACCACTGTGAAACACACCCCCAATGACAGCTGCTGCCACTGCTGCCACCAAGTTCTTGCAGGATAAAGGAAATCACAAAAGTTTCTTCCACCAGTGCACTGCCTTCTTTTCACTTCCCTTCCTTTTTGCTCCAACTTGGAAAGAATGAAGTCAAGGCACTGCCAAAGCAGAGGAAAACAAGGCCAAGCACACACAGATGGTGACTCCACAAATTTAATTTAAAATCATCCTTTATTATTCAAAATATTAAAATTCAGGCAATAATGCCCAAAGGAACTGCACTGATTAAAGTTCCCTAATGTTTCATGGCCAAATCTTGCTGCTTCCACTGAGTGTCACCAGGACAAGAAGTGAAACCCCTCTGGAGTGCAGAGAAAGGTAGAGCTATACCTAACACTTAACCAGTTACTTACTGACCCAATCAGCTTCACTTGAAGCAAAGCACCAGCTGTTCCTTACCCAATTAATGATTGCCACAGCAAATTAACATGGCGTTACACCAGGCATGGATGTGGTCCGCAGAGTCCGGAATGCACAGAGCAATATGCTATTGCAAAAATAATCACAGTAATATCTTTACCGTTAGGTAGCATCCTTCATCTGGAAGGATGCTGAGGTCCCTGAGCACTGTATGGCTCGTTCCCTGCAACGTGCTCTGCAGTGAGGGGGTGGAGGGCGGGGTGGAGGGCAGGGCGGGGGTGTACGGCTGCTGTTTCACGGAAAAGTAAAGAGGAGCTGGTCAGGGCAGCTCCACTGTGGCAGAGACAGCACTGACCATACATGTCCAGTTCCTGCAATCTGAACAAATAATTGGTTGGTTGGTTGTAGATCTGCTGAACTGGAAGTGTGCCTTCTCCCTGCCTTATGCACCACAGACCTCTCCAATGTCTCTTCTCCTAGTGTGATGCGACACCCCAATGGTGTCACAGCTTGGTGTGCTGACCATTCTCTCCTCTGGCGCAGTGGACATAGTAAGCTGGTGGGCGCAGAGCTGGCCATCCAGCTGCAGTGAGCATCCCACCGTGGGAAGGGGCCACAAGGTTGGGCTGCAGATGCAGGGATCCAGGTGAAGTTCACATGGCAAGGTGTTACTCCATGTTCAGTGCTGCTGGGCCAAGTGCTGCTTCTCCAACTCCTTCCTCAGTCTCTCTKTGCCGGGGTGGAGGTTCTTGCCCTGTCCCTCTGCAGTTGTCCTGCATCATGGGGTCCTGCTGGCAGTATGGCAGAATAACCATGATCTTCTACCACTAGGTTTAAGTCCAGCATCTAAACACTCATTAGTTTTGGCTCCGCATAGTTCAGGGACATTAATCCYCTATAAGTTACAGTCCCGACAGATCAATCAGCCTGGAGGGCTTTGGGACACTGGTGTCTAGCGCTGAAGCATTACACTTTTCAATTTTCCCACAATTAGGCCAGCATTAGATATTATTGACAAATAAACCATGCAATCAAAGCCTTGAGCCTGCCACGCTGCTACCAAGAGGATCCATTTACATCCCAGCCAACTGCAGGATGCCTGGAGGGAGGAGACATGGGAGAGTCATGCCTCAAACACCGGTGGCCCCTGGTTGCCTGCAATACTGTTACAGGAGCTGTCCCTTTGTAATTATAGGATTCCCTCATTATAATTACTGTTATTTATATAATCGTGGTGAGTGTTTTCAGTGCTGTCAGCAGTCTGGAAAGTGCCCAGCCCCACTAGAGCCAAGCATTTCAGGCATTTCACTGCTAAGAGCCTGGACTCAAACTATGATGGCCAAGAGCATGGCTGGGCCAGTCCACGAATGGCAGCCATGTCCTGGCGACATGTAAGCTTTATTTGGCAGATTTCTATGCCCTGGGATTGCAGAGGGAGAACATTAGGTTATCTCTGCCTCGTTCTCTCGGGTCATGGCTCTGGGAGTGCAGATCATTCCAGAATTACACCCTGCAAAGGCTGACATTCCCTGTCACCTCTGCTGGGTCATTGGCTGCAGGAGACACTCCTGGCACTAGATCACGAGGCACCACCTAGGTCACATGCCTCAGTGAAGAATCCAGTAATGGGCACATTCTCTGCATCCTTTGTTTTCTCTCTGATCATCTTGTCTGCAAATCTGCAGGAGATGGGGTGCTTAGAGAAATGAGGGAAGGGACTTGTACTCGGCAGATGCTGGTTTCCTACCTGGAGCAARCTTCACTTTCGTTCCTGTGTCAAACACAGGAATAAAGAGAATGGGTCTGAGCTGCATTTGAGCAAGCAAGTGCTGATGTTTGTGCCTGGCCTTTTTGCATCCAAATAGGAAGAAATTCAGGGTATCTCACTTAAGATGCAGAACCAAATATATAAATGCAGCAAGGAAAAGAACCTGAGCGTTTTACTGGATGACAAACTGGCTAGAAATCAGTGTTGTGTTTGCTATAGAGAAGTAAAAAGTTACCAGGGTCTTATAGTCGGTACTAAAACCACGAGAAGTAATTCGTCTCTGCTCCTCCATACGAGGTGGTTTCAGTTTTTGGGCACACTGTGAAAAATGTAGGAAAACTGGAAAGAGATGAGACAAATTTAATAAATGCAAGAGGACTAGAAGCGAGGGCTGCCACAACTGAGCTGGTCTTGTAGAGTGTGCAAAACAGGAACAGAGGGAATATGGTAAATATTCTCCAGTCTATGTGCAGCTGCTATTCAAGGGATGCTGATCAATTCTTATATTTCTTTGCTGCTTAGTACAGCAAAGAAAACTTGGTCCAATTGTCAGGGAAAATTCACTTAGAAACATTATTAGAAAAAAGCAAAGTGTAAGGGCACCAAAGCACCACGGGAGGCTGCTTATGTACAGGATGGCTGTGAACAAACATCCCTCAAGAATGATGTCAGCCTACTTGATCCATTCCAGTGAAGCAAATTTTCCTGTTTCACATCGCCTGTGGACCTTCGGACTGGTGACTTCGAAGTCACCAGATATTTTTGGTACCCTGCGCACAGGGGTCCGTCAGTGCACGGTGGTTCATTTTAGGAGGTTTATCAGCAACCGTCGACTTGAACACCGACAGTGCGCGGGCACGGAGCGCAAGCGGAGCAAAGCGTGGGAGCAGCCGAGCCCTCCTGGAGGGGCACTTGAGGTGCTAATGGCAGGGATCGCGGGGCTGTGACTCAGGAGCCAGCCGTACCTTCCACGCCAGGGAAGGTCTAGAGCTGGAAAGCGCCGACATGGCCCCTGCGGGACGCGCCTGCCGCTGTCCGCCCGTCCGTCCGTGCCTCGCTCGCCCACCCGGAGCCGCCGCGTCCATCCAAACCCTGCCCACCCCTCACACCGTTGAGGCCTCACACTACTACAACTCCCGTCGGCCCCCTCCACAGCAGACAACGCATGCACCAGCCGGCTCCCAGCGTGCCCCCGGCTCCAGCACCTGCCGGGATTTGTAGTTGTGCCCCGCAGGTCGGGCCCTTGCCAGCCACGCGGCCGGGGACTCCATTTCCCGTGGGCTTGCGGGGCGGCGCATGCGCCGTGCGGGCAGCGGGGCGAGGTGGGGGGGCGCGGGGCAGTGCAGGTTCCCGTCTGCGCTGGCTGCGGCCTTCACTGAGCGGGGGGGCGGCCCCGGCCCGGCCCCGCAGGACGATGGACCCGGCCGAGGCCGTCCTGCAGGAGAAGGCGCTCAAGTTCATGGTGAGGGGCCGTGGGGGTTGGCGGTGGGGCGGGGGTGGGTAGGCACCTGTGTGTGTGGAGGGGCTGGGCGGGGGGGGCGCGGGCGCGATGGAGCCGGGGGCAGTGGAGAAGGGGACCCGGGGGGAGGCCGGGCTTCGGAGCTGGGCTGGGTTGGGCCGGGCCGGGGGGCGCCGGGCTGGCGGGCGGGGGAAGGTGGTGAGCGGGGCCCGGGGAGGGGGCGTCCTGCCCGCGGGAAGGACAGCGTGCCGCGAGCGGGGCCCCCAGATCCGGGGAAAGGGAGCATTGGGAGGAGGGGGAGTGGGGGTGCAGGGGGTACCTGGGAGCGGGAGAAGTTAAACAGGAGTGAGGCAGGACCTGGCAGAGAGGCCCACAGGCACCGGCAGGCTTTGCGCATGTAATTCTTGTTTTTTTCCTCTTTATTTATGCACCTTAGACTATCTGTACTGCTCGTCATCCCTCTGTAATTTTGTTTTTCTTCCCGTTCTACTGCGAGAGCTCTAAATACTGGCGCTTGAGTGTTTCACCTGCTGCTGCAGTAGTATATCAGTAATATGGGCTATGGAGAGCATGTACATTGTTTAGGTTTGAGAGTTGGCCTTTGCGATGGAAAACAGTACATGCATCCAAGATGCTTTTCAAATGCGGCTAGTTTCCATACATCTGAGGCATTGTGCACTTAAACTGTAGTTTCATTCTCCCTTCCTTCGTTTGTTGATATTTCTAAGCATTTTGGCCAGAAATGCAAGATTTAGAAATGAAAACAAACTGTTGCCAACTAAATTGAATGTAAATTTCAGGTGCCCCAAACTGTTCTTCCCCTAAGGATATAATCTAAATGACTGGTGACACTTGCTAAAAGTTTGTTTTGGATTAGTGCTTCTAGTGGCACCGAATTAAATTTGAGCTCATCAGGAAGAAGGAATTCTATTAAACCGTCAGAACATATGCCCAARTTGAAATTGAGGAAACACTACTTGCAAATTTTAATTTTTAATTGAGCTTTGAAACACTTGTTTAGTTTTTGCTTTTTAATCTGGAAGAACTTGTTTCTCTTGAGACTCTTTGACCCTTTTGCTGGTAATCTCCAAGTTTGTCAGATTTACGGAGTCTCAGCTCAGTGAAGTGGAAGAATGCTATGGACACCTAAATAGGCAAGGTAGCAATTAGTAATAATGAGTGGCCCTCTTCGGTGTGGGATCAGCCAGAGGAGTGTCCCAGATCCTGCTGCACATGGGTTTGGCCAAGCTTGGTAATTACAACCTGCCTCTAGATAGTGAGTTTCACATCCCAAAAAGTTTCTGCTGAAGCATGCTTGTCTGCTGCCAGACAGCATTGTGAACATGCTACATTGACTTCTCATACACTGCTTTTCTCAGCCCCTGTGCTAAGATTTCCATTCAAGGACTTAGTTCAGGCGTTTTGAGATCATCTGTAAGATTGGGCCTGGAGGCTGAGGGAATCCCAGTCCATCCCTGCAGCTGGCAGTGTCCCACTAGAACAGTAGAGCTCCCTGACACTGGGAAGAGGTCTGAGCAGGAGAGAGAGCTGCTCTTCTGGGAGATGCATCTGTTAAGAGCACCAGGTAAAGGGAGGAATTATCAAGATCAGGCTGCACTGAGAGCTAAAAGCTAACCCAAGTTCTTTCATGTTTTATTAAAATGCTTCTTGTATGCAAAATGCTCGTAAAACATGCAATGGAAGACGTGGCTTCCCTCTGTCCATTCTGAACTTTTTAAGGTATTTTTGCTTACAGGTTGAGAGTAGAGTTAAGCAAAGCTTTTGTTTAACACATTTGAGGCTTTTGCTTTAGAGCACATCTGTCCAGAACATAGCTCTTACTGTAATTATGCTGATGAATAAAGTCAGACTTGGTGGGGTCTTCTGGTGTTCCTGGAAGGGTGACACAGGTAGATACATGAGGTATCAGTTGGAAGTTGGCTCTCTTAGGAAATGTCTTTTTTTTGCCTTATACCACTCAGAAACTGCACTTAGGCACTGCAGTAATGGCACTGGTACAGTTATCCACACAGAGGTAGCAGATCAGCTCGTGCATTCTCTCAGCTCTTGCTGAATCATTCACAGTGGGTTACCTTGGCYATCTGAGTGTGTGATGCGCTTCATTTGCCTCTTCCTTATTAGCTGGCTCACAGTTTGGGTTGAGGTGGGCTTTGCTATTAATTATTGATTTTTTTCCCTGAGAGCTTCCTAAGAAGCATTGTAGGTAAATACTCAAATATGTTTTGGAGTTATGAGGCCTATTATCAAAAGCTGGAGACATAGTTTTGGTTTTGCTATGTGTTTGGGATAGGTTTCGTTTCATATTGAAAAGCAACCCTCCAGGTGGTAGTATGTTTGTGCTTCTCTAGAAAATAATACTTTTTTCTGCTTAAAAACTTGAGTACCTAATTTTTGACATTGACTTTGAGCAGCTCTCTTGAGTCATAAGGTATCAGGCAAGATGGACCTATGATT
This sequence comes from Amblyornis subalaris, assembly GCA_018881555.1. NCBI lineage: Eukaryota > Metazoa > Chordata > Aves > Passeriformes > Ptilonorhynchidae > Amblyornis > Amblyornis subalaris. The sequence goes on from JACAXG010000003.1 coordinate 2,758,635, forward strand.
TTATTTTCGTTTTAATGTCCAACTTTAACAGAGAAACGTCATGTGGAAACTTCATTCATTGCTAATATTATGAATTAAATTATTTCGCTTTAAAGCATCTATATTTGATGCTTTGAAAGGCCAACAGTGCTCTCTTGTTCTTCTGTGTGCTCATGTCTGTGCAACTTTTTAATGGGAGTAGAAGGCAGCTGCCTTCTCCCTGGCTGGAATTGGCTTGATTACTTGCCAGTGAAGCAGTATTGTGTTTAACTAATACCTACTACCAGTTTCCTGGTTATCTGTGGTCAGGTTCAATATATATAATCTAATACTTTAAGGTTTAAGTAATTTATTTAATTTCGTTTGCTTACTCCATTTACCTCTGTGTCTTAATAAGGCTTAATTTATTCCTGATATTAAATTGCTGTGTATTAACACTATACAATATTAAGCAACTGCTCACCAGGGAAGACTGTTTCTTGAATTAGTGTCTTGTATCATGTATTCCACAAGACATCTCTTAAAAGTTGTTTTTTTTTAAATGAAAGAAAGTTCATAGATTGCAAATACAATCTTTTAAATTATATAGTCCAGTGTTCTGCAGCTACAGCAAGGATTTTACCAAGTGGAACCTATCTTAGTTCACTTCAGCCTCTTTTTTTTTTTGTACAGTACTACAGATAAAACTGCAGTCTTTATAAAGTACAGTGTATAAGAGACTGATGCACAAGCTAAACAGAGTGGTGAATGTGTCCTTTAGCTTAAAAAAATGCACACAAAAGTCCCACCCAAAACCCATTACCTTACAGAGCTCTGCTTTTATGAATTCAATAATATGGGATTTCCATTATCATAATTATTTACAAAAGAACAAGAGATTGAGGTGCTCAGTAAGTAACTTTCATGTTTGAATAAGTGTTTGAAACTGTAGATACAGTATTTAAAGTATGAGTGTGGTAGGCTCAACTGAGACTTTGATGAAATGTCATATAAAGTACACTACATAAGCCTGCATAGAATAGTAGATATTTTTTCAAAGTAGCTTCAAATGGTTCTGTTAAGTATACGAATGTTCTGATGATTATCTTTTTAATTAAAATGAGAAATCTTTGTTTAAAGTGGCATTCTTTTTTACGGCCTGTTACAGTCTCTGTAACAATCATTTCTTAAGTCTGAACGTTTTTAATTCCAGGAATCCATTTATATAAAACTATGTTTAGACTTAATTAAGGAATGATTCTTACAAAGCTTGTAAATAGCCAGGAAAAAAGGGACAGAAAATAAAACTGACATTCACACTTAACAGAATGATTGTTACAAGGTATGTAATATGCTATAAAAATACAATAAAGCCCTTTTTATAAGAGTTCATATTTTTTGTTCCTCATTTTGAAAGGTATTTAAGAAAAATATCAAAGCTCTATGAAGCGACATCTGTTTTCTTGAATGGACTAGTGACAACTTCAGTTGTGTTTAATTAGCAGTGCTTGGAACAGTACCTGACCAGTTTGGGGTCCCATCTAGGACCATTGGAGAGGCAAAACCTTGATACTTAATGAAGCTTCACTTTCTCAGTTTTTATGAATTAATTAATTTGCAATAATTCATTTAATTTCCTGGGTCATGAACAGGAAGAAGTCAGTCCAAGTGTTTTTTTTTCCTTTTTCACCCCCAAAACACCATTTTCCTTTTCTTTTTGGATGATATGATTCCAGGAGGTGCTGATGGGCCTTCCAGTTTCACAGAACCAGAGCCTTCTGGTTGTCTTTTAAGATGCATCTGTGGGTTGTTTTTTGGGTTTTTTTTGTTGGTGTTGCTTTTTTTTTCGGTTGTGGGTTTGGTATTTTTTAATGAGAGAAAACTCTGACGTTCATTAATTTTTATATTCACATGTTTGTAGGAGCTCCCACATAACTGGCAGGTAATATAGTAAAGAAGAGTCAGTGTAATTGGAGGCCAGAGGATAATAAAGTTGGAATTTTTTTTTCTCTGTGTGTATATATATATGTAACAGATGGACAAAGACTTGTGCTTTAAAAGAGGCTCTGCTTGCACTGAACTTATGTCATTTATGATGTCAGTAGGACTGGGATTTTTAAGACCTGTTATTTGTTAGCTATTTTTTAAAAAATCTGCCTTGACCTCCTTGCAGTCTTCCTGCTAACATATTTGTGTCATGGACATTGTGGCAGAGAATCCTGGTTATCCAAAGCAAGGGTGTCATTAAAGTAGTGAGAGTAATTTTGTAAGATGGGGTAGCTGAGCATTGCCTCCAAAATGCAGGGTTGCAAATCCTGCTTGGATATTAAACATACGCTTAGCAGTTTTTCCAATAGTACTGAAGTAGCATCCTATTATTTTGGGTATTTGTTGAGACTAGTATATTGTATAGAAAATATTGAATCATTTTCTTCTACCCCAAACTTTATGCTGTAGATTTTTCTGCACTTGGTGCAGGCCTTTGGTACTTCAGTAACTTCACCCTCGCTTCTCTGGTAATGTTTCATTTCAGCCACTTTGCTCCATTAAATGTATGCAATTAGAAAAGCAAATGGCAAATTTGCTATCGCATCACTGAAGTATTTAGTTTCCTAGACTTAAAAAGCCAAATTTGTTGCACCATGCTCTCCGCACTGTAATATGTACTATAAACATCAGAGAGAATAGGCTGACCTTAATATTTGCTTCTCAGACTAAATCGCCGCCTTGCAGCAGTTATTTCCCACTGAATAAAAAGTTTAATTTCACGCCCTGATTAGTGCTAGTATGTGCAGGTGGATATTTATTTTATGCAGCTAAACTAATCTGCCTTGGCAAATTATTTGCCAGTCAGCAGAGCTATAACTCCTCATGAGTATTTGGTACTAAATTATCATTCTCATTAGTAAGATAAAGCAGACTGTTCTAACCATGAAGTTTGGTTAGGCAAAGGATTTCCTAAATAATCCTTGTAAGATACAAGATGTGCGGTGGCCTCAACAGCCTCAGTATCCTGTAGTGGTTTGTGATATAGAAAAAGGTAATGAAGATTTTAGAGGAAGAAAATAAAATTATTTCATAGCTGTGTATCATCTCTAGGGGTAAGGTAGGAATGTACAGTGTTCAGAGATCACCGCTTTAAGAGGTGTGTAATGAAGAAAAAAAAAAATGGTCATCTTTGGTTGGCCACCAGAAATATGCCAGGCTCTGATCTCTGGGCCATGAATGAGATGAAAATACAAAGTTATGTTGTTTTCTTCTTTATTTTCAGTGCTAGCAGTTACTGAGGTAGCAGAAAGAATGACTTAAGACAAAAAGTTAAATGGCAGAGGAAACTTCCTGGCCTGGTCTCATTTAAAATTCACTTTGCGCTCTAAGAACATTTTAAGTGGAGATCAGAAAGTATTTCCTGACATACAAATGCTGAGTGGATATACTTGTCAAGTGAATGTGTTCATCCATTATTTTGTTTTCTATGCATTTTACTGTGTTGGTAGGTCGTTTGTATCAAAATGTGTTAATGAAAAGTACTTATTTTCTGTTACAAGGAGAGTAATTTACACCTGGAAGTTAGGAATTCTCACTAAGTATTGTGTGAAGGAATTCCACTAACTTTTTTTCATCTGTATAGATTGTCATATATTCATTTTCTCAGTGATTACTGCAACAGTATTTAGGATATAAATGATCAGATCACCTTTAAGACCAGCAAGCAGAGCAACTTTGTTTATTGTATAAAAATTTTCATGCTAAATTCATCAATGCAGATGGAATAAACTGTTTTCTTACTTCCTTGTCTGCTTACATTGTGTCATCTTAAACTCCATGCATGCTGGTGAGATTTGTGTAATATTAACTGTCCTCAGTAGCGAGCTTAACTAGTGTTTCCAATACTGAATATTTTCTTCAGTCTTCCTCATTTACTCCTTACAATTCAGGAGATGTTCAACAAGGCATATTCTGTATATGTTTTAAGTGATTTTGCACGGAAGGGCTGAATTCACTGTGTTCAGCTGTGGAAGCTGAAAATTAATTGTAGCATAGCAGAGTCCAGTGGCTACAGCTAAAGAGTAAGTGCTCAAAATACAATTAATAAGCAATCAAACATGAAACTGTTTCCTTGACAGGATACTGATTAGTGCTGTGAAAAACTTCTTGATACCACAAAAACAGCTGAAAATAAACATCCTGGGAATTGCATTAAATATTTCCTGCTTATTAAACAACAGAGCTTTCTAACGTCTCTTTTTCTGCGGACATGGGGAACTCTGGTGTTGGACAAATGCTACCCCTGCTTGCAGAAGGAGAAAGCTGAAGCTCAGAAATTTGCTGGGGGTCATGGACTGGAGGAATTTGTGTAGGGTCATATGGTACACTGATAATAGAAGGCAGAATACAAAGAAATGAGTTCTTCTAGTAGCTAGCCTTGTGCTTCTGACCATGTTTTGGTTAATTTTACAATTGGCTAGCCACCTGTTAAGATAACCCATTTTACCATTAAACAAAATTAATTTTAAAAATGGCTTGAAACTGTCTGATTTTAATGGGATCTGAATATTCTTAGTTTTAATCTGCCTCATGAGGCTTGTCTTTCTTCTGGGAAGTACATTGTTACATCATTAAAATATCATCCCCTACTGAGAGAGAAATCGGTCCCATTCACTAAATGGCAATGCTGAAACAATGACAAGTATTTCTAAAAACTGCATTAAAATTCATTTTTTTTTCTCTTTCATGTGCAAGTTCCATGGTTCCATTAACCAATGGGTGCTCAGCCTATTTGCCACTGTGCGTGCACAGCCAGATTTGTTAGCTGGGATGGCAGAAGGGTTCAGAAGCAGAGATGATGACTTCTAGTTTTAAATTATTTCACTTTTCCACAATGATTTTGCTTGGAAACAAATGACTGATTGTAATTTTGCACTCTCTAGCTGCTTCTAGTTCTCCTCTGTACTAAAAATTGAGAAACGTCCCATTTAATTTTCCCTCCCCCACTGCTGAAACAGGGTCTTGTGCATTCATTTTGATGAGAGCAACAGAAAGGAAAGAATGAGGAAGAATGAGAAAGCTCAGCAAGGGGTCTTTCCAGTCTTCTTGAGGGAAGGACAGAAGTGTTTACAGTCTGTGGGCAGGAGCCATGCAGCTTCTTGGCAGAATCCACTGGAGTAACCAGTTTGGACTAGAAGCAGCAAAAAGGCCTAATGCTGGTTTAATTTTCTTCATCCCATGGTAAGAAGGGAAAGGTTGCAGGGGCATACTACAAATGAATGAAGAAGTTCTTAAGTACAGTTGTGTGCTAGCAGAACAATAATAAATGTTCTCCTAACTGTAGTCTAGGTGGGCTTGTCTTCTTCAGTAGCATGTGGAGCAAAACAGATCTGAAGAATATGGTAGAGAGGGAATTTGGATAATACCAGCCAGTGCAGAACTCTGGTGTGAATTTTGTCAGCTGGCTTTGTGCCTACATGGGATTTTTCCGTTTGCAGAAGTACTCTCTCATGATATTTCCAGCTTAGGGCATAGTTATTGTTACAGATTTGAAAGGTTTTTTCCCACAAATACAGGGAGATGGATTAAACACTGTGGAGAAAGGTGATGGCAGTCTTTGCTTGGATACTAATCAGGGCTGGACTGTATGCTGACTAGAAAAGAGTCTGAATGTTTCCATGCTTGCTTGTACAGCAACCAGAACAGTCTCTAGTTGTTTCAGAGAAAAATGGTCTATCATGAAAGTCTGTCATACAATGTAGTCAGTCTCCCTCTCTACACACATCATTTTTAATTTATTGTGAGAGCAATGCAGAATGGAGCAGTGTTTATGTGGGAGTTGCTTTTAGTTTATGGATAGTTGGCCTTGAATTCTGTCTATTAGGAAGATGCTGGCATTTCTCCAGGGGGGTTGTTCATTGGGTCTGCTCAATGCCCTTCCTTCTTATATGCCAAAACTCTCAGCGTGATTGAGAACTGCAGCCAGCTATCATTCATCTCCTGGAAATTAGAACAATGAGAAGTGGGTGTAGTCTCAAGAAATGATGGATCGATCTTGTTTTAGAAGATGGGTCTTGGAAGCATCTCAACAGTTTCCTAAAGAATTCCAAACAATGTTAACACCCTCTTCAAATATGACAGAAGGTGTTTTCTGCTGTTAATGTGTTCAAAAGGACAAAAATCTACTTTCCCTGTTCCTTTTGTAACCTTTTCCTTTTGATTTTTCTTTTTCTTGATTGGGATGATTCCAGTGAAGTGTGTTGCTCTAGTACTTCATTACAGATGTTGTTATAAGCAAGCATAAATACCCTGCAAGTTTTACTGACAAGAAAATATTCCTGTATATCTATTATCTCACTTAAAATAAGACTTCATGCAGAGACAATAAAGACCCCATCAGGGAGAAGACACATCTCCGTGTTGGATTGGAACAGGTTGTGCGGAGCATGGGTTCAAGTCTGATATTGGCAGGCAATGTACTCTCGAAAGCTTTTGCAAGCACTGAAAGCAGTTGCTAAGTGGAATTCTCTTTGCTGTGCCATTGTAGAGCTATTCCACATTTGACTACTTTGAAAGTTAGAATCCTAGTTCTTACTTTCCTGCTTAACTCCATTTATGGCTAATTCATTCTCATTTGTTCATATGCCAGTGTCCTTGAGCTTAAACAGCTCTCCTTGTTCCCCTGTGTTCATCTGCAGATATTTGTGGAGAGCAATCATATTCTGCTCTGAGCTGGATTTGGTCAGGCTAAACCAGCATTTTTAAATTTATTTTTCCTTCTGTCATAAGACATTTCCTGTAACTTTTCATCATCTTAGTAGATCTTTTTAAACAGCTGCAGAATTTGATTAGTCTCCCTGAAACATTAATGACCAGAGCTATACAGAACATTCCAGGAAATACTTTATGGATTCCTTGTACTAAAGCAGGAATCCTAATTCCTCTCTTCTGGGAATTTTTTACTTCATACAGTGTCCTGTAGTAGTATTTGCCGTCTTCGTGGCCGCATCTTATGGGTGAACCATCATTATCTAACAAATAACATATCCCAGGGCCTCTTTCCCTCTTCTCAGTTACTGAGTCCTAATTTATAGTGGAAATAATGTAACTTTTTGATTTATATGCATCATGTGTCTATTCTGTTGCCAAATCTTCGAGATGCTCTGTTCTATATATATTCATGATTCTTCTTTAATATGATTAGCACATTGGTAATTCTTGGGGTTTTTTAGCCATTAGTGAGAATGTTTAACATTAATTTCAAGAGCAAGAATAGATTTCAACAAGGATCATTCTCTGTACAGCCTGATAGTTCCTTTTTCAAAATTGCCTGTGATGCTCTACCGTTTTTAGTTTCTTATCCTCCTTATAGCTCTGGTATTAATGCTGATCCTCTTCATTTTAACTAACAACTTCCTACATGTCATCTATCGAATGCTTAACTACTTCTAATTTGTCTGGACTTCAGTGATCTTCTTAAAGAAGAAGATTGGGTTAGTCTAGCACTAATTCTCATTTGTTCTAAATTTGGAGTAGATTTACTTGGCCTCCCATGGTGACTGCTTCATTTTGGCAATAGTTATCAGTACTCAGTAGATTTCCTTTCTTGGGAGATGGGACATACTGCTTGTCTGTTTGTGGTTTGGGTTTGGTTATTTTCTTTTTTGGTCAGTCATTTCTGCAACACTTTAGATTGGTTCTGGTTAGAATTACAGGTAGTTGTTCTGCATGAGGATGCTACCAGGGGCTGCCCATTAGGTGTCTTCACTGCTTCTGTTGCCCCACTTCATTCTGGCATTGTAGTCATCCAAGACAGCAGGTGATCCTTTGGTATTTCTTGGTTGAAGGAGGAGTTTGCTTTAGTTAAGTCAAGCAAAGGAACATTTGCATCCTGTGCCAGTCTCAAGAAGTTGAGAACTGTCATAGAGCTGAACTCGGTACAAGGCATTTACATAAGGAGAGGAAATGTAATATATTTTGGTAAGTTCTTGAGGCAATTAGTTACAGATTCTGAATTACTTCTGATGGGTGAAAACGTCCTGCATTGTAATTGTAGCACAGTGCTTTGTGAGGGAAATGTATTAGGACAGAAYGGCCATTCCTGCAAAAAGGAAGTGTTTTGGTTGTTTTATTGAACAGGAAAATGTTTGGCTTGAGTACTGGAGCCTGCTCAGAAGACAAGAGCTCAGTAGCTAAGCAGAAAATGTGGTTGAGTGCTGGAGTCTGTTCTTGAAAGTGTTTCCTTCTCTTTAGAAAAAAAATGGTATTCCTTTTACAAATTGGCCTGCTTAGTGTGTGAACTGCAGATTTCCTTCCAGGAGAGTTGGCACAGACCTGTCACCTGTCTCCTGCAAGTTTTTTTGTCTGCTACCTGAAATTCAGCAGGAGATTGGGAAGGTGAAAGTTAACACTGTAGGTTCTTATGTTGATTATGGAGATTGTAGTTTTCTAGACTTAATTTTGTTTACTTTGGCTATATTTCTTTTTAAAGTGCAGTATTTTCTATTCCTGAYGCTCTGAATCTCAGTGAAAATTCAGAATCCAGGTGAGCTTTCTGGCTTTCCTATGGACACAAGAAAGACAAGATACTTGAAAGGCAGCAGCTTGATTTTGTTGATCTCTAGACAAGCTTGCAGCTGCTGTTCTATACATAATGCTTGCTTTTGAATGTCACTGTTCTTGTTGGATACTTACCTGGCACAAGTTCAGACAGCAGCATGAGAAATGGAGCTTCTCTTCACCACACATCTGCAGTCTTGAAAGAGGCTGGATATAGGACTTGAATTTCATACTTAAAATGTCAAATGGTTGTGAAATCAAGCATGGACACAAAGAGGATCTTCACACTGCTAGAGTAAGCATGTTTGTGGATCTTGCTGTTACTTTGTTCAGAGATAAATGGAGAGCTGTCATGGGTCTCCATTTTGTTTTCACTACTTAGTAGCTTAGTATTCTTGTGAGCCCTGAAGAAGGTATCCAGGTGTTTCATGTTACAAAAGTAGTTTACCTGCCTGCTGCTGCTCTTGCAGGATATAAAAAACTTTGTGCCTATTTATCTGTCAAGGAACATAAATAGACACTCTCCAGTGGGAGTTGGTTTTGAGCAGGTCTCAATCGACAGACTCAGGTGGATCCATAAAGAACTGGAGTAGCCATGTTCACCACGTGCGCTGAACTCATTAAGTTCGCAGGCAGTCAGAGCCTACTGTTCGCGAGCGCTGTGTCCTTCTGAAGGAGTTCGTATCACACTGTGAGACCTGACAGTCAGCTGACTTAGTGTTTGTTCATTCCTTCTGCAAAATCTCACAAAGGGCACACTTCAATATTGGCAACTCATGGTTTTAGGATCAGAGAGCTCATGGGTTCTTCTCCCGATAACAATGAAAGATTTTGAAATCCTGCATTTGGTTTTGTTGAATTAGAGTCCACAGATTTAACTGTGCCTTATTTTGAATATTGCTTTGGGCAGTGGAGTAAGGGATCTGTTTGGGCCATGACATTGTATATTTGGTAATAGGAATTCAGTTTATTGCTGTAATGGATGCAAACTCATTACGAGTTCTAGGCCACAGGGGATACTTTCCTTTGCTGTGGAAGTCATCTCAACCGGACAATCTTCAGTGCAACTGGCCATGCCCTTCCATGTCAGTGACTGACAGATCTAATTCTGCCTTTGTAGCCGAGAGCCTGTTAGTTAATGGAGTCGTGAATATTGTTACTCAGAGGCAACCTTCAGAGTATTAAAATGCATTATTCCTGTTCTTCGCTTGATATTTATCAAACAAGGTGTTATAGCTAATGAATTCAATGTTATTGTCAAATAAATACTGTGTGTAGATCATGACTTAAGAGAAATGGTAATGTAAGTAGCTTCACTATTGCTTTGCAGTGACAGAGAGAGATGGGTTTAGTTTGCGTATTTAAATCGTCTGGGATGGAAACCCAGAGTCAATGTCCTCTCTGGGGGAAAAGAAAGCATTATGGATGATATGATCAGATTAATAAGATCCTTAGTACATATATAGTTCATACGGGTCTCAACTTTTTTTCCCCCTTCATTTCTTCTTACATGGAAGCAGATGAAATGGACACGCAGCAGTACTGCCTTGGAAGTACCATAGTAGGTTTCCTTTTATAATTATAATTCTTGACATATTTATCCTTTCTTATGGAAGTAAAGATGGAGATATTTAAGAACCCTTCTTGCACAAAAAAGCCCAATTTCCGCTCAGTACTTAATTAGCACTTGTTTATGACACAGCATCTGATTTGATTTTCGAAACAAATTGCACAGTAAAGAGGCTGATATTTAAACTGTATAGTAACCACAGCTCCAGCTGTGACTCAAATCTTGTAAGCCTTCAGGGGTTGTGTTTAGGCTTAGAAAATAGGAACTCAGGCCTGTAATTAAATGTCCTCTGAAAATCAGCCTTTGTAGAGAAGTTGAGAGGGTACCACTGAATTTTAAATTACTGACTTGTTCTCAAAAATCATTCTGTTGTTCTGGGCCTTGCTAGGGACTGCAGAAATCAAATGGATTAAAATTGGAAGAGTAGGTTACTAGAGGAAAAAAGTCAGGGGCTGCAGAGAAAAAGATGAACAAAGTAAGCTGTTTTGGCTCCCCAGTTTATAGACAGTTACAATATATATAATAATTTTAATGTATGGCTAATGTATAGATAACAGGTTCTGTGGACACTAGAAAGACTAGAGAGAGAGAGAGAGAGGAAACATTTCATACAAAGTAAAACTGCATTTCAGAACTGTGAATAAGTTGCTCATGGTTGTGGAATAAGCCATCTGTGGTAATGGAAGGCTCATTTTTAAAGCAAGTCCTCAATAATAAACATGAATGCCTTGGAAAAGGAAGTAGACTAGGTTATATTACAAATTAGTCACTAATTTAGATCAAAATGTGAAATATTCACAAAATAGCATGATAGAAATTAGCAGTTAGAGTGCTTTCAGAGTTACGTTTTGAGGAAAGCAAACACTGTTGATGCTATTGAAAAAGAGAGGAAAATTCCCCTAGCAGCCTGACTTCTATTCATGGAAAATGCTGGAGCAGATGCTAAAAGAAAATACTGTGCTTATGAGTGGTATTGAACCATGAGCATAAACGATGTGTGCTCATGAAAATACAAAAATGAGTGGGTCTTGCTGGGAAATTAATTGTATTGCTGATGGAATTGCTTTGAATGAGTCATAATCATGGAAGATTTTAGTGTTGATTGATAAATTAATACAGCTTTCAAACAAGACAGTTTCTGTGTCCCACATCTTTTTAAGGCTGGGGGAAGAGGGGCAATTTTATTTTATTTTATTTTTTTAAATTGACAGGCATATATGGGTCCTCTTATAGTTGTGTCTGCTGTCATTGGGATACTGCAATTCAGAATATTTTAACCAGATGTTAAAAACTCTAGTTTAATTGCCTCTCTCTGAAGAATGAATTCCTAGGGGTCATTTACAGTGTGCCTTGGAGAACCGCAGAAATTGAGAATTTAGGAGATTGGTTGTAAAAGTTTAGCCAGTGGTCAATCTGTGAAATTTTAATTAAGTTATGCTTTTCTGTTGTGCTTGTTTTGATGTGAATGGGGGCTCACTTGTGCAAATATCCCACTTTGATGGCATAAACAGCAGTATGTGGGTAGCAACACACATAATCTCATACTGGTAAAATTTGCTTCTCTTCTATATAGTCTCATTTCTTCTTAGATGAGAGTAAGTATTGAATGTAGAGGAAACATACCTCACTGAGAGGATTTTGCAAATACAGTGTTGAGCGATGAGTAATGTGTCTTAGTTTCTCCTGTTTTTATGTTTAACTTGTCAGCATTGAGAAATAAATTGAGTTTACAGTAGCTGCTAATCTGTCGAAAGTCCTCATTGCTTTTATTACAATACTCAAACAGCTTTACCTTCAAGTCACAAAAAAAATTGTGCTGGTAAGAGTTGTCTAAATAGAAATACAGTGTTATCTTTGATATTGGAAACACTTCTGCTTAAAAGTAATCCTGTTGATGGCGAAAGATCTGTTAATACACTTACATATTTGCAGGACCAAGGTCTTCAAGTTAAATGGTTTAAGTCAGTGTCCTAAATCAGTTATTCAGACTAGTCTGGACTGATGGGTTAGCAAATGTTAAGTAGCCTGCTGGTCTGAAGAGAAAGCTTTACTGTTATCCTTTAATTTGTAGGTTAGGTGACAGAAATGGAAAGAAATGAAGTCATTTTTCACAATTTGTTATGTGAACTTGGGCACATCTGAGGCTGGTATCCAGGTCTCTCTACTTCTGACACTGTGATTTCAAAAGATTGTTATTTCTCCTCGTTTATGAAGGCTTTTTTTTTTCCTGGATAGATATATACTATGCTGTGCTACTTTGAAAAAGCAATTGAAGCACTTGAGCCAGAAGTAAAATGTGGGTTTCTGTAGTGTTCTTGCTAGATATGCAACACTCCATATAGTTTCCTCCATTTCCGAAGCACATAGAAATGTCAACAGCTCCTCTCAGCAAACCTGTGAGGTGTCTTAAATGAGTGTTGTCCTCATTCTACAGTAGTGGAGAGACTAACCACCCATGAAGTTAGTGCTGAAGGAAGGATTAGGTCTTGGAGGATGATGCTTCTAGCTGTGTGAGACGTCTCCTAAAACAGAGTTTGTTAATGTGTTAAGCACTGCAAGTCCGAACTCAACAGGTGAATGCAGTAACCCGATATGCTTGACTTTAACTTACCAGCCCAGTGGTGGTTATTAAAATTTATGTTCAACTGAGGTCATTGGCTAGGACACCAGGGCATAGTCTTACTACTACTGTGAAAGATTTAGGAGGATTTAAATTCAAACTGGAGAGAAGCAAAGATAACTAGTGCTCAAGGTATACTGTAAAATCCTGTATGTGTACTTCTCTTTAGAGGCAAGACTTTAGTCTGTGCTAGTTCTTATTTTATTTTCAGATTCCAAAGCTAGGCTACCCACCATAGGTGTGAAGGTTCATCATTCAGCAGTAACACATTTTTTCTCTCCAACAAATTGTATTTTTTAGTGTTATGAGCGCCAAGGTGGATGCAGTTTGTACAAACTAAATACTGTGTTGACTCAAGAACAACTGAGAGTAAACTCACCTTAAATAAAGCCATTCTGAAAATGAGAAGGCTTTTCCTAGCCTTCCAGGAAGACTCCTAGGGGCACACATCTGATTTGGAGGGCAAGTACTGTGAATTAAGAAAGGGACTGTGAAGTAGTTTCTGGACTTTGTGTTTACGGATGTCCTGTCTGGTCCCATTGCTTAGATATGATTTTAATTTCTAAGCATCTCCTTTTCTGGAGGGTGAGGGAACACTTGAATGCACCTGAGTGTGAGAATATCTTTGAACTACAGATGAATGTTATTCCAAGCAGTGTTTTGGGTTTTGTTACATACTTCTTCCTAGGTGTAAATTGTCCTATATGTGTTTTGTGCTTCTAGACCAATTGAATGTCTTGCCTTATCTTCAACCCAATAAAGCATGAAAACAGTAAGTGGGGAGGAGATTATATTTGTCTGTTGGTTTGAGGCATAATTTATGGCTGTGTGTGAGTATAGTTTCCTGTTACCCTGGTATTAAGGCTGCACCTCTTCAGGGATTTTCTGTAATCTTTTTGTGTTGTCCAGTGTCTGGTCTGACTGTGTTGAGAATGGTGACTGTGAAAACACTCATAGCTTGACTACTGCTGTTTTGACACCATTTGCTTTATGTAGTGTCAAAAGCATTAATGACCATCAGTCTTTGCTATTGTACCCACCACAGAGGCTGTGCTTATCCAAGTGCATTTTTGTGGAAATTTTAAAGAAATATCTATATATACTGAATTGAAATGTAAAAATTGTGACTTTATTAAAAAAATGTTCTTAAAGCAGCTGATATCAGAGCAGTAAACAAGAACTAATCTGGGGACTAAACCTTCATATGTGGCTTAAAAAGATCTGCATTGTTTAAAATGCTCCAGAATTTAGCCTTAGGTTAGCTAGGTCCCAGTGTAAAAGGAGGTCTCTCTTTATGTCTATTCTCTCCTAGCCCCGAATACACATGCCAAAAGATGGATTCCAACTTATATCTTCTGGATACCAAGCATGGCTAAAGCAGGTTGGACTGAATTATTGTTATTCATCTCATGTGAGGGACCGTGTTGGACACCTGTGCTTGTCTCATTAGTGAAGTACATAAATGAGGGTGTAATGAAGTTACAGTGCCATGTTAGCTGATACCCCTCATAGCCATCACTGTTTTGTGTTTATGCATGCTGTGTTTGTATAACATTTTCTCACCAGTCTGATGAATGTGCACTTCCTGTAAATAAAAGTTCAAAATGCAGTCACCTGGAAGCGAAGAGGGTCAGAGTCTGAAAACAAATCTGCAACAACAGCTTGAATTACAGAATTAAAATGGGCCTTCAAACACAAAGCTGCATGGTGGTGTTGCTGGTAATAATGGGGAGGCCACTGGGTTAAAACTCAAGAGAATTGCATCTAACATCTAATTCAGATCTGCCTGGGTGAATCAAGTATGGACACTTACTCACATCACATAACAATTGTGCAGTTTGACACAGTCTGACACTGTAGGGAGTCCCCACTCGGAAGTGGCCTAGTGCTATATTACTCTGGCTGTTATTAAAGGCCAGGCTTTAGATGTCTCAGCAGTCTGCCTCTAGCAATTGCTGTCAGCTTTTCACTTTTGTGAGTGAAAAATCCCCCTTCAGAAAAAAGAGCTTAATTTACAAATGGCCTGTACAGATCTCTTCTCAGATGAAGATACGTATATGATGAATCCTGTGTCCTTGAGAATACATGGTTTAAAGTTGCTGGTTTTGTAGAAAGCCAGAATGTGTTGTTATGGCAACAAAAACTGGAAATATGAAAACAGCACGGATAAGCTGCATCCTGTTGTCATGGCAACTGCAGTTGTGAAATGACGAAACATGGTGGTGAAGGGATCTGTGGTACCATGAGCCCAACAGAAACAAAGAGCCAAGTCACTTGAGCAGAGTGTGAGAATGAAAAGCTGCAGCAGCAAATCCCCTTAAAATATGAGAGTTTCATTGAAGGTGCTAACAGGATGGGTTTGATTGTCTCCAGCCTTGTGTCAGTACCTTAGAAGCAGTAAGTAGTAACTTGATTGTGTAATTTGCTTACTGCTGTCAACTTATATTGACTTCTGTGAAACTGAGCAGAGCTTGAACACATCCAAGAAGATGGGCATTGTGTCCTATATTATATTTGCAAACCATTTCTTTCAATGAGTGCTGTGCTGCAAAGGTGAAGTGTGCTTTGGAGCTTCTTTCGGAGAGACCATTTCTTTCTCTTTCCAAGTCCACTCTAGCGAAGGTCAGTTGGGACACTGAGGCTTATGTTGTCTTGATTTAAACTTTGCTGAGCTGGAGGCAAGGTGTCTCAGAGGAATCTCAACTCTGCAGTTATTGTCTCACAGAGCTCAAGTTTGTTGACCTATGGGGCATGGCATCAGTTTCTGTTTCTTATGTGGTGGGTTGAGAGAACAATAGGAAAAGGATTGTGTGGCTGTTCCGTTTTCCTTTTACTTCTGAGGCAAACAGACCAGCTTTATATTACCAGTGCTCTGTTGCAGGTGGGATATATGCTTTTTGGACACTGAAAAATACTGAGGGGGTAAAAAGCCTAAAATGCACAGTAAAATTTCCAAGGAGGCCTTACATTAGGCAACCTCAACTAATAGAACTTGCACTTGAAAAAAAAAGTATTTTTTGTAAGCATGCTTTGCTTTTGATTTTTAGTTTATTGATATTGGTTCTAATGTCTATCTCAATCTCCTTACTCCTTGACCCAAGGAAAAGTTATAAACCTGTGCTTGTCATCAGCAGATACTGTCGCRGAAATAGCTTTGCTATTCCAATTTCGTGCTGTGATTTCACCACAGGAGGTGTAAGGGTAAGGGAGTCAATACAAAGGGTGGAAAGAGCTTTCATGAGAAGCAGAGAGGTTAAATTTTTTTGAGGTGAGACTGATTTGGTGTAGGGTRTCTATCAAAGGTGCTACCTGTAGGATTCTTTAAAACTACGTGTTGAAAAGAAAGCCACTTTTGATGTATGTAAAAGCATAATCTACATATGCATCGAGATGGAATGGAGGCTGTGCATCAGGTTTATTCTCCTGTTGTCTGTATTTTTAACAGGATCCTAACTTAATGATTTTTTTTTTTTTCCCTCAGCATGGCTGAGTATTGATCTGCTGCCTGACTTATACAGAATGTGAGAAGTATCTCAGTAACACATTGTATTAATGTGGACTAAAAGCAGTTTATATTACAGATGAGGTGGAGGAAGATGCAGTTCTGCAAGACTGGACACATACTATAAATATCCATAAAACTGACAATTTTATCTAAAACCAGTGCTGGCTGGATTTGCGTATTTTCAGCCTACTTAAACTGCAGCTAATAGTTGAACACTACCTGAGCATGGGTCGCCCACACTGATGCCATTACCCTCTGCCCTTTAGTGGCGGGTTTTATATTTAACGTTGCTGTGCTGTAGTGGAGAGCTGTATTGTATTCTCATGTGGGCTAGAGGAAAATAATACCAATGGCCAGGAATACATGTTGCTTTAAGACTAGCATTTTAAGTAACCTGCAATATTCTTTTTACTCTAGCTGTTTTCTGTTTATCTTCTACAAAAAGGCAAACACCTACAGTTGGTTTATTCGGCCTTGATCTTCTTACAAGCCTTTGTGCTGCTAGCAATCTGTAACATCCCATCACCTAGATGTTGACCCTTTGGAGACAAACTGCAATTGACTTCTGAGGGGAGAAAGGGAGGGAATGTTTGTGTATAAATACAATCAATAGACATGACATTCTAATTCCTATATTATATGGACACCTTCTATGATTTAAGCCAAGGCAAGTTAAGCTAATTAGCTGAAACACAAAACATTATTTCGATTACATAAACGGGGAAGTAAAAGTATCATTTTAGGTGGCTTCTGAAACATGGTAATTGAGAGTTAAAGCTAATCCCTCCCTTTTTCATAGTATTGTGAGCAAGTATGCATCACATAGAATGTGTAATATAATGCACTCATCTGAGCCTTTCTGCCTCCCACTGTCTTTTGTAGTAGAATTTTTAAAGCCAAGTTATAAACCTGTAAATGTGTTTTATGCTGGAAATTCTTGGTGATACCTTAACTAGATTGGTACTGGCAAAGGCCAGTATAATCAAAACAAGGCACTTCAGATATTAATGGTCTGCACTTCAGTCAAGTCAGCTGGAAAAGAGAGTGTAAAAACCAGGACTGTGGTGAAAGCAGGATTCTTCTGCTAGAATTGCACTTTCCTGAGAGAAAAATGCAACGATTCTGGAAATATTTTGGTTTTGTAATTTTGTCATTTAGCATCTTCCTCTTAACTTCTAAAACATCTATTCTATTTTCAGTGGATCCATATGCTTTTTAAAATTCAGATACTAGCTCCTGGGATGGAAAGACAAAATAAGATTTCTTTCTGCAGTTCATTTATTAATACTTGGCACTCATATAGGACTTTAAGTCCTCAAAGTGCTATGCAACATATCATATCAGTTATCCTTGAAACACTTTCGTGTGGTAGGTGCATAACAATAACACTGAGAGATTTTATGGAATTAAATAAAACTAAAGATGAAGGAAAAATCTAATGAAACCTCTGTTTCATCGCTCCACCAATGTTGGTTTGTTCTCTGCAGTTTGTGTCATGAAAACATAGACTGAAGTTTTAGGAATGTTCCAAGATGAAGAGGTTTCAATACATTCCTTAAGATGCCATGTTACTCTGCCCAGACTCATGCCTATATCAAAGAATTATATTTATTTCTTATGGCATAGTAAGATTTTAAATTGGTTAGAATTGATCAGGCTTTGGCCACAGAATTATAGAACTGTTAAGTTTGGAAGATAGCTCTAAAATCATTGAGTCCAGCTGTGTCAAGTCCATCAAACATGATGGAGCTTAGTAGCAACCGTGTTTTCTTGCTTACTAAAGAGCCTAGTGTGCTTGGTCTTGTAAGATCTCCATTTTAAGCCTTCACATGGTTTAGACCTTGGTGAGATTGCTCTTAGTAAGTTTGTGTAGGGCTTGTTTTTAGCACTGCCATCTTTGGTGTTGCTTAAAGAAGCACTCACAAGTCTCTGCATGTTTTACTGTTTAAAGAAGGGCACTCTGTCTGAATCTTAAAGTGCTGCAGCTGCACTGGTTTAGATTTATCAGCTTCATGCATTAAAGAGCTATAATTATTAAAACATTAGTATTGTCTAATTCAGATATTATCCATACGAGTTCCCTCAAGCACTTGGCAATTGGGGATCTTATACACCTTATAGATGGAAGTTGACCCCTTTCTSGGGCATGTAATTTCAGTTGACTTGAAATCACAGAGGTTGAACTGCAGTAACCACTCTCTGGGGAAAACATTTCTTCACAAACATTTACCTAAAAGCTGTGATTTGATCCTCCTGGATCCCACTCAGGTAAGTTATTATTTGGATAATCTGAATACGTAAACCCTTTTCCATGTGTCTTTATCTTTGATATTTAAAAGTAGCTAATGAACTGGAATATCTTGTAAAAAGTTACTGTTAGCTAGGGAGTTACCAGAAGATTAGAGAAGAGTTTGCATAATACGTATGTTAAGGAAAATTTACTGAGCAATTACACGCAAAGTGGGAGGCTGAAGGAAAAGGAACCCTTTACAGCAGTTGGAGCTCTGTGTGCAGAGCAAAGCTGGCAGAATGCAGTAACAGCCTGAGGGTGAAGGGGAAAACTGCTGCACTGAAGTCAGTGATCTGTACCAGGGTAAGAAGTCCAGTATTACCTCGGTTTGAATCTAGGAAGAGTGTTATAATTGAATCCTAGTAGCATGTTTCAGTCTCTGATTTGTGAGACCTAATTGTGTTGAAGTCAGACCCTAGTTCTCCCAGAAACATATGCTCAAGCTTCCCGAAGTGATACGTTGGTTTGCTTGATTTGCAGTTCATGAAAAATGGTCCAAGGGTCTTTAATGATATAGTTCAATTACTTTTGTTATGATAAAACAGGAGCACAAACCACTTTTAATCATCCCCATACATGCTTGTGGAAATGTAACCAAGATGTCTGAACGTAATAGAAGGTGAGAAATTGTGCAGAGCAGTGGTTATGACAGTAACCCTGGCCCTTCACAATTGTGGTGCAATATGTGCAGCTAGAAGAGCTGACAGTTTGTGGGCTACTTGAACCCTGGGAGATCCTTCTCATGGTCACACTCAGGGGGTTACTACAGTTGCCTCTTTATTTTTATGAATTAATTTTCTTACTGTGGAAAGACTTGCAAGAAAAAATTGCCAGTGACAAAGTCAGAATTATCTGGGTTTAAGTGTGGGAAACTGGTCTGGGGCGTAAGGAGGTGTAAATTTTAACTGTATGGCTCTGACTATTGTTTTTTTGTCTTAATTAAGACTTACAGCTTTTAATGTTTTTCTTATTTTCAAATGAAAACAGGCAAAAAACTTTCTCCAAAAGTTATAAAAGTATTAATTTGCTCTGAGACATGCTAGTCTCTTTGGTAAGTTCATAATTGGGCAGAATTTTTTTTTAAATGGGTATTCTTGTCTCTCAGGTATATAACTACTTCATAACTGGTAAATCTGTATTCATATGTTAGGGTTTTTAAAGGCATATTATTTACACAATTCACTTGAATGGCTCCTTTGAAAGCTGTGTGGCTCTCTCACGTAATTATGTATTTAGTGTGCCTTGTATCCACTGTTGGGATAGGGGAGAAAAGAAAAAACTAAGCCCCACAAAATCTACTAAAATAAATAATAAAAGCATATTCTCATTCCATTTTGGCAGGGCTTTTTGAAGGTGTATTATATATGGTTTTTTTCCAGATAAGAGGCCTGCTTGATCAAGAGCTGCCAAAGCTAAAAAGTTAAATAGTATGACAGATTTTTTAATTGTGAAAGTATACAAGATGCACTGGGAATATATATACTTAATCACAGAACACCTCTCAGAACAGTAAAAGGGAAAAATAAGAGATACCTTTTTTATGCATATGTGAGAGGTTAAAAGAATGAAGTGGACCAAAGAAAGGATCCAAAATCACTTTTTAGCCAGAAGTAAATTTCTGGAATTATTAYTAAGTTTCATGAGACCAACATTTGTAATCTACATAGCAGCTGCCTTATCTGATACATTTCATGTAAGGTATTGCATTCTGTGGTGACAGAAATAGTGCATACTGGACACAATATGGAAGTGATATGTGTTATATTTTTGGCATTGACTTAGTTAAGTATGTGGCCAAAAAAAGTAAAAGAGGAATTGAGTGAGATTGAAAGGTGTTGGGGTTTGTTCTCCCATTTTTTATGGTAGATGATAAAACCAATTCTGAATATTAGGAATCCCAGTAAGATCTGAGCACGTGTTTGATGAAGGATCAAAATTCCTAAGGCACATTTACTAAGAATTAGATTTTCTACAGCATGCAGGAAACAGTAGTGTGTAAGAGACTTTCAGGGAGAATTGTACTTGCCAGCCACCCCATATTCACTCTCTAAAGTGATGAAAAAAGAGGTGGGGAAAGATCTGTCTCCTCATATCAAGCTCAGGTCTGGTTTATGTACTTTCAGTACTCTTCAGAGCATCCCTTATGTTTTGTCTGCTCGAGTTTGGGTGGTAGAAGTTTGAAAAATTCTTTTCTGCTCTTGTCCTGTTTTTTGTAATAGTTAGAACCTGTGTTTCCATTCTTCTTTATACAACTTTAGCCAGTTCCCTGGCTTATGACTGGTTGGACCAAGCAGAAAAAGCTCCATTTCTCTCGGTTTTTAAATTCTTCAACTATGGTCAACGTGTCATGTTCCCTATATGCCCCTTAATGAAAATATTGGGTGAACAGGATCTTAATTCCCATCTCCCAAAATAAGTAGAAATTGTTATTAGTTTATCTTCAGAGTTCACCTGCATAAGACACTGGGCACTGTGCTAGAAGGGAAATAATTCTGAACTAGGAAAGGACTAAAATAGGTGTGATTAGCATCTGAAATTAATACTATGTACAGTAGTCCAAATACCAGCCCTTTTACCAGAAAAAAATTTGGTTTCCTTTTTGGCTTTGTCACTAACTTGTGAAAATGTGCAAAACTGTATTTGGCTATCTGTAAATCAAAGGTGTTTTAGTGCACAGGTTATCATAAAGTTCTGTACAGGGTTCATACAGGGGTAGTAGGTTATTATACCTCATTATGTTAAAATGCACCACAATTAAAGACAGTCATTCTGTACTACTGTCTAATTAATTTCTCTGAAGTGATTATAAAGAAAATACCTTTAAACTATTGGTTGACTTTCTTCTGGTTGTTCTTGTTTTACAGTGAGCTCAGTATAGTCAGTTTATGCTTTCACGTCTTTGCACTATAGTTGTGAATCGTAGTAGTCCAAGAACTTTTGTTTTTTCCCCATGTAGAGCCACTTAGTTTTATAGGACAAGGTGATACATTTCTGACCTGTAACACAATTTACTAAAACTGTGTTAGTTACCCCTCGTATATTGTATTTGCGGAAGGACTAGAAGAGAACAAATTTGATAGAAAAACCCCAGTCTGAAATGGTAATGTATAATCTTGTAGTGCAATAGCAAATAAAGTAAATAACCCATTTTTAGCACTGGCAAAAATTTAGCCATTGAGTGTGTATTGAAATTTGTCTTTAGGACATCAGATAATTGGAAGAGAGGGTGGACTATTAGAGGCAGAACATCTGATGTAGTCAAAAATCGTTCTTGCAATATAGTTACAAAAATAATTGAATAGGTTAAAATACATCTTCCCTTCAGCTCGTGGTTACTGTCCACTCAGCTCAGGCAGTGGCTGTGAATGCTTCTAGCCTATTTTAATTCAAAATAAGGCAGACCTATTTTACTCAACAGTGGAGAAGCTGGAACCAGCCTCTGTCAGAAGGAGGATGCTGGTCTTGTTGAAACTGTGCTCTCTGTATTTATTTAGTGCGAAAATACATTTGAGAGTCCAGGGAATGGGACTTTAAAATCAATTGGAAAAAGAAATTGGGTTTTTCATCAAATAATTCCCTATTTTATGCCACTCAGTTTGTATTAAAGATGCTTAGCTTTTCTAAATAAAAAGCTTTGCGTCTCTGGGTCTGAAAGTTGTGCAGACATCCAAAGTATTGATGCAACTGGGAGTTAGGAAAATAGAGAGACTGCTGCATCCTAGCCTAGCACTTAGCAAGCAATATCAGCATTCCCATTTGGCCACAGTCCAAGCACTGTGCCTCTGTATCTTTGTTTTGATGAATCGATGTAGATTGACTTGAGTTCAGGAGAGGATTTTGTCAGTCAGCTTTCAAGTCATGAACATTGAGGCCAGTCTCTTGTTTGTGGAGCTGACAGTACAAAAGTGAGTGTTTGACACGTGGCTTGCTCAGTGGATGGGGATAGAGGGCTGTTGAGATTTTTCAGAGATCAGGCTCTAAATGAAGTTGTTCTGTTGGGTCACTCATCTGATTTACACACAAGCTGTTTCTATTGAAGCACCTGGGGCCTTTTGTTCAGGCTTGTGAATAAGCCTCTTTCAGTCACCAACAGTAATTTAGTGTCTCTGCTTCCTTCAATAGGTAAAAGGCAAGGAGGGGAATGACATTTCCTTCCACACTGTGTGCAGCTTCACACTTACTTTTTTTAAGATAGGTAACAGAACTGTATCACTAATGTGGATTTTGTTATATACTGGAGCAGATTCAGGAATCCTCTGAGGTGTTGGTAATTTTTTACTGCATACTTTCTAATTCTGGAACAATACTAAGCACCAAGAGTGCATGGTGAGTAATGATATCCTCTGTAGGTACAGAGAGCTCTGCAGAATAGCCCTTCAATGTTTTCCTTTGTTATTGTGGCAGTTTTAGAGGAAGACATTTCATTGCCTTGTAAGTGCGCTGGCACAATGGAGTGCCCTACCTGCAGYTCGTAGTGACTGACTTGAGCTATAATCTCACATAAACTTCGAGTCAGCATAAGCTTGTCTTTCCACTGACAGAGTGCTCCTCATTTTTCCTGCCTCTCTTTCCATGCTTCAGTCAGTACAAATATTTAAAGTAACTTTTTTTTTTCTTGTCAGTCAGTTTTAATGGCAATCAGTTCTTTGAGTTCATTGTCACAGTATGAAAACTTGAGCCAGCCCAAGGGATGGAAAAGCTTGAGAATATGAAATAGATGATCGCTGCAAGTCATGGATAAGTCTGTATGCAAAAAAAGAAAAAAAAATTATTTTGTATTATGTTCTGAATCCTATGATGAGTAATGGTAAGCATTAACTTACCTAGTTAATTTGCCCTGCATCATCAGAGGCACCATGTAGYGAATCTAGTTTGTTACTGTGATGTTCTTGGAAAATAATAAACAACTTTGATTTAAGTAAATTAAATTGGTGAAATGCTTAAGCATGGATGTCCATTTCATATATGAATAATTTCTTTAAAAAACTGATGGTCATAACAGCTTTCAGTAGCTGCAGTGATACACATTACATTGCACAGAAAAGATTGCTGGCATTTGAAAGGTTTTTTGTGTCTGGGAGTGTTTGGGAAGTTAGGATGGCAGACAAGGAAGTATGGCTCACTTTTTTGTAACTTGTTATAATATTATGGCTGTAATTTTTTTAGCTTCAGGAGGGGCATTATATACAAATTCATGTGATGTAATACTATGAAGTACTCAAATTTTCGAGTTTCAGTATCTTTGTAAAGTGCAGAGTTGTTTGTTCATTTTTTTAATGAAAATTAGGTGAGGAATTTCTTTTAAGGTATCATAAACTTCTAATGAGAAAATTTCTGTAGGTTATATTCCCCAGCAGTGTTTTAATACTATTTCTGGAACAGCAGTGTAAATTGCAACAAAGTACAGCAAAGAACGTGGTGACAKACAGGGTTAATCTCTGTGTCTGTCTGCACAGGACTGGATTATGGATGTTGGTGATCACCTTTCTGCTCATTCAAAGATGGGTTATGTGGCTCTTACATACTCATTTAGTGCAAGATTGTGCAAGGTTTTCTAGCCCTCTTAAGAGCAGGAAGAAACGGTGGCTCAGAAGGCAGCTGTCATTTCATACCCATTCCAGCTGCCCTTTCCACTCAGATTTCTTCCCATCCCCCCCCCCCGCCATGTAGGGGGGAAAAAAAAAAAAGTGGGGGAAGATTTGCAAAAAAAAAAGAGTATGAGGATTTAAAATCCCTAGCAGCTAATCTATCACATCCTTCAGTTTTCATGGCTATCTGCCAATTTAAAATACACTTGTTTTTTCCTGCCTTGCCAGTAATTAGACAAATGCAGTAGTGCTTATGGCATCAAAAACTCTGTGTCTGGTAAAAGCAATTGCCATCATAATGCATCCCTAAATTTAATAGTAGTGGTGTAAAATGAATAAGCAGCTCTCTATTTCAAGGGGTAATGGCTTTAACTATCAAAATGGCTAGTATTTTCCTTGATTGGTTGCTTTGGCTCCTTTTTTGTATTTTTGTTTTTAGGAACTGAATCAATTTATAATAACAATTGTATTTTATTTAACCAACAAGGCAAGCAGAAACATGAAACTCCTATAAAGTGTCACCAACTTCCTATTCACCGTGGATCACAGGTTTTTCCTTTTACCCCTTTACAGACAAAACCCAAACCTTTTCTTTCCCTGCAAGTATTACACTTAAAGTTGTCATTTCCTTTTCTGCTTTCCTTGCAAAATTGCTTGCCTTGTGTTCTGCCTGAAGCATTGCTGTGGATGGAGAAGAGGTCTGATTAATTGGAAAGAAACTTTTTATTACTGGAAAAACTCAACACATTGGTATAGACAATTGATAAAAAATTTACTTTCTTGATCCATAGTGCCTTTTTCTTGCTACTGTGACATCTGTAAAGCTCTCAAGGAAAACATGCTTCAGCAGTTAGTGTTCTCTTAAAGAGGTCTCAGTTTTTAAGGCCAGATGCAGTTGTGTTGATGCCATTTGGCTAAGCCTTAAAAGTTCCTGTAATCTGTGCCATCCTGTCTCATACAGTCCCATCTCATAGTTGTCCTTTCTCTGCAGTGCTCTATGCCCAGATCTCTGTGGCTGGGCTGCTCCAGCCTGGCGGACAGCATGCCCTCGCTACGATGCCTGTATAACCCAGGGACTGGTGCACTCCCAGCTTTCCAGGTACTTTCTGTCTCTCCCCACTCCTTTTCTCTCCATCTGTGTATGTGTGCATCTCCTTCTTTACTTGCCTGCTTGACCTCTRTTTATTCCGGTTCATACTCTATGCCTCTCCTATGTCATTCTGATCTGTGGTATTTAAACCCATCCTGTGTGGATTCAGGGCAGCTGGGGCATTTCCATTTACCTTGATATAATTATTTTATCTAAATTGGCTTGATACCATCATCTTTTCCATTGGATTTAAATTGTGTAAAGAAGATACCACTTAATTATATCTGGCAAACAGTATCTATCACACAGTTTCCAATCTGGCTACTCGTGCAGTGATTCCCCTGCTAAATTTTTTGTGTGCCACTTAAAGGATTGAAAGGGTGGGTTCATTGCCATGATGATAATTGATGCCAGCAATTCTTTACTTCAGCTTTGTTAGTAGTAGTCAGGACATTCTGACTACAGAAAATTATTGTCTGAGTAAGCTGTCAATTAAAAGGCAAATAAAGGAAACCTTTTTTTTTCCCTTTGGTCTCTGAATTTGTTAGACTGAGGCTTTTCTCTGTCATGAGTCATCGTTCTGCCAGATGAGTTTGTTCGGACCCTTTAGGTGACTGATGAATCTTAAAAAAGGCAGACACTCTCCTGTGGGTAGAGACTGAGACGTGTATTGTGTGAGCATCTAGAAACCTAGACAAGGCTCTCAAGATCATTGTAAGCATTTTTGATGACGTGTGGACAGAAACAACAGAGACTGGGAAGCAAAGGTTTTATGTTCGTATTATACTCTGAGGTATTTTGTGAACTGCAGTGACTGAGGGAATTTAGGAGTATCTTTGTAGAGTTTATTTGAGCTTATGGTAGCATGAACATTTCCTTCAAGGTTTATGCTGCTGGATTGTGCTACTGCTGAGCTAACCTGTGGCAGAGAGTTTTATTTACCACCATCTTACAAAATCAGATAAAATTAATAAGCTAGAATCTTTCTGAAATTTTCACTCGTTTTGGAGCAAGTTCATTATATGCCTCTAAAGGAAAGCATGCAAAGATTATTTAAAATTTGACTTCTTGCTCCCAGAGCTRGGATAGTACTATGGAAATAATCCTCTCAGTCTCAGGGGAGGCTTAAGTGTCTTGCATCATTTTGCTGCAACTCTTTTTGCTGACACAGCAGTAGCACTGATGGACTCTAGAAGGTGTCCTGCCAGGCCTCCTTTGCTGAACCAAGCTTTTAGCAGAGCTTTCCRTGGGGGAGGGGGAAGATGACTTTTTATTAGTCTAAGAGGACTCTAGAGACAACAGGCAGAGTTTAGACTCCTAATCCTGATTTGCATAATTTGACTAAATCGGATGGGCCTAATTTTTGGGCTTTTGGCTGTTGAATAAATCTCAGATCTCTTTAAGCATGGCAGTATATGGAAAGGAATTTATAAACTCAAATTGAGACTTCTTCCTTTCGACTTGAATTATTTTTGATTATTCAGAATAGGCATATATTACAAAGGAGAAGGGAAATTAACTGATTTTACCTTAGGATGTTCTTGCTAATGATAGATATGAACAATAACTTTTCTGCTAATGCAGTGCATTGATATTTGAGGTCAAATGAGTCAGCTGCACAACCATTCATCATGTTGGGATAGTAGTAGGACTTTAACATTTGCATTTCTGCAGATTTTGAGAGATGTTTCCATGTATATTTAGTGACTGTGGGAACTGGGGAGGCATGTACCACTTGCCATCTGAACGGCTAGTCTTCAATGAACTTTGCTATGTTGAGGAACACGTTCACTGCCAGTTGAGAGAGAAAACAGATTGCCAGCAAGAGCTTCTGCAGCACTGAGTCATCCACGTTTCAGTCCAGTTTTTTCAAAGGGCTCTGGTTGATCCTCATTAGCTCTAGGCTTTGTGGCTTTTTGAACCCTAACACTAACCTGACCAGTTAAAGCAGCCTTTTGCTGAGGCAGAAGTGTCAGGCACATGGCTGATCCCAATGACAAAGGTGTGGAGTGAACAATGTTGGGGCAGTGCCATGCTCCCCTTGGCATGCCCTTTGTAGTTGCARGGTCCCTGGAACTCTAGGCCTTGTGGCTTTTTCAACCCTAACGCTAACCTGAGCAGCAAAGAAGCCTTTTGCTTAGGCCGAGGTGCCCAGCACATGGGTGGTCCCAATGACAGAGGTGTGGAAGGACCAGTGTAGGGGCAGTGCTGTGCTCCCCTTGGCATGCCCTTTATAGTTCAGTGTCCCTGGAGCTGTAGGCCTTGTGGCTTTGCACCTGATATTCTGCTGTGTAACTGAATTTCATGGGAATCATGGTGGAAGATGGCAGCAAATGGTAACATAAACTCCTAAAAGGCAGTGTTGGAAGGGGTCAAAGATGATATTTTAGCAAGAGAAAAAGGCCAGCCATTCCATTTTCAATGTCTTGGATGCCAGATTTTTCTGTACTGTCGTTCTGCAAAGTAATTGAAAACTAGATTGCATGTTGATTCTCTTAATAATGAGAAATAAATTATGCTGAATATACTCTTTTTTCTTAGAAATTTGTGCTTTGGAAGTTTCCATATGTGCCAACAGGTGTCTGTTTTCATGACATTTTTCATTTCAAGATAATTACTTTCCCTGTTGAAATATTTTGCCATGCATGCTCACAAGGTTCTGTTTATGTTGCTTTTCATAGTCACAGCTCTTTGAAAATTCAAAGTTACAATTACACCCGTCAAGTATGCCAAGGAAGTGATTGTATTAATCCTTTCAGGTTTGTGGAAGACCAGAGTATTTCCTTGAATTTATTTCTGGAGGCTGTTGTATAAATGAGAAGGCTTGAAGTGGAATTTTACAGTCTTGCCAAAGGTTATGTATTAGGATAATTGCAAAGAGCAGTCCAGCTCTTCCTTTTTACCTAATCCACAGCCAACACACATACCAGCTCCTGTTTAGGTTGTAAACTCTTTGGGACAAGATTGTGCTTTTACTACCTTTGTCTGGAGCCTAGGCACCAGTGGAAAAGAGTTGTCTTGGCAGCTTTATTTTGCCAGATTTGAAACTCCTGTTTCTGTAACAGGCTCTAGTAGTCAAAGAGGAGGATTAACTATTGTGGTGGACATGGCAGCATCTTGTTGAATACAGAAGTGTCTCTATAGAATGTCAGAAGTTCACATTTTGTTTTATCTGAAGGTCTTGGTCATAAAGAACTACACAACAGGGTTTGTTGGATGAAGGGGACTAGCTTCTGCTTGGTTTTGCCTAAGTGAGTGTGTATGTGACTTCCTTGGTGTGGGCTAAAAGCTCTGCCAGGGTGAGGAAGGCATGGGTGTACTGTGCCAGGCAGATTGAAGTCAACGGGAGTGCACTTGAGGTTGTGCAGTGGACTTGATCTCTGTGGACTGAGATCACTTTTGGAGAAAGGTGAAAATACAAAAGATGTAAAGGGTGTGCAGTGATGGAAGTCTGTTGCCCCTGTGAGGAAGAGATGAACTTATTTGTAAATGATTTTTGCATTATTTTTTCCTAATATTTATATTTTTTTGTTAGAAAGTGAAATATTTGTTAAAGAAGCATCAATGAATTTCTAGAAACAGTTGTGTCTGTAAATTTCCTTCAGCCTGTTCATGCATTTTTGTGTTAGATGTTGACATTTTATTGCTGGAAATACAGTGTAAATGTGAGTAGTAGTACATCATTTCTGGTTATGCAGGAGGTTAGAGCTAGAGTCTTGGGGTGGGCCAACTGCATGCTCAGAAATGTGTTTGTGAGAAATACATTTGAAGGAAATTGTTTGGCTTTGGAGCTAGTGCTTGCTGGTGTGCATAGTTCTGTCTCTAATTGGGAAAGATATGGGGTGTCCAGTCAATAGACACCATCAGCGTGGAGACACTAAGCCTGCTTTGTATTCCCCCTTCGTGCTCTGCCAGCGGCTGTGTGAAACCTGCCCGTGGGCTGTTTACAGTGCACCTCTAAAGCAGAATCCTAATTTTGGTGACTAATAGCCAGAGCATGTGGCTCCAGCACCCCCCTGCTGGCAGCAGGCTCTCCCCTGGTTGTGAATGTAGTTAGGTGGCCCCCAACTGTTTACAAGACAGCAGAGGTGAGATCTTTGATTGACAAGTCAGAAATGCATTAGATCATTCCCTCTGCCAGTCTCTGGTTCATGCTGTTAAAAATGTCAGCCTCTCCAAGTTTGAATGGCAGCCTGAGGGCCTCAGAAGCTTTTTGTTTTCTGAGATGGAAACACAAATTGGATGTGTGCCTGAGCGCTTCATCCTGGGCTGTAATTTCATCTTTTAGCTAAGAACCACAAGGTACATGAGCAAAGCACCCTGTAAACAATAATACTGGGGAAAAAAATAAACAAGGTCGTGTTTCTGGTACGTTGATCCACTGGTGTCCTGACCTCTATCACGTTGAACATCTCCACTCTGATTGCTGTTCCCTTTGGCATTACAATGAGAGGAGAGAGACTGACACAGGAGGCAAAGATTTAAAGTTGCAGTGCTGTTGCACATTCCTTGTATTGGCTATGAAATATTGAACTGCCACAATGTGACACCTGGTTTTTTAAGCAAAGTTTCTTGTTGGAGGTGTTCAGCAGCAGTTTCTTCTGCTTTTCCTCGTTTTACCACCTGGCAGGAGCAATTATAAAGGCATGAGAGGTGAAACAAGAAGGAGCAGGAATGAAGCCAAATTGCGTAATTTTTGCATTTGACTCCAGCCCCCATTTGTAACTCAGACTTTTGGGACCTTCACTGTAGGAAGACCAAGAGGGTTAGCCTGGCTGAGGATTTCTTTAAATAAAGGAAGTGCCCAGTGACTTCAGAACAGCTTTCTTAAACATGCTTAGGATTTATCTTCCTTTAAATCTAATGGCCTTGCCTGACTGTTGGTGTAACTTGTGCAGGGGCTGGGTGATGCTGGAGAGCCCACCAAACTCAGAGAGTTGCTGGGGTGTGCTGCAAGATCTCAGCTCTCGGGTAATAGTGACAGCAAGAGATGTTTTTGTCCTTTCAGGTGGCAAAGAAATGAAGGGGACTAGAGAAATCCTACTTTGTGGATCAGTGGGGATGGTTTGGGGATTTTTTTTTTTTGGTAGCATATCACTAATTTAAAATTACATTTAGTGATTATGTTTAATAATAGAAATCGGCGTTTATTCTGCACCCATATCGATCCTCAAAAGTTGCATGTGCTTTTATTACTCCCTTAATCCGAGTATCAAGAAGTGTGACAGTATCTGTCACTGAGACATACCACCCAGTGTGCCCAGCACAATGATTAATTTAAACTGCATCTTCGCTACAAGGCCTCCCCTCCTTCAGACTCGGTAGTGATGGTCAGGTTACTACTAATGCACTCTTCCCTCTAAGGTGAGGGCAAGGTCTCTAGCACAGCAGCATCAGTTTGACTGATTAGTTTAAAAAATGAAACAAAACTCACGTGAGTTTTCCTTCCTCCCTCGTTAGGAGTCAGGAAGGTGTGTAAAGCCGTAGTGACAAACGGCATATGCAGCGCCGCGTTGGAGGCATACAGGTATCTTTAAAGCTAGCTCCGGTTCCTCAGGATTGCGAACATCTGCTTGGAGGTATTGTGGAGCTCCACAATGCACTAATTGAATTACTCTTTTCTGGAGTTGCAGGCTGCGCTAATTGAATTAGAATGGGGCCGTGCGTGTGCGCGCTGGCGCTGGCGCGGGCGCGGCGCGGGGCGGGGGCCGGGCCATGGCGCGGCCTGTGCTGCGCTCCCCCGGCCGCGCCCGGAACTGCAGCCCCGGGGCTGCCCGGCCCCGCCACAGCGCCGCGGCCGCGGGGCTCGACGGCTTAAATAACATTGCGGAGGCTCTTCGCGCTGCTCCGAAGTCTAGATCTTTCTCCCTTCCTGTGGAGAAAGGAGGCACTGAGGGTACCCCGCTGCAGCCCCCTCGCACCGGTTGCCCATGGTCCTGTGTGTTTAGATCCAGCCTAATCCCTGTAAATCACTCAGCTCCGTTCTCGCTTTGGATTTGGTGGCTCCACGGGCAGTGAGGGGCTTCGGAGGGAGCCAGTGGCACAAGATCGAGTTGTACCTATTTCTGCACAACTGGCAAAGAGATAACACCAATAATTTCAATTTAAAAATGCAAATGCAGAATTTTACCACACATGTGGAGAAGTCATGAAGTACTTTCTCATCTAGCATCTAAATTTAAGCCAATGTTAAAATTCAGTCACTCTCTAGGAAGTATGCAGAGGAAATTCTGAATAATTTTAAAGGCACATGTGTATAAGGAGAATAAAATAAAAGATTTTTTCTTTGAAATCAGGTATTTATGTGACCACATGCAAAATTCCAGAGAACCAACTTAAACACTCTCAGTAGAAATGCACTGCTAAATCTTAAAATTCATATCTTGAAGAGATACTTTGCTACACTGTGTCAGGTGGGTTTCTTTTTATTTCCTCTGCTTTCTGTTGGCTGCTACTTGTATGGTGCTTAAAAATAGTTGGATATTCTCTTTCCTCTATAGATAACCAGATGACTCACTTTCCATAAAATTTCAGCTATTTTCACTCAGTTTTGTCTGTGTTTGGTAAATCATTCTCATAAACATAAACCATATCAGAGATAAAATAGTATTTGTTTTGCTTTAATGGTTGTTTTTTGTATTTTGTTACTTTTGAAATAGACAAAAATAATTTGCTAGAATACTCTGCAAACTAAGTAAAATGAAACTGTCCTTGTCAAAATACATAACCAATACTCTGTGATATGCATGATTCTTTTTTATTATGTTTGTATACTTGCCCTGTGTCTGGTGATGTTAAACAGAGCTTCTAATTACCACTGAGAATTAGCAAAATTGCTGCTATACACAGAACTTGGAAATTTTCAGTTACACTGAAATTTATTTAACAACCAGCTGCCCCCAAAGATAAAAAGCAGAKTTTTGTTAAGTATATGAAACAGGTTTTTGTTGCTTTTGGAGGAGGATTCCCAAAGAAACTTATACATTAAATTGGTTTTGATTTTATTTATGTATATAGTTGTTTCTCTCTAGCATTTGATTTCTATATTTACATATAGAAATCTATGTGTGTGTGTATATATATAAGTATAAAGAAAATTGGGTTGTCAGTGTTCTTGGCTCCCATTCTAAGTAGTCAGGTAGACTGCCTCTATTAGCCATTGTTAATGAAATATCCAAGTAACTTGTTGATTATGCCCAAGTATTTATCTAGGGTTCATGTCCAGTTCTTAAATGATTGCTAATATAATTTCATACCATTGTGGAATTTTCTAAATGGTGTCTGTATATAGTGAGATCAGCCATCACCTTTTGCCTACCTTCTACAAAAACCCTTGTGATTTATTCTCTCAAAATACAACCATATATCCAGCAAACAAAGGCAGCAACTCTTCATTCAGCCAATAAAGCTGCATATGCTTTTACTCTTTCAGGAGTATACCTTGCTCTTCTGTGACATCTTCAGAGTAATAAACTGTGCAGCAACCCTTTGATGTAGGTAATAACATTTGACCTTGCAACATAGTACGTTCCCTTGTGCAAATGAAGACAAACTTAACTCTTTGATATTGTGGTGGTTCTTCATTAAAAAAACCACACACACACACAAAATTGGTGTGTTGGATACCACACCTACATATAGTGCCTGCTTTTGGTAGAACACTGAAGTGAAGATGGTCGTGTTGAGGTTGTCACCTTTAAAATAATGTGGGAGTGAATTTGGTGCTGCCTTAGGAGGCTGTAAGTGGGAAAGAATCTATTCCATCCAGTGTATAAAGTGCTTTTAAAATCAATCTATTTCTAGAACCTAAATTGTCCTGGGACCAGCTCTTGATATAAAAATTCATAGAAACCTGTTTTTCCGAGTGTGGTAACTTCTTGCCATAGTGCTGTAGTGTTAGAATTCACATTGGCCAGGTTGTTCTGTAAATTAAACAGTGACAGCTTCCCTCGGGGGAACAGCCAATGTATTTATGATGATGTGCTGATTACACAAAATACACTGCAAGCAGAAAACAGCTGCAGAGAACAAACCTCTTAAAAGAATACAATTACAAATAGCACCCTCAGTATTTCTAGTGGTGAGAGCAAAATACAGCATGCTAATGCAGGCTTCTAGTTTGTTTCCAAAGAAGAAAAGAGATCTACAAAGAGGAGGCTGAAGTATGGTTGGATGCACACACAATGCCAATATGGAGTGGCACATAATGCCCTTCTGAAGGTGAAGGGCAAGATCACACCTCAGGCCTGCTTTTTAGCTGTCCTTGTTTCTTAAAATTCCTGTGACTGCAACTCCAACAGCACTGGCCAGTGAGGTGTTGGGGCTCTCTGGCTTGTCTGCATTTTGACTGCTGTGCTTCATACCCTGTGTCTTGGTTAAAAGCTGTGATGTGATGAGATGACCAGTAAGTAGTTTGTGCTACCAGTATGACCACGATGAAGCAGATTGTAGGACATGCTATAGGGAAAAAAAAAAAGTGCCTGGTTTAAAGCTGATCTTTCTTCTGCTGCTAATGATTGCTTTGAGGGAACTTTTGGAAATAAATTCTAATTGCTGTTTGCATTAGCCTGCAGCATTTTGTTTTTAAAAGGTTCCTATTTTGTATGTGTAGGGCAAGGTCTTGTACAGCCCAGTTTAGGATATGGTAAAACTTGAAACAAAATACTACTGGAAGATAGTGGAGGTGGGACTGTGATCATAAACTCAGGACACAAACAGACTTCTGAAGAGAAAGAGGTCATTTCTTTACCTGGAAACAAAAAATGAGAAGTAACTGGAATTGCTTTGTGTAGTGTGGCTGTATGCAAGAGAGTTGTGATAAGGACTGCTGTGGTGGGATTTTCTGTGAGGGCTTGTTGAAAATGAGAATGTGGCAGTGGCAGCTCCCACAGCTGCTAATATCTCACTTTGGAGGGTTGCAAAAGGAAAAAACCTCCACAACTCCAAAGCACATTCTTTTTTTGTCTGAGATAATCTGTCACACTTAAATCGTTAAAATACAACAATCTACTTATGGTTATGCCATATATGTATGTGGGAGAGTGAAAACACTGAGAATGCCCTGCCCATCCACTTTTTCAGAGTCATTGATAGATAAGTATACTGCCAGTTAAAAGTCTGGAATTTCTGGTGTTTAATGCCTTTGTTGTGTTCTGGGACCGTATCAATAAAACATACTTCAAATACTGGCAAAAAATTACCTGTTTAAAATGAAGAAATGTGGCCCTTCTAACGTACARATCTGATTTTAAAGCAGATGAGGTAAAAGCATTGGCACTCTGACTTGGAAGGACTCAATTCACTTGCTTAAAAAGAAGTATCAGGCTTTCCATCTATGAATTGCTGGCATGTACTAATAGACTGTTATTCATCTGTCTGTATTTTCTTTAAATCGTTTTTGAGCCTCTGTGTGTTGTCCTGCTCTGCTGACATGTATCCCATGTGGCAAGAGGGAGTTTTGTATAATCATCCTGCTTTAATCAATAGAATAATTGATAAACCAGATAAGATTTAAACTGATTACCTCCCCGAGTAGAACTCCCTGAGGGCCTTGGACTCTCTTAATTTTGACATGTATGTTGTGTACCCCGTGGATGAAGTGCAGTTTGAATTATCTGTTTTTATTTGCTTAATGATGGGGAGGGTGTTAAAGTCAAATGTTTAATTAACCCAGCAATGGGCTGCGCTGTCACTTACACACACATCCAGCTGATTGAGATATCTCACCGAGAATACTGAATAGGAATGATAATGTGGCACTGAGACGGAAGATTGCTTTTTCAATCCATTTGCTGGGTCACTGCTTTGAATGTCTTGCTGGATGAAAGGCATTCAGCCTGGAAAAAAAATTCAGCATTTAAGTACATTTTGTTTTCCTGGCCCCTCTCCGCCAAGAAGTTAACTAAACCAGATATGCTGTAGGTTTAATAAGCCATTCATGTTGTAGCAAAAAAGCTGTGACTACTGGATCTCAGTAGGCGGGGATCTAGAGCTGTGTAATTTCCTATAGGAACAAAGCGTTTGCTAGCCCCAAGGTATCTGAAGGTGAGAACCTATGTACATCTTTATCTTTCCTTCTTCCATAGCTTGACTACTCACGCCATTTGATGGTCTCCAAAGCAGGTCAAACTCTTCTTCCTTCCCCAGTGCAGTGAAATTTAAAATGATATTTTCTAACTCCTTGTTCTAGTTCAAGAAAATGGTGTTTCAGAGTTGAAATTATTTTATAATAGTAGAACCTAATAGTGAGCTTTAAATTTAAATGTTGCAGGAAAAGCTGTTGTGTTACCGCATTTAAATTTGCTCCAGCCAAATCAGGAGKACCCCAAGGGTTTATTTCTTGGGTGGCAGCTGTTAAAAGGCTGTTGTGCTTGCTAGCCAAATGTTATAATGTGCAGTGCCTAATCTGTAACTTTTGATTGTTTTATTAGAAGATTATAATTTTTTTTTTGCTTAATGTGATTTGAGCAATCACACCTTTTTTTTCATATCAGCAATGAGGTTTTTCAACAGCACTGTATGGAAGTAAACACACCCTGTATTTGAAGCTAACTAAATTTGCCTCGTAGTCCAGTGGTGTGATTGATGCTTCTTGTAATAAATGTAGCTTTGGAAGCTGGAAATGCACCGAAGCCTGACTGTATGGACTAATTACTACTGTGAGGCACACTGGGGAGGTGAAGCTGTGTCATCCCAACTGCTCCKTGGTGACTCTGTAGGTGCTTGAACCTGTTCCAGATTGAAAACCARGTAGCTTTGGCTACAGGGTCACCTGGCTCACACTGTCTAAGACAAAGATCTGAGTGCCTCCATCATTCAGTGGTGTAGACAATATGCTGTGAATTCACATCAGTCTAACACTGCAGTGAGATCACTGAGTAGCCATTTCTTAACAAGTGAGCTGCTTTCRTTCACTATTTTGGGGAGAAACTGTGCCTAAAAAGTTAACAAGGGTGTGGACACAAAATTTTGGGTTTGTTCCCCCATGCTGTCATTTTTACTTTGGGCAGACAACTTCTTCTTTATGCCTCTGTTTTATATCTCATTTTCCCCTTTCCTGCAATGAAAAATAGGAAGGAAAAACCAACACGAAGAGCATAAAACAATACAGCAAGGTGAGGACAGTGTGGTTGATTTAGATGTTTGTGAGTGAGACTGACAGGCTCTGAGGAAGGGATGTGATGAGAAGGGGCGGTCTTTTTGTGTGCTTGRCAGGAAATCTCAGAATGAAAGGTTTTGGAAAAAGAAAATTGTAGGTGATGACCAGGGATGAGAGGGGAAGAGGTTTTATAGTCAGACCAGTGAGACAGCATTGGTTCTTTGAGGCAACTAGTTATAAAAAGTTAGAAAATAATGCTTATAGAAGGACATGAAATCTACAGCAAAACTAGACATTTTACAACCCGTTTCTAGGAGTACTTGCAGCTTCTATGCAGATGAAGCTATAATAAATATTGTACAAAGAAAGTTAAACTGTATCTAGAGAATTTTAATAAATAAAAAGTTTTAAAAAAACTCTCCATGGATCCATTGGCTATTGCTAACTCTTGTTAGTACTAGAAATATGTTTTTGACATGTATTTTGAATGTTGGCTTATATTCCAAGCCTGTAAAAGCTGACTTTGTGCTACTCCCGCCCCCCCCCACCTTATATGTAGAGGAAAGAAATCAAGAAAACATCTTATTCCAGCATACAAAATCACTGATAAAAGCCTACAATTCATGGGCATGGGAGGCAAAAATGCTGTGAACTGAGAATGAGTGTATAATTTCAAGCTTTAGTACTTTAACACCCTGGGATGGGTGTTGAAAATGAATTTTTGTGGAAGGAATGTAGCAAAATGAAAGCAACAAAGAAGTGAGAGCCAAGCCTAGATTGATTCAGTTCTTCTCTAAAAGGCTTGTGTTGCATGCGAAATCCTTCTTCCTGAAGTATGTGTGGCACAATTCTGCAGTCTGGCAGAGAAATTTAACCCCAGCTGAAGCTGTTTAAAGAAGAATTTGAGCATGAATTTAAAAGATTGGAGAAATTATTAATGTTGTTCTGAAGAATCGAAAGGGAAGAATAATGTTTTGTTCAGTGTGAGGAGCAGATATACAAAAGGTAGATCACTAGGAAGATGCAAACCAAAGCACGGAGATAATAAGATTCAGAACAAGTCCTGACACTGGTCTTACATAAGCGATCTGCTTGCGTATTTGGAAGTATACCCATATTATGTGTATTGTAAGGTTAATTGGATGTTTTCATCCATGCTTTTTTGGGAATGTGTGCTTTCTGTTCCTTAAAAAGATGTAGATAGCTTTGAACTACTATAAAATCTTGGAGTACAAGATGTACGCTATAAAATCATGCATAGCAAGTGCTAGCTATAAAAACATGTATATACCTGTGAAGGTGCTGATCAATTTGTGCTGTTTAGGAAAGGAAATTCCAAAACAGACCTGGCTGTGAGAAAATGCAAATAATAAAATTCAACTATAGGTCCTTGAGGCTTCTTAAGCTCTAACCTTGTTATGAGGAATGGGGAAGTCGAACTGCCTAATGCAGATGTCTCTGAGTTACAAAAATAACCAGATGTCCTGATTAGCAGAAGCAAATGTTCTTCCCTTAATCCACGTGAAATTATATTCAAAGGCTCTCCGGATGTAATGTGTGTGTAAATAAGGCACCAACAAACATTGGAATAGAAAGGGCCATTGGCCAACAAGCTTGCAAGGCTTGAAAGCTTGAATATTAAAAACAAATTTGCCACTGCTGACTCTCTTAAATTCACAGAACAGAAATGTTAAGTGGGGCTGCTTCCTGGGAAACATGGAAAGCTTGTTCTCATTAGCCATATTCTCTCTCTCTCTCTCTCTCTCTCTCTCGAAAAATGTGGATGAAGTGAAGCTAGCTTTTTTAAATTCCCCTAAATGACTTGTTCCCAGCATCTGTATTTCGGTTTGGGTTGTTTTTTTTTTAACTACAACTAGATTTGTGCTGTTCAAAATGCATCTGTTCATCAGATCTTTGCTATTTGCTCTAGGTTTTGGTATTTTAATGTTAAACTGAATTTACTGTTCTAGTAATGCTGACTTCCCACACCATTAAATTACGCTTTATAACCACCCAATAATTACAAAGTTAAAGAACTTCATAAGAAGCTTTTATTGATGTTATGAAGTTCCATTATTAAGTCTTATCGCTTTGAAAATGTATATTTTCCTAATTATTGATTTGAATGAAAAAKAAAGAAAAACATGGTGGATCCATTCTACAGATGTGAAAACCAGAATCTTGTCCTGGTTTTCAATTGCAGAAAAGATTGTTGAAACTTTTGTCATCCTCAGCGGCATTGACATCAAGGCAGATCAGACTAGGACTTACGTGAACATGTGTGTTTGTGTCTGGGTGGAGGGGGAGTGTTGCATTTTCCCATTTTCACTGCTGTCAGAGTTCCAGTTTTAAAAATTAAAGTTATAGTCAGTACCTGAGCTGCTTGGCATGAATTTCAGCTTGTAAATGTTCTGAGTGGGGGTGAAGTCTCTATCGTGGGGCATTATAAATGGAGAAAAAAAAACCCAACATGATTCTCTGCCGCTAACAAGGTAGTAGGTATATAAACAGGGTAGACATGTGCATGCCAGTCTGTAAAGCAGGCACTGAACTGGAAGGCTTGTTTAGCTTATTCACTTTCCTTTTCTGCTATCAGTCAGTGCAAGGCAGGCTGCAGATTCTCTCATTCTGTGCTCAGCCAAAACCCCTTGCAAAAGTACCATTTAACTTTAAACTTGTAAGAGCTGGGAAGCTTGTCTGTGCCTTCATTCCAGGCTGAAGTCACCCCCTTGTGCCTACACATTGCAATTTATGGTGTTCTCTAAAAGGATCTAATCTCGGTGAATGTTCAGAGCAGCAAATGCCRAGGAGGAATGGGGTCTGATACTTATCTCTGCATTTTCATTGCTGTGGATCTCCCTGTGTGTTACAGCTGTCATTTTTGTTTTATCTACTGAACAGCAGAGAATTGCCTTCAAACTTGCAGCTTTCATACTTGTTCTTCTCAAAGAACATTACGAGTCTTAAGGACTGGTTTTATATATTGTAGTGACTCGCCAAATAAGCATGAATTTGAATGTTTTGAGCATCATGATAGGAGAAAAAGGAGAAGCTATCCTTACATGTTTTTAGTGGATCTTAGACACTTAYTTTTTTTAACAGTAATACTGCTTCAGGCTGACACTGGCTATGCCAGGATTCATCCTAGCACTGTTTGAAATGGCTGAGATATTTATAAACTGACAGACAGCATTTATAAAATGAGGATGCTGACAGTCCCTTAACGATAACAATGGGCTTGGACTCATCTATCACTTACAGAGGTTATTGGAAAGGGAACATAAGGCTTCTATGTGCCTCTAGTCTTAGACTGGTGCTTATTTCCACACATCTCTCTCTCTTTTCTGTCTGCTCTGGCYGACATTGGCATTAGGCAATTATAGCTAATTTCTCCATACCTATATCCAGTTTTCTGCGAGACAACTAATTTTGCAGCATCTTGAGCAACATGCTCTTTCTCCTAAATTCTCCCCTCCTGAACAAGAGGAACATCCTGACTTCTGGCAGGCTGCTGGCTTGAACTGGGAGAGAAGAACAGTGTGCCCTGACTGACAGACTTAACCTGGGGCTGGGCAGGGGTTCAACAGGCCTTCTGCTTCCTTTTCCTTTCGCACAGCACCAGTCTGCAGACAGAATGCTGATGTACCTCTTTATTCAGTGGCTCCCTCTTGACTGAGAGAGTACCCTTCTGTCCTTGGTGAGGAGGACCAAGTGCAGCACAGGGACACTTCCAGGAACATGAAAAAGAATGTCAGTTATTTTCAATTTCTGATAAAATGCTGTGTTCATTCAGTGCACTTASGAGTTTGAGGGTCAGGTCATATCAACAGTTTGCACTGGAAATGGGGAAATGCACTATTTCACTGGTGTGTGCTAAAACATCTATTTTAATGTGGCAGCAGAAATACTGAGACAGCTATGTCTGGCATCCAGTTTGCCCTTGAAACATTTACTCTACTGTAACTGTTTGCACACTGTGTTCCCACTCTATTATTTGCTTAGAGACCTAAAATACCCAAGTAGATTTCCTACATGCTGTTGGATCTGCTGATACCACTAAAAGCACACCCTGCCCAGGCTTGTGTTCGAACTGATGTATACGCACGCAATGGCTGGAGTGAGACTTGATTGGCTTGAGGGGGTCTATTTATCAGGGAACTYGATTAAAATACAGACTGCACATGACATCAAATTTGTAATCATTTTTCCACAGCAAGCAAGCAAGCATTTTCTGTATTGGTTGCAGGTGTTTAAAGCAATAGTGTGTTTTAAGGGCCAGTGCGGCACAAATTCTGGCCTTTGGGATAAAGACAAGTGTTTTGCCTGCATAAACAATATATTTTTTTTTTCCTCCTCCCCGAGGTCCACACACACCTAGTTTCCCTCAAGCTCATCATCTCTGTCAGGTTAATCAATAGGCACCGTATGGCAGAGGGTCAGTAATCAGTGTCATCGTGCCTTTAAATCGTGTTGAAAATTTGCTTAAAGCCTGGGCCAATTAACATCGAGATGATGAATGGATGGGTAGATGGGAAGAGCCTGGCGCTCAGGGGCTTTGTGAGAAGGAGATGCTCAGCTGTTGAGCAGCAGACACCAGCGAATAAAATCAGCCATTCATGTGAGCTCAGTCCACCCACTCTTAATGATAATGTCAATCTAGCAAAATATATACACATTGGAGTTGTCATGAGTTCATAAATCAAAGGAGTTTGTCAAAGGCATTCAGATTAACGAGGCAGCAGCAATAACAAGTCAAATTTGCATAGAGAATTGCCCGAATCTCAGTAAATTATGATCCTGTTTTTCATTTGATTATTTGCTAATGTCTCAAGAGGGAGAATGATTATATTAGCATGCAAAATCTACTCCAGAAGTAGAAATCCGAGGTATAGCAGACCAGCACACGATGACAATTAATCAGTTTCTGCATACTAGCATAAACGCGCAAGGCCCAGAAATGAACTCCTTTTTTATTATTATTTCTCCTTGCTACTGATCCAAATGGTTCAGCTTGACAGAGACTTTATATTGCTTTAACAGTGTTCTGAATTGTGCCTGCAGGCAAGACATAGTTATGCAGCTATAACCAACCTATCCATCTGCCAACCAGATTGGAATTCTCCTATCCAAGGCTTCCATTAACCCCCACTGACAGCTCCAAACAGGATTAAGAATTTGAAAGCATAAAAAATAGTTGTGCTCTTCACATAGACACACACTTCTCCCCCACCCCCACCTCCACACACTTGGAAAAAAGGCTGCGTCTGTACTCTTTTATAATTAGTGCAGGGCAGAACAGCATCAAGGAAAGCCTCCCCCAGTTGGCAGGGGTTTGATTTCCACCACGACGAGTGAGGCGGTACTAAAGGTAGCTCTGCCCAATTGGTAGTCCCTGGGAGTGCATTTCTCCATGTATTGTATCTCATTCCYAGCAGTGTTTTGCTGGGCTGTGTACACAAAATACTGCATGTCATCTCCTGTCAAATGCTTCAGTCTGGGGATTTCGTATGCATTGTAGCATGTTGTGTTTAGTGGTGGAGAAGGCTTCATGGGGAGAGTTAAATAGTAATAATTTCGTAGTGGTCTTTAAGACAACCTGCCATGGAGTTATATTCTGTTAATTACAGGCTGAAGTTTTAAATGCAAATCAGGTTTAAAAGGATCTCATTACAGGCAGTAGCCATTTTAGGAAAAATGAGCTATGGAAGGCAGAGCCCCTTTGCAGGAATCTCCTGTTAGAGAGAAATTTTCAAGGTTACACGAACTATGAGCTTGGGTTTCCTGGCTTCTCTTCTCAGTACTTCCACTGTCATTATGTGACCTTGGGCAAATAAAAAAAAAGTTTTTTACCTGTCTATGGAACGAGGGGGTACGTTGGAGACTTCAGCATCTAATCTTGCCTGTATTTGTTGGAAAAGAGAGACCCTTGCATGCAAACGCAAACACTTTTGGCCAGCCCGGCGTTAGTCTATGGTAGAAGGCTTGCCTGTGTGAAGTTAAAATTTTCCCTGATGGGAGTTTGTATGCCTTGCATCTTTCCTTGCGCACTAATTTTCTTTGCTTCTTTCACCCCAAAAAATTCCATCGTTCCCCGACTATGAATGAAGTACAGTTGCTGCAGATCTTTAATATTCCCCGTGAGTACACCCAACTTACCGTCTGGATACCAAATGCTTCTTTCCACGTCTGTGCCTGGGACGTGCATTTCAGTAACCACGAGAGGGTGCTCRGAGCGGTTCCTCCCTTTGTCTGCCTCTCCTGTGGCCGAGAGCATTGCTGGAGTCCTGCTGAGACAAACCTTACTCTGACCTCGCACATGTTTATCCCTCCTCCCACCTTGTTCAGCAAGGAGAAATATATAGATGTACCGTTTCAGTCGATTACGTTATGCTCTTCCCTTGGCCGTGGCTAAGTGTTGCCCTGTCAAGTGAAATTCACTTCCATGCAGCTACAGTTAGTCCTGAAATATGCAGGGTCCTGTACCTGCACCTGGATTGATAGGTTTCCTTTTCCTGAGAAATGAGCGGGAGTTATAAACATCTGTGCTTTTTCTTAAGTGTAATGCTTTCCAGTCATTCTGTCTTCACCAAGCGTAACTTACTTGCCGACAAAAGTGCATGAGCAGCGCTCCTCTTTAATAGTCTGCTATCGGAGCTGCTGTGTTGGTGCTGTAGAATGGTGAGACGCCAAGCTGTGAACCACCATATGCACTTGGCAGTCTTTGTCTGGTCTTTGTTCAGCCAACCTCTTAGCCTTGCCACCTATAAAGATAATGAATGCAAAATGGTCCTCTGCTTGCTCTTAAAATTAGATGCTCAGCTTAAAGAAAAAGTAGATAACTTGATGCTTTGCAGTAACTAGAAATTTCAAAATAAGGGCTGACAGTTCACCAGCAGTTCCTGCTTTTTGATGKTTTTTTTTGAGGGAGGATCCTTAGTGGCTTTGAAAGGCAAGAAGAATGCAAGATTTCGCCGTTGTAGAGAGATTATTTGGAAAGGGAACTCTTTCTGACACTTACTGTAGGGAAGGGGGTGTTGAAAATGCATCCAGAAGTGGTAAACAACCCCTTCACCCYGCCACCAAAACAAAATGCATTTCCTGGAAACGTATAGTAACTCACCTCTGGTTCTTATGGTTTTCAGTCTTGGTCTTTTTTTTTTYCCCCAAAGCACAAAAATAAAAATACTAGCTTGAATTAACCACTTCCTAAACTAAATTTCATGACCAGAAAAGAGCACGTTTAATGTCTGACCTTTCTTGTTGTATRTATGTGATTCTAGCTTGTATGTTTTTATGATCACAATTCTTTCTAAGCTGGATTTAATGTAATGACTTGGTCCTGACTGAGACCTCATAGAAAAACTTTTAAAAGCTGACCTCTTACGGTGATTTATCTGGCCTGTTTAGGATTGATTTCCATCATAAAACCCTGGTTACAGCATCCCAGATGTCATGGTGCCTTGCAAGTTCTATATCTTTAAAAAAAAAAAAAATTCAAAATCACTACTTGGTCTGCAAGCCTTGATTTACTCCTGACCAGTTTATGACATCCCAAGCGGGGTTTTACTGTTGTATTCCTCTCCCCCTACCCCTTATCTGCCATTTCTCGGCAAACAGCTTCTCTCCCTGCCCTGTGTCTTGGCTGTCTCTTTCCTCCCCGTTCCCCAGGGCAGCGAGCCGATGCTGCCCCGCCAGTGCGGGATCACACAGCACTGCAGCGGGCACACACTCTGCTCTGCTCTGCTGCCGGCTTCCCGCAGCCTGCGTGCCTGCTGCCGGCCCTGTGCTGCCACTGCTCGCAGGGCCCCGCTCTCCTCTGCCAACAGATGCCACTTCTGTCTCCTGAGGTGTTGGGCTGGAAGCTGTCTCTGTGAGAAGCCAGGCAGAGCCATGCTCAGCGAAGGACAGGTTATCTGGGGGACAGGTACAGAATGCAAACTTCTGCTGTAAGGGCAACACTCCTGAGCTTGCCTGCAAGTCACTGGAAAACCACCCTTTTCCTGGCAGAGCTCTCCCTAGGCAGGTTTTCTGTATCTCTTTAAAATCTGTTTAGTTGCTCACTACTGAATGTGTGGGAATGTGGCCTAAGGCTATGAATACTGTGGTGCTCAAACTGATTTTAGATGTGTGTGTGGGATTCCCCCAAAGCTGGCTGTCACTGCTCCTTCAGTGCAGTAGCTGAACCTGTGTGAAGGAACGCTGTCTTGCAGAGGAGCTGACTTTGGCAGTGAGGTCAGGATTCTCCCCACTGTATCGTGCAGTTTTTAACCAAACATTTGCAATAGACTGTTCATGTCCTGTTATAACTATAGCTTGTCTGTACCCTAAACCAAGTAATAAGTGGTTTTAATCATGACATTAGCAGGACATAAGTTTCCTGGTTGTATTTCTTACTCATGCTGGAAAAGCCCTTGTATTTCTTGCCCACATTTTCTTGTCTTATTGATTTTCTTTTTTTGGAGGAGTCAGCTTACAGTTTGGAGCATCAGTCTTTCTAGAAATTTTACATGTATGTAGAGTCAGGGGCAGAAGAGAAAAACATAGCTGTACACTACCTATACAATATTTGGGGGGTTTTTGGAAGGATCTYCTGACAACCTCTTTTACAAGAATTTAGCTCCATGGTAATTCTGTATGATCTTAGGCAGCCAAGCAGACTCAGTGCAATTAATAATTGT
Organism: Amblyornis subalaris; assembly: GCA_018881555.1. NCBI lineage: Eukaryota > Metazoa > Chordata > Aves > Passeriformes > Ptilonorhynchidae > Amblyornis > Amblyornis subalaris. The sequence goes on from JACAXG010000003.1 coordinate 2,803,579, forward strand.
TAGGCAGATAAAAAACAGAGGGGCGCAGAGAACAAGAGTTGCACCCATTGACAACCTTTTGTTTTCAACAGGTTCCACTGTTTTAAATTGTTCTTCTGGGGTGTTCAGGAGCACTGGTGTTGCCATGCTGATTTCAACCATCATTTCAGCTTTTCAAAGTGGCTGTTATTGGTAGTTTCAGGGTAAATCCCTAAAGCATGGTCTTCTTCAGTAGATACCTGCACAGTGGTGCAATTTTGCGTTTGGAAGGAGAAATTCTTTCGCTGCCATAACAAGCTGTTTGGCATAAAAGTACAAGTTTGCCTCCAGTATGTGTATGTGTAAAATACTACAGCCTGTGTAGGAAAAATATTCTGTTTCTTTTCTCCTCACAGAGTAATATTAGGGATAAGAACTGAATTAAAGCTTACTTTCTTTCACAGAATTCCTCTGAGAGAGAAGACTGTAATAATGATGAGCCCCCTAGGAAGATCATTCCTGAGAAGAATTCACTTAGACAGGTATGTGATCAGTCTCTTTAAAAATGCAATAAAACTTTCTAGCTGTTTGAATCCTTAAATGCTTCTGGAAGCTGAAGTCTGGCTTGTGCTCATGGAAATCCTTTCTTTTCTTCTCTGAAGTCTGAGCAAGTCACATTGCACCCAGGAAAATCAGACACAGAGATTTAGCTTTCAGGGGAGTTTGATGACTCTGAAGAAATATATGCTTCAGTATAGTTCAGTCAGCTGTGACTCTGGTTTTACCTTTCTTCRTTTGGTGTTCATCAAGACCTCTTCAGGCCTTTCTTCTGTAATTGTTCCTGTCTTGTTTGTGGTATACTTTGCCTTGCCTCAGATCAAGAGTCTCAAAATGTTCTACGACAATTAAGCTTTTTATTGCCCTTGAAGGTAAATTTTCTTGGAGGTGATATCCAGGTTAATAACCTGAAAAATGACCTGTTCTTGTTTCTTTTACATTCATATAAATTACTAATGGGTAAAAAGGAGAAAGGATGGTCTAATAAAACATTATTTCTTTGTCCTTTATATATAGTAAAGCAAATTTCCTACCAATTCAAAAGAAACCATTTTTTTTAATCCCCATGGCCAACAAAGGGAGTCTGGCATGTGCTTTCTGGGGAATTTAAGTTGGATTTAGTGATTTCCGATCTATTTTCACCTTGGTCATTCTCCCCGTTACAACCTTCAGGCAGCAGAAACAAAATTATGTCCATGCCTTAGCTGCCTGAGGTTGCTGCCTGGTGTATCAGAGTGAAACCATTGGTGAATGTGACTTAAGTGAATACCCCAGGCCACACAGTGCAACAGCTGAGGAATTGTTACATTTCCTTCTGCATCTCAGCCACAGGACCAGCAGTCTCAGGCAGAGGAATAGGATGGCACAACACTGCCCCACATCTGCTCTTTCCAAAAGAAGTTGTGGRTCAGAACCATAGCAAAGGAAGAAGTATCTTTTTGATATAGTGCACTTGTGCTTAGAGTTGTTGGGTTTGGGCTGGGGTTTTTTTGGTTTTGTTTTGTATTTTAACAGTGTATTGTGTTAAGAGCGTTTGATTTTGTGGAAGTAGGTGTCATGTGAAGGACTATGTGTGGCTAAGACAGGTCCATCTAACAGGTGGAGCCCATATAAGTCTTTTAGGCAATATGCTGGCATAATGACTGAGGTCCCATATATAGCTGAGCAAGATTACCTTGCAGAATTGATTAAATATGTTAGATCAAACTTGAAATATTTCTGGCATTCAACAACAAATGAGAGCTGGAGGCAGAGGGCAAAGCTACTAGGTCCCTACTGTGTATCCCCAGGATAGCCAACAAGGTCCCCAGCATGCCATAAAATCAGGATTTTTTCATCTTAGTGGTATATAATTGATGGCAAGCCTTCAGGTTCAGCAAGAAAAGGTATATGTCTCTTCTCCAAGAAAAGATTCACAAAAAGAGATGTTAATTAAAAAGGAACATGARTTACTTTTTTTGAGGAGACAGATGGTTACAAGCTCTATTATACAGATGAGGTACATACAGTTTCTTGAGTTGGGTTTCCTTTCTGTTATATTTCAGTTTGCGGAAGTATTCTTAGTGTCCAGGGAAAGCTGTCTTTTCCCACAGGCCCACAATTGATCATCATCAAGTGGATATCAGGAATACAACTGAAAAACCACTTGTAGTGTCCTAAAATTTCATATTGGAAATAATTCACATGGACATTGTTTACATTGAAGATGGTTAGCTGTGTTTCACAATATTGTTGAGACATTGTATCAGTCTCCATCTTTCTGTGCAATCTTTATAGTGACAGATCCAGGACAAAATCCTAGGGTCTTCTGATTGCTGTCTGGGGCCTTTTGTGTTGAGAACAGTCTTTGTAGATAAGTTCAAGATGTAGTCTTAGTCTTAAAGCAAGTGCCCTCTTGTCTAGATGATACAGGCCCATGACTGTGTGCCTGTTACAGAGGGAATTCTGGTTCTTTACATAGACATAAATAAAGCTGTCTGAGCATATTGAAAGCTCCAATTGCTCCTCTCCACTATTAGCAATGGACAGGAGCAGTGGAGAGTTTTCCAGCTCTTATTCCAGAAGTCAGACACATCTGTAGCCATTTGCCTAAAAACTCAGAATCAATGAGTAATACCTACTGGAAAGATCTGCATCTCCTACAGGGAGGTATGCAGAGTGGCTGCCGTGTCTTACATCTATCTATACTTTGGAGAACCAAAAATATGTGACCTGTGAATGTTGTCGAAGCAGTAATACACAAAAAATGCTTTCCATTTTAGTGGAAAGATGCTAACTTGGTAAATATTATGTGAACAGTTTTGTATTTTCTGTTCCTCCCTTAAGACTCCCTTCATATTTCATTATTGGGGAACATGGACCTACATGCACAGTGAAATTGAGTGTATGTGGGTAGAAGAGAACTCTGTTTATTTAAATGGTCTTTCCAGTGAAAGTATCCACATATTTAGTACTTTTTAATTAGTCTTAGAAAATTAATGAAATGCATCAGACCACTTCAGGGGAAGTATGATGTCTTGACATGTTCAGCTGCTAACAAGTTTAAGTAAAGGTGCATTTCCTTTTCTTGCCTTGTTTGCGGTGCTGTTATGCAGCCTTAGCCATAAATGTTTTCTCAGGTGGGTTTGTGGAACAGACATACCAGGAGGTGGAGGTATTAAGGAGATGTAATGGTTACTTAAGCATCTGAAGGGGCTGTGTGCAGGGGCTGAAGACCCCCATTGCTCAGTGCTATGGAACTCTTAACAGGAGCAGTATCATTTTGCTGTTGATTAAAATGGTTTGTGGAGAAGGGTGTCTTGAGAAGTCTCAACAAGTGGAGCTGTGTCCTTGAATTGCTGGAAGTGGAAGGCACGGCCACTGTTGGGTGCATGTGGGGGCAGCAAGGCAGAAGAGATTAACACTGGAAAACAGAAAAAGGCAATGAACTTGACACTGTTAGCTGGAACAGTGAAAAGATCTAAGCTGTGACAGACTTTGGAATATGGATGCAAACGTTCAGTTTTTGTTGAGTGCTTGATCTGACAAAATTAAATTTTGAAAGGGTAAACAGAAAATCATAGTATGAAAACAGACCAAAAAAACCGAATGACAAGTGGCAAAAGTTTCTGGCAACTTTATTTAAGCTAACAAACGAATTTTCACACTGCAAAGTTATAAATTAATTTTAATAGGCTGATCCAGATGGTCCATTTGGAAAATGGATAGCTTGATCTGTTGAAAATTAAACTAAATTTATCTCTCTCATACTTCAAACTGAAGTAAGCGTGAGAAGAGTGCCCATTAAGTCCAGCTCATACAGATGGACCGGCAGGTCACACATGGGACTAATCTGATTCATTTTAAAAATAAATGCATGAGTTATTGAATCAGGTTCCTGTTTCAAGCCCTGCATGTGAGCGTGTGTGTGTGCTGCCCTTTCAAAGGGACTCACAAATGCTTCACTGCGTTTTTAACCTGTGTGTTTCCATTTTAATTCAACTTCCTTGCCAAAAAACATAATTAGTTTTCAGTGCCTATCATTTAGTGTTAGACCCAAACACTAGATTGATTAGGTCGGCCATTTGTTATTTTAAGGGCTATGTCTCCATCCTTCATTTATGAAGAACATGAGCTCAATAGTCTTGGGGAGAGAGCCGGCCTTTAGAAACTGGGAAGGGGAAGCTCTCTGGGGGCCCCTCCAGCCTTTTAGCTTCTGGGTGTTTTTAACAGAGCCATGAATGCAGATTTGTAAATTTATTGCAGTGCCATCTGGTTTTTTTGCAGGAACCGTATTATTGTTGGCTCGTATCTGTCTATTGTGGTGGTCACTCCCTGGGAGCTTGCCCTCATAGTCCTGAAGAAAGTGATGAATAGTGGGGGTCAACATGAATAGGTCACAGGGCAGCTGTCCAGGGCTGCCCTGAACTTGATTACCCCGCTGGTTTTTAAAGAAGACGGGCACAATGCAGGTTGTTTAAAACCCTCCCTCCCTTCTCTTCAGTGCAGCAATAATGAAGTGCCTTTTGCTGCTGTGGTTCATCTGTGGGCGAAGGTGCCTTGTGGGGAAAAGCTGGCAGCAGCGAGGCTGCCACAGTGTACCTCCTGCAAACCTCACATTGGACTCTGCTGTCTTTCTGCAAGCTTCCAGATGGAAGTCCGGGGGAAAAAAATCCCTGTCTGTTACCCCATTCAGACAAGCCCCTTAGCAGTTTCAAGACTTTTCCCTCTTATGATTTTGGAACAGAATATTGCCTCAATTCACTCTTACAGATTTGAGATGATTTTCTAAAATTACATGTAGCACCTAAAACATGCTCTGGGCGCTATTTCAAAGTTAAAATAGGCACAGTCTGATCTTAAGAGTTTAAAGCCAATACTCAAGAAAACCGTGAGAAGCAGAAAAGCAGTTGAAGAAGGTAGAGCAAAGGGAAAACAAGAAGTAGCAACTGTTAGCAGTTTACGTTCAGCTGGCAGCCTGATCCTGCTGCTTAGGGCCCCTCTCCAGGCATATTTCTCCTCTGCAAAAGTGTTTCTGCCGTGCAAAGTTGAAGCCCTCTTTTTGACTGGTGAGGAAGGCTGCATGGTGGGGAGGAACAGAGGGCCCTTCAGCCCCCTCCATCCCTCTGGGGAAGATGCTGCAGTTCAAATTTGCCTTCTGTTGGAGAGCTGGCCGAGGCAGGGCAGTCCTAGTCTATAAAGTTATCCTGGTTACCTCATCTATTACACAATTAACACTTGCTAGTAAGGAGCTGCTGATTGAAAAGCCCTCTAAAATTTCTAGAGGTATACTCTTAGTCTTACTTGCAAGATAATTCTTTCTTTTTAAATTTTTTTCTCTTTATTCTCGAAAAACAACAAAATAATTTCCATTCCTTTGTGACACTTACTGCATGTTATAAAGCTCGCCAAAGCGGGATGTGCTGGAGTCTAAGTTACAATGGGAATGCTGCCTTGTGGCGGAAAGGCCACTGGGCTCTTTCAGCATTAGTGCTAATAGGAATCTGTCACCCTGCCGCATTGCTGCATTCCTCTGTAATTGAGTAAATTGCAAGTGTTGTCTGCTCCCCCCTGCCCTTTGTGTCCATGTCCACTTACCATCCGAAGAACGTGGGCAGTGATAAATAAAGCACTGAACAGGGCTCTCAGCTCTTTGAAAGCAGCGTGTTGCCAGCCCCCTAGTTATATTTCTTTAAGTGTTTATGTTTTTCTGTATTCTTTCTCTTGTGTGGCTGGAACCCTGGGGATCCAAAGCCATGAGAGAGGCCAAGAAGCTAACAAAAGTAGCTGTCCCCTTGTTAGCTTGTTCTTTTCTTCTTTAAAAAACAAGATGAAAACCATCTGGCTCAGGGCAGTACATTTTCCTCCCCCATGCACCTCTATAGATGAAGAGTTTCACCTGCAGTGAGGGTTTACATTGATTAGGGAGGGAGCAGTAATTCAAGCCTCCATCCACTTCAGGGGTACTTTGCAGTCTTTAAAGGTGCTGACCCATTGAGTTAAACTGTCAAGGGAGGATAAAAAAGGATCTTCATCCCGGGAGGTAACAGCTGCCAGGTTTTCAACACCTTGCACGCTGCTGGAAAAATGTCACAAATTGTCAATGGAAAGAAAAATCACTTGGCTGCCATCTTCCCTTAATGATGTGCCTTATAAAATGAAAGATTTAAGGGTTTAAAAATCAGCAAGTAGCTGTCAGGGAAAAAAAAATCCTGGGGGATTTTGAACAATGAGCCCAACAAGATGTATCCTAAAAGACTGCAAATAATGCATCCAAGTTAGAATAACAGGGTCTGACTGCGATGACCATGGTTATGTCTGCACAGTGGGACAAGAGGGAAGTGAAAGCAGCAGCATAGAAGTCTACCATTACCATGCCTGCATTTAAATAAAAGCAGAAAAAGTAGTCTGATTCATAAGCCAGTGAACTGCAAGAAGACATACTGTATTTCTGCTCTTTTGAGGACAATTTGTTTTCAAGCAGCTACCAGATGGCTAAATACCACGGCATTTCCTTTTTCTTTTTTTTTCTTCTTTTCTTTAACAAGAGATCTAGTTTGCCTTGCTCTTTGTTTTTGTTTGTTTTAATGCTTTTACATAGCTGAACAATCCTGTAGTGTTGGGCATTGTGGCATACTCCTTTTTGTGTTTCCCCCCTTGTGCATTGATGGATGAGGTAAAAAACATCTTCAGCTTTAATGTAATTTCAGGTAACAAGCATATTGGACTAAGGCTTTTTGTTTGCATTGTCTTGAGGTTTTCTGTTTAAGGGGCCTTTTTTTTTTATGTTTGTTTTAGGTAAGTAATTTTAGTTGTAGTGGGTAATTAGAAGGTACACACAGCCAAGGGAGCTTTGTTATGGTAATTGCTCAAGAAAACCCACTCCCCAACTACCATTGCCATGTGTTGAGACACGTCTTCCCTCTAGTGGCAATATTAAGGACTCTGGCTTTCACAGTCGGCAAGGTGTAATTGCAATATGACAAACTGTGCTTTAGGGAAAAGCCTGTAAATGATCTAGTTTTTTGTTTGGCTAGTCTTTATTTTGTCTTACGACTTGCTGTGGAGACTATTCTTCCTAAGGCTGGGCTAGGGATAACAAAAATTTCATCTCAAGAAAATAGTAGAGGCAGATCCTGGGTGTAATGTCTTACAGCTTGACTTAATTCTAGTCGTATTTTTAATTACCTGTTTATAAAAACGTTTTTAAATTTGTTAAGAATACTTAATTCTTTCAGAAGAAGCACCTCATTTGAAATAAATAAATAAATTGCATTTCTTTTAAATAGTCCATGTGAAAGACCTTTAAAGGGTAATTAGTGCAAGTCTCTTAAGACTCTAAATAAGATGAAAGTGATCTTTCCAAATCTGCTGGAGTGATTTGTTTATATAACTTCCCACTTCTGCTGAAGTCTTCTGAGTCTAATAACTTTTTTTCTAACCGTTTGGCAATTTGTGCTTAGCTACAAAAGCCCTTGTTCAAAAAGAACAGTTTAATAATCTTTTCCCTGAAAATGACTTGAAGGGAGGGTATGGGTTTTGTCTTTTTGCTGTGTTTTTATTAGTGTTATCTTTCTCTGATAAATCATGTAATTACTAACTATTGGGGGGGGAAATCTTATTGAACTCCTGGGTTGCAGCTTCTATTAAAAAGTGGAGCTTTGTTCAGGGACTGGGGATTCTTGGAATGAATGGCCAAAGAAATGGATTTCAGTTGGCAAAAAAGCTGCACACACATGGAGTTCTGCCTGGGGTTCGAGGCTTCGGATTGGCACTCAGCATTTGTCCAGAGCTGCACAGACAAGAGTACAAATGTTTATGTGTTTGTGTCAAAGAGCAGGACCATACTTTCTTTAAAAAGAAAAATGTAACCGAAGACACTTACGGAATGAGATCGGATACAGCTCTATCTTTAGTGAACCATAGTCTAGCGCCTCTGTGGCATTTTAAGCCTTTGGCTGAGAGTGAATACAGCTTTGTGGTTCCCTTGCTTCTGACATGATTTGGTGCTCCCATATATTTGTAGGTTTCTTTTTTTCTTTCATTAGAGTTTGTTTGGCTATAGGGCTGCTTAACACTCTTCTCAAACGGCTTTTGCAAGGTTAAAGGGATGCAGCTTGGTAACAAGTTTGTGTCATTTTAAATATATACCTCCTAGTAAATAAGGAGGAGTCTTGCAATCAATCCCTTTTAGTGTGTTATATGTTTCACCTGACAACTAAACCCTCTATTGATTAACCATTACTTTGTTAGATAATCTCGTGTCATTGAAGCCACTGTAAAAATTAAACTCTTTAAAATGTTTTACCCTAGCAGCAGTGCGAAAATTGAAAACTTGTTCAGAATTACAGCCAGCTTCCACAAAGAGGGTAGTTTTCAACAAACTGGTTTATGTTTGCATGCTTTATATGCAATATAAAAACATATTAAAGCACTCCAACGCAAAGCTATCTGCCTGTGGCGTTGAACCAGGCTACCATTTCAGAATACTTTTCCTTGATGAAGAAACCTCTTATTTTGATGAAAGGTAAGGAGAAACTTGAACAGTTTTGGTGCAGATTAGATGAGRTATGTAAAAGGGTCAAGCTTTAAAGGTGAACTTGGAGGCTTTTCTGAGGCTTAGTTGTGGCTTTGATTTTCCTGCTTTTCTTCCAGGTTAGTCCATGTTCCCCTGGGCATTCGAATGAATGAAAGGAGGTACTCTTATGTTGCAGTGTAGCATTAGACACTATCAAATGTTTTACCTGACATAAGGGTCTCTGGATTATTACTTGATGATATGACATTAATTCTGCTTTCAGAGTTCACTAGTCTATTCACTAGGTCTATTCAGTAGTAACTATTAGTGTATGAACATTATCAGATGAAACCAAAGCCATTTTGTGTCTCACAGTAGCCAGTAACTGCTGCCTGCAAAAAACCATTAAGAGACTACCATATAGTACTGCCTTCACAATATATTCTCCAAGCTTCTTACAACTTGGCCTCACATGAGCCAGATGCAGCTTCTTTGTAACATTGTCAATACATTTCCAGTGAGACCTATTAAGTAGAGTGACATTACCTCTTTTTCCCCTGGACTTCAAGAGAGTACTAGGTTTTCTGCATTTTGCTTTCAAGCCTTTAAAATATGTTGTAGAACATATTTGTGAATCTTGTTTGCCCTCTTTATTCATCCCACAAGGCTAATAAGGCATTCTTCTGTGAGAACGTGAAAATAAGACGACCTTTGTAACTTTGCGAAGACACTAATGTATGTTGAACTGAAGAGCTCTTTTTGTTTTATTCTCAAATGTGCATCCTGATGTGTTGAATACATGATATATACTCCTTTTAGTTTTCTCTTTTTTCCTATTACTTCTGTTGAGAAACGAAGAGCTGATGAAGGACTAAATGGTCGTCTGGTAATTTGGCACATACCTAAATCCTTATGTAATAAAGTTGCTTTTACTGTGAGAACCCATTTTTACACAGTAAGTTCTTCTCTCCTTCTGTGACTGAAAAGGTTGGGAAGGAGGAGTTCTTTGGCATGTTGTCAAAGGGCAGAGAGGTATTGGTAGCATAGGAATGCCCAGGTTAGTCAGACGCAGAGTCTGCTCATCTGCTGCCAACTCCAGCACTGTCAGTGGAAGGTGCTGTTGAATTAGAGCAAACGAGTCTGGCCTCTTTTGGTACTCCGTTGCCCTCCTGCTCCTGCAGCATCTACTGCTGTTGCACTTGGGATGTCTGGGGGATATCTGTGCTGAGTACTCTGTGGACATGCTGTCCATGAGTTCATTTCGTTCCTTTTTCCGTTTCTGATGTTATTTCTCTGCATGATGTCCTGGAGCAGCAAGGTCTAGAAGTTCACTGCCTGCTGTGTGAAGAAGTGTTTCATTTTATCTTCTTTAAATTTATGCTATACTAGTTCCATCAAATGTCACTAGTCCTGATACTGTGGGATTTGATGAACAAGTTATGCTGGAAGCTCAGTTGGTGCTGTTTTCACTGACGTAATGTGTGGATGAAAGTAATAAAAATTAAGCAATACACTGGAATAATTATTTGTATCTGCATTATGACATGCACATAAATTTTCAGTAGTGCATGGTGAGTTTATTCTCAGAAAGTGCTGGCATCTTTAGGTTTAGCATTTAGTATTTCACATTGTGTATTTGGATTGTCTACTCTTTCCCATTTGTAAATGTGAGAGAAAGCCTGTTGTAAGCCCAGCTTTTAAAAAGCTGGCGTGCAACCAAGGTTTGTGCATACCTGTCTTGGGAGGAAAAAGACTGACAAGATCTGAGTTTATGGTTCAGTTCATGGAGCCACAGGCTTCCTTGTTGCTTTCAGTAAATGTTTTTGTGGCTGAGCTTTTGATCTGCAAAGTGGAGTTAGTAGTAGCTTTCCTCAAGTCAGGGCTCCTCATAAAGTTTACAGTACGTAGCAGGCAAGTTGTACAGAAATACTGCATCTGGAATTTTAGGAATTAAATTGCAAATGAAAGAAATCCCAGATTTTCAATAAATGGGTTAAATTACACAAATGTAAATACTGAACAAAGAATCTTATCAACTCTTCATGGTTTTTCACCTTCACAATCTGGTTGAATTTAACTAATACCATGCCTGTAAAATGAAGTTTGCATTCTATTGTCTGAATGTCAGTGCAAAGCAGATGGTGTCAACATTTTGTCTATCAGTTGGGCTGCTACATCAAAGCCCCAGTTTATAATAGTTTATGCCATTCTGATCCTTCTTCTGAGGAGAAAGTTCTGTGCATACCAGGGTGATGGTTTTATGACATTGGCAAATATTTGCAAGAGACTAAGTTGAGTCCATCAGACTTCTGTTTGCTTGTGGCCTAATCCGGTTTGAATCTGAGCCTCCCCTGCTGAAAGATGCACTTTGTTCGTCTGCATGGCACCTTGACAGAATTCATGTGTTTGAATTTTTCGGTTTCTCTTTCTGTGTCCAGAGTTAGAAATTGCTTGCTGGCTGCTAGTCACAGCAGATATCAATGTTGTGACATGTAAGGAGAACTGCTGAAGCCAGGATATTCTGCATTCCTGTCTGTCGCTGGTTGTTTTCTGGTTAGAGAGCTCACTGAGAAATAAAACATGAACTGCTAAAGCAGTGGAGAAGATAGGGTTTCCGTGCTCGTGTTTGTTTCTATTTCATGATGAAGTTTAAAGGGACTCTGTAAATAGGTAAGGCGGAAAGGACTGTGATGTCCTGAATTTCTCCAAGAATGTCTGTACTGTGCTGGTCCAGTACAGATCCAGCTGAGCCGGTGTACTGATTTCCCATGGTGGGCAGTAAGGAATGTTTYAAGGATCTTAGCTGAACGTTATTCAACTGATTGTGAACACTCAGTTCCCATCAGTTGGTGCTTACTTGAGCTGGGGGCTGTTGGGAATATTGGCTTTGCGGACGCATCTCCAATCGCTCAGCATAACCCCCTTTTAATCACTTTGCATTCCTTCCTCTGACATCCTTTGCCTTGTGTTCTTCTGCTGGTTTTTGTGTTGCTGCTGACTACATCTTGCACAGTCAGGCCTCTGGCCAAGGGGCAAAAAGGGGAGATTGTTTTTTGATGCTTGGTGCTGGGGGAATCTGGCTCTGGTGATGTAGCTTTAGAGCAGAGGTAAAGGCTTAGGAGCCATTAGCATGCCAGTGTTGTCCACAGGTTTTGTAATCTGTAGCAGGTTTGGGGTTGAACTAGTTTCAAATCCAACAAATGGAAATATGTAGCAAGCCCTGAAAAAAGATCTTCAGAGCTTGCCAGTGACTGTTACAGGGAGAGAACTGGCAAGCAGCTCACTACAAGTCTTCGTGCTTAAGGCAATCTTAAAAATATAGTGAATGTTAGTATGTTTTACTTAGTGCTCTTGAAAATGCCTTTGTAACAAGTTTAATTCATTCTCTTTCAGCATCTTTCTTGGGTTTTCCCCACACAACTATTGGAGATAGCAACATCTTCTCTGTGGTCCACTTAATACTCTTGCAACAAAGCAAGTTTGTGCTTGCTTTTGAGCTGCTACTTTTGCATGGAAGCATTTTTCTGTAAATRGTGGCAGATGTATTAATCCCATGCTGAAGTTCTTAGGTACAAAGGTGGTGGGGGTGGGGGGGACAGCATCCATTAGAAATTCCTGAGTTCTTCAGGCATACCAGTTGCAACAGCCAAGTCAACCAAAGTATAATTTTAAGCCTGCTTCATAAGTATTGTTCATACACTTCCCTTAAAAGGGGAAGAGCCTATGAGCGATGTGTTCTGCAAAGACTCTGAAGTCTGCAGCCCCAGCTGCGAGTCACTTGGGCAGGACAGCATTAAAGAAAAAAGGCATTCTACTTTAAAAATAAAGAAAGATTTCCAAAACTGAGAAGATAAAATGGAAGATCAATGAAATGTGGTCTGCATTTGCTCCTTTCTGATTATAACCTTCATACTGCCCCCATGTATTTTACCTGATAAAGTCAGATGTTTATCCACATTTGATATATGCTTTGATAACTAGTGTCTAGAAATCACCTTGCTTTAGTTCAATTATGCAGCATTTTGTGAAAGAACAAACAACTGAGATATTTGTCCTTTTTCAAAGGAACAGAGAAGAAAAATCTTTTTCTATTTCAGTACTCTAAAATTGTACATAGCTTCTCAGAGAACGTGCATGCCCTGAACAGAGACTTTTACTGTAAACTAGTTTATTTTGGTTTGAAACATTTACATCGTAGAAAAAGGAAATGTAGTAGAGTTAGTGTAGGTTCCTATGCCAAAAATGTGGTGCCTGAAAGAAAATCATGTTCTTCTATTCATAACCATTTTAATCTTTCTGCAGACCTACAACAGCTGTGCCAGACTGTGCTTAAACCAGGAAACAGTATGTCTAGGAAGCACTGCTATGAAGACTGAAAATTGTGTGGCCAAAGTAAGTAACAGAACAGCTTTGGTTTTGACGGTTTTTTTTAACAAATTGTTCATTGTTAATCAAAGAAAAATTCTTGTTAAAAATTCCAGTTAGGAAAAATTATTTAAACAAAAAGCAAGTATTTTGGGTAGGGTTTTCTGTCGTGTAGAGATTTCAGACTTGCTGTTTTTCTCTGCTGGAAATGATTACTTGAGTCCTGGGCTATCTAGGATTGAAGGCTTCATTCTGTTCTACAAGTAATAGGCTTTTCCAGTGGGATGACCTATGCCGGCCATGTAATTAACTGTGGCAACTTCAAATGATAAATGTCCAGATACATATTAGAAATACTGCACGAGAGCTCTTTGTATCATGCTTCTCTTTCTTAGCTATCAGAAGGGGGGTGCAAAAAGAAAATTAAATTTTCAGATAAAATACAGTGAATGCTGTAGTTAAAGGAAAGGGAAGAGGGAGATACTACAGTCAGAATGGTAAGAAAATGAATTTATTAGCCTGTCACAGAAAAGTAATTTCTTAAGAATTGAGGTAGATGTGATTGGAAAAGATGAGGTGCCATTAGCCACCCTCTTTTCTTAGAATTCAGAGTAAAACAATGTACAGCTTGGGCTGTTTGTGAATGGAGGACATTTGAACCATGATGATGTGTGGAAAGGCTGTGTGAAGGATGCATTTAGCCTTGTGTAAGCTTTGTATTTCCACTGAAAGGAAGTTTAGAATGGGCATGCAGGACAGATCAGTGCATGCAACCATCTGTTACTGAAACCAGCTGGCATTTTGTTGCTCCTCTGTCACCACAAACCTGACCACTCAGAAGCCTGTTTTCTCTTCAGTTATTTATTCCTTGATCTTCTTGAAGTCCATTTTTTTCATACTTTGATGGTTAAAGGTGCCTTGTCCCTTCAGGGGCCACTTTTGTATTGACCTTTAAGATAATTTCCCAGCTAAACCTTTGCTGGGGTTTTGCTGGTGAAATTTGGATGTCCCATTACTTTTGACTCATGTTGGGAAATTGGCTATCATAAAAGTTTGTCATGGTGCATGCAGGTGGCTTAGGACTCATAAGCTGTGGTTGACTTGCCAGTTACCTTCCACTGGAGAAGCACTTCTGAGAGAAGCTCCGAGTCTTGGTACAAAGTCCTGGGACAAAGCTTAGTACCGGCACTTCTATTCTTCAGATGATTGGTGTTGCACAGTGCTTCCTAAGGTGCTTTGTCATACAGAGTGGGTGAAACTCTTTGAGCAGAGCAGCTCTGGCTGAGTCGTCTCATCRCAGGCATCATCCCAATGCCATAAAGCAACTCACAGCAAGCTCACTGGAGTAAACCCATTCAACCCCATGTGCTCTACAGTGTCTTGTTTGACCTGATTGCCTCCCTAAGGAGCAAGTGTGTGCAAGAAGTACAGCTAATTTAAGTGGTGCCTCTTTTAAATGAAATTACGTACTTTAACATCTTCATGCCCTAAATAATAAGCTCTTCTAAAGTTATGTTTTCAGTGGGTTTATGGTGAGGGCGTGGGTAGGGCTCAAGGCAGGAAGAGCAAGACTTGTTTCATGCTGTTGAGGATGAATTTGAACCATCACCCTGGAGATAAAAAAGTGTATGTTTTTTAAGTATCGTGTCTCGGTGTGCTGTAGGGCACTATATGCGTATGTATACTCTAGAACAGTCTGCCATCATATATATGTATGAAAAACCATATATAAACATGTATAYAGGCATACATACATGCACATATGTGTATGTGAATATATATATATATTTCTCTAAAAAGCCATAAGGACTTTTCTGGGGATATAATTCTAGTATTGGTTTGCCTGGCTGTTGTACTCCTTTCCTTTGCCTTCCTAGCTACAAACCAAATGAAATGGGTTCTAAGAAGGCTTGTCTTTCAAATTCCAGAAGTGTCGAAGCATTTATAAATCCAGCTATCTAAATGCAGATGGCTCAGTGATACCATAGGCAAATGGCACAGCTGTTAAATATTCCCTAGGTGAAGGGCTTAAATGGGATTTAGGGAGTTCAGAGGCCTTCTCCAAGCCACATGCACATGGCGAGTTTTATCCTCCATGATTGATGTATTTTATAGGGTTGGACTTTAAAATATTTTGTCAGGAAGGTGAATACTGGAAAGTGCGGCAATTTTCATTATCTGCAGCACTTTTTGAAACATATTGTAAGGGGTTCCATTTTTTTTCTATAAACTTGAAACACAAAAAAGATTACTTTGGAAATCGTGATTAACTTTTTCTGATACTGCAGAACGGTATCAGCCCTTACTGGGAACCACAGTCTGCGCTATCACCTGCTTGTCAGATGTGTCAGCCAGTCTGCAAGAGACGATGGTTTTTCTGAAAACTAAACTTCTGATTATGCACCTAGTTGCACAAAAGAAAATTGTGCTCTGTTAAGACTGTATTAATGGCATTTACTGATCGTGTGCTTGATGTTGCTAAAAGTTGGTTCAAAGAATGAAATGCAGTTTCCCTTGAGGGCACGCACATCAATATTGAGGTATCTTTTCTCAGACTTGGAGCACTGTCCATCCATTAAACTCCCTTGTGAATGAGTGCTTCTGTAGAGGACATCCAGTGTAAGCTACAAACCTAACAACTGGTGTTTTTCCTAAAATAGAAGGGGGGAAAGTATACATTCAACAGATACACATATTCAGGTATGGAAAGCAGCATAGGGCCACAGTATTTTGATCACTCAAGGAAGTTTGTGTTTGTTAGGAAACCTTGTCTGTGTGGCTTTGTATACAGTGTCATGCTGCCTGTGCAGCCAGGTGCTCAGTGGCTTTTGCAAACCTATGAATTAACTAGTTTTATTCAGATATTTTAAAATAAAGCTAGAATATCATGTTCTGATGAATCTTTGTGTCTTGTTCTTAGCTCTTCTTTTCTGGTATTTGTCCTCTGAAACTCCATTGATAGGACTTGGTCAAATTTGGATAGAAGCGAATAAGGAGCAGTAGAASTTGTTTCAGAAAGTGTGTGCATGTTTTAACTGAAGAGGTGGGATCTTAAATTAAAAATTATACATTGTGATGGACAGATGTCACAAGTGTAATCTGTAACATAATTTCTCTCCCATCTGCAGGAGTTTTTCTGTTATTTTTTGGCATCTTTTGCCCATTGCCTTTGAATGATCAATAAGTCTGATGTATGTTCAAGCTAATGTTTGTTAAAAGGAAATGCAATCTCTAATTGTGTCTTTACATGTGTATGTATATACACAGGCATATATACAAAAACTCCTCCTGTTTATCTCTTTAGAAACCAAAAAATCTTTTCAAGAGGATTTCTTTTTATGATACTACTGGTGTGCAACCACAAGTGGACAACTTTCTTAGGAATTGGTGCTAGGTGCTTAAATAAAGTAGAAATGTAGTAGCTTATAAATAAAGTATAAATAAAGTAGCATGAACCTGAGCTCCAAGGACAGGGTGTTTGATTTTAATGAGGCTTATTGAAATCTGGCCAAATGAGCATCTGTTCCTATTGTTTGTTCCATATTTTGTAAGCCAGTATCTTCAGGCAGATAATGGTGTTGGTGTGTGCTTCATCGTCAATTAGAGAGGGACATAGTTAAAAGTCCCCTGGCATCTGGTATGTCACTAGGATTCTTTTGATGCTCCTGGGTGTGCAAACAAGTTTCTCTTCTGTTCTCTACCCAGGAACACTTTCTGTGGTGACCTTCACACTTTATATTTGATATGTGGTGAGGGATGCTGTGGTGTATCTCCAGTCTCCTTGGCCAAGTCTTTGCTTGGATGGATTATAACATAGTTCTGTTTTCAAACAGAGGTCTTACTTTTTCACCCTTTCATAATGTGGGCTGTGTTAGGTTTGAGTTTTGCTGTTTGCTTCAAGTCTGTTAGATTTTGCATTTCCCTGGATCATGGAAATATCCTTTTGATTCTGAGTGCTCTTTTCTTTCCCAACAAGAGATTGGTGTATAACTGATCCCAGAGTTCTACAGTCAACACCCATTTCCTGCATTCTTTAGTTACGTCTGTTTATTAACTCCTGGAGTCAGTTCCAGTTCATCTGTATCTTCTGTACAAAGGAGTGYTCTCAGTTTCGTTTTGCACATTGAGTTCTTTCCTACTTGTGCCAGAGACAGGCACCCTATGGCATCCCCGCCAAAGGCAGCACTGATGAGACACCCTTGAAATAGTATGCAGCATCTCCAGGTTTCTGCTTAGGTTCTCTGCTTCTCTTCTGAACTCAGCGGCAGCTGGGAGAGGTTTTCTGCCTCTGTCTTTGATCTAAGTAAAATTGGAGGAAAAAAAATATAGTCATGCACACCACCCTTGAAAAATCAGACTTCTGCTTCATGCCACTGCTTGCTACTCACGTGTGATAACTGGTCTTGCTTTTTGAGGTCCTGGCAAACCAAGGAGCTGGCTTCTCAGAGTCTTTTAAGCATTTTCCGTCTTTTAGGGAATCTTTGCTGTTCATCATACTTTTAAATGTGCAGTGGTTAATGTATTGAACTGGGAATCTGGAAAGGGTTTATACCATTTACTTTCAGCATGTTGTTTTTCACTCTTTGGCCGTGGTGGCTTTTCTTGCTTCTCTTCAGAAAGGGAACTGAATAATACTTTTGCAAAAATGTTGTGAAATTTTTGTTGTGAATTTTTTTGTTGTGAAACCATATAGTACTTCTTTGACCCTTGGATGAAAAGCCCTGCTTAAGCATGTAGTGATGCTCTGCCTGCTAGGCAAGCTGTGTGTAGTGTGCAGGGGGACAGAGCACTGTTCTGCTCAATTCTGGAAATGCAGAACAGGACCTGGCACTTCCAGTATGCTATGTGAAATTTCCTTCCAGAGATGCATCTTATTATTTAGCTATAGCTACACATTTGCACTCAAGGGTGATTCAGCTAAAGCAAGGAATGGTGGAAGTAGCTGGTAATTGAAATCTGCCTTCCTTTGTCAGTCTTTCTGCATCACTACTTCTGAATTTTTAGAACAAACATAGTCTGCACAATAATAACACTAAGCTTGGAATTTTTATGTGAATTTAAAGGAGAAGCCATGAGTACTCTTTAATAAAGAAGCATTTAGGGTTCCAGGCTGGATGTTCCAGTTGGCAGTAGGACAAATTGATCTGAAGAGTGTCCCTCTTGTACTCTCAAGTCCCTTTATGTCACAGATTGATGGCTCTTTTTTTCCAGAGTGTGTCTGCATTTACTTTGCATGAATAGCACAACCAGCTCAGAGTTCTGCTGTGATATACCACTGAGTCAGTATATCTTCAGATAATGCATAGTTTTCTAGTGCTTTTGAAGCCTTTCCAGTCCTTGAGATTGAAATTAAAGCAATTTAATCATGAGCAAAGATTATTTCACTAGCAACGTTCAGTTTCCTGATACTTATTCTACTGTTTTAATAAGAAAGTATGTTAGGTTAATTTTTAGTATTAAGCTTCAGCGTAATGATGCAGAGGGGCTGTCAGTGGACATGCTTCCAGCTCCAAATCCCTCAGTAAAGTGTCCTCTGCTGTGTCTTGGATATACCTTCCGCTGGGAGGGACAGCAGCTTTTGAGGTTGTTGCAAACTGGATGAATACTGCCTCAGCCACTGGCTGATAGAGATGTGAGGATGTCATTTTACACTTCTCTTGTAGATATTCTCCCTATAGTAAGAGGGTTGTGTGAATGGCAGGCATCATAGGGACATTGCTGGGAGTACTTAATGCAAAAGATGCTTAATGCTTTGAAAGTGAATTCTCAGACAGCAAAAGTAGAAAATGGCATTGGAGCTTTATCTAAAAGCTTTGACCTAATGATGATCTTCTTTCACAAGTATGTCTACTTTTATCTTAATTGCTAGTTTCTCTCTCCTTTTTTAGGTCAAGACAATCTTTATGCTTTAGCTTCGTCTTGGTCTAATAACCTCTTTGCAAATGACGGAGAAAGGAATGTGATATTCCTGCTCCCCCCACTCCACCCCACCATACACATTCTCCAGATTTTGATAGACTTGTTTTATTTATTTCCAAAATTATATCCGCAGGAAACAAGCTGTTTAAATTCAGATTATGCTGAAGCAAAATGGTCCTGGTATGAGAAGCAACGTGCTGTTTTATGAGCGCAGAGTCCCTTTTCTCATAACTGATTGATAGTAAATATTTTCCTGAAGAATTATTGCCAACCATGAACAGTGCAACTGTTTCACTTTTTTTTTCCCTGCTACTTGCTGTACCAGCCATTGTCTGTAATTAAGATCTACAATTCACAATGCAGACGTTTGCACTTCCTCTGGGTCTGAGCTATTTATAAGGCATTTCAGCTGTTCAGAGTTTCTTTTGAGTGTTAAACTATGTGTAAACAGGCTTCTTCAGTCTTCAGTTACRAAAACATTGTGGAGTGGTTGTCATTTCTGCTTCTCTTACCATCCAAAATGACTTTGCATGTCAATGAAACCACTAATTAGAAAAGAATTACACTTGGGGTTTCTTTTAATGCAACAGAGACTTTGAAGAAATAGCAATGTAAAAGCTAACTCGTACATTGCTTTCTAGCTGAGAGTCTCTTACGTGTATTCTGGAGATCAGATCTCAAAGCTCTGCAGTAAGGATGGTCAGGCAGGTGATACGCAAAATCTTTATATGAAGAATCATTTTCAAAGTTTGGTCAACTCAATGGAGATGTTTCTACTTTTTGGACCCCATGGTTTGGAATCTTGATAAAACAAATTGTGTTACATTTGAAACTGAGTTCAGTACATACCGGAAGGTCTCCCCATCTCGAGTTTGATTGGTTTCAAGGGAGAGCTTTTTTGTGGTGATGACAGTCAATTGGAGCAGGTTGCTTGAGGAGGCTCTGCAGCTTTCATCCTTGGGGATTTTCAAGACCAGGCTGAATGAAGCCCCAAGCTACCTGATCTGACCTCATAACACACCCTGCTTTGAGCAGGAGGCTGGGCTGGAGAACTCCTCAGGTCTCTTCTCGAATCATCCTGGAATCCTCTCGGTGTATAGGCAGTGAAGATGTAATAGAAATCTTTTAAAATTTAGAACTTGACCTGGCATCCTTAATCAAAATTCTCCCATGACTATGTTATGTGTCGTATGCTGTAGTTCCCCCTCTGCCCCCCACCGTGTGTTTGCTGGTTTGGTGAAGGATACTCTGTGTAGAGAATTACGGCGTTGAGGTCTTCATTCAAGAACTGTCACATTAAGCTTGCAAGGAGTGTTTACCAGGATAAGTGTTACGAACCAAACTGGACTCGCATTTATAAAGTACTTTGAGATCCTTTGTACTGGAAATGTGAAACAGTTTGGAATCCAAATCATTGGTGGCTTTAGTGGCTTTAGCGATAAATGGTGGCAAACGTGAAGAGAAGCGTTGCTTCTTTAGTAGTCACCTGCAGTGACAGCACCCTCAGATGGTACAGAATACATGACATTAACTAGGTGCGTTTTCGGTATTTTTCAAATACAAGAATTGAAAAAGTTGTTTGAAAATATGTCCAGTTCTTGTGCTAAAACTCATGGTATGAAATGCTGTAATAACAGTTTCCTGGGGTAGCCCGCTGACAGGGAAGCCATTGGTGTGGCCAAGTATCACATTGCAGAAGACAGAGCAAGTTGCGAGCTCAGCCTAGCAAGAGAGCGCCTAAAAATGAGACTGCTTTTGTAGCCTGCTGGGGGTTGCCGTGGGGTGKGCTCCAGCATCTCCGCTGTTAGGAGCGGGCAGGGGAGGGGAGGCAGCGTGGAGCGAGTTGATGGCGAGGCGCGCACTGCAGCACTGCCCAGCGATGCATGCCGGATCACCCGCACGCAGAGATCACATGGCTCCTCCAAAAGTCAAACGATCAATTCGCCTCGTTTTGGCTCTGTACTTAATGCACAAACAGTGCGATCTGCAGGGCTGTAATTGCATTGTTAGGGCCAAGGAACAAGCCTGTGCCTTTTCAGCAGACAGCTGGCAGGGAAAGAGGCATGTTGTTAGGAAAGAGAGAGGCAAGGCAAATAAAATTACTGCTAACGCTCAGAGATCGGCAGGAGTCCTACTTGCCTAATCTTACCGGTGGGAGCAAGCGGCTGTTGTAATCCAATTATAGCAGCATAAGCAATTTGTTAGACACTCCGCATAATGTAACAATTTCCCAATAAACTCTGACTTGTAATAACGTCGGCAAGAGCCCACATAAATCTGCCCGAATGGTGGGGGCTGGAGTGTTCGGCTGGGGGCTTGTAATTTGTGCCATCAGCACGTTTTGTGGAGTGTGGTGTGGTGCAGTCTTTCAGTGCAGGAATTTTAAGGGGAAAAGCATGGCACGCCCCTCCAAGAGAACACCATTAGCAAGGGTYAAAAGAGATACCAAACAAAGCTGGGAGGGGGCTTTTCTAGGAGGGAGGAAAAATCAACCCCCAAACGCAGCACTCTAGCTGATGGAGATTTAAAAATATTAAAAAGCAGTAATGAAAATTGTAGCATTTTAAATTACATCAGGGGAGGAGGGGGAACTAGAATTACATCTGGTTTGGAGGGGGAGGGAGGAGAATACCCTTCCTTATATTTAAGCCGTTTAAATATTAAAAAAGAAGCTCCAGTCTTGAAAGGGATGCTCTGTGCTTACAAGACAGAGAAGCCACGGATCCTGTCCCAAGCAATACATAATCTACAAAGGAAAAAATTAAAGCTTTTCTGCTATCCAGTTACTCTCCCGTTGTCGTTCTTGCAGCTCCTAGCTGGCTTCATGCATATTGGCACAGCATCTTGATGATGTGTCTGAGAGATAAAACGTAGGTCTAGAACCATTCACTTTGAGCGTACCCCAGTGAATTTAACTTTTTTGGCACTATGATGAATGTCCCCTCTGGTTCATGCAGATCTACACAAAGAACTAATCTAATTTAGATATTATTTAAAAGTAAAATCAGTCCGCTGCGCTCTGCCTGTCACTCTTGGAGTACGTTGCCAGTTACAGCATCGTAGGCACCAGTTTAAGGTTTATGTTTAGCAAGATTTAAGGTATCATATTTCTGTTAATTCCTCTATTTAGCATTTCGCTGTGCTAAGATGCAGATAGGCAGCAGGCAAAATAATGTAGGTCTCTTTATATACAGCATAGAGACAGTYAGAGGTCCAGGATTTTCAGTGTTTTCCTAACACTGCTGCGGTGTAAAAATGCCTGACTTCATACTGGTAGCAATACTTTATTCATTTCTTAGCTCTGGGATCCTGTGAGACTTCAGTGTGGAGTGACCTTTCTGCTCTCATTCCCAAGTTGTGGCAGAACAATGCCTTTACGTAGGGGAAAAAATAGTTCCCAGCCATACAAAACAGTTTCCCTTATTTGGACCTTCTGCTCGCAGTCCCTGTGTTTTGATGCTGGGCTGCACAGGTTCTTTTGCTTAGCAAAACAAAGAAACAAACAAAAAAACACCCCAAAAACCGACCCCCAAACTATTGCTGACCTTGTACATACAGGTCATACCTATACCGTGTTTGCCTTTATGGTAGGACCGTATCTCGTGTGATTTTTCAGTGTATTTACATATTGACTAGTCCTGAGATGATTTTTATTTAAACTGTAAACCAGTAGCTGAGCCATGCACACAGGCTGCCATGCGGATAATGCTGCATATTTTGCCCTTCTTTATGTGGAAGTCAAGCTTCCATTGTTCTTAATCTTTGTTGTCTGCCAGCGTATCAAGATAACAGGCTGAGACAGCAAACATTTCCGAAAGTATCCTAATAAATATTTTCTTGCAACATAAGTACACCTAAAGAAGTGTGTTTAAGGAGGACAGGTATTATCTTAGTTTACCGAAGCTGAATCAATAAACTGCAGTGCTTCTAATAAAGCCACTCAGTGTCTGGGTTTAACTAATGGCTGATTTTCACGGCTCTGACAGTGAGCTGTGTGCGTTATTTTCTCCTGATATTGTAAAAATAATGAGAGCAAATTAGAACAATCAGTTTACCCCGATAGCTGCTGATTGGAGGTGATGGGCAATATGGCAGYGGGTAATCCATCTTCGGGCTCCTGTCACATTAACTTCAGCAGTGTGGAAAAGATCAGGCGGAGCGAGTGGGAATCCTGCCCAATCAGAAAGCTGAAATTAATGAGAAGAGCATTGTTCTGTGATCAACCTTTTAATTAGCAATAGTGGAGATGGAGGGAGTGATGAAGCTGGCAGCACAGCTGCACAATGCTGGGCATGTTTTCGGTGAGGGGGAGGAAAAACATGGGTTTTAAATTACCCCTTCTGTGCTCCCTGTACACCGGCAGTGTGTCTTCATTCTAACCCCCTTAAAAGATCTTAATAAACAGCCACATCCAGGTTAATATTGCAAACGTGGCTGTTACTAATGAGTAGTTTCGAAGTAGGTCGTTTCGGGGGTCATTTAGGAAAATGTTGATCACTGTTTACAAAAAAAAAAGAGAGAGAGAGAGAGAGACAGCGTTTGGTGTTAAAGTTTCACTGCATCAAGGAAAGAAGAGGAGGGAGATGGATAAAATTAGAGTAAGGGACTGCCTGTTTTCATACTCCTCTCCTTATTTAGTATGTTTGAAATCAGATTCGTCAGCATATATTTGAAACAAGACTCCTCAGTTAAAAATACTATGTGTACCATGTGGCTTTCAGCAGCAAAACAAGAGGAGAGATCAAATACTGCATTGATTTCCTAATGCTCCTTTTTGTTGGTTTTTTCGATGAGTTTTTTTGCCCTGGTATTTTTCGGTTTATTCACTTAACAACAAATTATAATTTAAAATATTTTACTGCTGTAATTGCTGAGATTGACTTGATTTTTTTTTCCTAGTGGTTTGAGAAAATCACTAGTTTCTTAAGTACATTCTAAAAACAGACACTGGAATTAATGGCTGTCAGGTCTGAATACCAGTCTTAGGAAAATTGTTATTTTTGTAAAGGGAAATAAATAATGTTGGGGGTAAAAAGTAGTATTATGGAGCAATTCATGGGAAGGAAAAGAAGAACTATTACAAAATAGTATTAATGTTTGCAGTGGGAACACAGCTACTTCTGATTACCACGATTCCTGTTCTTGCTTCCTAGATCTCTTTACTGTAGTTTCCAGGCAATTCTTTTCTCCTTCCCCGTAATTCCTAAAGAAGTTGTAGTGGTAGAAGAGTGAGACTGTGTTACTCTGTGCATAGCATTTGTGCTGCTTTCCCTTCATTTTTCTAATCAGGACACAGGCTCTCTTCACTTGTAGGTGTTCCACTTTCCAATGCTGAAAAGCAAGTAAAGTCTTGTCAGTTTGCAAGAGAAGGCAAAAGTCAGCACCCTGCACCCAGCAAACACCCAGGGCTGTTTGTGTGAGCTGTGAGCTCAGGCAACTTTGTGTTGCCTACTTTAGGTAGGGAGCAGCAAACAGGTGTGCTGGGAAGGAAAGCTGCTGTGGGTGAGGTTGGCTCCTTTGGAGTTTAGTTCTAGGCAGATCTCATAATCTTTGCTTACTGTAGTATTTTGAACTTTCCTAGTTTGTAAGAGTAATGTAACCTCTTTCCCCCTCACCCCTCTTTAGAAAATGAGGGGGCTTTGTATGAGTTTGGTGATATCCACGTAGTTTTTATAGGCTGAAAGACACTGCATTTCTGCAAGGAAGTTAACCTGGTAAATCATAGTTGTACTGTCTAACCAGTTGTATTTTTAATATAATAATGAGTGGGACTTGCAGTTCTGCTTGTAAAGGTTGTGTTAATATTTTCCTTTGTAAGAAACAGCTTCAATTTTTTATAACTTTGCCACTATTTAACCCTTTGAAGTAAAATTTTATTTCAGCCTCCCACTCCCTGTAGCCTGAGGCAGAAATAAAATTTGGTGTGTGGGGTGAACAGTATTCACTTAACAAACAGCTGTTCTAATATTTTATTTTATTTGTATTGCTTGTTCTGTGCCCCAGGCTGTATTTATTGCATGCCTTTCAAGTCCTGGTCAGAATATGGAAATACAGACTTCTTCCTGAGGGTTTCCCCTGCAGTTTTAGTGCTTCACAAACCTTAATTAATCCTTCCAATATTTCTTGGGATGAGGGTTGGACTCACAGCATCCCTTTTTTGCAGAGAAGTTCAAAAGTTACTTTACAAACTGAAATCTAGGGAGGAAATAGTTTATTTATAGTAAGCAATGAGGTCTCACAGGAGGAATATTAGATTATGAATTATGACTCCAGATTTTGAGATATCTTTTGTCTTTGTTGTATTCTGCTTTTCCATCTCAGTTCTTTCATCTGTAAAAGCATAATGCTGCTTAACATTTCCTCATTAGACTTTTGGGAATCTGGAAACATGGTATCAGTTGAAGCATGTTTTGTATTTAAGCACTATTTTTGTTTATATACACCTAATGTTGATTTGGGCTCTGTTGGTGTGGCATCTTCTCTCTCCCCAGGACCATCTACATTTTTAAAAGGCTGTGTTAGACATGCATCTTGGGAAGGATGTACTTGCCAATGGTTGCATTCAAATTGCAGTCAAATATGATCCTTATGGGAAGCAAGAGGAAAGTCTAAGAAAAAGTGGACAGTTACTAAGCCAAACATTCTTCTTGTTGCTGCATAAAACACCAAAAGCTCTCAAAGCCTTTTGTTCACCTTCAATAAAGCTCAAGACCCTGTAAATTATTCCACAGCTGCTTAAATCAGTTTGTCAGTTTCCAAAGAGATTCCCCTGTGGGTGGAAACCAAGTGGTAAATTCTTGCCCCTAAGTAATCATACTGCAGGAGAATAACTGGAAATATGCAATGTGTTGCAGAATCCACCTTAAGTATGGAGCTACTACCGTGACTCTGTAATGGGATGTCCCAACATGGGGTATAATATCATAAATACTGTAAATATGCCACTTGTGAATTAATAGGCAGCCTTGGGATTGTTAATGTGTACATATATGTTAGAATGAACATAGAGCTAATCTTAATTCTTTTTTAACCTAATAAAATAATTTCATTCTAGCTCCTGGTTGGGTTTTGCAAGTGGATGTTTTTATCAGTGTTGAATTTCTTGTGGGTTTTTTGTTTGTTTGTTTGTTTTGGTTGTTTGTGGGTTTTTTGATTCTATTTTCAGTTAATTTTATTTAAAGCATTTCACATATTTTTCACATTCCATTGTCTGTATTCTGCATTTTCTCTGTGCAGATTTCCTTCCTCTCTCTTTTCCATCCCCACACATGGCTCTCCCTGTTTTGGGGCCTTTAGTTTGAGAGCTGCTTTGAGACTGGAGGACATTGTCTTCACAGCAAGCTGGGGGAAAAGTAATTCTCTGAGGTGGTTTTCTTCACTTTTTTGTAATCTGATCTCTCTGATGTTTTTCTCTGCCGTCTTTTGGGATCAGAAGAGCTGTGTGTAGAGTGGTACTACTTAGTGCGTTCTCTGTGAGGCTCATTTAGCTTTGAGAACTTGGACATAACTCTGTAACACCCTGAGAAGCAGCTGCATAGTATCGCAGGAGAAACGGGATTTCTTAGCCATACTGTGACAGGAACTTGCAGGGAGCCAGGAGTAAAAGCTGTCCTGTAGCCCTATGGACAGTGTAGTCATCTGCTGTAACTGCAACCTCGTCTTTCACACAGATACATGCTCACTTTCTGGACTCCCACCAGTTCTACTCACAAGTTCAATAACCATCACCTCTTTATCAAACTCCCTTTAAAATGCTCCTCATGTGAGTGTAACTTTCTGAACACCAGAACTGACATGAAAGGGAACCTCATAGAGCAGTATACCTACTTCTGTACAGCCAGCGATGGCCTGAGGCTACCACAAAGGCTTTGATGCACAGCCAGGTTCTCAGGCAATGTTGTGTGTGCTCTCAGGAGGTTACTGCCTTTTGGGATTCTGCGATCTGAAGAGATCCTTACCCAGCCAAGACTCCTCTCTGGAAAGAGGAGACTTTCACCCTTGAGGAAGGTACCCAGAATCCCTGTGCAAACTGCTGCAGGGCACACTGCTTCAAGGCACATTGTATGGGCAAGCCAGCCTAGTTTGGACTTAATAAAGAAAATGATTAAGTAATCAGAGTTTATACAGGAAGAAATCTTCCCAGAACCCTTCCCTCTCTTTCACCCTGCACTATAGCTTTCGAAGTCCCTGTAAACACATTGCTAGAATGAAGGTCTCAGGGAACCAAGCACACACCAGCCCATGTTTAAGTAACAGAAGTTCCCAAAGCATTTTCCCTGTAATGCTCCCAAGCAGAATGCTGGACTCCTGTGCCCTACCTAGAATATATGTGCATTGTCCAGCACACCAAAAACCTCCCTGAATATTCTTGGTGAAGCAAAAACTGAGCCTGTTTGCATTACATGTTAGAAAGTTCCTATCTCTAGGTAAACCGTCTACATTTTTACTTAATCCAATTATCATTTCTTTCTTTGCTCTGTGAGCACTAACAAACTGTCTACTACCTGTTGACAGAACATCAGCAACATTTTTTAAAGGATTTCTCACTCTTTATTTTCTATAAAAACTGTGTTAAACTGSGTCACAAGTTTCAGACTCAGGTTAGCTTCTTTTGTGTTTGAAAAGTAATAGCAAATCTCATATATCTAAAAGTTTCGTATGTTTTTTCTAGCTGTATAATCACTATTACTCTTCCACAGAAATCCTCCTCTGCTTAATACAGTAGTATTTATTATAGGTGAAACACTTTGAAATTTGAAAGATTTAAAATTTTCACTTGACTTTAACTGCCCCTTCTCATATGTGCAGTATGAGTCAAGATGTGATACATAGTAATTTTGTTTCTTGAGTGATGAAACATGGTATCTGGTCTATAAAGCGTAAGTCTGTTATACTTCTTTTGTTGATAATATTTTAAAAAAGGATAACATTTATTTTAAGACAAATAATTTTGGAAGTTTACCTATTAAGGATTTAATAGCTAAAGTTACTTATAAACTGTTCCAGAATGTAATTTATCTTCAAAAAGATTATAAAACCTTAGCTATACTAATGAAATGAATACATATATTAAAGTACTAGTTCCTAAAATATATCTTGTAGTTCCCATGAAGGTGGGGTCAGAGAAATGTGAATTTATACATTGCATAGATAAATTAGCAGTTGGGAAATGGGAGCAGCACTGTTGAGTGTGCAGTCTCATATCCTACAGTAATACTTAACAGAATAAAGYACTTCTCATTGGAGAACCTGATATCTTGCCCTCAGTTTAATATGCAATTGCCTTTATTTCTAAGCATTTATTACCATAGTAACCTCTTTGGGTCAAGTGCAGACATGTAAAATCCCTCTAATATGAAAGACCAGATCAACAGGCTTCAAYTCCTGTCCTTGGGTGAAGACACATTTTCATTCAGTGTTTCCTGATACTGCACTAAAGAACTCTTCATCTTATGTGGGGCCTCAAGTGACTCAACGTAAGTAGTCTGTGTGGAGGTCAGACACTTGCCTCCATCTCCTTTCTCTCAAACTAAATCGCTGTCGACTGGCAGGACAGGTTTTGATCCTGATACTCATAAGTTGATTTGGAGTCATACCAGGATCCAGCTGGTACCTGTCTGAGTTTTTGCTCTTTACAACCCCAAGAGTGGCAGATACCCATTGCAGTCTATACCCACATAATCAGTCAGTTAAAGGCACAAGACAGCACCAATATTGAAATCAGCCATGTAACTTTGCTTCTAATTGTGGAAACAATAGACAATTGTCCCTGGAGAAAATGGAGTTCATAGTTACAACATTTTGCTGCCTGGGAGATCTCAACCTGATCCTTCCAGTAAGTGACTTGAAGGCAACTCCTCCAGCAAAAGTACCTCCATATCAAGGACTCTAAGGTCACTTCCATTGCTCGCATCCAGATCTTCATCTAACATCCAAACATCATATGAATGAAGAGCTTAAAGGTTTGCCCCAGATCCTGTGAGAGTTTACCTGGAGGCAGTAAAGCTTTGAAAAGRGAAATTCTCTGTTCCCATGTAATACATTTATTATGAATGCATCAGAGACCACGAGTGGTATCCTGTGAAACCAGCAACAGGCCTCAGGGCAGTCTGAAGGTACCTGTGAGTTTCCTGAAGGCAAGACCGATGGATAAATTGATGCCAGAATAAACAATGTTCCTGTGTGTCATGTGCAGCTCAGCAGTTCAGCACATGGTAGAAAGGTGTAGGTTGTACATTTCATAAATCTCAGGTATGCTCAAGCTCACTGGGCACTTGCCAGACTGAAAATTGACAGCTCTTCCAGTCATCCATGAGAGAGGAATGAAGACTCATCTTTGTATATTTAACTGGGTGGAGTCCACAGTCCCATCAGTGTTCTCTACTGATTGAAAGTCAGTTTGCTCAGTTAACAATCAGCAGGTTTGCATCTGTGCCTTCTCAGGCATGCTCTGAGCTGTGAAGTGATGAATGTCCTCCTACAGAACAAGACATTACCTGGTTTGTTACACAGGAAAGGCTGGAAGGAGGATCCAGGGAACTACAGGCACATCAGTCTGATCTTGGTGCTGGGGAARGTCATGGAGCAGATCATCCTGAGTACCATCACGTTGTACATATGGGACAAACARGTGGTTAGGCCCAGTCAGCACGGGCTTATGAAAGGCAAGTCCTGCTTGACCAACCTGATCTGTGATGAGGGAAAGGCTGTGGATGTGTCTACCTAGACTTTAGTAAAGCCTTTGACACTGTTTCCCACAGCATTCTCCTGGAGAAACTGGCCAAGCTCAGAGCGATGGTGAATGCAATTAAATTCAACTGGTGGCCAGTTACCAGTGGCTCAGTATTGGGGCCAGTTCTGTTTAATGTCTTTATTGATGATATGGGCAAGCGGATGAAGTGTACCTTCAGTAAATTCGCAGACGACACTAAATTGTGTGGAAGTGTTGGTCTCCTTGAAGGTAGGAAGGCTCTTCAGAGGGATATGGACAGGCTGGATCGATGGACCGAAGCCAGTTTTATGAGATTTAGTAAAGTTAAGGGCCAGATCCTGCACTTGGGTCACAATAGCCCTACACAGTGCTACAGGCTGGGGGCAGAGTGACTGGAAAGCTGCCCATTGGAAAAGGACCTGGGGGTGCTGGTCAACAGCAGCTGAACATGAGGCAGCAGTTGCCCAGGTGGCCAAGAAGGCCAACAGCATCCTGGCTTGTATCAGCAGTAGTGTGGCCAGCAGGACCAAGGCAGTGATCGTCCCCCTGTACTCGGCACTGGTGAGGCTGCACCTCAAATCCCATGTTCAGTTTTGGAGCACTCACTACAGGAAAACTATTGAGGTGCTGGAGCAAGTCCAGAGAAGGGCAACAGAGCTGGTGAAGTCCTGTGAGAAATGGCTGAGGGAGCTGGGGGTGTTTAGCGTGGAGAAAAGGAATCCCTGGGGGACCTTGTCACACTCTGCAACTGCCTGAAAGGAGGGTGTAGCAAGGTGTGGATCAGCCTCTTCCTCCAAGTAACAAGTGACAGGACAAGAGAAAAAGGCCTGGAGTTGTGCCAGAGAAGGTTTAGATTGGCTATTATGAAAACTTCTTTCACTGAAAGGTTTGTGGAGCATTGGAACAAGCTGCGCAGGGAAGCTGAGTCACAGACCTGGAGGTATTTGAAAGGTGTGTATATGTGGCACTTAGTTTAGTAGTGGACTTGGCAATGTTAACAGATAGACCTGATGATCATAGAGGTGTTTTCCAACCTCAGTGGAATTCTGTGATTCTGCCTTCTGGAACCTTGCAGGTCACTGGTTCCAGCCTCTTGTCTTGCAGATACTACTTTGTCCCTTTAGTGAACTCACGAAGTTTCATCTTACAACCAGTTAATGTTTGATCTTTGGTCTTTTTTTCCACTTTTTCCATCAGAAGATTTTTCCAGAACCCGATTGTTCTAATGACTGGAAATCCTCTGCCGAGTTTCCAAGCTAACTTATTCATGGAGAGGTTGTACCACTGGTTCTTTGATTTATTTCTTCCTTTTGTTTTAATAGTTCTTTTTCCCTTTTTGTTGTTTATCCACATAAAGTTTTAGAGAACCATCATATCTGCTTTATTAGGACAAATTGAATGGTCCTTAGAGAGTGGTATGATTTAAGAAATGGAGGAGAAAAGATGTTTCAGCATTTGTGGTTGAGGACTTTGTTTTCTAGGAAGAACTTATTTATGTTTACTTTTCTGATCACTGTCTCTGAGGCGAAAGTTGTCAAATTGTTGCCCTGAACTGTACTTCAGGTATTGACAGTCTTATGTACATGTAGAGATTTAATTCTTCTGGCTGATGCAGTGACACAATTGGCATTCTTCTGAAAGGAAGCTTGGGCAAATCACTGCATCCTCCAACTTGTTATTGTCAGGTATCATGGTCCCTTGATTTTCCTGGAATATTGTTCTGCCCTGTGCAGTACTGAGCAAATACAACTGCTTGCCTGGAATACAGAATCACCAGTAGTCACTGCCACTAATTGGCAGATTTTAAAATTTATAGTTTTCTCGGAGGGAACTTGTAATGGGAAATAACTCATGTTGTGTAGTAAAAGCAACTGTTCCATATTTTCCTT
Organism: Amblyornis subalaris; assembly: GCA_018881555.1. NCBI lineage: Eukaryota > Metazoa > Chordata > Aves > Passeriformes > Ptilonorhynchidae > Amblyornis > Amblyornis subalaris. The sequence goes on from JACAXG010000003.1 coordinate 2,834,975, forward strand.
CATGTATATTTAACACAATCTGTAATTTACAAAAATAGATTTGAATTAGTCTGCCTGTGGAAGCTCATACCTAAGATAACTTCAGCAAGGCAGGCAGTCCCTTGTTGCTTGTAACTGATGGCTTAGTTGAAGCTGCAGCTTGGAGRGAGACAGCAGTAGTCGCTGTATACATTGCTGAACCTTACTGTTGAGGAAAATTAAAAATGAACAGCAAAGCAGTTGCTCTCACAGTCCTGAAAATAGTATTCAAGCTGCAATTACTTATTTTACCATAATAATGAATCTTGACAGGTAAGTAGTCCTTACCTGCTCAACTCATGTAGCCAGGCAGTTTGGGTCCTGTGCCCAACAGGCAAACTTGCCTTCATGATGCCCTGAATTTGTGAAATATGATAGGTCTGTCCTAAATGTGTGTGCACAGGTTCAGATTTAACTGTCTTCTCATAACACTAAAGTCTGAAAAACTCCTGTTACTTCTCAACACTAAATGAAACCTTTGTAACAGTGACAACAAACTGAGAATTTAGTTAAAACACGGTGACTAAAATACTTCAGCTTTGTTTTTTCTGACCCCACTTCTTTCACTTTAAACAATAGCTTTTGTGTTTAGACTAACATTCATTCAGAAGAAAATAAAAGTGAAAACCACTTAACAACTATACTACAAAAAATTAGATTGTTAATTAACTAAGACTTGTAATTTCTCAGCAAAGAAAGCTCCCTCTCTGACAAGTAAACCTTCCTTATAGATCTTTGATTGTAGGTAATAAAAATGTTCTTAATTAATGCCAATTATGTGCATTTGTTGTTTTCTTTCAAGTTGCTGGATTTTACAAAAATGTGTGAACTATAAAGCTGAATCAGGTTGTTCTGCTGTGTTGATTTAGATCTGTCAGCCCTATTCTGAATCATAATTTGTAATCGCAAACAGTTCTGAAGTGGGTTGTAACGGGATTATTTCAATATTTGATTTAGAAGATTGTAGATTATTAGACTTCACAGTCAGTGAATTTATTGTGTAAAACCCGAATTTTGAAACTGGTTCAGGTCGTAAGTGAAAATAAGTTTAGAATTTAATAATTTGTGGAGAGTGTCAGCTGAAGTTCCTAGAGGACATACGCATTGTAACAAAATTGACGGTTTTTGAAAATCTTTAAGTAGTTAAAGGGATGGAATTGAAAGTCAAGGTTGGATGTCTGAACAGATCCTTTGAATACTGCATGCTCTCAGCTTATAAAGCCAGAGAGCAGATGTATCTGCAGTACTCTCGAAGAACCTGGTATTTGGTTGCAGCAAAAAATGAACCCTAGAGTTGGAAAATCTTAGTAAAAAGTAATTTTCTCTACAGCATCTTTTAAAAAGAGTTTCAGATTTTGCTTATGATAAATGAAATACATGAACATCAGACAACTGTAACTAAATCGCTTTTCTCTCCAAAAGCCTGTCAAGCGTATATGAACTTTGACAGTGAGGTTAGAAACACAGAGTCACTTACATTGGAAAAGACCTCAGGAGGTCCATCCTTCTGCTAAGAGCGGGGTCAATAYTGAATTCATTACTCCCAAGTAAGGTCCACTGCTAGGTACCTGCTAGATGCCTGCTTCTGCTGAGTTTTACATGTACAGAACATCTGCCTTATAATATGAGGTCTCCAACCGCACCCAGAAATGAAGCCAACGCATACTTTGGAAGGAAAGGGCCACATTTTGCCATAGCTCTGTTGCCTGCATTTATCTCCTAAGATAGCACCAAGAATCACATCAAGTTACACAGTCTTGAAGTAACAAAGACACAAAAACAATTGCTGTAAGCTGTTTCCCTAAAAGAGGATGGGAGATATATTGCTGCTAATATACAGAAGTGATCATAGATCTCAAAAGTTTCAGTACTTGGTCATGCATGTGTGGGGAACTGCTGCTGCTGTCTTACTGCAGTGTGGTCAGCACAACCTCTTACCTGTCTCATTCAGATTCAAGCCACAGCTCTGTGGAGGTGGGGGGAGAACAGATGGATTGTGGTCTCAGCCCGAGAGACACGCAGCGGAAGGTCGCCAGCACCGCTAACAGATCTGCAGCTGCAGAGGTCTTGCTTTCACTTGGGATGTCCTTTCACTGCTGGTGGACAGGTCAGATATCTCACTGGAATCCTCTCCTGCCACATGCAAGAGGTGTGGGGAGAGAGAAGTTGTTGCCAGTGCTTTTCTCCAAGTCCTCTTAAGGGGATGAAAGGAACGGCCTTGGATGCCATCTGTACCACGGGAGGAAGGTCCGTGTGTCAGGATTTGGGTGCAGCAGCAGGACTGTGTACAGAGTTCGGGCCCAAAATGGCAAGGACAGCTGTTAGATGGGACTGAGGGACATCGGCAGGCGATGTTGGGAAGTTTTGGTCAGGTGCTTCTGTCATCTACTCGGGTCTAGTTACTTCTAGTCTTTCTTATTGGACTTGTCAGAGACATAAAAACGTAGCTGTGGATAGCCTAGCACATCCTACTGTATTTCCTCATCTCTGTCACATACAAATATTAAAATCACAAACTTCTAAACCCAGGCAATGTTCTGAAGTCCCCCAGTGGTTACACGTCAGAATTGCTGTGATGAGTAAAGAAACTTACCTAAAGCCTGCCCTCCCTAGGGTGCTTACCTTCAGGGGGTGTGAGTTGTTGCCATGTCTGTATTGATTTTGGAGTGGTAGCTGGGTGTCTCAGTTTGAGAAAACTCGAGGTGAAATTTTTTCTTAATGTACTTGACTTTTGATTCTGCCCTGGAAGACTGCGGAGACGATTAGTACAGCTGCATTTTTTCTAACTGGTGAAGTGAGACCACGTCTTTACTAACGAGTCATTTTTGTTTAGTTTTTGTGTGACAGATCTGTTTGCTGAGTTTGAGGGGAAGTTTGCACCTCTGTGGTGTGGTGTCACTTTGTGACATTGCCCTCAACAAGCACCTTTGGTGCAGAGGCGCCTCCAAAGCTGTTGCCAGCATTAAGCAGTGCTTTGTCTTTGTGTGAAGTGTGTTGGGACACATCTGTTTAACTGATAGACTTGTGAAATGAGGAGGAGTGACTTGCCTATGGCAGCACAGGAARGCAGTGGGAGAGTTAGGAGTAAAACTTGAAAGACTTGGCTCCCATCGTCCTTTCTCATTTTTACATTTGTACTGCCAGCTTTCAGTTTATCAAGAATTAATAAGTAATAACCTATGATTGAAAAGGGCTGACACTCTTTCTGTCATGAGATGTTTCTCTGTCTTCAGCATTTGCAGAACTCAGCAGAGTTGCACCTTTTTAGTTTTACTTAAGCGGTGTTACTCAATATTTAATGTGAAATAGAAACACGTAATTCACAAGTGCAGTCAGCTGCATTGGGATGTTTGTYGGCTGAAAGGGGGGTGAGGTAGCAAGACTTTCTTATGCCATGAAAATTGAAAATTTTCAACAACTTTTTCATTTCGTTTCTTGCTACATTTCACATTGTACACACTGACATGATAATCCTTCAGCTTGTCCTAAATTACATTTTAAAATAGAGATCAGTTAATTATAGCAATCTGAGTATTTTTAATCAGTTATAGAGGGAATTTCTAATGACACTTGTTTCTCTTGAATTTCAGATAAACTAGTGGATGTGTTCTTAATTATTGATGTGACAAAAAAAGTAAATCAAATAAAAATTATGAGCAACACTACCCAAAACTGCTTTGGGTGAGATCAGATAGTCACAACTTAGCATCTATGGCTCTTCTGTTTGGAGAGTGCTAGAGGGAGCTCTAACCCCTCGATCGAGGAACAGCCTGTCAATGATGCATCTCGGAGTTTGGGCTGTGGTAGGAAACGTTGACTTCTTTTGACGTTTTAATTTTATTTTGTAGCAGGAGGTTGCATATGGTTTTTCCAGGCATGAGCCCAAATTGCTCTTCCTAGATGAGAAGATGCAAATATGTGTTTGCAAGTGTACTATTATTAGATTAATACATTCTACTGTGAGCTACCAGAAGATAAAGAAAACAAGTGAGAGGTATCACAGAGGTGTTCAGCAGATAGTCAGTGTTAAAGTGTACTAGTCCCTTCCTTTCACAAAGGAGGACAATTTTCAYGATAGAAGGCCTAATGATATTTCAGAGAGAATACATGTAAAACTGCTGGAAGTAGAAGCTACTTTACTCAGCATGTAATAGGTTCTTAGATGTTTAGCCAATTATTATAGTAGAAGTTATAGAAGGGGTTGGTGGTTGTTAGATAAATTTACAATGGGATATATCAGTGTGTGAGAATGGGAGAAATTCCTCATATCATATGCTCCACAATGTAACATTCTTGATATGGCAGGAAAGTAGCTCTCAGAAATGGGATGAAAAGAAAACTTGGTTTGTACTTGTGGAAAGGGAAATCTGGGTGAATTGATGCTATTTTCACTGTTTACTAACAAACTCATTAAAAGCAACAGCAGAATCATGCATTTGAATGAAAGAACATTATGTGGAAAATACAGTGTATTGAAGGACCAAGTGAGACCAGCAGTCCTGTTTTGCCACAGTTTACTGGGGGATTTATATTGCTTATATGCTAAATTCAAACAATTCCACTTTGATTGAGTCTACTATAGGGAGAAGAATACTGGAAAGCTCCCTCCCTCCTTCAGTGTGAGGGGTTTTTCCGAAAGCATATTGGCAGCTAAACACTGAGTCGGGAGGAATCCCTAGTGCAGTAGTCTGTGACTTGGGCTTCTGAGTTGTGCAATTTGAGTGTCAACTGATAGGGACAAAGTCTGCTCAGCTGTGAAGCTGAATATCCCTTCCTCAAGTGGTGTTATGGTTAGAGGTGGTCACTTGTAGCAGAGGGTACTGTTTTTTGCCTTTCTTCTGTCATGTGCTTTTACATAGCAGCAGCATTTGGCCTAACCCAACTTAATGCAATTTCTGAAGATACAGAATACATTGAAGAATGTCTTTAGCTTGTATTTGTGGAGTCTCTTCCTCAGGTCRTTAATCTCTTGCCATGTACCAAGGAAAGAATGGACCAACACAATCTTAAGATATAAAGTCATAGAAAACTTTAAGGTAGGATGGACTTTTGGAGGTCTCCAGTCCAACTGCTTATTCAGAGGAGGATTACCTTCACAACCAGTCCATTTTGCTTGGAACCTTGTCCGCTCATATTTTGAAAGTCTTCTTTTAATGTCCAGAGCTTTGCTTGCTACAGCCTGTTCTTGTTGCCCCTCTTCCTGTCATTACACACTTTCCTGAAAAGATTCTGTCTCACTTTCCTCTGTAACTTCCCCCTAGGTCGTGGAAGGCTAGTGGATAGCCCCCAGTCTTCTCCCCARTCCATCTTCCTTAGCAATCCTAGGAGTCCTCTATGGGAATCACCCCAGTTTTCCAGCAWGGTAACATTTGACTGAAAGGTTAGCAGAACAGCTTATCTCGAGAAGACGGTGCTTGTTAGTGAGTGAGGGTTATTGGATGATCTTGCAGGAGTTATAGGAGGCTACAAGGCAAAATCTCAAGATTTTGGCTGCAGCCCACCGACCAGCTTTGACCTAGCACTGTGCAAGAATATATAATGGATTTGTCTTCTTACAGCTACCTCTGTGGGAGCTGCTGACAGCAGTAGTACTCGTATCAGCCAGCGTGAGCTGATGAGATGTCCTCTTCTAGATCTGGCTGTACTGGTGGAAAAGAATACCACGCAGCCTTCGCTTGGCTGCTGCAGGTTGCTGCCCTCCAGGATCTGTCAGCAAAACTGCAAACCTGCTTTCAGTTAAGATGAGSTGTTTTAGCATAGACAGTTTAAATAGCAGGTCTTTGCTAACAAGCTTATTTTGACTGAAATAGGTTAGGGAGTGCTTGAGTAGCCAACTCTGCCGGCAGATCCAAGGAGTACATTTGCAATGGGAGCAGAGCACATGCGTGAATCTTGCAGTTCTTCAGAATACTGCTGGGTTTTTGCTTGTTACGTCTCTCCAGTATGCCTGGAAATATGTAGTACTCTTGTAGCTGGGAAATGTTATATGATATCCAGCATGTATATTCATGACTTCCAGTTCTGAATCACTCACATTGCCTTGGCCAGGTAGTTTGGCGCACTTCTGCCTTCTTTTTGTTGGTGGCAAAATGCATGTCCAAGTTAAAAACTCATGGAAAATAATACTGAATAAACCATCTTGAAGGGCTTGTGTTTCTTGGTCACAAGAGCTTTACATAGGCAGAAGCAAGTGATTTGAAAAGCTCAGTAGTATTACTGAGAGCAGATAACAGGTCTTTTCAGTCACTCTCTCCATCAATTTGTGTGTTGTTCACAGTGGTATTAGTCTCCACTGTTCAGCCATGTTTTGAATCACTTGAGTCCACCTACCTGTTCCTGGCTGCTTTTCTCTCTGAGTTAAGGGAGCACTTGAAGCAAGAAGAAAATCAACAGTAACACCCATAAAGAGTAACTTCACTCAGGCAGTAGATCATGCTTGAGTGTTTTAAAAACAGAAGCAACTGTTCCAGAAAACTATGAAACTGCTGCTTAGAGCACAGCTTACTTATGCCTTTCCCTGACATAAACGAGCCCTTTGCTGCTGCTGGCCGTTACCTGATGACTTTAGTAGACTGGTTCTCCAAGTGATAATGTGCATATTCCTTCCCTCCATTAACAGTAATAACACATAATGGTCCCAGCAGTTCAACTCTGGTTCTGGTAGCCATGCCAAGGAAGAAAGCGTTTGCTGTGGTGGTTTCCACTGGAAGAGAGTTGTTGTTACTGGAGGATCTGCTTTGAAATTTGTGTATGATCACTTTACAGCTAGTAAAAGGTGTGCTCTGAAATCTAGCTCTTTAAGAGTGATGGTGCCTGCCCTCCTCCCCATATGTCTAGGTATGCATTTGGTCAGGGATCATAGTTTGAGAAAGTAACATATGCCAGTGCTGTGCTGATGCAAGCAGATTTCTCATCAGTGCTTGCTATTTGCAAAGACAACTTAGAGATGAGGAGGAGGAGAGGGACTCCCAATTCACATCCATTGCTGGCATCAGAGAAATTTTATTTTGGAGGTTTTTGTCAACACTTAAAATCTAGGTGGGAGACCTATATTGAAGGAAAGTTTACAGTAAGAGCTATGAGATTCCAGACAATTAAATTTTATTAGTCTGTCTGAAACATTAAGTATTAGCTTAAAAGAATAGTTTTTTAATCTCCTCTCCCTGTTGCTGTTTACTGTGTAGCAGTGTGGGAGGGAGCATCTTGTCCAGCAAGGTATTATTGCTGCTCTTTGTATAGCCTATGTGCAAATGCCTATGGCTCAGTCTTCTCCCCAGTCCCTAGCGAGACTCAGCATGCTACTTCTCTGATGTCTGCAGCTTTTTCTGGCCCTAAACAAAACCAGCCTTCTCCCTTTCTTCTGTATCTGAGCTAATATCCTTAGCCAGGTGCCCTCCAGGCTGACACCATATCATAGGTACTTAGATGGTACCTCTGAAAACTATTGCCCTCCCAGGATTTCAGAAAGTGCAGCAGGTTGGGCTGCTGTGTCCAGCATAATTCCAGTGATCTTTCATCTAGATGTATCCTTTCTTATCAGAGGTTTTCTGCAGTGAGATTAGAAACCAGATGTGGACAAGCAGCCTAAAGGTCCAGAGAGGCAAAATTGCTAGTTCCTTGGGTGCTGTTAATTTCAGTATGTGTATTTTGAATTTTCTCTTGAAAATAAACAGTAGAAATGCTGTGGTTTCTTTCATGGTGCTTTCTTTTTGACTCTCAGATGTGATTGATGATCATCTGCTTCTGGGTTATGTTCGTTTTTCAGAATGTTTCAGTGAGCTTTGCAGCGTGGAAAGTAATTCAGTACTGAGCGAGTAAGTCCATATATGTGCTAAACCCATGGTTAACCTCACAGAGGCTGTTATGTGAGATGGAGGCGGGCAGAAATGGGTAGATTCTAAACTGAGCTTTTAAAATAAAAGTAAATGGAGTGAGTTGTTTAATGACCTAGCATTGTAGCCTTGCTGTCAACTCAAACACTGGAAAAGCAGGTTCATCCTGCAAAGGAGAAAAATGAGGAGCTGGCTGCCCTAGTCATGTCTCTCAGGTGCTATGCTCATGAGATCCTGCTCTTTATGGTGAGACAACCCCTTGCCATCCTCCTATTCCCAAAGCAAAGGAGTTCTTTTATAGGAAGCTGCCAGTGAGGAGCTGCAAAGGAACTTCTTTCCTCTTTGCTTAGCCTTGGCAATCTGGGAATCAGTTCTACCGCATCTGGTAATTACAAGCCTAAAAAAGAAGAAGACAGCCATAGAAATTGAACCCGTATCCTCTTAATTATGCTGTTACTGCCTTTAGAGGTGCAAACAACACCCTTTCGACAGGATTCTCAAATAACTCTCTCTGCCTTTAGCATGGAGAGCTGGCATACATCAGCTCTGTTTCACTGTTTTTGTTACCTTGGTGCGGTTACATTGGTGTGGTATTGAGTGCTACTTCATCATGGGCAGTAGCAAGCAGTTGCATGGCCACACAAGTAACTTTGGAAAAGCCAGCTGGACTGAGCTTCTCTGGCTAGGAGCAGCTTTACAGGCATCGAACTAAACCATGTCACAGCCCTGCTGATACTTTTTAATCTGTCTTCTTTTCCCACATGCTTCTAACATGCTCCAGAATTCCCGAGTTTTTGCTGCTGGTGAAAGTAGTTTCATGTTTTGATTCACTGTTGTAGGCATTTTTAATGTGGTCAATCTTGAAGAATATTCAGGATATAGAGACAAGCATGGCTTTGCTTCCATTGTGAAGTTCCTGTCTTTCCCCCCTTCCCCAAGCCCTAGACATACACCTCCATGGTTCCTTTCTTTGTCATCCCATTGCTTGGGTTTTTTTCCCCAGTGTCTTTTATCTTGTGAGTAAAGTTTGAGCAGTACGCAGGAAGTTAACTGCCTGGAGTCTTTTAAATATAAGTAACACGCACCCAGTAATAAGCTGTCGGTTGTTTTTTTGCTGCCTGCAAAGAAACATAAACACAGCGCTCATTTCTGGCAGGTTTTTACTGTCAGAGTTTCTCCTATTATATTTATCTTACAATTTGCCAGGGGGTGAAGTTATTAAGTTTTAGCAGCAGCCATCGATCAAGTTCACAAGTTAACACGATAAAGGCTCTGTGCCGCTCCGATCCGGGAAAATGATGATCCTCACTCGGTAATTAACTAAATGAGAAAGTTAAATCTTACTTGAGAGCTGGGAGAGATGAAAGAGAGGTGTTTGTCAGTTTCTCAGTGGAAATTAGAAGCAGTTTTCTGCAATTCCCTAAGCTGCTGCTCTGTCATATTTTACATAAGCACTGGGAAAACGTCTTGTAATTAGTGCTGTCATGGAGGATTTTTTTTGCTGAAGGATGTTGGAATAATTCATTAGATTATCAAGAAAGGCTTGTGTCCTGAAATGATTAGCACAGTGAAATTTAAACCATTAACGATAACAAGTTTAGAGCTTGCTGCAGTGCGGAGGCACCCGGGGTATGTCTGTGCCTATTTCAATCATTTCTTATAATTAAACATTATGTCCTCTTTTTTCCTCCCCTTTGCTAAGACCCATCCAAAATTCCTGTTAAGGTGGCTCTGTCTAGATCAATGACTTCAGCACAACGGGCAGTGCAAGCAGTTGGAGGTGCAATGTTGCACCTGCAGAGAAGGAGTAGAGGACATTTCTCTGTGTCAGAGCCTGTAGTCCCAGTGAGTCCGGGAAGGAGGAAAAGCCCAGTATGACCTGTTGGTACTGGAATGTGGAAGGGAAGACCCTTCCTTTTATCTAGGGAGAAACTGAAATTTGCAATGGTGGTCTAAGCTCTCAGTGTTTTCAGAGCTTCAGCATGAAGATGTCATGAAGATTCAGAAGGTCCCAAACCTTACTGGGATCATTAAGCTGTTCTTTATATTCTAGGAGACAGTTTCTCTTTTTCTTTGACTTTATGAGATGTCTTCTTACATTAAGAAACATAAAACTTGAATTCATCTACCCTGTGGAAAGTGCCTGAACAAAGTCCTCTGCAATGACTAGAGGATGTGACATGGTTTTCTTTAAAAATACATAAAAGTTGTGGCCACTCATATTGGTGGGTAAACACTATTGCTATATTACAATCAGCGAACTTGCTTGGTTTTGGTTTTTTTCTGTGCTTCAGGAGCCTCCTTCGTTCCCTGTACTGAACAAAACCAAAAGTAACCTTGGTTGTCATGTATGGGTTACAGCTGTGATACACCATAGCTGTTTTGTTTTATATGCAAAGCAGTAGATTTATCCAGTCTTTATTTATCTGTGTTGAAATATTGCACCTTCCTACAGTTGCAAGCCATTATTTAGATTAAAGTCCTTTCATATATTAGTCCTCTTCTACTTCACTGGGCATACAAATGTGCTTTGTGTTAAATGTAGCCATTTGGAGAAATGGTCTTGTAATTACGGGCTGCAGTGGAGCATAGTACGTAGATCCCTGAGCTAGTACCAACCTGAGGCACTCAATCCCCTGGGTTTCCTGGCACAGCTTACGAGCTCAGGCTCAGCATTGTCAGAGGACACCTCGACTGTTCCTGCAGATGAGTCGTACTGCCTAGAGCCAGCTGGGGCACCTCTCAGCCCTCACGTGCAGGGCTTTGTGAAAAGGGAGTCCACAAAGATTCATCCATTCCAACATAGTAGTTTGCTCTGTTATACACAAATTTCCTCCCACATGATGAACTACCAGTGGTTATTCTTCTTTGCCACTTTTGGCAGTGAAGCTTATAAAAGCTGTGACCATATACAGTGCATTTGGATGGATGTTTACCCTAGCAGTATGGATGGCATGTGGAACAGGTTTTTCTCTTTCAGGTGAGGCCTGATTCCCTACCAAGAGAGGGAAGAGGCTGTAGATGATCTAAGGATGTTGATGCCTTTTTTTCTAATAGGCCTTTTTCACTGAACTGCGAGTGGATTTTCAGGCATCTTTAAATTGAAATTCTGGAATTTTTGTTCTAAATGGTAGTTTGAGTGATTTGGGAGCCCTGTCAGTTTATCTGTCTCTACTCTGCAGAACTGGTGTGTTCATGGCATGTCCTGTCCTCTTGGTCTCCTGCTTGCACAGACCACAGGACCTGCTGGGCACACCTCTGGGCTGGTCCTCACTCCTTTTAGTGGGAAACCAGAGCAGGAAAGGGTGCAAACCGGGTCTCAAGTTGACATTGTAAGAATGCAGCTGAACTATGAACCTAAAAAATATAGTCTTCCCTTGTCTACTAATTTGGACATAAACACTGTAACACGGTTTTCTTAGCAGAACCACTTTATAAACCTGGAGTTTCGCTTCCAGAGCTGTTACAAGTGTTGGTCAATGGACTCTTGAATTTACTCATTATTCCTACCCAAGAAGCCTGTGTTCTTATAGAATGAATTTTGTCCCATCTAAGCCGTCGATTTGTACACACATAAGTCATCACTTGTTTYTGCAGATGTTGCAACTTCTGTTTGATACCACAAACCAATGTTTTAGAAGTAATTGGGAATCTGAAGGCTGCTGGGAGAAGGGTGTTCAGAAGGCAAGGAAAGGCCAGAACGTGGTGCCACCCTGTGAAAGGAATTGCACCTTTGTGGCCTTTGCACGTCAGCTGAGTACTCCACTAAGGCTCAGTATATTAGGCAGACTTCACAGTCTCTCAAATTTAAAGACAGATGCATAGGTTTTTAAAAAATGCTTTGTAGAGACAAGCTATTTTGTGAGATGCGCAGCAAACAAAATGAGAAATTAAATGAGATCAAGCTTGTAGGTTACAACATCTCCCCACTGTCTTAATCCAACATTTTTACTGGGATGCCTGTTTTGTAGACAGTTTAACTGCAGCAAAAATTACCAGAGTCCCTGAACAGAGATGTTCGGTGCACTCCACTGGTAATAATTTTTTGCCAGGCTCTTACCTATTCTGGACTTTGCTAGAAAAAGTCCAGTCTTTCACACATAGGACTTCATGCCCACAGTTTCTTAAAYGATTTCTCTATATGAAAAGTTGGCCCAAGAGGGAGTTTTTCTTTCCTGCTGCCCAGTACTGGCTCTGTGACTTGCTTGCAGTCAGTGCTGTCCATTTGAGGATTGAATGAAATCATAACTCATAGTCCTTGTCTTGCCTGATCTTACTGGACACAGACACACACAGCCACAGCCACACATTCACAGGGAGGAGCGGGGATAAATGTGAAGTTGAAAACGTTGAGCTGCAGAATGAAGCACTGATGGTATGATCACCATGTTCTGTGTTCTCAAAGAAATTTAAGTCAAATGATAATTCAGAAATAGAAAAGGCTACTTGTTAAAAATCACAGATAATTACTGTCTTTTTCTACCAAAGGAAGGTCCAGCTCTGCTAGAAATGTTGAAAAGAGTTTTTAGGTGCATTATCTCTAAGAAAATGAAATGGTGGTTAGTTGAGTAGATTTTCAAATCATGAGGATTTTGGTGTTCCAAAGTCAGGATTGCTGTTCGGATTGGGAGTTATTGAAGTTCAGGAGTTATTTACTCCCGAGAAATGAGAAATTCCTGCATTCCAAACCTAGTACTGGTAACTAAATTTTGTGGTCTCTGAATAGCCTGCTGTTTTGGCACTTGCTGAAAGGAGGCTTTTTTGATGTTTTTACTTTTCCTGTAAAATCAGTTAATCCCTGCATTTCTTTTAGTTCATTAGATATCTTTGCAGAGAGATTTAGGGACTCATTTTTTTCCCTTAAATTTAATAAGGTCCCCTGGCGAGGTTGATGCTTGGAATTATCACCATAGAATAGAAATACAGCGCCCTTACATCAATGTTTTATGTGTTCTGATAGCTGCAATTTATTTTTAATTATTTGATAATTAATAAAGAACCTCTAAGTTTATTTTGTCAATAAAAATGATGTAATAATATTGACTGTTATTATAATGCTGTCTGGTGTTTAACTCTTGCAATGAAAGGGAGAAAATCACATGTTTTCAGCATTTAATAGAAACTATTTGACCAGTATGAGAAAAAAATAATTTCCCAGCAAACAGTTAACCTTACTTGGGCAAAGGATGCCCTTGCAATGCAAAATATGCACTTTTCTTCCAGTTAAATCATTTAGAAAGCAGAAATTATATCTTACTGTCAAGTAGTAAATTGAAATGTCAGTGTTTTGTTTTGTCCCTGAAACTCTTCTTTGAGCTGACTCCTTCTGACAAGATATTAACAGTGCTCAGAAAGTTGAAAATATTTTATTCTGTGAAAGAAGTATTTACCAAATATCAGGGTATATTTTAGCTGGCTTTGCTCTCAAGGTATAATTCAATTTTTTTTCTCATCCATTTCATGCATTCTCTGTGAATTTTAGCAGCAATCCATTCTTTAGAAAAAAACCCCGGAGTACAAATGCTGCATTGAAGTAACTGGTATATGTACATTAGGAATCCAAATGCATTTTACTGCCTACATGATAAATAAAATTGTGTTTATATTAAACTGCCACTGAGGGTTTCCCATCTAACCAGAGTCCTTTGTGTGCAGCTCTGGCACAAGCCAGTGCATTGTCCCACAGCAGCCGTGGCTGTTCTCTGGCTGACAGCACCAGCCGGGATACTTGGTCTCAGAYAGCTTTCAGTGTCAGAGTGCTTTTTGAATTCTATTGTCTTCCCCCTAAAAGAAATTGTAAACCTGCTTGTGTTTCTTCTCATATGTGTTATTTGGRTTGTTTCTCTCCTTCCTGTTTACAGACAAAACTTGCCAATGGCACTTCCAGTATGATTGTGCCCAAGCAAAGAAAACTGTCTGCAAGCTATGAGAAGGAGAAGGAGCTCTGTGTCAAGTATTTTGAGCAGTGGTCCGAGTCTGACCAGGTGGAGTTTGTGGAGCACCTCATCTCCCAGATGTGTCACTACCAGCACGGACATATAAACTCATACCTCAAACCCATGTTACAGCGGGACTTCATCACTGCACTGCCAGGTATTTCTGCAGGCAGAGGGAGCTTGCTCCTTGTCTTTCAAAAAACTGTTCCATTCCAGCCTATCCTGCTGGAGAGGTCTCATGTAGGGTCAGTTTGCAAAATAGATGATAGCTTTTGAATGAAAAGCTCTATACCGTTATGAAATGTAGTAATATTTTAATTTGTATTCCTACTGTGTCTCAAAGCATGATCCAATACCATCATGGTTTGTCTAGGAGTTAGTGATAGCTCATTTATGTATTGTAACAGTAGTTATCCCAAACCACAGGGCAGGTAGTTGTACTCTTAATGCCCACAACKATGCATGAATAACGGAAATTTTTAAAATTAAAACTACTACTCTTTCTGGTTGCTCAACTGAGGTTTTCCCTTTTCTTATTTAGATTTTTTTTTGGTCTCTTTCCTACTGAAATAACTTCCTGAAKCCATTGCTTTGATTATGTGTTTATTGCTATTAGAAAACGGATGGCATAAGATCAAAAGATGGAAGTGTTCTGTTTTTTACTCCTCTGTAGTGCTTTCCATTGAAAATATTATCCCAGCTGTTCTCAGATGTGGCACTGAGCGTATCTCACAGAGTGCATAGATAAAGTAGTATACATGCAGTTTTATGTTGGCCCTGTGTTATAGATGGGAAAACTGAGGTGATGAAAGATCAGATATATACAGCAATAGAGTTTCAGAGCCAAAAAAATTCCTGGCTCTTTGGCAGTTTTTTTTCAGACCATTAGATCATACTTCTGTAGATAGATAAAAAGATTAGCATTCCCATGGCATAGGTCCTTAGTTTGAGGTGGACCTGAGCAAGAAGTGCTACAGGTGTTGTCTCTAAATTGCTACTTGAAGAGAGGAGTTTCTTGTCAAAAGCTTATTCTGTGAGCACCTTTGGAGAACTGCTGAAATCTTGGCAATTGGTTCAATCCAGTCATTTGATCATTCTTCAGAAGGGAGTTCTCAACATGAAATTAAAGTTCTAGCCTTAAAAGATGGAAAAAAGTACGTTTAACTGTAAATTGTATAAAGCATAAAGGCTCTGCAGGAGTTTTACTATGAAGTTAAATAGGTAGACTCATTGGATTTTAAACTCATTGTGCCCAGTAATCAAATGGCTGTTGTAGCATTAAAAAAAAATCTTAGTTATGCTAAGTACCTGCTTTATGTTAGTTTTTAGTAGTCCAATGGTAATAATCTCGTGTACTTAGAGCAGCATTGTAACTTGTGGAGCTGCTCTGTTTCAGAAAAATAGAAAGTGTTTTGAAACTGCATTGGTTTCCCCACTTTTAAAGTGGAAGTATACATGTAGTTATATATGCAATTTTTCCAGGTCTTTCTCCACAGAACTCCATGAAAGCAAGCCAACACATCTCATTGCACTTGCTTAATTCCTTCCTACAGGCCTTTTTCTGAGACTTTTGGGCAAATGTTATAAATATTTCTAGAGACATTCCAAATTTCCTAGCCGCACAATATTTGTTACCCAGGAAGCAGCTGATTTTACTCTATCAGAATGCAGAATAGATAGGAATCAAGCGGCTAATATGTGAGTATTTTAATAGTTGTGAGAAATGTGTGCATAAATAATGTATGTGCATCAATTTGCATATTTGCAAAGTACAAATGTCCTAGTGAATATAGCTGTAAGGGAGAAAATTAATGGCAGGGAATTACACTGGCGCAGACTCTGCAGTCTGTGCAGGATGTCCTGAGTATAAGCAGGTTCTAATGAGGGGAATGAGAAGGGAGGAAGGTAAGAAACTGCCTAGGAAAGAGTGATGAACCTAAAATTCTAAATTAAGTCATATAATGAAAAAACCCTCCTAAATTATATAATCATTTTTTAGCTTTCTGAAATTCTCAAGTGTTCAGTACTCTGGTTTCATTTTTACTACTTCATTCTCTCTCCTGCTCTCCCCCTTGAGTGAATAAAATAATAAAGCTACTTCAAAATCATGAGGCATCTTGTCTCTGTCCTCCTAGCACTGTCCCAAAGAATGACCAGAATTAAAGGTAGTTTTACATCATGGGCATGTTTTACTAAGGCAGAGTAAAGTTGGCTCAGATTATTTTCCCAGTGCTTTGAACAGAATTAAGGTTGTTTGARAAACACAGCTTAGCTGTGTACTTAACAAAGTTTGTTCACTTTCTGTAAAATAAGACCTCTGCTTAGCATTTTCAAGCTGTTTAACATTTTTTATGAGGAAAGTCATTTTGATAAGGATTTCATGTGTGAAATAACTGAAACATTCTTGTTGGTATGGAGGGCTGAAGGGCTAATCGTGTTTCACATCCATTTAGCAAAATCTTCTGTGAGCAGAGTTTTCTCTTTTTAAGGAAGCAACACTTTGTTGGATATATGCCTCAGTGAGTTGTGCTGTTCCTAAGAAAGAAAATAATAAAACTGAGTTTGCAACCAGACCAAAATAGCTCTGCCCATCCACTTATCATAAATGTGAGGAAAAGAGGCCAAAACATTAGTATTCCTTCTCTGGGAAGGGTCTAGTATGAATGGCAGAGGAGAACTTATGGACATGGCAGTAGTTACAGCACCTCATTGCAGCGAAGGTCTAAAGTGCAACTCCTAATGAACCAGGAAGGGCACATGGGTGAAGATTGCTGTGCCCAGTTTGTGCAGTGTAGCCCTGCTTCCTAAAGCCACCAGTTGTTCCTCATATGAGATAAATTCCTCCTGTGACGCTGCTGACTATACTGATACTACACACTGCTGATACTACACAAGCAGGCATTTGTAAATGTCTTGGTGGGTCTATAAATGTCTGTGAGCCCACTGGAAGCAACATGGACTGGGAAATATGCCATTTCCACCCAGTGGAGAGAGCTCAGGGCTGCAAGTGTCAGGCTGCAGAAGCAGGGCAACAGGATGTCCATGTCTACCCTGCCAAATCCTACCGTGCAAATTCCACTTCACATTCACTAAAACGTTGTCTCTCTCTTTCCACAGTTTGCTGTGGAGTCAGTCTAAATTTACAAACACTTTTATTTTTAAAAAGTGGCTGTTCATGTCTTTTCAAATTAAATACATAATAAAGGCTGATGATGCTTTTATTTTGCAGGTTGACATCCAATTTTGCATCTATAAAGATAAGAAATGTCAGACCTCTTTCTCCACTCTCTGGTTGTACGTGATATCATTCACATGCTTTTTCTACATATAGATTAAAGCATAAAATGCTGAGCAGAATATCTTAGTCAAAGCATGTTCTAAGTTTAGGGTATTTGAAAGCAGCAGGAGGAGGCATGCTGAATTGTCTCATATTCATACAGTGGGAGATAATTTTGAGATCTTTTCGTTAGGGAAAAAAAGGTTGGGCCATTTGTGTGTCATGAACTCTAATCAGAGTCAGCTGGTTGCACCCAGTTTGGGTTTGCAGAAGTACAGACGCGTGACTCTAAAAATGCACTTACTGCTTTTCCTTTCCCTGTCAGAAGCAGGGCCTGGTCTTTGAGACTGTTGTTTTAAAAGCAGGAAAACATGTATTTAACTTTGTCCCAAATGTGAACCAGAGAGAAGATGCATGTAATACCAATCTGCCATGCTTCCTTTTTGGTTGGACTGAACATTGTGCCTGAGGGATGATGTGGTCTAAACTTTCACAAAGCATCTGAAATTTAACCTGTGAAGTGAGATAATCTCTTGGTGGTATGTCYCACTTGTGAATTAAATAGCCTTCAAAAGAAGCTGTATTTGCACAACTTCTCATTTAAAAGGCATSTTATTTTCCTGAAGTCTTGCTGGTGATTAAATTTGAGTTGGTATGGGCACATTTTTACTGACAACATCCATCCAATTAAGAAATGTAGCATGACCTTCCCTGCCCCCAGCTACGTAGACCTTGCATTGAGCTGCTTGGTGCTAACCAGGCAATTGCTTTATGTTTCACTCCAGCCATATTGAAGTAAAGCCAGTCCTGGTATTCACACTGGAAAATAGTTGCAGATGATATCATTTTGGTGCATATTTTTCCTTCATCCACTAAAATCAATGAAATGAGCAAACCTGCTTCACTTTCTCCTTACACAGCCTCTCCTTCCCTCTCAACGTCCCTGTGCATCTGCATATCCTTCCCTCCCCCCRTCTAAAGGTACCACTACCCTTCAGGGCACACATTGGGAATATATATTTTTTTCTTCATTACATTTAAAAGCTACTGCTTTAGCAAAAACAGCTTTTGAGCCGTTGCAGCATGAGAACAGCTGTAGCAGTGAGATGAGAAATGGTCCTAATATAGAGAGATTTTGGGGGCTGCGTTGCTGAGTTGGAAATGCCATCCATAGAATATCCCCCTAGTGCTAAAACCCATCGAAATAGATTGGAATGACTTCTTGGATTCTTTATTATTTTTAATGACTTGTTGTGCTATATCCAAAGGAAGTTGGAGAACACTGCTCACTCCTGAACTTAGCCTCAAATGCTCTTCTGTGCATTTRGTCCAGCTCTGCATGCAGAAGAGGGAGATGGACGGAGAGTGCATCTTCGTACTAGCAAGGAGAGTTGTTTTCAACTCTGTCCAGCAAATAATCTTTTCCTGTTATTGTTGTTCTCCCCCAGCTCGGGGATTGGATCACATTGCTGAGAACATTCTGTCATACCTGGATGCCAAATCTTTGTGTGCTGCTGAGCTGGTGTGCAAGGAGTGGTACCGGGTGACRTCGGATGGGATGCTGTGGAAGAAGCTTATCGAGAGAATGGTCAGGACAGACTCCCTGTGGAGGGGTTTGTCAGAGAGGAGAGGATGGTAAGGAAACTGCATCTTCRCCTCTTTTGCCCCCATTCGGAACTGTAGGCACTGTGTGTTTCAAACTATATTTGAAGAGGGTTATTCAGCACGCTAAAACATCATGTTGGTTCCAAACCTGACAGTTGCCTACATCAAAAATCAGGGGATAGGGAATTAGGGCATCATTTGGCTATGCAGGCAATGCGGGGGATTTTTTCCTCACCTTCCTCATCTGATCATGCTCTTATCCCACTGTGACAAGTGAGATATACAGACTGAGATTTTTATGCCCAGCTGTCATTCAGTTCAAATTAAGAAGCTGTGTRTGCCTCAGGGGAACCCTAAACCGGTCAGCAGTTCAGAGCAGAAGAGCTTTTTTAGGGGTGGCAGTGGGGCAGCATGTGCTATGAATTAGTTCTTTCCTGATAGGTCTGTTTGTTTTCCTCAGCAGATTTTCACTATTAGATATCTGTTTAATTTTCAAACTGGAAGCTGAGGGTAGGTACCACGGAGAATAGGGGACTTTAGAAATGCAGATAGATTAGTTAATAATCATCTGGAATAGTCTTACTACAATGTAGGTCTCACTCAAGTTTGAAGCTGCTCTGCTAACATTTCATTAGAACTTTCCCTCTCAGGGGTACACCCTTTAATACATAATTTTCTTTTCCAAGGGTGTCCCTAGGATGTTGGCAGAAGGGAAGCTGGGTATGAATATTTCATAAACAAGATAAAAGTGACAGCTCAGGCATTTTGGTTGCTATTAAAAAGAAAAAGATACAGAGTTGCAAACAAAGACTCCTGGTTTATGGTTAATTTTGTTATACTGTTTGTCTCAGGAAGTAAAGGCAAGTAAATCAGGGTTATGGGACATTCTTTAAAAATAAATACTATTTTTATCCGCTTCCAATAGTGCAGTATTTATAAAAAGTGTAAAATAAACACAAGCATGGCAGGGGTAACTTTTGCATTTCTTTTAGTGCCTTATTCTCTTCAGGACTTCCATTTTTTCTCTGTATTGTTGAGGTCACAGTAAGTCCTAAGAGGAGCTTGAGAGGTCATTTAGTCCCTCCTGTTTCCCATACACAGAGCCAGATTTCTCTTAAGTTATCCCAAATGTTTGTCTTAACTTGTTCTTAAAATCCTTTACTGATGGAGATTCCCCGGGCAATGCCTGGAAAAGGAATTCCACAGTTTCACATTTTTGCTCTTTCTAACTTAAGTGTTTGAAAGGTTTTGCTGATATCTAGGCTGTCTCCCTAGCTAGAGTTTGACTTGTTACATTTAGCCTGACAGACACACCAGGACAGTTTCTCGTTCTCGTTTTTGCAGTAATCTTTTCTGTGTTGGAAAATTACCATGCTTCCTATGCTTCGGGTGCACTAGCCAACCATAATCCTGTGTTGTTTTGTCCTCTTACTATTCTTGGTTTTCTCTGTTTAGACCCTTCCCAATTACCCTACTCCATTCTTGAAGGATGGTGTAATCAGCTGAGTGTCTTCGCCGAGGCATCACCAGTGTTTGGTAGTGTGGGAAACATTCCTTGCATTCTATATGAAGGACACTCATGTAGTGCTTTCCAGTAGAACATATGTGCTTAAGACTGGTAGACTRTGGTTCTAAAATTCATTACTCTTTCTGTAGAAGTTGTACTTAGCCATTATTCCTCATCTTGAATGCTGTTACTCAGTGGTGAACTTGGCACTTGTCCTTGTTGAATTAGATCGTATTTGTTGTTTGGTATTTCTCTGTTTTGTCCAGAGCATTATGAATTTAATCTTTGCCTCCAAAGTGCTTATAGCTTCTCCCAGCTTTATCATTGACCACGTAATAAATGCAGTCCCTGTTTCATTCTTTGTCATTAATGAAAATGCTCAATATTGACACATCTACGACAGACTCCATGCCATATAGAGCTTTATGGCTTGTAATCAATGCTAGCGCTGTGCATGGCACGAGGAGATGACTAACTGGACAGCTCGTAATGATAGATGACTGGTGTTATTTGCTTAAAGCTCCTGAATTTGCACATGGGCTGCCTGATTTCAGCATTTGCAGCTCGTGGTTTACAGCAGAACCCCCCCATTCTGCAGCATGGCAGCCTTCACTGGCAGATTTTCAGGGAGCAGCAAGGGTTACACAGATTTAGAGAAATATAAAACAGAAGCCCAAAATCTGGGCACAGTTGTGTCCATCTGATTGAATTGGCTGGTCATCAAAACCTGGAAACAATAGTTCCTTTTATCCCAGAGCCACAGCACAGCAGCTACCGGGATGCCATGGAAATTCCAAGCAATCCTTCAGCTGAACAGTAAACAACTGACTCTAAATGCAGAAAGACAGGACTTAGAGGTAGCAACAAAATTTTGTGTTACATCAGCTGGTAAATTTAGAAAGAATAAATAGGTTTTTAGGCACATAGACTTGTACACAGGTTTTTATAGACCTACCCCAAGTCTTCCAGGATGTGTCCTAGGTATTCTGTGTATCTCCAAAGCAGTTTTCATCTTTCTTGGCCAATAATATTAATTTTCATGAATGCACTACCAGGCTGGATCACAGTTAATAGGCAAGCGTCCAGTTGGTGGTTTGTCTGCATCCTTGTGTGCCTTCTTCATGTGTGTTTGTTCCCATATGAGTGTCTACTGGCCATTGTATTTGAATAATCAGATGATTCCTCTGTCCTAAGAGGAAAGCACCTTTCTCTCAGGTTGTAATTAGAATACTTTTTTTTGAGAAGTATCAAAAGTTCTTTTCGTGAGCATTTGTCATTTTGTTTGTTCAGTCCTATAGTTTGCTGCTGCCTTACAACCTAAAAATTCTGATTCATTGTTGTGATCTCCCTAGTTCAAGTGCATCAGGGCAGCTGATATACAGTCTCTCAAATGAGTTTYGAGGTATACTGATGGAGAGGGCAGGAAAGAAATGCGCAAGGAAGTATTGAACAATTAATTATGCTGTAATGGAGCAAGGGAGGGAGAAGTGGAGAGCTGGCCCAGCGTAAACTCTGTGCCTCTGGTGCCAGGATTACACTCGGAGGCATTTGGGCCTCTCTCCGTTTTGTGAGGCATGTTGCCAGGCAGAGCAGCAGTTAGTACGCCCATGGTGGGGTTTACTAGCTTCCACACCGTGTTTGGTGGCTTCTTAACTTCAGGATGAGGAATTAAAGTTTTTTACACAGCAGGTAGTGATTGCTGTTTACAGATTTTTTTGGTAACGAAACTCCATCTTGGGATATGAGTATTCCAAATCAGTGTTGAAATGAGGGAGGCACCACCCATGAAGTRTTGCTTGCCAAAATAGAGTCGTAGCAGTAAAATGTCCGTGTACCCAAACTGATACTGTTCCTGCTAATGCAGATAAAAGCTAGCCTTGAATGTATAGTGAATTTGAAGGTTCCTTAGCTTCTTTCATTTACTTTGTATGCTTTATTTTAAAGGTGACCTCTGATAATGGGTACATGTATTGCAGGCATGAGCYATTGTCAGCCCTTACTGAGCTGAACGGGCCCATGTCTGTAATAGAGAATTTCCCTTCTCCGAGTGACTAGACACAGATTTTTCTTGGGTATTTCAGTGTTAAAATGCAACACTGACATGTTGCAGGGCAAACAAACAAGGACCCATCCCATCTTAGTAAATTAAGTTTGAACATGAATCTGTCTGCAGTGGTTACCTATTTGTAAAATGCCAGGAGGACCTTCCTCCAAAATGCTGTAACATGATTTGTGTTCAATGGAAGTGTTCTTTGTCTTCCAGGGGGCAATATCTATTTAAAAATAAACCTCCTGATGGAACTGCACCACCCAACTCCTTCTACAGAGCACTTTACCCCAAAATTATACAGGATATAGAGGTAAGAAACAGCTTCCAGATGTGGTGGTGTTTCGCTGTTGTTTGGTTTGTTTTGCTTTCTTCAGATGTCCCTGATTTATTCATGATGCTAAAATTCTGGGAATATTCCATTGTACTGAAATACTTCCTTAAATCTGACATGTCTGTATTTGTCTGGAGTTTGGAGATCTGGGACAGTTATATAAGGTCCTAGGCTTTGCTGCTGCTTTAGAGAGAGAGGATGAGTTGGATTGTTCGGTGAGCTGTGTGCCGGTGGAGTGTCCACACTTTGCACATCAGATGTCACAGCAGCACTGTAACATCTYGGTTTTCTCTGTTCCACAGTACTTCGCTCCACCCAGTGCCATGAGACCTAATAAGCTGTTATGGGAGGATACCAAGAACTGAGTCAGGGTGAAAGTGCATTGCTGAAGACTGCAGACCTAAGACTCAGGGWAMCAGGAAGCAGCTGAGCATGGTTGCCTTGCATTTAGTGTGAGCGAAATGGCAGGTTCCGGTTGTTTCCTAATGGCAGAAGCAGTGCTCAGGCGCTGTTGTGACAAGTTTGTACAAACACTTAGAGCTCAACTGAGACTTTCTCTTTAGTTGTTTAGCTGTTGAGTCACAGGGGACTGAAGGCTGGAGACAGAAAAAAGCTTTTAGGTTACTTCTTCCTCAGTGTTCCCRACAACACAGACCAGTTTAGCCACAATATCTTTTCCAAGCATTTGTCTGCTTAATTGGTTTTACTACATGTGTTACTCCTTCTAGAAAGCAGTTATGTCGTTGTGTGGGCCTGATTGCAGGAAAAAGTGTGAAGAAAAGTATCTGCTGTCTTCTCAACCAAACAAATAAAAGGGGAGATAGTTCCGTGCTATTTTTTTTTTACATCTCATTTGTCTCTTGTCTCTCCTCAAGACAATAGAGTCAAACTGGCGGTGTGGAAGGCACAGTTTACAGAGGATCCACTGCCGAAGCGAGACAAGCAAAGGGGTTTATTGTTTACAGTATGATGATCAGAAGATAGTTAGTGGCCTACGAGACAATACTATTAAGGTGAGAATGCTCCATCATGACATACTAATGGCTTGTAGTGCCTATGCCATAAATAATAGTGTCCTAATTTCAGTGACACCTACCCAATCTCTTGTTAGTAACCTAACCTTCTCCTTCCCCTTCCCCCATCTCACACCTGCACAGCATGTATTCCTCTTTTAGCTGGCTAGAGAGACTCTGTTTTCAGACACACAGACTTTGCTAGCACAGTTTCTGTCCAGCAGTAATTACATGCTGTGTAATTATTGGGCCCTGTACCTTGATGAGAAAGATAAAACCAATATTCATAGTAAAGCCAGTAATATCAAAGATGTCAATGTGTTGCACCAAAGAGCCTGTAGAAGACTCTACAGATGCCACTAAAGATGTTCTAAGTGCRCTGTGGATGATGTGTTGTAGTGAAAAACGGACTAGTCAAACCAGTAAGTGCTGGAAGATGAAAACCTTACTGAGCTGTCTGGTTTTGAATGTTTGCTGTCTTAGATCTGGGATAAGAACACATTGGAATGCAAGCGAATTCTTACCGGACACACAGGTTCTGTCCTGTGCCTCCAGTATGATGAACGGGTGATCATTACTGGATCTTCGGATTCAACAGTCAGGTGTGTGCTCGTGATTTGGAGCTTTCTGTCTGCCTCTAAGATTATAGCTTTGCAAGCTGCTGAAATGATCTCTTCTTTAATGTGTGCTGTTCAATCAGTTCCATGACGTAGTTCAGCATATTTGTTCAGCATTGTGCTGTCCTTGTTTATCAGATGTCCATGCAAATCGCTGTCAAGGGGAAATGAGAATCTTGAGCCAAGGCCAGTCAAGGTCAAGATGACTTAGGAAGGCCATCTGGCATTTCACCAAGGTTTTGCATGTTTTGACACTCCCTGAGAATGTTACAAATTCTCCTTGAGAATAACTTTTTAAGAACTTTTCAAAGCAAGTTTGAAGATTGAGTCATCCATTGTCATTTAATTTTAACAGAAGATGTATGACTAGATCTCCTATGACTTTTCATTAAATTTCAGCATGATGTTTCTTTTCATTCAGTCTTTCTAACCTTGCTTTCCTTCAAGTCTCCAGCAAAAGGCTGGACACCTCAAGGTAGCGTTTGTGGTGCATGTTGTGCAGATGTCAAGTCCACTAGTCATATTGCAGGATACCAGAGAGTATAAGATCTGTAGTGTAAATATAGGCACATATGAGTTAATGAATTGCAATATGAACTTGAATGTGGTGGGGCAGATCTGTCTGCTCCATGTTTTTATATATACCCTCCTTGTCAGAGTGCAAGCAGTGCCCATGCAGTGAAGTTAGACACCAAAAAGCTTCATTGATGGCCTTCTCTGGAGCTA
The DNA here is from genome assembly GCA_018881555.1 of Amblyornis subalaris. Lineage (NCBI taxonomy): Eukaryota > Metazoa > Chordata > Aves > Passeriformes > Ptilonorhynchidae > Amblyornis > Amblyornis subalaris. Next base: position 2,859,887 of record JACAXG010000003.1, read on the forward strand.
TTAGCATGCATTTCTATGGCTGCAAGCTCCTCTGGTTATCACTGTGCTTGTGTGTAAACTACTACTGTTAAGCTAATAAGCATTAAATTGAATTCCTGACACATGATGCATGCAGTCTTGCAGTGCTGCTAGGTTTTGGGGTCCTGTTATTTCCCCAGTAGTACGAATCCACGAATTCAGCAACACCGCCTGCCTGGAGGCAGTGTGGGAAATGCACTGGGCTAAACAGATCTCAAAAGGAGAAGCTGATTTCTGTAACAAGCATTGTCATTTTCCATATCAGGCCAGGCAGGCCAAATTGCAGACTGGCTACTTGCCCAGGAATACTTTGTCTCCCACTGTATCTATAAATGTTTGTGCAGACCCCAGAGGCACATAGGATGCATCACTTTTATCCTTGGGTCTCCTCAGGAAGAGGGGCTTCATCCAATAGACAGTACAGATGGGCTCTTAATGCTTCTGAGATCTCAGGGATGCACTTGTCCAAAGAAGTCAGTGGGTCTCCAGCTCCTGTTCAGTTTGGCAACCCTGTCTGCAAACTGTTCATATGTTAATGGCCCAGGTCTTTAGTTTTTTCTCCTTTGCATTTTGTAATTGGAATGTAGTTTTCTTTCTCATTTAGAGTCCGTAAGTTGATGCACTTCAGTTTCCATAAGTTAGAAAATAAGACATTAGAAGTCTTTCTCACATCTTGCCTTTTCTTACTGCTTGCCTTATTGGCAGAGGAAAGTTTTAACTTCTGCAGTGTCTGATGTGCCTGATGATACAGCCATTTTCTGCTGTCATATAGTGTATCTGGGATACAGGTGTGATAGTGCCAAAAGAGATCTCTTTATGGAGRGTAAGAGAAGTTTGCCAATAGAATAGCCCAAAAGAAACATTTTTAAGGCTTAAAATCTTCATTTCAAGTACTAGAAGTTCTGAATGAAGCTTTTGTCTTACTTGCATCTTAAATTATCTTTCAGTTGAAACAGTTGGTTCCAATAACATTAAATTGACATAAATGCTATGTCTTAATTTGAGTATTCAGCACATTCCTGGAATGTAGCTGTGTACCAGATGCACCGCAGGGTAAATGCAATTCGTGGTGCAACTTGTGGCAATTACTTGTATTTGTTGGAAAAGAATTGTCTTGTCTTCTGCTTCTGTATAAATTATCCCTTGAGCTGATAGTCCTGTGAGAAAGGTCAAAAATTAARCCTGTCACTGAACTTACTTCTCCTCATTGACTGGCAATGAAGTGTATGATAGGCTGGCACAACCAGGAAGCATCAGTCTTTAAGGCCATCTACCTTTCCTCAGCACTAAATTCCCTTAATTAAAGAATGCTTTTTTCCTTGGTGCATTATTTTTATGGTGTTAACTGCATTGCAGGGTTTTTGGCTGCTGGACTGTCTCAATGTACACATAATCAACAGGTTTATATAATACATTTTTTAATGAACTGTTTAATAGATGTAGATATAACTTGTGGTGTTTGTTTCTCTAATATCGCTAGAGAGTCAATTACCTCTCCCTGTCCCTCTCTCGCTCTGCAGAAAATTCACTGTGCAGGTTTTTAACTCTGTTCTCTCTGGTTTGAAATCTGAACCTGCAGAGTGTGGGACGTGAATGCAGGCGAGATGCTGAATACGCTGATCCACCACTGCGAAGCCGTGCTGCACCTCCGCTTCAACAACGGCATGATGGTAACGTGTTCCAAGGACCGCTCCATCGCCGTGTGGGACATGGCTTCCCCCACAGACATCACCCTGAGGAGGGTGCTGGTCGGGCATCGGGCTGCTGTCAACGTGGTGGACTTTGATGACAAGTACATTGTATCAGCATCAGGTGACAGAACTATAAAGGTGAGGTGTTTCAGAGGCTTTTTATCTACAGCACTGGGGTATTTATTACTGAAGAACAGTGACCAGACAGGGAAGATGGTCCTTGGCAGGATCTTCCTTTAGAATCAGTGTTCTTCCAGCTGCTCATTTCCACTCGTCCGTCCTGAGTTGAGCTTGCACAACTGGTTTACAGAGCTTATGGCAAGTTGAAAAATAACTTTTTTGTCTGTGTTCTTTTTCGACTTGACCGCTTCCATAATCTGTTTCAGCATCAGTCATTCAAACGGTTGTTAGAGGGCAGCATGGGGGCAAAAGTGAAGGTGAGTAGATAGGAGACACTTAAGGTTTACTGCTATGATCCCAGTCTGCAGCATTAAACCTCAGGAAAATCAAGATCATGCGTAGACTAAATCATAGCCCAAGAATGCTAAACGTGGAAGCTAATTCTGGTAGAATGTGGCAAAAATCTCCTGTGTACAGTGACCCAAGCTGCTATCAGTTGCAGACTGTAATCACAAGTCATCAGAGGGATAATTTTCCCAGTCTTACTGATAGTATCTTCAATTAAGAGCATTCTGGATGCATCTATATATCATACAGATACCATCTTTTGTTAGTCTCTTCGTAATAATTTTGTCTCTGTGTGGTTCCCTCCCCCCTTCCTGTCACAGGTATGGAACACTAGTACCTGCGAATTTGTGCGCACCTTAAATGGCCACAAACGAGGCATTGCATGTCTGCAGTACAGAGACAGGCTAGTAGTGAGCGGCTCTTCAGATAATACCATCAGGTGAGAGACACACTCCCATCGCAGAGTTCTGTGCAAGCACACTGTCTCTGATTCCCTGGGACGTGCAGAGGTTAGGCAACTGAAGTGCTGTGTACCCTTGTCAACTTTGAAATATGCTTTCTTTGGTATAGAACATTGGGAACTACTGCAAAGAGMTATTAGAAGCCTGTTTCACTGTGTTGTCTTTCATCCTCTACATCTCAAGAGTCCCATACTAATCAACAAGTTGCATTGCTCTGACGATTCTGGTGTATGAAAGAGCTGGCAAGTCCCAGTTTCTGTGATGTCCTCTTGTGATATTTTAATTGGACTGTGTGTCTAGTTAAAGGGGTCAGATTTGCGGTAAGAGGCATTTAATCCTCTGCAGAAATTCTCCTGGGTTCTTGCCAAACTCTTCTTGTGGTACTTGGCACCTGGTTAAGTTTGGAACAGCTGGTTTAGAGCATGAAGTTCAGTTTGCTGCCTTTTGCTCTTCTCCAGCTGMCCTGTTTGCAATCTGAGATTTAACTCTTTCTGGTATCATGAGCCAGGATTTCTTCCTACATCCTGCAGCTGCTGGCAGAGGGAGGTCCCACTAATTTCAGGGTGTATGGAACAAGCTTGAATATTAGTTTATGTGATGTAGAAAAATGGCTCTGTCATGGAAACGGAAGTAAGAGCAACCTCCCTTTTCTCTTTGTCATTTCTTTAAGTAATCGTGTGCCTTCTGATAAAACTTGAAAGCTGGATAGTGTAAGCAGAAGCCCTTCACTTCACATGTCAGTAATAATTTCTCCTCAGTCAGAATGATCCATGCTGTTGTTTGCCTGTGGACTTGGTTTGCAACGTGCTGCCTCTCCCTGCTCTGCATTCTGTAGGAAAACATTGGTCCTTTAGTTGACATCACTAGGCCACTGTGCCAGATTTTAGTACAGGGCTGTCTGAGAGCATGACCAGGAGAGCTGGAACTTCTGCCTCTTAATTAGGGGGAAAAGTATTACAGGCRTTGTGTAAGAGCAGCATCGCTTCCACATGGTGAGAACTCCTGCACTTCACGTAGAAAAAATAAGCCTCTGCAGTTGTACTGTGAAACTTGGTCTCAGAAGTAGAGTAAGAAATAGTTAAATACTACAGCAGTTAGGGAASGATCTAAAATATGACTTGCAATGCTAATAAAAACAAATGTCAAGATAGTGATAATGCTAAAGAGGAATACAGTTACTTTTATGCTTGCATTGGACAAAATCCCTAGTTGACAGATAAATTGTGCTAGAATTTCAGGAATGTCGGCAGAGAATCTTAATGGAAGTCAAGTTTAGCAGCAGTGTGGGCAAGGCAAGAGACTTACCTGCTGCTAAAAGACAGTTTTCTTCCAGCCAGTAGCAGAGGGCACAAGTCAGTGGAAGGTTGATTATGAAAGGGCAGGTTACTAAGTCATCCTTGTGGGTGGCTTGGTGCTTTGTATGTTTGATTTTAATCCACTGCCAGATGTTGTGTGTTGGTCTTTAGTAGAGGCTGATACAGAACTTCATCATTCCTCAGTTGCAGGGCAGCTTTTTTCCAAAAGGTGACTTTGTGATTTTTAGTTTTGCAACTGCAAATGTTAAGGACACATGAAGTAGCTGAGAAATCAGTATCTTGCTTCTGTAGGGAGACTCCACATAGAAGAATGATTTAGATTTTGTTTTAGGCCAGAAATTTCACCAGTGTAGACATCACTATCATTGTGCTGATTTCCATCTGGTAGAAACTGGTCCATGAAGTTTGATCCAATCACTTCAGTATCTTAGCTTCTTCTAAGCCCAAATTTCTTAATTGCTACAGACACACGTGGTGTAGAAAAGAAGAAACCAGAGAATTTAGGGCAAGAAAATGAAATCAGATTATATCATCTTCAGTTAGGTTTTTAATGAGAGGTTGGTCTGCATGTGTGCGTGCATGGGGATCTGATCTGGTCTGTGTAAATAACAGCATTTCCTCTTAAAGACGGGGATTCAGACTCACCTGTCTTCTGTACATCTTCCAGCTCTGCTTTCAAGTGGATTAAAGGCTGAAATAATTGCAGACYTCCCTCTACTTCCAAAAGTCCTCCCAAAGTTATAGGAGGGAAGAGTTTTTGACTGTGTACACTCTGTAGTGATTTTTTTTAGTTAGTTCTCAAGCCTTAAGTTTAGTTCTTTTACTATTTATTCCTTTGAATATTTAAAGAAGTAGAAGTTTGAGAAACTTATCAAATCTGGGAGGTGCCATTGGCACCAATTCTGCTAGGAGACCCTACTCTTAATAGCAGTTATCCCCTTTGTACATGAAAGCCCATTCCCCACGTGACAAGGGACATGATCACTTCTTGTAATCCCATTCAGATTCAGTTAAAACTTTGAACTGGGACTTGAAAACACAGGTCTGAGTTGGTGTGATGCAGCCTCCCAGAGCTGCCGGCAATTTCAGGATCGATGGCAAGAAATAGAAACACATGGCACAAAAGCTCCTGGCACAAGATTGCTCTTCAAACCTTTCTGCACCAGTTAATTTCTGGCATTGTCCATCCTGTTTACAGTCCTTGAGAGATGTAATGCTCTCTGACGAGCCAGAGTGCCTTTGGCTGACCTTTGCCACGGAGTTGCTTGCTCTGACCTTGACTGGTGTGCTGTCCTCTAGTGAAAACTATTGGGCTCTTCACAGATTCCTGAAAGATCARCTTCACAGACTGAAGAATCACTTTATGCTCCTTGTTGGCTTCAGACATATGCATAGACAAATCCTTTCTCAGTTCTACAGTGACAAAAGCGTTCTGTTCATTCTTCTGTTGTCCAAAGTGAGAGCAACTTGTTGTGGCAAGACAGCTGCAATTATTATCCACCAACCTTGGGCACACATCAACTGGATCTGGATTATTCCCTGGGGAACCTCAGGAGTAAAATACGTGGGGACAGTTTATCTCTTTCTTCGTCTCTCAAGTGAAGTGACCTGACCCATCAGCAGCTGTGCAGCTTCAAGATGCGTCACCCAGAGAAATTTCACAAACCCCCCATATTTCTCACTGCTGTGAAGTTCACGCCAGTCAGAACATTTATTGAATGAGCGTTTAAGAACATTTGTGGCTGCTTTCTTTCCACTGTGTGACAGGGAGCCACAGCAGATATTGCTATTACAAGACTGTTGTACGAGCAGAGCATGTCTCAGCCAGAGGTGGAACACCTCTAGACAATATGTGTCAAAGAATTTCAGTTCTTGTAGGCAAATAATGTTTCTTTATCCAAGGTAACTGGAAGTCATGTCAGAGAGCTGACAAAAGTATGGAAAGCAGATAGACTTACTTCATAACTGTTTCAAGTGTTTAACTATTTTTTGAGGTAGTGTGTAAGTGTAAGAATTAATGTATTTTAATTTATTCTCCATGCTGAAAATGTATCACAAAAGCCAAAACCCCGGGATATTTACAGTTGAGAGAATAAAGTGTTGCTGGGTCTCTTACCCAAAACTACTGGTTTGGGTGCCAGAACTTTTTTAAAATACTGTATTTTAAATATTTAAATATTTTAAAATACTAGAAACAGTTTGCAGAGAGCTACAGGAGTTATTTGAGAGCAAGAAGAAAATGCATTACAAAATAATAATTTGTTYATTACAAAATAATAAACACAGAGCATCCATTTTAGCTTATGTATAAGGTGCCTAGATTACACAGTAAACATACCTTCACTGAGAAATGACAAAGCAAAAGGGCTTATTAATTCTTATACCTTTCACCACTCTATTGATGACTTAATTTGTCTGATGGTAGTCTCCAAATCAGAAATGGGCATGGAAGGGAACAGAAAGGGGCTCATGCCCTGTGAAGGTGATCATATCAATTGAAAAAAGCTGCCAAGGGGATTGATAAGTCTCCCTCTCTTAATATCTTAAAACCAAGGCAGGACACTTGTATGAAAAATGAACCTCAGTAAAATAAAGTGAGGTTCACTGTGAAGATAACTGGGATTATCCTGTGTTACTAGAGCAGGAGATACTAGACACAACACCACTGTGACTCGCTTGCCATGTGTTACCGTAACATCACAGGGTCATGGTGAAAATCATGCATCCATTTAACTGCAGGAAAAGGAGTAATGAGTGTAGTTTGTTTCTTCTTTGTTGTTCCGTCATAATGTTTATTTCCAAGTTTCCATAACCACAAGCAAAGACCAAATGTTTCGTTGCAATGATAAGGTATTAAAAATTTCTTAATGCTTCTTTGTACTCTCTTCCAGGCTGTGGGATATTGAGTGTGGGGCGTGTTTACGAGTACTGGAAGGCCATGAAGAGTTGGTGAGATGCATACGCTTTGATAACAAGAGGATAGTCAGTGGGGCATATGATGGGTGAGGTTATCCRTGCAATCAATGCTTTGCATCTTCCTGTTTGCCTCAGTGTCTCTCATCCCACTCTGTGCATCTTCTGTATTAGACTCTTTGTCTGTCATACTAAGAGGACGTTTTCATGGCCAGTAAATGAGGATCACGCTACAGAGCATAGCTTTCATTCTTTTGAAATAAGCACATGTGATTTGATGTGTGTGGTCCAGTTCTTTTGCTTGTGAGAATATCTGACCAACTAAACCTGAAACCTCTTCTATCTCAGCCACTTGTAAGAACAATCTTTCCCATCTGTGGTTATGTCTGCAGGACCATTTGCCATTACAGACTAGTTGCCTGCACTCCCATGTGTTTCTGTTCGTTACTACCACCTGCTTTTTACGTGGTTTACTTTGTTGACAGCATATTTTTCCGTCCTATTGAGTTCTATAAGCTGTACAAAGGGGAAATGCAAGAATCAGGTCTCAAGAGCAGAGGGATTGCTGTAATTTTCCTTAAACTGGTRTATTAGCTAAGTTGTACTAAGAGAGCTTTTTTTCTGTGATGCTTGCTCTTTTCTCTTTAACRGAGCCATAGTGTTTGTCTATTTTTTCACTACTAGGAAAATTAAAGTATGGGATCTTGTGGCTGCTTTGGATCCCCGTGCTCCAGCAGGGACCCTCTGCTTGCGAACCCTTGTGGTAAGAGCTTTTGATAGACGTGTTGGAAAAACAGTGCTTGTTCAGGGCTATCTTGAGCCATGAAAACTCAAGTCACTTTAGCCCCAGTCTGCAGGATCTTGAAATAATTTCTAGGCGTCTGGCTTTTTTGGGTGTCCGACTTGTTTTAATGTTGCAAGCTATTAATTGCAAGCACTAAAATTTAGAACCTCTGGAGTTTTTACTCACTTTTTAACAGTTTTATTCTGTGATTTGAAGTTAATAACTAAATCCATTTTTGAACTCATCCTTTTTGGAATCTATGCGCCAGTGGGTTTGCATTAATCTTTGTGTACCTGATGATGTAGTAGTAAGTTGTCTGAATTGCTGACATGAAATTTCTTAAAAGTACTACATTCCAAATTTGAAAAACAGGAACAAAAACACCCTTGGGATTGCTTTTAACTGGCTTTTGGGGGTTTTAGGAAAAAGCAGGTAAGGACTGGAACAGACAGTGAAATTGCCTTATGCTTAAACAGCAGCTACTGTTTTCATGCTGTCCACTGGTTTTTAGTGCRGGTCGCTGATGATGTGGTTAAAATGTCATTGTGTGAGCGTTAACAACATTCACAGTCATGCTTAACAGTGGCTCTCCTTGGTCTTACAATAATGTGGGAAAGTTGTGAGAAAAATGCCAGGATAGCCAAGGCCATGGGATGGTTCCTACAAGTGTTCCTCCACCACATTCAACCCAAAAAACTGGCAGGGGTTTGCCGGTTGCAGGGGATAAAGAAAGATTTCATCCCAGTACCAAATTCTCATTGAAAAAGAAGTACTACATGTTTTTATTTCTTAGCTAGAAAGTGTTTAGGCAATGTTTGTGTTGGTATATGTTACACCTTTCCCTGTTGTGGCACGTGACTGTAGTCTGCGCTCTAAAACAGGATCATACCCAAGGCTGATTCTCTAGAAGTGTGGTTACCTCTCACCAGCTGAGCTRTGCTGGCTGACCTTCTGCACACTCATCGACCACCTGAATTGCTCCTGTTGTAGATTTCATTGAAGTACTTTACATCACATTTGGTGCAGGCTGTGAGGTTACTGGGACTCAGCTGACAGGTAGTAGATCATTAAGCCGTGCTAGCCCTTTTCCAATCATGTATTTGAACCATCAGCTGCAGAGTCCATGAGAGCTTTGGATGCCTGCAGGTACTATGTTGAAAAACCTTCTTGTTAGCCAAATAGAAGTGCAAATAGTTTCATGGCTGAAATCCAGAAAAACCCTTTGTCATTGGCCACCCRGTTCCAAACTATGAAACAACTCTGTGCCCATGAGCACATATCCTGAGAGTCTAAGACTTCAGCTTGGTATTAGTAGTGTTCCTGCTCCAGCCTGAGACAAATGTGTGCCTAGTAACCTGTAGACTTAATTTAACTGGTGTGATTTCCTCTGCATTTTCCAGCAGTGGACAGCCGAAGTGCCCCAGCTAATTATATTATAAATCAGAAGTGGTAGGATGGAAACGCTGTAGGAATCCCAACACATGGATACTCATAAATCCCTATGTGATAGCAATGGAGGGGGCCAAAAGGGGGGTGGGGAGCAGAGGAGGCTGTTGCGGTGCTTTTAGGACTTTTATGACAACAGGGTGTCCTTATACCCGCTTACCCATGGTTTGGTTTTTTTTCCTCTTCCCTCGTCCTCCAAAATTAAACCTGGCTGCACAATGAACATCATGAGTCTCCTGCTGCTCGTGTTCAATTTTCAAACAGTAGGAGGAAAGTGCACAGATAACAAATGTTCACTGCATGCCAGGTCCCTTCCAGTTTTGTCTTCCGTTAGCTGGAAGAGTGGCCACATGAATTTGACAGAAGCTTTCCATGCAGAGAATAGGCTCACAGTTCAGCTTTCCTTATGACCTAAACAGTCCAGGTAGGGCAGCCTTACTTAGCCCACAGTGACTGGGATCAAAAAGGGAATTTTGAAAACAGCTTTTGAAAGTACCTCTCTGTCTGTCACAATCTCTGTGAGTAATCTGTCAGTAGATCTGACTGTTGTAGTGCTACTTTTTGAAAGAACTTCTTTACTGCTATAACACAAAATCTGGAAAAACACTTCTATAAAGAATAGGTGAGAAGACAGAAACTCATAAGGTGTTCATAAGACAAATTCAAGTTATAGATAGAAGATAAAAAAGGTTCCATTGATTAGAAATTTTTAAAAATTTATCCTAGAATCTGACTTTTGTGTGTGTTTATTTTCAGATAATTTTAAAGATTTAGAAATTCACTTTAAAGCAGCTATTGTGCTTTGTAAACTGAGCTGTATTTTGGTAGTCTTGTGCCAGAAGACAAAGACTTCCCATTTAGTAACTAGCAATTACCTTTTGCCTAAATGTTTGAGAAAACTGTAGTTTCAATATTAAAGTATTTTAAGACGTTTTCTTCCTGACCCTCAGAAGCCCCTTACAATGTGTAAGCTCTAAAGGGAAATGTGTGTTGATGGAAGATATAGGGCTCACCTTTGTTGCAGTTTCTGTTCCCTGCTGACTGAAGAGGAGGCCGCTGCTTCTGGAGTGTTGTGAGCACCAACAGAAAATAGGCAACACAAAAGGGAAAGCACAGTGGATTTGCTCTGTGATATCCAGGATCTTGCCACTGCCTCCTGTTAATTACGGTCTGAACTCTTGCCAAATCGTCATGCCATTTCCACTCAGGCTCAGAGCAGAATGCAAACTGCCTATAAAGAATGCCCTTTCTAGATCATATTTTTAGAACTGCTTAAGGGGAATTATTACTGTCACTGGACTTTACAACAGGCTCCTTAGTGTCCCCCAGTGTTAAGCTGTTTCCTCTTCAGCAGTGGCAATGATGCCAAGTCTTGAATGCAAAGTTCTCATCACTTCCCCTGTAACCTGCTGCACCTGGGAATGCTGTAATTTCAGTAAGGAGTTTTGCCATGGAGCAAGGAAGACAGTGCAAGTCTGTCAGCCTTGCCAGATAGAATTGTGTGGTGGAGGAGTTTGGTTTGTTCTGCACAGTGTGTGTGCAGTGTTGGGATTTAAGGAGTAGCCAGACAACTGTAACGTAAACTTCCTGCAAGTCAAGTACTCAGATATAGAAATCCCTTTTCCTTGAGAGAGGGTTTAGTTTATGCTCTGATTGTGATGCACAGTGTGTCATGTTGGGTTTACTGAGAAATGAATGTAACACTCGAATCAAGCTCAAGTTCATCCTCCCTGTTCCATCCCAGGTGCCAGCTAGTTTGCCAAGTAACATGCTGTGTCTCCCACTTGCATTTTAGGAGCATTCTGGAAGAGTCTTTCGACTTCAATTTGACGAGTTCCAGATCGTCAGCAGCTCACATGATGACACCATCCTCATCTGGGATTTTCTGAATGACCCTGCTGCCCAGGCAGAATCCACTCGTTCCCCGTCCAGAACATACACCTACATCTCCAGATAAATAACACTACACTGTACCTCACACTCGCACAGGTAAAAAAAAAATAAAATTAAAAACTAARGTGAGGCTCAAAGGTGATGCTGGATGTAGTGCGAGCCTGCTGGTTGAATAACTGGCTGGATCTATCAGTGTTTCTCATCTTGGCTGTACAGTAATTACAGTGTCCTGTAAAAGGACAGGAATGGTTCTGATACCTTAGAATAGGGACTTTATTTTAGGATTTGTGACATGTGGTGCCTGTGACTTCCCCTGAAGAACTCCTCCTCCTCTGTCCATCATCATCAATAATTAAATCAGTTATCACTGCTGTCCAGAAGGAAGAAGGGTTTCTGCAGAGCGAGTAGAGCAGCTGCTGCCTAACAAGAGGATGCAGATGGCCTGACCCTGGGCAGTTGTCACCAGGCAGGAGGGTTYTGCCAAGAAGTGTCAGCTTTATTCCCTCCCTCTGAAGTGGTGACCATTTTCCTCACTCTGCAGCAAGCTGATTCAAGATTACAGTTTGGCTAGGGGAGGAGACACTGAGTCACAAGCACAAGTGCAGGCAAATTTAATCGAGATGCATCAATGTGCAAAATATTTTACTGATAGGGCCTAGCCCTCATTGCCTCTCACATAGCATGGATGTTAAATTATTCATATCAGAGCCTGGCTGGTTTGCTTATCACCTTTTGTCTTGGCCGGCACAGTGTAGGGAGGACAAAATGTTTCATATGTTTGGGTCAGTTGTAGCATGAGTTTGATGCATATGAGTGAAGTGGGATAACAGGATTGCCTGCGTGGGTGGGTACATGCACAATTACTGTTAACGTCAGTAAACATAAGAGAGAAAAATGGCAGAAGAACTGACAGGCTCCTGCAAAGGGATGTCCACAGTGACATTTTCCCATGAAAACGCTCTGTCATGGGGCACATCCTGTATCCTGTTTGACTGGTAACTGTACAGTGATGCTCTGGATCTGTCAGATCAGCCATCTTGAGTCTCTCAAACACTCTGGTCAATCAGATGTTCTCTTAAATCATTAAAAGGCTTAGTACGAATGGGGTTTGTTTGGTTTGTTCTGTTTTTTGTTCCCAGGACTCATTTAAGCTGCAGTATTTAAATGCCAGGACAAAAGAACTATCCACGTAACCAATACTTGCTGAAGAGAGAGGCTCTCAGACTTGTTTCTGGAACAAAGTTGGCATGCGGTTGATCTCAGACAGGGTCTACTCAGCGAGGCTGACTGCTAAAGTGCTGCTATATCAGAAGATGACTTTTATCTTTCAAGAACAGTTAACATTTTTAAACCTTCCCATCCCTTTCTTCCCTTATCCTCCTCTTCATGTTCACTCTTCCCTTTGATTCCCCTCCAAGCCCAGTCACCGATGTCCTATGAATATATTTAAGATGTTGCCAGAATGTGTTGCTTTGCTGTTAAGCAGAAGACTTATAGCCACAGTGCATCCTGCTGAGAGTCACTTCAGGGTGGGTGGGAGGGTGGGTGGGGAGGAGGCTGCTACTCTCAGACTGAAATCAATATCCATTGCTAGGCCTTTGGAAAGCCATTCAGCTCTGAAGAGCAACAGAAACACTTATAACAGCCAGAACATCACCCCTCCCAACCCAACTTCCCTGCGGCTTTTGGCTGTTCTGACTGCAGACTTATTTTTCTGGAGAGAGAACCCTTGAAATTTGACTATTATGAGCCAAATCCATCTCTTTCCTCTCCTGCCTGCTATGCTAACCCTTTGGAAGCTGGATGTGTATTGTAGTCTCCCCTTAACATCTGCTTGGCTGGGGAATGCTAGTCAATGAAAAGTTAAATTCTATCCTGCTGAAGTCCCAAGCATGATGGACTGGGGCTGAGATCCTGTCCACCCCCACCCCAGGTGAAATGTTGGCCCAGGACAGTATTTCACTAGCAAAGGGATTGTCTGTACCATCTTCCTCATGCGCATCTCCCTGAAGACAGTATGTTGCTGATGGCTTATGAATAATTCTGTAAATTGGAGAAAGTTTGAGGCTGGAGTGAGAAGGAAAGCTGGACATGGCTCCTTTCTTTCCATTCCTTCTCCCCTCAGAGAGGCTGTAGCTCGGTGCTGGAAGAGGGAGCTGCTAAAAACCTTGTGGAGCTCTCAAAAGAGCCACCCTAGAGTGGAGACACTACACAAACACTCTGGTCATAAGAATGAGCCAATGCACGGTCCCCTGGGGATGGCAGATGAGTAAAATGAGTGTGGCCATGAGGACGGTCATGGCATTCAGCAGTGACTCCAGGCCAGTTCTGCAGCATTTCTGGGGCTGGCTTTGCTAGAGGGCATTTGGAAGGAGAGCCTTTGGTGTGCTTCTCTAACCTATGTGCTGCATTGTGTTTTAGGTACATGGGCTGATTAGTCCTTTTGCTGATAGCTGAGATGGATCTTTGCTTTCTAGCTGAGACTTTTGCAAATTGTCATTGTTTAGAAGACAAAAAATAGCCCTGAGGAGGAGGTACATGAGAAACAATTCTGCATGTCTCTGAACTAGACAGAGGTCTGGGGGTAAACAGCTCTCTTCACAGAGCTGGAAGGAATTGCAGCAGGCCTGCATTTAGATCAGGAAAGACTCTGTAAATCAGTCCCTGGCCATTCCTGGTTTAGGCCCAGATCTTCTACTGTAGGTCTGGAATAACCTCCACTGCTTTAGTGGGGAGTTGCTCCAATCCCACAGCAGGAAATCAAGGTACTTTGTCTCTGGGCTGGAGGGGTTTAAACAGGCTTTGTTAACACCCTCTGAACTTGGCAAATGGGAATTTTTTTTTAAGCTTCTCTCATCACCTTCACTTTGCTGGGGAAGCAGTTTCATTGTTTCTAGTTGCTTGGGATGGGCTTTTTCCACTAATGAAATATAGCAAGGAGCTGGGCCAAGAGTCCCCAAAGACCAGTCCAGAGGGCTTGAGTAATTTAGGTGACAGCTCAGACAGACAAGAAGGCAATGGAGTTATGGAGGAAGGGAAAGCTGGTTCTTGGGGAGTAGTACCTAGTGCATTTCCTGAAGCATTGTGGGCAGCAGTGCTGAGCACTCAGCTCGCTGGATTTTCATTGAGCCTAGAGACTACATCAGTTCTAAAGTGCATCTAAGAGCATGTGAGGACACTCCTGTTTTCTGTTGGAACTATTACTGTAAAAAAGTCAAACAGCTTAACAACTCTGTTCAGGTAATACTTGACTGACCTCTGCAGAGTCATAAATAAGTTCTGAGTCGCAATGTTCATCCACAACTARTTTTGGCACTACTTTTTAAGTCCAGAAAGGCTGTTTTGACTTTCAGGCATCTCTACAAATCATGAATACTACAGTCCCAAAGCCAAAGTGGCAATGGAGAAGAGAGAATCAAAGTTTACATCCCAAACTTTGCTGAGTTCAAGTTCTGAGTCTTAATACTATTTGAACACTGTCCCTCCAAGTTTGGATATTACAAGGTCTGCAGCATGGCCGCGTATCAACAGGGAATTATATGACCTTGGGTGAAGATTTAATAATTATTTTCCTTTGTTTGGTCATTCTCTGTCTTTTATGTTACTGTAGAAAATAATGATCTGTTACTCCAGCCACTGAAGGCTGCAGAACTTCCTGATATTTTTGTTGCATCTTTGTGGCCAGCACCTACAAGGATGCATTGTATTTTGGTAGTTGAGAGAATTTGGGAGAACCAGAAGACYGGCTGGCCAAACACGGAGACAACACCATTGCAGATTGTCCTTGGTTGTCATAGCCCTGCTGCTCTATGCTGCTATTCTGTTGGGTCTTCAAGTGGTACCATACTTTGTACTCTGCTGTACAGAGCTGTTTAAGGTACATTTAGCGAGCAACTGCTGAAATCCATTTTCAGCACATGGTAAGAAAGGTGTCTTACCCTTAAGAAGGGACTGTGTGTGGGTACTTCATACAGGATCGCAGAAGGGCGAGGATTCCTACCCCRTTCCCCGAGTTGTACAAATTTTCTGATAGCTAAGAAGGAAACTGAAGTTAACTGATCTAACTTGAACCTGAAACTGCCACAGCCTGACATTTGGTGGTGTTTATTGTGCACCCAGGGAGGAGCAATCTGGTAAGTAGATCTCCCAATGTCAGGAGAAGGTGGCTTTTTCAAACTCCCCCTCCCTTAGGATATGTGTGCGTGTGTGTGAGTGTGCAAGAGTGCATGTGAGAGAGAGGTTTCAGCATGAACTGGGTGGATAATCCCTCAGCCAGATTGGAGTAATTGCAGAGTTTATAATGAAAATAACTAGAACATGCCTGCTGAAAGGAGATTAAAAAAGGGCTGGAAGTGTCTGTGGGCTTTAAGTGTTGCACATCGCTTTGAAATGAAATACCTCTGCTGCGTAGAGATCGGCACTTCTCCCACAAGTAGGAAGCTCATGCTAGCCTTCCACCTTGGACTATGGGATGGAAAGTACTGGAGGTGTGGGACATTCAGAGCAGGACAATCTGTTGTGGCCACACCATCTCCTGCTTGTGACTCCTTTGCAATAGGGCAGTTTTGCTGCAAATATTTCTCATCCTTGGAGGAATACAGCTTGCTTTCAAATATGCAAATAGAAAATGGCATGAAGGAGTTTGCAGTGAGATAACTTCTACAGCTGTCTCCTCTGGGGCAGCTCTCTCTGCTCCCTGTTAACATTCAAGGACAGATACTGTTGGAACAGAAGGTTTCAGGTGACAAGTTGAGAAGTCTATGATCACCAGAAACATTGAAATGCTTTACATTTGTTTCTAAACTGGAAGCTGACTTGGGCCACCATGCTCTACCTACCCACTACCTGCTCCTGCTCCAAAGGATCCTTTTTTGTTTTTCTTAATTTTTTTTGAACACTGAAAAGGCTGGAGAGTATCATGCACATTTCTCCACTCCCAGGTATGTGTATCTGCCCCTTCCACATGTCCCTTCCTCAGTCTGAGCAGAGCTCCAGGCTTGGTTCTGAGTTTTTTGGCATCCTGGCTCCGATGGGAAACACTTCTAGGCTGGGCTCTTGCCTAACTTTGTTAGCTTCCTTTAACATGATTTTAGATCTGCCTTTCGTGGCTGATTATTCCTAAATTCACTGGGAAGGGGCAATATTTGCATTTGATAAATCACCAGTACTAGCAGCTCTTCCTCACTAAAGAAGGGGAAGAGAAGGAACAGTCAACCTTCCTGCTGCAGGCTTGCTCTTAATTGTGGGAGGAAGAGGAGGAGATGACTCGAGTGGCTGAAAACTAGGGGGGTGTGGGGATGGAGATGGATCTCTACAAAAGTGGGGACAGTGCTGAAAATAGATCTTCTGGCTTGTGCAGTTGACTGGGAGAATAGAGGTTTTCTCTGAGAACATCAGAAGTCACCAGGAGGTGATCAAGTAAGGCCTCCAACTGTTGGACTTGTCAGTTGATGCCCCTTTTAGGATGCAGTGGAGGCATAAGGAGAAAGGGATGGTCTAAACTACACTTGCCAAGAGAAGAATGAGCTTTGCCGGGGTCTCCATGTGGCATGCATGATGCATCTGACATGCTGAGCTTTGCCCTACTGTTCCCCCAAAGTGATAAGCAGCGGCTTCCCAGAAGGCAGGGGGAAACAGCAAGTGACCCAGCTGTCCTCAGAGGAGGTCTCCATATGAAATCCCTCTGTCCTGCTGACAAATCCCTACTGCATTGATTGGCATGAGGGGGTCACAGTGTTTCTGCCCCCGCTTTTAATTCAGAGACAGAAGCAGCAGGTCCCTTGGGTGTGTTCCTTCTCCAGAATCTCAACAGTGGGTTGAGAGGAATGGCTGCCTGCTGAGACTGAGCATTTGGCTTCCCCTCCTTTTCCCCCTTATCCCATTTTTTTTTTTTTTTTTAATGAGGTGTAGCCAAACTGACTGGCAAAATCCCCAGGGAGAGCCTTGGCACACTGCCGGAATAGATCATCCTTTGACTTGTCAGAAGACTTTTCCCGTGACTTTGTGCTTGTTCCCAGGGGTCGCTGGGCTTCCACATTCCTTGTCCAGCAGATAACCCATGGGTGTAAAACTTTGCTTTCGGCTACTTTGTCTTTATCATGTGAGGCACTGCAGGGCTCAGCCTAGCCACAGTTTTAGCATGGCAGAACAATAATGTGGACCTCATCAGAGTCTGTTGTCATGTTTCTTCCCATCATTTTACATCATTGCATTTAGGAGAGCTGCATGCCTGCCAGAACAGCCTGTGCTGTGTCACTCTGGCTTGCTCAGGCTGAGGTGGCTGTGGAAGGGGGAGAGGTGAGAAAGAACATGGTTTCTCCAGAGTTTTCTGTTTGTTACTCTGCTATATTTGTTATCTGGATTCTTAAGTAATGAGTGCTTTGAATTTTGTGATTATGTTATGGTGATGTGTAGTTAATGTACTAATGTTCACTTGAGCTAGGATCATGGTAACAGTGTGGTTTGTTTTTTTTTTTAACTGTTCAGAAAATAACTTAAATACAAATACAAAGATTAAGCTGTGAATTTCTCCTGTTTTCCTTTGGGGGGGGAAAGACACTGTCAAAATACCAATCCTGTATTTTCCTCGAGCTCCATATGTGTGAGTCACACTTCTGCTACACGTGCACTGTACACAACATCTGCAGCAGGAGCACCTGCAAGTGCTGGGGCTGCAAGGTGGACAGCTTTGCCCCGAGGCCAAGGTAGGTGCAGCTTCCCAGGACACAGTCTGCAGTAGTTGGTCCCACCTCAGAGCTGCTGCTCATGGATGAGGGCAGCATAAAAGACTGCCCTGGCAGTTAGAAAAAACCCACTTATTCCTAAAAGCACAGCATACTTTTTAATTACCAAACTCTCCATTCATCGCTAATGGCCTCTGGCTGGGGCAGATGAGTCCGCCTGTAAACCAGAGAGTGGATGTGACTGACAGAGAAGAGCTGAAGCCGTCCTGCCCATTAAAAAAGTGTGGGGGGAAAGCTATAAAGAGTTTGTGTTTTTCTGGGTACTGCTGCAAGATCCTGGTAGGAGAAGCACAAATTTGTTTTATAAGCTAATCAGAATCCTGCTGTTCAATAATGAGTGAGTAATTGACATATCGCAGCACTGCCACGCAGTTCCACGGCTGGGGATGCTGCCAYGCTCACAGCTCGCCCGAATCGGAACGCAAGCACCCTTGCCCTCAGAATACCTTCTTCTTAAAAGTGCTCCTCGGATAGCAGCCTTGGATCTTTCCATTTTACTTAACAGCCCCTTTTAAAACAAAGGCTACCGCAGTTTTAAGATCCTGACTCCGGGGGTGGTCAGAAAACAAACAAACCCCTGCACTCCTGACATCTCTCTCCCTGCTGGCTCCATTCTTGGGAGGCAGCGGGGGACTGGAGATTGTGAAGGCTCCTGCTTTCTGAAGTGCTTGGAGCAGGATTCTTGTCACTTCCAATCTCCATCTCTCCTTGTGACAGGGTTCCCAGCAGCCCCGTGCTTAATTTGGCAAGGGTTTGGGGGTTTCGTGTGTGTGTGTGTGTGTGTGTGTGTGTGTGTGTGTGTGTGTGTGTGTACGCACGCACACGTATCTATTTTACATATATATTTATATATAATATACGTACGTATATACACCACTTTAACCTTTTCTGTTCTTTCTATTTCCTTCCATCCAATAATAGATTTGGAAAAGGAGCTGCAGTGACAGGCTTCATCCATTGTTTTGGATTGGTCCGTAACACAGAATGCAGCTTGATTTTAACAACCTGGGAGTGCCAGCACACACAAATGAGACCCATTACCTTCCATACTCACAGTCCCAGGCATCTGTGTGTAGCCAAACAACACACACACTGCCCACTCCCACGACAAACAGGTTCTCCTCGTGGGTTATTTCTAGCTGTTCCTTAGATTGTCCTTCCCCTTCTTCTTGATGTCTAAAGATGAGGATCAGGGTCTTTATTCCAGATAAAGACTGGACTGGGACAGTGCTGTCCTGCAGGGCATGAGCTGGAAAACTTCTGGAAATCTGGACTCACATCCAAAAACTCAAGTACTAAAGAGAGTCTTTGAGAAAGAAAAGCAATCTTTATTGTAAATTTCCACTGGAAAAGAATGAACAGCTTATCTTAAATAGATTCAGTGGTTAATTACCCTTTCTGTTTAAAAATGTGTGCCTTATTTCCACTTCAAATGAAGGAGGAAAGTAATGTTTGCCATAGCTTCAAATTAACAGCATTTGATCAACCTACAGCTTTAAAATTAAATCTCTCATTTGGTGTGTTTTTATTATTATCTTATATACATGCTTTCAAGAGTATAGTATGGTACTTTTTGGAAAGGAGGAATTGGCCAGTTTAGATTAGCTAGGCTAGAAAGGATGTAATTCTTACAATAAATGTTTAGGATGAGTTTAGCAGTTGGTGGTTTGAAGAGGATGTTGAGCTCTCAGGAGAAGAGGCAGCGTGGCCAGGGAAACAAAAAGCCCTGAGCAGACAGACAAGCTGTAGTGCTGCCATGGGTCTCCGTGAGTGAGCTGTCTGTCCTGCCTGCCTCCAGCAGTGTCCTGGCCGGTTTTGTTCAAAGGCCGTGCATGGCAGAGCTCCCTGTGCAATGGCACACCTGTCAGTGCCCAGGATGTTGAAATGATTCAGTTTTGTGGGAATAAGATGCCACTCCTGGGCTTGAGAGCTCTGGATAGCTCTGCTTTCTGAGTGCTCGAGTTGCTCCACAGCCAGCACATACACTGCCCAGGACCCTGGCCCCGGAGGGCTGCTGGAGGAGAAGATGAGACAGGAAAAATAAGATGCTGCTTGCACTATCCATCTCCATGCAAAGGGCTGCAGCTGTCAGAGGTCTCAGCCTGTCCCCTTTGCTAGCTGATCCATGCCAGCAGTGCATGTCTGCAAGTACCAGCCACTTTGCTTTACCAAGAGAGCTCAGACACACGTTCATTATATCCCCAAGAGATACTCTTTGTTTCTCATCCATGTTACCTTCCCATCCTGAGCTTTCTCTCCAGAATGATTTGCTGACATGCACCTGGCTGGTAGGAGAAGCTAGAAATCTCCAAACCAGCAGAGAGGTTGCTGAGCTCTGGGACTAATCAGCCAGGGACCACTGAAGTTGGATAAGGAATATGACTAGGARAACTTGGGCTTGAAAAGGTCTCACCTGTACAGGTAAATAGCCTTCCTGCAGACGGAGCAGAGTCAGATGGGCTTTCCAGTGCAGCAAGGCAGAGACAGCAGCCTGAGCAGTGCTTTCACTAGGGACACCACTGACTTCCTTCTGGAGGCCGCTGTGGTTTGAAGAAACTCAAGCCCCTGGTTAACATCACACAGCTGATGTGTCCAAACCTCCCTGTCCCATGCCCAAAGCACCCTGCTGGCATTTACAAAGAAGGCTTCTCCTCCAAGGGGCAGGGAGGCTGCCAGACCATCTCTGTTTCTGCAGTGTCAACTCCAAAAGGGCAGTGCCGGCAAACTGCTCTGACCTTCGGAATGGCAGTGACATCCGCGAGCAGCTCTGCCTGCTCTGCCCGTGCTGCCGACTTCTCTCCCCTCTGGCACAGGGAAAGGGGTCAGTGGCTGCTAAGCAATGCATCTTTTTGCCTTCGTATGAACCGCTTATTGCTTCCTTGGGGAATTTATCTAGTTTGGACTAGATGGTGCTGGGCAAACACCAAGAAGCACCACTGAAGACTTGAAGTCCCCTCCAAGGCATTTCTATCTCATTTTGGAGAAGGGGACAGACCTCCCAATAGGGAGCTGTCAGCTCCAGGGCAGCTCTCAGATCTCAGGTCTCCCATCTCAGCTTCTCCATCCTCCTGGCCTTGGCAAATGCCATTGCTCTGTGCAGGATGTATGCTGGGACCAGCTTCACCTGCTGCTCTGCCTCTCCTGGTTCTCGTGGGTTTCTTTGCATGCCCCAGGCACTGTGTGTCAGATGCCTTGAGAAGAGGAGATGCTTGGGAATCCCATGGTGTGGAGTGCTGGGACAGGGACAGCCCCAGTGCTGTGTCTGGAGTCTGGGGCAGCAGTGAGGCAAGTGTGGGACGGGAGTTCTGGGAGTGATGATGGGAGCAGATAAGGGTGGTTTATGGGCTCACAGGCCTTTTCCCAGCCATGGGAGATGTTCTAGCCAGGGACTCTTTGCATGGAGGCAGGGGAGGAATGCCTGTAAAACATGGAGATGAGCTCCCTTGCAGCTCGGAGCAGTGGCTGTTTCTCACCAACACTTGTCTGTCATGTGCCACCATCACTGGGTCAAGTCACAGGAGTGTCTCCAATTAACCCAGCTCCCTGGTGACCCTTAATTGGCACTCCAGGCTTTCTTCCTCCTCCTCCCCCTTCCTGCTCCACCATGTGTTTCCCACCTCTACATCCGCTACTAAACCCCTGCTCCCAGCATCCCAGCCACTGCTGGGAACCAGTGGCAATAACCCAGATTTACTCCCTAAATCAAGGCAGCGGCCATCCCCTGGCTTGGAGCTGTGTCCTACAGATGTCCCTGCTTGGTCCCCAGCACCTCCTGTGTGGCAGGAGGAGGGGCTGTGGCTGCAGGGGGGAGCATGGGCTTCAGTGCAGATGAGCTGGGAAGCTCCAGGAGGGTTTTTAGGTGGGTACTTGCTGGGAGAGTACAAGGATGGGACAGAGATGGCTGCTGCTTTCTCCTCCCCCTGTGGCAGAGACCACTGGACACATTTAACCCTCCACATGCTACTCCCACAGATGAACCGTGTGCCTGAACGACCAGAGTTGGAGCATGACTGCAGGACACAGCGTGGCCTGGCTTATCATCCTGTCCCGGGTTTGCTGCTTTGCTCTGTCTTAGCAAGGGCTTGGGGTGAGTCCTGGGCACGTTTAGGGCTGCCCTGCAGCACTGCAAGTGCTTTGGGCATGGCTGGGACCCACAGGCTGCATGTTCCCCTCCTGCCGGTTCATCTCACCCATGGGCATGTCCAATAAAATGGATCTTCATCTTGCTGCTCTGGGAATGAACCAGGACTATCCCCAGAAGGGCTGAGGCTCCTACAGGTCTCCCCCACTGCGGCCCTCTCACCAAGGTCTCTGCAGCCACCCAGCACACCCACACGAAGGTAAAGGTGATGCCCTGATCAAGATGTGGAGAAACTGAGTCTGGGCAAGACACAGGAGCTTTTGAGCGGGTGCCAGTCCCGGGAAAGGCTGAACACTGGCAGGCTGGAAAAGGCTGGTGGCTAGGGGAGAGGGCCCGGTGCTTTAAGGGAGAGCCAGAGGCTCATGTGCAGGGAGGAGACCGGAGCTGGAACATCCTCCGTGGGAGAATGTGGCGCCTGGGCTCTCCCTCACCCCAGACAGCCCGGCTGGGGCTGGGCACGGCAGGCGTGGGAGTGTCTGTGCCCATGGGGCTCTCCCAGTTCTGCTCCCCTTTCCTGGCCCTGCGGGACCGTCCTGAGTGGGGCCAGCCTGTCGGGACCTGTCCCTTTTAAGCCCATGGAGCTGTTGCCAGCCGTGGCTTAGTGGGGGCCCCATCCTTTCAGCTGGCTGTTCGGCAAATTAAGAGCTTGCTATTAGGCTGCTAATTAAAGGCACTTCATTAGCAGCAGGGAAGGCAGCTCCTGGCCGCAGCAAAATTGGATTCCTCTGAGCTGCCATGAGCCGAGTCTCTCGTCTCTGGGGCTGGGGGCTGCGCCCCTCCGTGTCTGGGGAAGGCAGCTGCCCCGAGCCGTGACCGTGTGGCTACCAGCCTCCTCCCGAGCCGCGGGGGACGGGGCACATCTGCCCCACGGTGGGAGAGAGGCCGGAGGTGATCGGGTTGTTGGGTGATGTGAGGCCGCCCCTCTGCCGCCAGCCTCGGGGGTGCTGCAGCGATGTTGCTCTGCTTACGGTTCCCGGGGTCAGCCCCGTTTAGAGGGGACACGCGCGAGCTCTCAACGGTGGCAGAGCATCACGTCCATGGTGCCACTATCCACAGGCCTGGCCGTAACCCCTCAGCGGGCTGGGCAGTCCGGAGGCGCTGCCCCTGCTCCCGGCGAGGGGAGAGGCTCCCGGACTCCTCCTCCGGCCGCTCAGGCGCCTCCAATGAGCCCCAGGGGCACCCGGGTCGCCCTGCCCTGCCCTGCCTTCCCTTCCCTCACCCCCTCCTCTTCCATCTAAAAATGGGAGAGACCAGCCAGGCCGCCGGACCGGGGCTGCCTTCCTCCCCTTCTCCTCCTCCTGCCTCCCCGCGCTCCGCCTGCAGCCTCGCCCCGTCGGTCGGGAAAGGGACCCCGCGGCCCGGCGGGGACATCACTGGGGTGAGCTCCCTGCGGATCGGGAGGGCTGCCCCATCCCCGCTTCCCGTCTGCCTTACGGAGTCCCAGTCCCCCTCTAGCCCCTGGCCTGACACCCCCCTGGCCTGACATCCCCCTCCCCTTTTTCCCGGTTTGGGATTCCTGATGGGATTAGCGGGGATTTGCTGTGCGTGAGCCGGGAGCTGCTGGGTGCTACTAATCCGCTACCGTGCGGAGGGTGTTGCGAGGAGGGTCGGGCTGTGGGTGCTGTGGAGCGGGGCTGCTGCCGGGGGACGCAGGCTCATCCCGTGTCCCCATTCCCCAAGTCCTGTCGCTGCCGGGCTGGGAGACCTTCATCGGTTCGGGGAGACAGCCGGGTGCAGCACCCAGGGGTGCCCCTGCGGCTGGGGGTGCTCTGAATGCTGCTGGGCACCCTGATCCTCGCGTGGGCTGGGTCGGGGCTGCAGGGTGGCTCTTCCCCGGAGCAGCCACCGGCTCCCCACAGTGAGCACCCCCAGCAGCCGGAGCGGCAGACAGAGGTGGTGGGGGCGAGGGTTTAGGAGGTGGGTGCATGTGGTGCTTTGGGTTGGGCTGGGTCCTTCCGCGGGGACCTTTCAATGGTGTTGGGGCACTCGGAGCAGCATCATTTAGGTGCTCCACTGAGGGAAGGGGATGGGTGTCCCTTCCTTCTCTGCCTGCCCCTTTCCGTCTGCTGCTCCTCCCAACCGGGGGCAGGAGTGCCCAGGTAACCCAGGCTGGATCACCACCACGGTAAAAAACCTCACACCACAGCCACAAGACCAGCCATGGGGGAGCTGGATGGGCTGGTGCTGGGCACTGGCATGAAGCAGTGTTCAACACAGGATTCTGTTGCATTGGGGTCTTTGCTCTGAGCCAGGATCATCTCTACTGGAAAAGGGACAGTGACCCCAACACAGTTCATGGCTCCTGGCTCTGCTGGCCAGGACCATGCTGATCCTTCCTCCTCTCTCCCAGCATCTCACCTTCCCCCTGCTGTCGGTCACCCTTCTGGTGTCCTTTGGCTCCTCCATGCTCTATGGCTACAACCTTGCTGTGGTGAACTCGCCAGCAGAGGTAAGGGATGGGCAGCCTCTCTGGGAGCAGGGAAAAGGGCTCTGCATCCCTCCCTTATAGGGTGGAGACACTGCTGCCCAGCAGCCCCACATCAAAATACTGGCATTTTCCTTCAGCAGTCACCCAGAGAGGAATGGCAAGGCAGGGACATGGGAACCTGTGTTCATGTACTTCAAACTGGTCCCCCAGGGCAGGCGGGGGCTGGAAAGCTGGCCACAACCTCCCCGCTCCACCTCGAGCTCGGTCTGTGGCATCTCTAAGTTGTCTTTAAGCCTCTCAGGCGCTGAGACTCACTAGGCAACCAGACCAGCACATCCCAGTCATCCCTCATCATGTTCTGCCCTGCATCTCCTTCAATGCTGTTAAACCCATGCCATTGTCCCTACAGAGCCTGTCTTCCCTTGTCTTCCCGTTTCTCCCAAAACATTTGGTGCCTGTGCATGTCTCTGCCCTGCAGCACATAAAGGCTTTCTACAATGCCACATGGTCCCAGCGGTACGGACACGGGCTGGCCCCTGGCCCGCTGACCCTCCTGTACTCCCTGACTGTCTCCATCTTCGCCCTGGGCGGGCTGGTGGGCTCCTTGCTGGTGGGGGTGCTGGTGGAGCGCTATGGCAGGTAAGGGTGTCACACCACGGGCCAGGGTGGTGGAGGGGTGGAGTGGAACTGGAGGAGCTGCCCTGCTGCTTGTGCCTGCTAGGAATGGTGCTCTGAGCCGCAGCGCTCTCCTCGTCCTCCTGGCCGGCGGCTTCATGGGCTTCAGCCGGGAGCTGGGGTCCCCCGAGATGGTGATCATCGGCCGCTCCATCACAGGGCTCCACTCAGGTGGGTGCTGCCTGGGCTGTACACAGCCCCTTCCTCACCGCTCCGTCCCCTGCAGCCCATTCCCAGGGGGATGGAGAAGACTTCATATTCCCACAGGCTCTGTGAAGGAGTTCTCTGGTATAGCCAGGGCCACCTCCAAGGCCATGGGGTCTCCACTGTGGATGATGCTGGGCACGGGAGGAGATGGACTGAGGGCCTGTCTAGGTACCCTCTCCCCACTGCCTCTCCCATCCCAGTCCCTCCTGTGCCCCCCAGGTATCTGTCTCAGTGTGGTGCCCCTCTACCTGGGAGAAATTGCCCCCAAGAACCTGCGGGGATTCCTGGGCCTCATGCCCAGCATCTTCATCTGCCTGGGAGTTTTCTCTGCCCAGGTCCTGGGCCTCCCAGAACTGCTGGGCAAGGTGAGCACAGTACCGCAGCCCACACGTGCTGGGCCCTGCTCTGCCTTCCCCGTGACATGTCCCATTTCAACTCCTCCCAGGACAGGTTCTGGCCCCTTTTCCTGTCAGTGGTGGTTGTTCCTGCCTCCCTCCAGCTCCTGCTGCTGCACTGCTTCCCTGAGAGCCCACGGTACCTGCTGATAGAGAGAAATGACATCTGCGGAGCCACTAAAGGTGAGGGGATATGCTGGAGTAGACTGGCTCCGTGAGGTGCTGGGTGCTTCTCCAAGGTATTCCAAGACTAAGGTGCATCCTCATGGCGTTCTTCCATCCCCAGACCTGTCAGCCCAGCACAGTCCTTATGGTTCAGTCCTTCTGTGCCACGCAGTTTTGCCATAGCATTTCCATGGTGCCACCACTGTGGTGTGAGGCTTTCCCCCCGTTCCTATGGGTGCTCAGCTCCATAGGGAGGCTCCTGGAGAGTCTGGGCCGGGGTAGAGCCAAGGCCGTACCCTCTGCCACACCTGTGATTATCCACCCTGTGATGGAGAGATGCGGGTGCATGACCCCCGCTCTCCCCACAGCTCTGCACCGGTTTCTGGGGACCCCTGATGTCCAGGATGTGATCGAGGAGATGGAGGAGGAGCAGCGGTCGCTCTCCTCCGTGGAGATGGTGTCGGTGTGGCAGCTGCTGCAGGACCGCTCCGTGCGCTGGCAGACGCTGTCGGTGGTGGTGGTGAACGCCGGCATGCAGCTCTCGGGGATCGACGCCGTAAGCCCTGCGGGGTCCTCGCCCCGCGACCTGGCCCTGCGGACRCTGAGCTGAGACCCGGCAGCTGAGCTCTTCGAGTGCCCCGTGGCTCCATCCCCGGCTCACGCTGTGTCCCCTCCTCGGCAGATCTGGTTTTACACCAACACCATCTTCGAGAACGCCGGGATCCCCGTGTCCCAGATCCCCTACACCACCATGGGCACCGGCGCCATCGAGGTCGTTGCTGGGCTGATCGGGGTGAGTGATGGACAGACAGATGGACACAGCCCCTCCATGCCGAGCCCTCTTGCCAGCTCCCAGCACCATCAAACAGGGGAGACTGAATGAACCCCCAAATGTCATCTGTGCCAGAGCACAGCCCCTTTTTTGGTGGTCAGAGAGTTTGGCAGGGAAATGGGGATGGGAGATGGGATGAGAAGTCTCAATTTAGGGGTCACACCTAGGAGTGGTGGGAGAATATTAGGGTAGCAGGGTAGGTTGGGAAGAGATGCCAGGCAAAGAGCAGGCTGGAGATCATGGAGGGGACTAGAGGTTCCTTCTGGCTTCTGCTTTCATTGTCCTTCTGTTAGCAGAGCCACACATCCCCATCTGCACCCCCAGCCAAGCACTGGCCTGGCCCCAGGCTAGCAGCCCTGGCCCCCCCAGCCAGCCCTCATTTAGCTGGAGAGTTAGCACTGGGCTAGGCAGATTTATGGCCCTTGTCCCATCTGCAAGTGTCACCCAGGGCCAGCCCAAGCCACTCAGCACTAAATCTGCTCCCTGACAGTTACAGAGATGGATGGGGGTGGCTGCTCGCAGAAAACTGGGAATGAGTGGGGGGCTTCTCCCCTCTCCTGTAGCCCAACCCACAGCAGAGTGGGGTCTCCTGCCTCTCTGAAGGGTACCCCCTTCTCCCCTCCCCTGGCTGTGGGGTTGTCCCAGCCCCCCGGCAGTCACCCAGCGCAGAGCCAGATTGCTTGGGAGCAGCCCCACAAATGGCCCCCGACGGACATGCTGAGATTGGTTATAAAATTACAGGCATTTGTTCTGCTGTCAATACCCTGCCTGCTCCCGCCGCCGCCGCGCTGCCTGCCCACACCCTGCTCTGCCCACTGCCCCACAAACACCCCTGCCCAGCCCAGCACCTCCGCTCAGCACTGGTGCCAGTGCAGCTGTGGAGTCACCCCCGCCAGCCCCGACCTGCACCCTAATGGGGCTCCACAGGGCCCCTCTCCTGCCCCATGCATGCTCACCCCTGGCACTTTCCCTGCCCCAGCCCCAACCCTGGAGCTCTGAGCTGGGGCCGCCCCCAATCTCCAGATGCCACTGGGAGCATCCTCCCACCTTTAGCTGAATCTGGGGTTTGGGGGTTCTCCCATCCGCCTTGGAGTTCCCCACCACCCCGGCAGTCTCTGCTCTCCCCTGGCAGTGCTTCACCATCGAGAGGGTGGGGCGGCGGCCCCTCATCATCACCGGCTTCTGTGCCATGGGCGTCTGCTCGGCTGGCATCACCGTCTCCCTGCTGCTGCAGGTAGGGTCTGGCCCCTGCCACCCCCCGAGGCGTCAACAGGGGCTGGGTGACGGAGGGTTTGGGTATTGTCCTGGGGGAGGGAGTGTGCACGGAAATGAGAGGTGAGCTGGCTCTTCCAAGTAACATTTTACCGTCAAAGCTAAAGAGAAGGAAAATTTAGTGCCAAGAACAACAAAAAAGAAAACACAAAGCCATATAAGAAAAGTCCTGCTGCTTCTGGTAGCTTTTCTGCAGAAATAGTTGTTCCCAGGGAGGCAGATGTGAAATGCCAGGGCAGATGGAGAGGTGTACAGGGTCCTCCTCCTGCTGTCTGCTCCCAGGGGATGCTCCCACGGCCTTGGGGATGTTGCAACATCATGGGCTGCTGAGCTCAGCCGGGGCTGACCCTCACCGGCTTTGCCCCAAACCACCCATTTTTTGTCTGCATCTCACCTACGTGTCCTGTGTGGCCACTGTCCCCGAGAGCCACCACGAAGCCAAGGGTCCCAGGGATGCTGGGTGCAAAGCTCAGGACTGCCCCCAGCGGCATCCCCAGCCCAGTGTCCCCTCGCAGGCCGCCCTGCCCTGGATGCGCTATGTCGGCGTTGCCTGCGTGGTCGGCATCATCGCTGGCTTCTGCATGGGACCAGGTGGGTCTGGGGCTGGGGGCGTGGGGAGCGATGGGCTGGGAATGGGGGCCCCAGGGGACCAGTGGGGTTTATAGGCAGGTGACAGGACCTGAGCCTTGACCCCATCCCCGTGGTCAGGCCCTGGTTTATGATGCTGCTCCTCACAAGTTAAACCCCACCACAAACCCCCCCAGCCCCACACATCCCTAGGGCACACTCTACTTCCTCCTCCAGGTSTCTGCTCCAGGGCCAAGCAAAGTGAAAATCCTGGCAGCCTTCCCCAGACCTCTCTGGAGGTGTCACCACTCCCATCACAGTGCAGCTGGTTAGAATCATCCTGCCCCTAACTGAGTGCAGGCTTGAACAGMCAGGAGTGAAACCTGGACTGGTTTACCCAGTTGATGTATTAGCAGAGCTCTTAACAGATCTATAATTCATCCTCAGCCCAGACTTTATTCACTGTAATTACATCTTTAATTAGGATTTTAATGGCTCATTGTTCACAAACAATGATGAATAGGAGTTTTAAAACAAAAAAAATATATATCTCTGTTCTGGGCGAGCTGTGAGTAAGAGTCCGTCAGGGGCTCCACTCCTCTTTCATGTCTTACCCTTGTATTTTGGTTTATCTTTTCCCTTCATTTATAAAGAGGTCCAGCCAGCCCTGTCCCAGGCAGTGGGGACCCCAGGCATGTCATCATATCAAATACAATCCCTTGCCAGATTCCTGTGTGTCTTGGAATGTACTCTGGACGCCTCGGATCCTGCCCTCCAGCACAGGGACAGTCCTGGGACTTCAGCTCAGTGACGTGGCTGGAGAGGCAGAGTCCTTCCAGGAGAAATAGCCAAAACCTGTGTCCAGTTTTCAGTCCAGTTACAAGCTGGCTTGGGAATTAATTTCCACACATTCTGGTTTTTTTCACTATACATGGGAAAAGCGGGTTGGAAAATGGCATTTCTCTGTCCTGTGGGAAATTGGGATGCTTGGAAAGTCCTTCCTTCCTTCCTTCCTTCCTTCCTTCCTTCCTTCCTTCCTTCCTTCCTTCCTTCCTAAATCAGCCACAGTGGCGACAGAAGCTAATTGATAGAAGGAAATTTTCTAAACTGTTTTGGTCAAGGGAGTCTGGAGAGGGCATTATGGAGCATGCCAGGAAGATGTTTCTCTATGCCTGTGATCTCTATGAGATTTACTATATCRGCATTTAGAAACAGTTTTGGAAAACGAGGATCCGCTTGAGATGTTCCACCTTTATTTTGACTTAGTCTGAAACTTTCCAGTCACACAACTTGTGAAACTGGTCTGAGCACCCAGCAGTGTGCAGGTGTGCTGYGTCAGGGGGACATCACCCACCCACTGGGGCATATCCCAAAGGGAGACCAAGGGCAGGACACTCTTCCACCCCACTCCCTCTCTCCTCCAGCTCTCCCACCACCACCAGTTTGAATCATGAGTCTTGCTGGGCTCCAGCCCTTTGGCCACAGGACTGAGATGGGCAGAACCTCTCGACCCCAGGGGTGCTTGAGTCAGCCTRTCCCCATACCCTTGATCTGTCCCCTCCCTCTCCAGCCGGTGTCCCCTTCCTGATGACAGCCGAGCTCTTCACGCAGTCACACCGCCCAGCTGCCTACATCGTGGGGGGGTCCCTCAACTGGCTCTGCAACTTCACCATCGGCTTCATCTTCCCCTTCTTGCAGGTACCAGTCCAGAGGGGCCCTGGGAGAAGGAGGGGATGGACACAGCCCTGCTGCTCTCCCAGGATGGGGTGCCAAGTCAGGGATGCCCATGCTCCTGGCTCAGCTCTGTGCTGAGCTGGCCCAGGGAAGGGTGATGGGAGGCAACACTGCCTCATGCCATGCCCAGTTTGGGAGTGCCTGGCTCTCTGCCCCATCCTGCTCTTGTCCCCAGATGTCAGCCGGTGCCTTTTGCTACCTGGTTTTCTGCGGTGTGTGCCTGCTGGTGGCCCTGTACGTCTACCTCATCATCCCCGAGACCAAGAACAAAACCTTCATGGAGATCAGCCACATCTTTGCCACCCGCCGCTCCGTCCTCTCCGTCCCAGCCCATCTCATTGGGATGATGAGGCTGGATGGCTATGGGACTTTGGAAAGCAGCTGCCTGGAGGGCTCAGGCTCCAGCCTGCCCTGATCTGGGGGGGGTTGAGGGGACGGGGCCGGTGGAGGAGGCTCAGGGCTGGGAAAGAAAATGGGGGCCAGTTTGCTCCAACATGGCCAGCTCTGGGTCTCCCGGGACATCTCTCCATGCTGCAGCCTGTGGCCAGGATGAGCCCCAGTGATGCACCAGGGTTGCACCAACTGCTGCACATGACCCCCATGCTGGAAGAGATGCCCCCACAGAGATGAGGGGACCTCCTGAGGCAGGGGGTTCTCATCGCTTCTGGGTGTGGGGCCTTGCCAAGAGCTGCTGGCATGAGCTGTTTAATAAAGAGCAGTGCCGCCAGAGCCATTGTCTGGCAAGTTCAGCCTGGAATGGCAACAAGCTGGAGTGTGCTGGAATGGGTTGGTGCTTCCCTAATACCAGGGAGGAGCAGGATGGGAAGAGGGGCTTGTCCTTCTCCCCACTGTGACTGGCTAGAAAGGTCAAAGTCTCCCCACATTTCCTAGGAAGGGTGATCAGGGTGGCTCCCAGGCTCTTGCATCTCACCGCAGGTTGGTCATGCAAAGCCAGAGGCTGGTGCAGAAGCRACACAGAGCAGCTCTGAGCTGGGGGTGACTGTCCAGCCGCTGTGCCCCTCCACAGCCTGCTGGAAGCCCCTTGGTGCCTGGCCTCTTGTGCTGGCCCCACCGCGTGCTCCCATGGGAACCCCATACCCTCCCAAACTCCCTGGAGGACAAAGGGGTCCAGGATACACCCACATCCCTTTACTGCATCCCATGAATTGCTGTGAACCCAAGGTGCTCTCCAAGCATGACCTCTCCCAGGTCTCTGCCCTGAATCCTGGGGGCTGTGTTCAGAGAGAGGGGCTGCCCTGTGTCTCAGGAACCCCACAGCAGCTGCCACAAACACCACGGGTTTGGGGGTTCCCAGACCCTCCAAGAGCTATGGTTTGCAGGACAACTACAGCATTTCGTTCTGGTAAAAGATAAACCCAGGTGGTAGGGAGGGCTGAATGGGCAAACCCCTCTCATGCCAATGCAAACATAATTTCTTTTATTGCAAATAATTTAGCCCTTTTTTTTCCCAGTTTCCCTCTCTGTGACAGATCCACAGCTTGTGTGTTTGGTGCTTGTGGTCACTTGGTGGGGAGCCCACCCTTCCTGCACCCCTTGGCAAAGCTCAGGGCACCTCTGGGGGTGAGTGGGTGCTGGACCTGTCGGGATGGGGACTGAGCCGTACTGGGTCCCCGGTGCCTGGTCCCATCACCTCCATCCTCAGCTGCCGGCTTAGGGCTTTCCTGCATCTCGAGCCATTTAAAGGACATCAGTCAAAGCAGGGTCACGGCTCCGCAGCATCAGCCACTTCCCACTCCGCCTCCCTCCCGCCTCGGCTGCTCTCGGCAGCAGAACAGAGCGGTAAATATGTGCAGCATTACATATGTATAATGGAGTGTAAATAACCCCAAAAAGTGCATTGTAAATAGACTCCAAGTTTATCCTTTATTAATGAGGCACTGAGTGCCCTGCTGTTTTAGAGCAGCGAGACTTTGATAATATCAAAACCTAAATTACACTTGTGTCTCTCATTCCCAGCAAACGACAGCATCATTTCAGGCCTCTTTGCCACTTGTATTTATTTATTCTGGTATTTATCTATCTCTCCCGCCCAGCATGTGGGGTGGCTTGGAAGATGCCCCCTGACCTCCGTGTGGGAGGCAGTGGCCCCCTGGGACCAGGCCCCCATTCCTGGGGTCCTGGCACAGCCAAGGAGTTGGAGTGTTGCCTTATGGCCAAGGACTGCTCTATGCTGGCCGGTGAGATGGGGCAGACCTGGGAAATGTGGGGTCAGGACCCATTCCTGTCAGGGTTTCAGACACCACTAGAAACAGAAGTGCCCTCTTTTCAAGGACTAGGAGTCACTGGCCAAATTCTGTGGTGCCTTTTGGATGCATTTGCTCCTGGGGACCCATTTGAGGGTACCATGGCAAAGGATGTGTCCATCCTCTTCCTCTTGCAGGACCCGGGGGCGAGGAACACCCATGCTTATGGAACACTAGCAACTCATCCACTTTTTTCTGAGGCTGTTGGGGCAAGATCTCTCTTTGGGGTTGTCAGTTCAAACTGCCCTGTGCCACTGACCTGGTACTCTTGCAAAAGCAGGATTTGGGCTTACCCTCTGCTTGTCTTGCCCAGGGAGGCATTCCCAGCTGTTCCACTGCAGCCTTCTCATGAAGGATATGAGCTCTGAGCTGCTTTTCCATGTCCAAAGCTGCTTCCTGGTGTCAAAAGCAGTTCTCTGGCTTCAGGCCTCCAAAAGCACTGGTTCTGCTTGGTGAGGGTAAGGCTGTATTCTCTAGCAGTGCCCAAGCACACCTTGAAAGACTGGAGAAGGTGCAAAGAAGAGTCTGAGAAATTACTGGGACGCCTGGAAATGCTCCTGATCCTCTTACGGTTTGCAGAAAGGAAGATGAAGGTGGCTTTCTCCAGATGTGTAAGTTCCTTCTCCTGATGTGCCCAGTGCTAGAGGGTGGGTGAGTTCAAGCACTGAGATGTTCACATGGAGGGCTGGGGCTCACACCAGACAAATTGGAACAGGAAAGAAGACCCTGGCTCGAACTTTGCAGATACTTTGAAAGGGGCTCCTCAAGGAAATGGTCATGGCCCATCACTGGGTGTCTGCAGATCCTGCATGGAAGCTCTCCTGGAGGGTACCTGGCTCAAGGTGAACAGTCGCATCCCAACTGGGAAGCTGATAAAGGCTTTCTGGACACACCCTGGTGTCCCTGTGCAATCACAGGGGGTTGGTGGGGCACTAAGTGGCTCCAGGCCATGGTCAGACAAGCCACAGAGCATTCATACCCTGCCAGTGCCCTCAGTCCCTATGGCGCCAGCAGGGAGGGGCTCCTGGAGGATGGCTCCTGGGGACTCACCGAGCCTCTGAGTCTGAAACTTCCTTGCACTGATTTCACCAGGTGTTCCAACAGCGATCTATCCCTGTGACCTCAACACGGATCCCGCCAATTCTCACCTGACTGCAGAAGCTCCATCAGGGACCAGTTTTGACTGGGATAAGGTTCCTGTGTGTCCCGTCTCCTGCCTTCTTCCATGTGGGAAAAGTGGGGGTGGGGCAGCACCCTGTTGCCCCACAGAGGCTGGTGCAGAATTGGTCCCTGCCTCTTGTCTCATTAAGATTGTCCATGCTTCCGCTACAGCAGCCATGGGAGAAGGATGCTGGACACAGGGAGCATTGCCTGGGGTCAGGTCAGTTTGCAAATAGATCCTGTGTTTGCAGCCTGGGCCCTGGAGGTATTTGACGAGTTCGGGGGCTGATTTGGGGACTTGGAGGTAGATAACAGGCTTGACATGACCCTGCAATCCATGCCTCCAGCCCAGGAAGCCAACTGTATCCTGGGCTGTGTCACAAGAGGTGTGACCAACAGGTCAAGGGATTCTGTCCCTCATACATTCTAGTGATTCCCACCTGGAATACTGCATCAAGCTCTGGGGTCCTCAGCACAAGAAGGACATGGACCAGCTGAAACAGGTCCAGAGGAGGGAACAAGGACACAGAGGCAGTGTAGTTAYGCCTGTTCCAAGTGTCACAGCCCCGTGGACACTTTTTTGCGGCGGTAAACCTGGCTCCCTCCTGGCTGGAAGTCATCCTGCAGTGGGACCCCCCTGGACTGAGACCACAGCTCTCATCTCCTTAAAGTGCAGCGTCAGCTCCAGCCCAGCCTGCAGTTCACACCAACTGTGGTCAACAGTCTTTTTGCAGGTAAAAATCTAAAATAGGTGACTTTTTTTACAGTGTTCTGGGTAACATGCACTCGGCTGAAACCCAGCACTTCAGAGGGGTGGAGATCAGTGATTTGTTTCTTTTAAAAGCCTAAACTATTTCCTCGGCATCAACCATACCCACTTAACCTCCTAAAAAAAAAAAAAAAAAGAAAAATATAATGAACAATTTTAACCATTTGGGGTGGGGAAAAAGTGTTTGTTACCCTATGAAAAATACAATAATTCTGTATGGATGCCCGCAGGTCCGTGGCTGCTGCTCTGCGGGAGCAGGTCTCCGCAGCAGTTGCGGGGTGCCGGGGCTGCTCCGGGTCGAGTGGCCGGGGCGAGGGTGCCCGGCGGAGGGTGCACACCAGCAGATGGCACTCCCAGAATTTATTGCTACAGCAAGCTGCCTCTCAGAGAGCAGTCATGTAGGAGATGTCCTATTATATGGGCAGTTGACTTTAATAGTCATTGTGTGCTTAAAGCACAGCAAAACAACAGTGGGAAAAAAAAAAAAAAATCCCCACTCCACTTGGATGGCCCTTTTCCCCCCAGCCCTGCTAGTCTATTTGTACAGTAAATTAAAAATATGAATCACTTCTCTCTACTGCCTCCCCAAACACTCATCCTGTCAGGCTCTGTGTTGTCTTCATTTGTATTACCTTAATTTAATGTTAATTATGTTCTTCATTTACAAAGAACAAGCATTTACACTCCCTGTCTGGGGATTTTCCACACTCGCGGTCTCCACAGACGGGGAGGAAGGGGAGCGGCAGAGGCAGCGGTGCCGGGGAGGAGCTGTTAGCAGGGCCGTGGGAACGAGGGGAGCGGGGGTGCCGCCCCCCGAACGGACCCGTAACGATGAGCGCTATTGCCTTTCGATTTATGAAACCGTAGCGCTGCCTGTGCTTAAATCCCCCCTAATAAATCCTTTTTAAAAGGTCCTCGGCCAATGGAGGGCAGTGATTTATGGCAGGGAGCTGCAGTGGAGGGAGGTTTGGTGGCGGGGTTTGCTGCCGGGGGCGTTGGGGACCCATCCAGGGATGTCACAGGCCTGGGAGCCCGACCACCGATAGGCAGTCCTAAGAAAATTTCCTGGACATCTCCAGACTTGTCAGATGCTGTTGGTGATGGGATGACCTGTAACAACAGCATGGATGAGGACTGCAAGTCCCTGCTCCATGCCTCTGTTTCCGCATCAGCACCTGGAGATAACTACCCCCTCCCAACTCTACCGTCCTCAGTGCTCACTGGTGAGCCAAACTTTGGAGCGCCCTAACAGAAATTGCTTTTGTGTGTGTGTGTGTGTGTGTGTGTGTGTGTGTGTGCACGTGGGGGGGGGTGTGTGGGTGTGGGTGTGGGTGTGTGTATGTGTGCAGGAGTGTGTGTTCATGTATACACACATAAAGGACCCTGATCTTTGAAAAAGCCCCACAACTCACCCCAAATCTGACTTTCCCATGCACAGAGCCTGTGACTGGAACAAGGAAGGACAGGAGAAGAAAAAGAAGAAAAGTAATGAAAGAAAGCCTAGTGAGTTTGCCTGGGCCACAGGACATTTGTCCCTCTACAAGGTGTGCCCTTGATTGTCCCTGGAATGGGGGATGTGGGAGGGAAGGCTCTGTGCACATCCACACTTTCAAACTTTGAGCCCCTCATCTGCACTCAGCAGGGTTTGAGCGCTGCCCACGCCTGCCTGCGCCCTGCCATTGCCTGTTCTTCCAGCAYCATGTTCAGCCACAGGTCGGGAACCTCAGGGGCTTCTCCCAGGAGACCTGAGGATGGGATTTGAGCAGAGGAAGAAGCGTCTTTGTCCCCATTTGTGCAAGAGTTCCTGGAGTCACATTTCGCAGTGCAAATTGGGGTTGTACTAGTGGGAACTGGGTAGAGCTGGCTGAGATGCCCACCCCCAAACTCTCCCAAAACCCACAAAAAGCTAATTAAAGAAAAAAAAAGCAGCCCACAAAGCCTCTTGTTCTGTATGACACAGGAACCCCAGAAAAGCACAGAAAACAAACTCCCACTGCCATGAAAACCCAAGGTACCACATACCCACTGCTGCCCACACTCCTCCCCATCACCACCATCTGTTTCCACGGCAACAGCCACACATTCTGGGGTGGGGACCTGAGCCCTTTTGCCACTGAGTGGCCTCCGGACCTGGACAGGTCTCCTCACTGATTGCTTATAGGGGACATCTCAGGTTTGACCCTCTAGACTTCTCCTGCCACGATCCTGTCCTGCAGCTGCAAAGCCCTGCCCCGAAGCCCTGTTTGTGAGGGGCGCAGCCCCACAGTCCATCCCACGCCCCATTCCTGCCCTTGCCCAGCCAGGGAGCAACCCCACTGCAGAGTCTCCTTCCCCCTACCCCGTCCTTCTGCCACACAGGGCTGAGGCCACTCACTTCATGACAGAAGTGGCTCAACTACACCCTGTGGGACAAACACGCCCCCGCTCCAGGGGGCTGACAATCTCCTCCACCCTCCACCGGCCATGCCTGCGCCCTCCCCGTGTGCTCCCATGTGCTCTTCCTTATTAACAATGACCTTTCCACCGTGCTCACCGCTGATTCCCCAGTCCCAAATATCTTTTAAATGGGTTTCAGGAGCTGATGCGCGCTCCGTTAAAAGGCCACCGCGTCGCACCCGCACCGCCCCGCGCCCTCCCGCGCCACAGCCCCCCCGTGCCCACGCAGTGCCACCCGCACACGCTCACGCTCTCACACTAACATTTTAATTAATGACAACCACTTTTTTTTTTCCCCCTCCCCTCATAAGCACTTTAATGCGTGTTCGCAGCCCGGCTGATCCCCACAGCCATGGAAATATTAGGTTGACGGATGTGGTCTGTCGCCAGTGCTCCCTCAACGGGTCTGCCTGTCAGCTCGCCGATGATGACATTAACACGGGAAGAAAGTGATGACAAATGCCCGTTATCAGGGAACGAGGCCTGTGACAAATCGCACGGCGCCTCGCGAGCAGCCCCATTACGCTGTAATAAAAAAAGATGGATGGCTCAGCGCACCGGGGCCCCGCGCTAATGCGATTTCGCCTGGTCTCTCCGGGTTCTAATTAAGGCAGAAAACGGAGAATGAACAGGAGTCCCTGGTGCCCGACTCCCACCTAGTCCCCCCCTCAAACACCCCCCAGTGATGGGCGCTCGCCCTCGGGGACGATGTCCCCCAGCCACCCTGGTGCCCCAGACCCTTGGGAGAGGGGTTTGGTGCGGATGCAGATGGACAAGAAGTGCAGATGTGTGGGGGGGGCGTAGTAGGGGTGGGGGCTGGGGGGACTCCTCAGCCTGTGCCTGCCCATCTTGCCTCTGCCAGGTGGGCTCAAGGTCCCTCCATCCAGGGCGAAGGGAGGGGGGGGACACGGCCACCATCAAATGCGTCACTCAGAGACAAATGTCACCTCCACCATCTGCTGCAGCATGCGAAGTGGAGGGGGGAGCAYGGCGTGGCAGAAAGAGGCCAGGCAGGACAGTGTCACCCCAGGAAGAGGCTCAGCCACTGTGGAGCAGGGACACCAATACTGACCACCTGGTCCTATGGGGACAGAGAGGGAGTGGCCATTTGCAGGCCTGAACAGGGCTCCATGGCATGCTCATAGAGAGCAGAGACTTGCTTTGGGACAGGAGCGGGAGAAGGTGTGGGGGGTGGGGGTCAGTCCCCTCCAGGAGTTCTGTGTGTCTGTACCCACTGAGCACACTGATGGCTGTGCCCTTGGTGGCAAGGACATGGCCACAGCTGCCAGTGAGGTGGGAGCTGGGCCCCTCCAGCACCTGCTGGGGGAAAGGAGGAGTGAGCCCCTGCCATGGGTACGCAGTGAGGATGAACACCCCACAGCCCGGGATGGGGTGCCCACATTGCACATGCAGGCACATCACCCCACTGACCGCACACCTCCCCACAGCCACCCAGCTGCCTGCACATCCCTCACCCCCTCCCAGCACCCCGGCAAGGAGGTAGGGCCAGTCTCCATCTCCACCTCTGTCCACCCTACACCCCCAGCTGCCCTGGGTGTTTTCACTGGGAGATGTGCAAGTGACAACTCATTCCCTGTCCTCTCCTCAAAGACCTGAAGAGCACTCGCAGCTATGAGTCAGACTTGTGGGGTGTCTCAGAGGGCTGTGGAGGCACCCCACAGTGCCTTCAGTCCCTCTCCTGACAGAGGAGCAGTGACACTGCCACCAGAGCCCTTTTTCTGTGGCCAGATCTGTCCCTGATGGCACCTTGCAGATGTGCTGAAAGCCCACACCAGCGGGGTTTTTCCATCTTTTCTATATGCAGAGAAGGTCTGGGCAGTCTCCAGCCCTCGTCAGACCTGATGGGGATGGTGCCAAGGGGATGGATGCAGTCCCCACATACCCCACAGGGCAGCACAGAGCAGCATCTCCTGCTGCACGTTCTGGCCAGACCCAGCAGGTATTATTTACTTCATGCCAGGCAATCTGTAGGCTAAGGCTCTCCATTTCTTTGGCTTTGTGGCATGCATCTCAATAATTCCAGGCAGGACGCTGGCAGGGGATGTCACTGTCCTTGGGTGATGAGAAGGGAGGCTTGGATACAGGCTACTCCCTTGCCTGGGAATCACATCGTGCTGCTCTGAGTATGCTTTTAAAAATACTTTTCCTTTTCAGTGGAGAGCTGGGTTTCTTCAGGAGGGATCCTTGAATGATTCCTGTCACGTCCTGGGGGATTTATTGCTCATTTCAGGAAGTTTTTTAAAGCTCCCACTTATTTACAGCTCCCCATGCTCCTTTCACCTGTTCAGGCCTTCCAAGGGGGTTTGACGAACTTGAAATATTGCTGGAGCAAAACTGATCCCAAATGGCAACGATTTTCCAGCTCTGTCATAAAAGCTGCTAATCTGAAGCCACACTCAGGTATCTGTTGCTCATCAACATTTGTACCCCAGATCTAGTGTTAGACCTGTTCAGAGTGAGAGCTGAACAARTTCTTCCAACAGTTTCTTCTGGATGGAGCTCAGCCTTTGGTGCTGTCTAGCAGAGTAGATATAACCTGCTCTCCTGAAGCCAGCGACCAAAGTAAGTGCAGAGAYCATGGAAATTATTTCAAACAAATCACCTTTGCTGAGAGCCAGCCAGGAATGCACCAAGTTCCTGTTTTTGCAGCAGGTTCAACCAGAGGCCTTGCCTCCCCAGCTGGGATGAGTTTTGGATGTTGCACCTGGACCTGACAGCGGCCAGTGCTCAAGGGTGATGCTTGAGCATTGGTCTCAAGCTGCTGCTGCCTGAACCCAGCTTAGCCCTAAGAAGGACCCTAAAAAAGAGAAGAAATCACCCCCATAACATTGCAAAAACAAGCTGTAACAGGGTCATATGAAGGACTTGACAAACTTGTTGGGGAGGGGTTGCCGGGAAGGATGGGAGCTCTCACTGCAGCCTTGCAAAGTTGATGATACTCCTTGGCTGAGAAAGGGCAGCAGAAATGTGTGTTAGCAGTTGGAAAGCACAAGTGTCAGTCTGGACACCAGCACACCCCTCAGTTTGTGACCAGCAGCAGGAGCCTGGTAGGACTGTGATAGATCCATGGCACCTGTGGAATGGCCAGGCAGTGCCAGGAGAGGCTCCCAGAGCCCTGCCTGCATGGCTGGGGGGTTGGCAGCCTACACACCTCAGCCCTTAGCTGTACTGTGCACCAAAAAGGAGCCACAGGCAGACAGGCAGAAACAGCTTATCCCTGGGAAAGTCCTCATGCCTTACTGAGATATGTTTTGCTATGTTCTCCCTCTTTCCAAGCACAGAGCAAAGGCAGGGTGTCAGCAAAAATGCTCCCTTACAGAGGTCAGAGGGGAGCTCATTGTGTGCCCAGGAGTGGGGTAGGTGACTTTTATCGCAGCCCCAAGGGCTCCCCTCAGCCCACTCAGACCTCTTAGGCTGGCAGGTCAGGCTGGCGTCATCCTAGGATGGGAGAAGCTGCTTGGTGGTACATGAATATCCAGGTTTACAGGATGAGGTCCCACCTCAGCAGCTGCTGCAGGCAGGGATTGGGGTGGCAGCTGATATAGCTGTCCCCAAAGCTCAGCAGCTCCCATAGTCTGGCTGCACGCTGGGCTGGTTACCCAGCTGGGGAAACAAACAGGGCTTATTGAAAAAACAGATGGAGAGGATGCTGAGATGGGGCTGAGTGACACAGGGTTCACGTGCACTGGGGGTCTGAGACCTGGAGCTAAACCTGTGGGGACAGGAGTGGTGTACCCCCACAGGAGATTTCTGCACCCCAAGGCTCATGGATCAAGCAGAAGATGACAGCAACAGACCAAGGGGGACATTTCAGACCACTGACTATGGCATTGCCCTCTGTGGTACCTGTGTCAGGTCCCCCTGGTTCCTCGCCCCAGCAAGTCCTGGCAGGGGCTGGGCTCATATGCCTGGTGCCCTCCCCAGCTCTGCTGTTGATGTTCATGAAGCCATCAGTCTGTGTGTGCCTCAGTTTCCCCCCAACAAGGAGCCACCTCTGCTTAAAACAAAAGGAGAGCATGGTAAGAGCTCAGGAGCAGGAAACAGGGACAAGGTGAAGGGGGTAGGCTGGGASCTACATCTGCTCCAGCCCTGCTGTGCATTGCTGTGAGCAGCTGTGCCATTGAAACCGGGATCCTGAGCACCCCCTGTTCTGCATCTCCCCTCCCTGACCCATACCAGTCACTTCACTTTCGCTGTAGCTTCACCGACCTGCCATTAGTTATAATGCCTGAGCCCAAGCAGGAGGTCAGCACAGGCTGGCCCAGACATAAATCAGCTCCCTATGGGCAAGGAGACTTGGGGACCGCAGTGACAAGTGCCCACCACGTGCTGCACGACCCCCCCTACCTTGGCCCTGGGATGTTTCCCAGGAATGGAGGCCTTACCTCCCATCACATCCAACCAGGCTCCCTGGGGACCTTGCCCCACAAGCAGGTCCTCAAGGTGATGAGAAGCACTGTGTTACAGGGAGGAGACAATGTGCCACAGGGAGAAGCTACATGGCTCTCCAGAATGAAACAGGGGGGCTGAGCCCCTAAAAGCCCAGAGAGGGAATGGAGCGCCAGCTCAGGACGTGTCCACAACAGAGCCGGGCGCCCACAGGGGTGATGTGTCTGAGGGGTGACACCACGGGGCCGAGGGGACAGTCGGTAGTCTGGGGGCACCTCCCACTGCCCTCCTGGGGTGAAATGGGGTCTCCCTCTCGCCATGGGGCTGGCTGAGCTGCCTTGCCCTGCCCTGCCCTGCCCTGCCCTGCCCTGCCCAGCCCAGCCCAGCCCAACCCAGCCCGGATCAGCCCAGCCCAGCCCAGCCTCCTGCTGCCTGCCCGTGCTGCCATCCCCGGTCCTCCAGCTCCCTCTGCTGCCGGCGAGAACGGTGGCTGCCCGAGCCGGCCGGAGCAGCATCTCAGCCATCCTGGGTCCCCAGCAAGGCCTTCAACCACGGACGACAAGGCAGCTGCCCCAGCATCAGCCACACACCCCCCGGTCTGCTGCCCTGGAGAAGGGGTGCAAGCAGGGGATGCTTCCGGCACGCTGAGGGAGACGTGGGGCACCCAGCCCCGAGCAGCCCCCAGTGCAGGTGGGCAGCCTTGCCAGAACCAGTGAGTGACTGCAGACCCTGGAGAGCCCAAGGAGGGCCAGACTGCAATAAGATCTCAGCCTCAGTACTAGACACCGGGGACTCCACGCAGAAACTGCAGCTCCAAAGTGCAGGCATTTGCAAACCAGCCCTTTCAGTTTAGGTGATTTTTTTCTCTGGGTAGACACGTGTGTTCAT
Organism: Amblyornis subalaris; assembly: GCA_018881555.1. Lineage (NCBI taxonomy): Eukaryota > Metazoa > Chordata > Aves > Passeriformes > Ptilonorhynchidae > Amblyornis > Amblyornis subalaris. Next base: position 2,901,964 of record JACAXG010000003.1, read on the forward strand.
GCCATGCACACTGCGCGTGTCAGGAGCTGCTGAGCAGCCAGTCTGTTTCTTTTTAAAACTTGACATAAGCAGGTAAATTATCCCCAAGTAACACATTTACCACGAGAGGAGAAATGTCAGTGCTGCTGCTGCCACCGAAGCAGGAGCTCCTGCCTCCCATTCCCCACGGTGACGGGGAGCCTGAGTTATGGCCCTGTTGGAGAGACAGCAGGTTTGTAAATGCCTCTGTTTGTGCTGTTTTCCAGCCCAACCAGAGCCCATAGATCACTGGGACAGGAGTGAAGCCAGTGAAGAGAAGCAGGAAGTGGAATGGTGGAGGCATGCAGCCAGAGCCGTGCCAGGAGCTGGACACGTGCAGGGATGCTTGGATCTGGCCCTCTGTGTCCTTTTGCCTCTGTGAGATCCCTGGTCTGAAGACACAGCCTGCTTCTTTCACCCCTTGAACAAGTACATTTGCTTGGCCATGCAATGACAAAAGGATTTAAGTCAGGAGCCCATGACACTACGGGGCAGGTCCCTGTGCCAGCGTGGTGCAAGCAGGGAGCCTTATGGCACAAATACTCGGGATGAAACAAGGCTGGCTTGGGGGCGAGGACTGAGCCTTTACTTGGCCACAGCTCGCAGCCACTAAATGCTACCAAGTATCCTCAGGAACTGGGATGTTATTTGCACCCAGTGGAAAAACAGACCCTGCCCAAGGAACAAATAGCCTCAGGAAATGCAAGGAGGGAAATTGAGGCACAGGGTGCCAGTGTGGCACGCAGAGATGTCCTGARTTTGAGCCAGGGCCTCAGTATGGGGGATCCTTTTACAACCTCAAGCACTCACTGTAGAACAGCCAGTGTTGAGAGATTTAACCTGAGCTACTACAAACTGCTCTGAGTGAACTTCCCCCAGGCAGGTGAAGGAGGGGCCCTCTGCCAAGTGTGTGACATGGACCTGAGCAGCTTGGGGACTCACATCCCACACTGCAGCAGCTCTRCAGCACCTTCCCAGCTGCTCACTCCCGCAGTGAGCCAGCTGTGGGACAGGGCATGTATGTCAGTCATGTTRGAGACAGTCCCCCTCAAAAACACATTCCCTAGAAGGGGGTGACACGACACAGCCACTTCAGGCACACAAAAGCTGGTGTGATTTAGGCACATGGTTGCTGCCSTCACGGCAAAGCCGCTCATCAGCTCCCTGAGCCCTACACAGAGTTGCGCTGCTTTACACAGAGGTTAGGGATGGCCAAGGGGCTGTGTTGAATCAGGACACTCTGCTCAGGAGATCCTACCAGGCAGATTGTTTCCTACAGCACAAGCAGGGAAACTGAGGCAGGGAGSGCTGCTGGGACTCAAGGAGCAGGGGAAGGTGGCCTCTCCCAGCTGTACCATCACTGCTAAGCCATAGGGAAAGTCACTTGTCTATCAAGCATGAAGCCCCTGTGCAGACGACTCCCATGGGATTGGGGTCAGAATCTCTCCACCAGCTGTGGGGGATAATCCTGAGAGGGCACTGGCTCCTGGCTTTGCTTCTCATGCAGACCACAAGACACTACCATGGTATCCACTACAGGACATGGCCCAGCACCCTGCCATGTATCTATACCACATTCTCATCAGGGCAGCTCTGTCATCACCTGGCTGGATCTTACTCCAGCCAGAGGAAACAGTGCTGGAAACAGGGACTGTGATACAGAGCATCAACACCAGGACCTGCTGCATTCCTTGTTCCTGCTGCCCAYTGTCTGCCCAGGCAGGGCTCTTGCTCTGCACCCACTGGCCCTGAGGATGCCACRCAGGGTGCTCTGCCCTCCAGGCCTCCTCCAACCAGGCTCCCTCGGCTACAGCCCAGCAGCCCTTCCCTCGCGCTCCGCACTGCGCCGACGTCACCCCAGCCATCAATAGCGCTTGGTTAATTAATTTGATGGGAACAGCAGGGACCACACTTTGCATTTAGTGAACTTCCGAGAACTTCCAACCTCATCTTCATAATTGGCCTCATAAATTCGTGGAAAGAGAGAAATCAGCAAAGCCAGAGAAGCGCGGGAGGCAGGAGAGGCCCTGCACGCGGGAGGGCGGGCGAGTGCGTGAGAAGTGACTCTATTTGGTGTCCTTATTTAATTTTATTGCACAGATCCATCTTCGCCCGCCCCCTCCCTGCCTAGCCCTCTCTCTCCCGCTCTCCCTGCTGAGTTCACCTAATCATGATAAATTCATATTCATTTCCCTGCCTGCTCCAACGGGGGGAGCAGCAGCTCCCCTACATTTGCCCAGCCGTGCTGCCATTAGCAAATATTTACTCATGAATACAAAGTGCCAGAGTTAGAGGCCAAACTACCCTCTCTGCACCCCTTTTCCCCCAGCCCTCTCCCATCCCTGCACCAGGACGAATGTGACAGCTAAGGATGGGTGTCCTTCACACAGGGTAGGGAGCAGGGTGGAAAGAGCTGCCTAATGCTCAGAGCTTTTTCTTCGTCCAGATTTYTTCTTACTTTTACACGAGGGAGGCAGAGAGATGCTTGTTGAGGGGACAGGAATTGCCTGAGACCCCAACCTGGACTCACCTTCGGGGTGCGGGGATGGCGGGGTGGGAGCGAGGGGCTCTGCAGCAGAAGCTGAGCACCTGTCCTGGCTCCATGACTTTCCACTCAGTCTCTAAGTGCTGTTGCGTTTTGGTTTATTTTTAATTTTCAGGATGATCAGACTCACAGCCAGGCAGARCGGGAGGGGGTGTGCTGGGGAGGGGGGAATAACTGAAGCCCCTTCCTGGGAAGCAGAAACCAGGCAACAACCTCGTTAGATGCCTAAAACCATGTTTGCTCACCCTGCCTGCACCCATCCTGGGGACTCAGCACCCACCTCCTTCCAGGCACCCCAGGAGCCCCATTCCTTGTACCTTCTTCCCAAGTGGGCATCCCATGGTGTAGACAAGGCAGGAGGTGTGCTGTGRTAAGGGCGTGGCCAGGTCCTGCCCTGCTGCAAGGGCAGGGATTAGAGGTATAAAGAGGAGCATAWATGGGGCAGGTCTGTCCCCTCTGCCCAGGGCAGAGCTGACTCACGTTTCTTCACTTGCACTGGGATGAGGGAGAAGCGGGAGCCTTCGGCATCCAGAAATGTCACCCCCAGCTGCTCTGGACAAGCTCCTTGTCGTGCTCCTTCACCTCCTGCCCCTTTCATCCCCCACAGCTACACCCGARGGAAACGGCCTCCATCCATCTGTGGCCCACCTGGCTGCAGACAGCCACAGGAGGGCCCCCTCCAAAGCTCCTGCGCAGGGATTTGTGGTGGGAGGGGAYAGAAAGACATCAGGCTCATTCCCTCACAGAGCAGGGGACTGGAGAGATTTCTCCCCCAGTGGCCTCCACATGACTCATATGTACCAGGGCCACCCTCACTGACACTTCCCAAAGGGCTGGGCACAAAGGCCTGCTCCTGAGGAGCCCTACCCCCACACATCCCTGAGTCTGGCCTCTCCCTAAGTAAAACAAGGATGAACAGCAGGGTCAGCGCTTTGATGCGCTGCTACTGTACCCCTTTGGCACCTGGGTGTGAATTGTGGCCCTGGAGAGGTGCGGCTGACAAAGGGAAAGGAGTTGGGAGCCAGCAGTGCCACATTCCCCATGCTGCTACTGATGTCCTTAGCACAAGGCCCCACTGAGAGAGGCAGCCCTAGCCCTCCAGGAACAGCTCACCCTGGCATCCAGAGCTGGAGACAAACCTGTGCTCATCAAGGGACAAAGCTGAGCAGCCCTATATTCTGCTCCTTGCCCCAGCCCAGGCAAAAAAGAGCCTGAGGACTGTAAGATATAAGGCAGCCTCCCTATCTAACTTCCCTGTGGGGCAGGACTATCCCCAGCCCTGGACAAGGCCAGCTGTGATACTGCTTGGCCAAAGCTGGCTGACTGTAAGGGTAGGGAACCCCTTCCCCTCAGGGGTGGTCCCTGGGCTGCACAGCCCTCCTGGGAAGAAAATACTCTCCCTAGACCTGACAGGCCCCTCGTGTGAGGCTGACTCTCCTGTGATTCTGGATAACCCAGTCCAGTTCTCACTGGTTCCACCTCAGCAGCCGCTGTCCCTCTCTGGCTTTTCCATCTCCCTTTTGAGCCAATCATCCCTGTTGCTCATCTCCCTTGGCTTCCAGGATGTTCAGATTCCCTCGGACAACCAAAGCATTTCCATGCTCAGGAGACTGAGGCATGTTCTAGSAGCAGGAGACAGAGAAGCAGCCAACTCCCAGATGCCCTACTATGGAAAACCTGACAGCAATCCCTTCCTGACTCCACACCTGAAGAAAGAGCTCAACCCAAGGCTCAGAGCTCAAGAATCACTCCTTTCTCTGATAACAGCCAATTCCATCTCAGCCACGTGGCCAGCTGGATGCCAGGACAGAAGATGGTATGGGAGGATGGTGGCCAGAAACTCCCTGCCCTGAGAGCCAGAAGTGCTGATCCAATGGCGTGACGATCTCCATTGCGTGCTCTCCACTAAAACCAGGGAAATGGGCCAGCACAGAAGGAGCTCCTGGTCAGCCAGAGGAGAAAATTCCAACAGTCGCAGTGCTGAGASCAAAAAGACAGAGATACCAAAGAAAAAGGGAGAAGGGATTTATTACACTTCAAATTTCAAAGCACCAAGACATGCCAGAAGACATTAATTTCCCTCAGGTGTCCAGCAGAAAGGCTGGGCTGACAAGTGCCACTGCCGAGGTCAGGGCCTCCCCAGCAAAGCCCCAGCCCTGCTGGTGCCCAGCAGCCACAGCTGACAGTGCACCAAGGAACTGTGCAAACCCACCCAGTGTAATGCCCTTGTGCCTGTCCTAGCAGCAAACACACAGCTTGTCACTGCATATGATGTGTCCAGGTCCCCCACAAGACAAGGRAGCGAGAGCTCCAGGGTCCTGGCACAGAAATACCCATCATGACACCTCTGCCAGGAGCAACCACTGCAATACCCATAACAGAGAGCACTGAAMGTCTCTGGGAAGTTCATCTCCAGAATATTAAATAGTCAAGGTTCCCTGAGAAATAAAATTCACTCCCATGGAACTGGTGGGACCAGCCACATGCACATGCATACATAAACACACACACACTTCCCCTGATCACACACAAAAAAAGGGAAAGCTTTTCTTAGCCCAAATTAGAACTTAACTATCTCCTTGTGTTTCTCTCTGCCTCCATGCCTCCTACAGACACACAGCCCTGCTGGGTTACATTCAGTGCCATTACATTCAAACCCTTCCTGAGCACAGCTGCCCAAGCTGTGAGCTCTGCTCCTCTCCCACACTGAGGGAAGGAGCTCTTGGACCAGACCAGGGCTCTTGGTGAATCTGGACAATCCTTGGCACACGAGAGGCTGAGAGCAAGCAGGCACACCACCTCAGGTTCCTACACCTCTCTCAAGGCTTACCTGGCACCAGGGAATGCAGTCTGGCCCTGTGCAGTGGGACCCACCAAAGAACACGTCAGCTCAGACAAGAGGACAAAGCAGCAGCACAGGGGARCCCCTTGTGATTCCTGTAGTAGCAACTGCCAGCAGCAGTGAGAAAGGGGAAGGCCTGTTCCAGAGCCAAGCTAGACCCCTGCTGCCTTCATTCATAGCTCAGGACAGAAATTTTGGAGTGTCAGTGCTCAGACAGAGAAGATGCATCCCACTTCCCTTGTTCCCAAGCACTGGCAGGGCTGGATCACAACACTCTGCAGCCCAGTCTTCCAAAGCTGGGGAGAGCAGGGCCAAGGTAGCTGATGGGCAGTGAGCCCTTTTGGTAGCTGCACCAAGACAGCACTTCCAGTGTGGTTCCAGCCCACAGCCTCTGCTGGAGGAAGCCACAGAGCTCTGCCAGCAGCAGAACCTCACGCTTGCAAGGAGCCCCAGTTTGCTGGGACATGTTCCTCAGCCTCCAGTCACCACAGAGGAGCACTGGGGAAACCAGCACCCTTCAAAAGAGCAGCAGGGCACCGGGCCCAGGGTGACAAGCAGGTGTCACCAGTCCCGTTCCGAGGGCTCCCGGTAAGGCAGCCCCAGCTGAATGAAGACATCCCTCTCGGTGGGAGTGGGCAGGATATGACCAGATGACACCTTGACACCGCCAGGGCCTCGCACCACGGCCGAGCTGAGGGCGTGCTCCGACAGACTCATGCCCTTGGTCTTGGCCAGGGCGCGCATGGAGCGGTTGAAGTGAGCGGAGCCCGTGAAGTAGAGCAGGGCACAGGCGAACTCCCGGTACGGCACCACGATGATGTCCAGCCGGCGGTGACGCTGCGCTGGCCCCGGCAGGCGGCACACGCCCAGGTACTTCTTCTGATCGCCATTATCCTCCTGACTCACCAGGTCATCTGTAAGGAAGCCTGGGGAGAGAGAACAGGCAAAGAGGAGCTGAATGGTAGAGAGTGACATCTCCATGCTGAACTCCCCACTGTCCAGAGAGCAGCTGAGATGTCTCAGAACGTGTTGCAGGACCCCTGGGATAACCCAGCCTCAGCCCTGACAGCCTCACCTAGACAGGAGAAAACATGCTGAGCTGCAGAAATACTCTCTCCTTAATAGGGGCAGAACTTTTAAGGACTAACAGGATGTCCTGTCCTTGGGAAAAGTGATCACCTGTCCTTCAACAAATGCCATTCACCTCATTGCCTCCTCGGCTTGCCCACACTAAGAGCAGCTTCCCAGCCCTCTTACCGCTCCTGCGGAGGCTGTCGAGCAGCTTGCTGAACACCCCACGATGAGACTGCCCATCCGGGTGAGTGACCAGCACATCCACGTCTCCACAGGTGGGCTTCCCCCGACGGTAAGAGCCACAGGCCACACACACGAGCCCAGGCTTCARGGCCAGGGCAGCTTGTCTGACCTCCAAAAAGAGAAAGACAGATGAGAAGTCAGAGATCAGTCTCTTCACGCCCTTTCCATCAAGGCAGCAAAGGATCTTCCTCCTTCCTTCAGGCCTGTCCTGCATCTCCAGGGTCTCCATATAGAGCAGACACTTGGAAGGCATGGCATGCTGCCCCACCAACAAGGCTGGTCTGCTGTCAGGGGAGGAGTGAGGCAGGGTGGCCTCCACCCAGTCTTGCAAACACCCAGCACAATGCCACACTATACAATGATCTACCATCAGCTCTTGGGAGCCCTGGGTTGGGACAAGCAGGAAGATGCAGCACTGCTGAAGGGGCAAAGTACTGCACAAGCTTTCAGAGCCTTCAGTTTCTGAGAGAGCAGRAGAGAAGAGGTTTTTCATCTGCCCTACAGGCACAAAGCTCACCAGCTCTGCCCACAAAGAGAATCAGTTCAACAGCCGATGGTCGCAGGTCCTGTTTCAAAAACAGGGGTGGGCTCATGGAGTCTCCCCAGCAGGACCCAACACAGCAGAAAATCTGAGTATCCCTTGGAGTTCACCCCTGGCAGGAGCTCTGCCTCTGCAGGAGAGCTGGGCTTCCTAACCCAGAAAAAGCACAATTGTCCCAGCATTTTAGACCAAATGGATGCCAACATGCTGCTGCCAGCAGTCAAACACATATAATCAAAACTTCCCCTAATGGAGTCTCCTCTAGGCTGGACCCTAGCTCCTGTTCTGTGCAGACAGTGCTAATTCTGATGGCTTCATTCATTAAATGCTTAAGAAAAGCTCCCAAGTCCCCGTACAGGCCTAAAGTATTCTTGGTCTGATTGTGCCAATCACCCTGCTGGCAGGAAATAATGAGGAGCTCAGCAAGTCCCAGTGATGAGGCCATCACAGAGGCTGGGGTTCTGCAAGGCAGTGTCCATGCCCACAGCCCCTTGTCACTCTTGGGGATCATCCTTCATTAGCAAGAGATAAACCCATTAACCTTTGCCCCAAAGGTGCTCCAAGAAGCCACAAGCCTTTCTCATGCGGAGCAAGCCCTCCTCTGGTGTCCTTGCCCCCCTTCTGGCTTTAAATGAAGATTTCTAGAAAACTCCCAGCCCCACCCGAGAGCCTAAAAGCTCCTCAGATCTCACTGTGACAGGCAGCACAGACAGTGACTAATCCCTCATTCTCTCTCCTGGGCCTGGATCAGAGGTGTGTGCGTGTGTATGGAGGGGAGCACAGTAATCCCATCAAGATAACAATAGACCCATCCCCAAGGGCCAGCTCCTCAACCCAGCATCCCTGGGAAAGGGACCACTCACCACCAAAATGGCTAATCGGCACACAGGACTGACACCCCAGCAGGAGCCTGGCAGGAGGGTATTCTTCGTGGTCAGGCCCTGTGGCCGAGTGACAGGGTCACACTGGCTGCTGCTTCCATGGTGATTGGAGAGCACAGGGGTAGCAATGACAGTGTCTCCCCCAGGCTCTCTGCTCACCATTAGGGTACACTGGCTTAGCACCCCATAGTCATGGAGTGCCACAGCATCCTAGAGTAAGCAGCACCCGTTTGCAACCTGGATCCCCTTTGCTTCCACCAAGGATATCCATGCTGTGTCCTACTGAGAACTGTATCACAGGGTGCTCACAGCTTCCTTTGGAGAAGCAGCACCAGCGGGACCCTGGCTGAAAGCAGACATCCCAGACATGATGAGAAGCAGGGAATCTGCTTATCCCACCATGCCACATGCAGCCTTTTTCAAAGCAGTATGTAGAACTGACACCTGCGAAATACACTCCTCCTTATCAGGCACTCAGACTGAACTTTCTTATGGGGCGAAGCAGGTGCCTTGTGTGCCCATGCCCAGGAAGGGTCCCCCAAGCACTGACCCCAACCAGAGGAGAGGCTGAAGACCTCAGCTCTAACACAAGGGCCATTTTCCCAGCGTGTACCTTCCTGTCATGTCCCAGCAAGTACTGCACTCTGAGGGCCTGAGGCCAAGCTACTTACGGTCTGCTCTATCTCTGCAGCTTCCTCCCGAGGCATGCGCTCCAGGAAATCCGAGTAGTGCTTCAGTCCCACCGCCTGCTGGCTGCTGAGGGTCGCCTTGGTGCGGATGTCATCCAGTGTCCGGTAACCCTAGTGCAGAACATGTGCTGGTATTCAAACATCTACCAAGACTTTGCTCTTCACATACTTTCCACCAAGATTTGGGGAGACTGTAATTAACCTGTCTCAGGCCAATCATAGCTTCTGAGATCACATGTAAAGAAGACTTTAGGGCCCAGTTCATAAAAGAAGGGATTTAGGCAATCCCACTACCCACACACACCTCTAATCTCCACCCGACAATGACTGTGAATCTTAACTAAACCTGACAGAAGGCTACTGCTCTTAAGGCACAGTGTCCCTACAGCCTGAAGGAAAACAGGTAATGCAGGTAAAGGAACAACACACAGGACACCTCAATGGGGAAAAGCCTACAGCATGAACACAACCATATTTTTAAGACAGCAAAGAATCCAGTCAGAAACCAAATGCTACAGGAAAACAGGCTTCATTAGCTCCATGCTCAGGAGACAAACTCTTTTTAAAGAAGGAACCCATCCAGTGGGCAGGGTTGCTCTTGTTGGCACAATTACGTCAACCTTATTTTTACAACTTCATGACAAGATGGATGGCTCTCTGACAGCTATAGGCCAACAGCCCAGCAACTGGATCAGGAGCTTTCCTGGACAAGACGCACTGTTTCAAGCCTGGCTCTTAGCAATGTCATTGCCATGAGCAGTGTGAGATGAGCTCCAAGAAGTGTCTCCCACTCTTCCCCTCCACATCTTTGTCTTCTACCACCCACCAAATTCAAGTCTCAGCCAGGTGCACTTCATTCTCCTCAACACACACACGATGGGACCCAGGCTCATAGCTCCTCCCCAAAAAACAGATTCAAATCTCATTTGTGGATATCGGCAATTAAAAACTATTCGTGAAAGTAATTCTCCTACACTCAGCAGCAATCTTCAAACCATAATCTGAGCGCCTCTTGTGTAAGGCACTGAACTTACCTGCCGGTACCACATCTGAGCTGTCTTGACCCCTGCTCCCCAGATGTTGGAAAATAACTCCAGCACAGGCACACTCTCACTGATGTGATCCAGCTTGCGCAGGTGCCCACTCTCCAAGATCTCCACGATCTTCTCTGCCATCCGCTTCCCAATCCCAGGGATTTTACAGGCTTCCTAGAAGGAAACCAGAACTGCTACTGGAAAAGCAAAGATCACAGACAAGCTGGGGAGCAGCAACTGACTCAGAGCATGGTTAGTCATTTGATGAGTAATTGGCAAGTGGACTAGCCCTGCCTGATGGTCTCCTCTCTAGCCCAGGCTTACACAGGCTCATCAATTCAAGTGGAAAAGGACAAGCCTGCAGAATAGGACTGAAACATGAACACACTGAACTGCTGGACTGCCACAGCCCATAGGGCGCAGATCCAGTTAGTTTTATATATTATCTCAAATGGTGGCCAGTTGCTGATGACGAAGCAGAACGTGAAAACGTCCCTGCATTGTGCCCAAGGAAGGTACTCCTCTAGTGAGTGCTGAGATCTGGCCCTGAAAGGCTCAGATTCCACTCTTCTGTTGTTCTGAAAACACTGTGTGTGGTGAATCCACCCCAACTTGCACTTGCTATACAACTTCCATCGAAGGTCTATCTCCCTGCTCTACCACCCTGGGAAAGTGTTTTACCTGGTAGGAGGTGACTGGTTTGTGGTAGCTCTTGAGCGCATTGATTGCTTTGGTGTAGCCCAGAGCTCTCCACTTGTCCCCCTGGACGGAATAAGCCTTTGCCAGCACTTCAAGCTTCTCTGTGATGCACTGGTTGTGATTTTCCTTCTTGCTGTTGGAAGACTGGGCACAAACCCACTTGCTGGGAGGCTGGACCACTGTGTAAGAGCTGTCACTGGTCTCCTCTGATGATTTCACAGGGTAGCGGCCAGAAATCAATGCTTCCAGATCTCCCTGGGTGACACCTGCATCTTCTCCTTCACTGTCTTCATCATCAGAGTATTTCTTTACAGAGAGATAAAAAAGCAGCCACATGAGGATAAGTGCTTGCCTCACATTATGTCCCCTTGGCACAGGCTACTTCTGAGACTGGGGAGCTGGAGCACTAACCAGCCTCCCGGGCACACCATGCTCCAATTGCCACCTCTGGAAGTGACTCATTATATGCACACCACAGCTCTTCACACCTCAAGCTACACATGCACATCTACAGCACAGGAGAGTAGACTGCTGTCCATCTGTGATTCAAGCACACACCCCTCTCCTATAGCCAAGCCCCCGAGACCTAACCGAGGTAAGACACTGAGTAAGTGAGCAACTGCTGCCAGCAGCAAGGTATGACAATGCCAAAAGCCCTGGCTGGCAGAGATCCTGATTCCCTACTCCCACTAGGAAACCTGTCACTGGTCTGGTGGCTGCATAGACACATCTGTCACATTCAGACTCAGCACCTTCCATCCCATGATGCAGACGACAGGAGACAGGCACTGAACTTTGTTTTCAGTTTACAGACACAAAATCTTAACAGAGTAGTAAATTAAAACCCCCTTATTTTCCCCATGGCTATCTGCAAAAGAAAAGGGGGAGGAAGGAATGACACAAAGGACTCCACATTCCTCAGTGACAGAAGAAAGAACCAATGTATGCATTTGCTGATACCCTCAGCATTAGGATGCCTCTGTGTAGACTTAAGAAACAATGAGCCTTGACTTCAGGTAATGAACAAAAGGGGATAGAAGTGGAAAGCCGCACAGAGGCTTTGTAGACTGCTTTGCTTACTGGGGTGCCCCCCTCCCCTGATGTATAAACACAGGAATCCATGAAGATCCAAGAGTTTCTGTGTTGTGGAAGTAACTTTGAGTGGCACAGGGTTGTTTGGGATCAGTTCAGCAGTTACATGCAGCACACTGTGTCTTGTCATGAGTTTCTGCAGTGTCAGCCTAAGTGAGAGCCATACCCTTATAACCTCTAGTTCTGCTGGCTAAGGAGGTAGGAGGTCTGAAGACACAATTCCTGCAACATACAGACCTGAAGTCTTTCAGCAAAAAATATGGGAAGCTTTTTGCAATCTTGTTTCAGAACTCTGAAAACTGGGTCAGATTGAGGATTTGATAGACTAAATCAGTTTTATTTGCCTTGAAATGTAACTCCCTTAAGATGATGTTCTCTCTAAGGGCAGCAAGGGGCCTGAGTGCCCAGGTAAGTTAGTAAGCCCCTTAAAAGCATTTAAGGAGCACGTTATTCAATCACAATGCAAAGAACACTGCAGCTGGAGCTGGATGCAATTCCCATCCTCTCGGCAAGCACTGTCACAGAAGTGAAATAGCCCTTAAACCTCCCACTCTCTACACTTTGCCAACATAGCTGATGGGCTCTTTACAACCACACATGCAAAACCAACTAGTCCCATTAGCTTCTAAGATACTCCAGGATCCCAGAGCAAATGACCTGCTAGAGCTGGGTGAGATTGGGATGTGCATGGTCTGGAGCACAGCACGGCAGCTTCTGTTAACTGACTAATAGAAAACATCATAGCTTGAGGTGATTTAAATAAAAAGAGAAAATAAGGTTTTAGGCTCTAGCAGCTAGCCTATCCAAAGTAAATGTGAGCAGAAAGCAGGCAGATACCACAGGATCCATAACAGTACAAAAGATCCCTTCTCCATTTAAGTGTGAGATTGGTTAATAATGATTGCCACTAAGTTAGCGCTGCAAGAAACAGCAAAAATGGGGTAACTGCAAAGGTGATGCAGTTAAGAAGCAGCCAACCCTGCCTACAGCATACTGGACAGTAAGTCTGGGAAGAAAAGATCCCCCTACACATATTAAAGAGAAAGCCTAAAACAAAGGAGCCCTCAGTGAGCTACCAGGTAGAGAGTAATTGCAGGGTTTTGTGAAACAAAATTTTGGACTGCTTTGGAAAACAGATGTTGGCAGTACAAGGCAGCTGTTGGGGATATTTGGGATAACTTTGCTACAGATAGATTTGAATGTCACCAATGCCCAAGAAGAATTCAGCAAACTTGAGCAAAAATACAGAGAAAGGAAGGAAAGGTAACAGCAGGCTGGAGAAGCTGACTCACAGCAGAGGCCACTAATAACCCAACACAGGTATTATAAGAACACCTCCACAATCATTCTGGTAGCAACCTGATCCATTGTACAAATGTGTCTGAATAGGGTGCTTGCCAAGGAGCGGAGAATTGGTCTGTATGGCTCAGGCAGGAACATGGGATGAAATACCAGAGACAACTTCCTCAAAGGGAGATATTCTCAGCCAGGCAATATTCCTCGAAAGGACAGAGGGGATATATCACCAGAGTAAGCCTTGGCTTAATCAAAGCACCAGGACTGCTTCAGCTGGAAATGTTCTGATGGAACAACAGTTTAAGGGGTGTTGTTTCTATTCTTAACATCTAGAAAGGACAAAGAGAAGCAGTAACCATGTCTGCAGCCCAAGTCTGGCAGCATCAACTCACTGAAACATCCAAACACCTTCCCTTTGCTGAGAAAAATCTCACATTGTATCCCTGCTGGAATACCCTGAGCCAGGAAAAGCAGCATGCAGGATCAGTACACAAGGAGATGAGCCTGTGCAGGAAAGCCTCACCTCAGCCAGTTGGTGCTGTCCAAGGGTGCCCAAACCTCGCTGTGAGGAATCCTCCACCTGTGATTCAGTGTTTGGTTTCACTGCTCCCCTCTCTGCTGGGGGCTGGATCTTCTCACTGTCCAGGACCTGCTGCTGTTCTTTCTGGAATTCTCCCTCTTCCAGGTACCTGTCATGAATCAGATGTCTTACAGAAGTACAGAAAAGGGTGGACTTCTCAGCCCCCAGAAGTTTGACTGAGAAATCCTTCTGCATATTTTGGGATGGAGCAAACAACCCAGACGAATGGTACTCTCTCACATCACAGATTAATTGCTCTCGTTTTAGCTCAACTCCCCAGTTACCATCTACCTTGCTGACCTGCAACTTCCACTCCTACCTACCTCACTCTTAGACTCTCTCCAAAATTTTGCCAAAACATTTTGATCATAACCTGTGCCTGCTGCTCCATTCCTTATTTCCTCTTGTGCCTAGTTGTCAATTCTCTCTCTACCTTTCATCTGCAATAAGAAACAGCATTTAACCCTCAGCATTTTAAAGACACATCTTGTTATCACTGATGGATTAGGAAGAGGTGGCTTTAGCACCTGTAGCAACTGACAGGACTCCTGTTAGCCCTTCTGGGCTCTATTCCATGTTTTGCTACCCCACAGAACTTTGAGTCATGTCCACAGGAGCTGCAAGGAATTGCAGTCCACGATTTTGAGCAGAGCTCAAATTTTAGTGCTGTTCAGTTTAGGATAGAAGAACTACATGGAGGAATGAATGTGGCATTTGCATACCTCTCAGGGATAAAGACACCATAGCCAGCAGTACTCAGCAGCTTCTGGTCTCTAATACAAGCACTAAGCCAGGATGCCTTCACCAGCTGCAGCCCTGGGCGTAGCTTGGTTAATTTGAGGAGCCGAAAGGCGCGGTCACAGTCCATGTCCTCAGCCACAATGACATGTGTCACCTCCAAGGAGAGCTGACTGTGTACAACACCCCCATTCTGGACAATCTGCTTGTGGAAAATCTCGGCCCTGGCCTGGCCAATGCCAGCTTGCAACACGTAGGCGATGACTGGTTTCAGCCACTCTGCTGAGGAAAGCACAGGGACGGGGGCTCAGCGACAACAGAAAGTGCCCCAACGCACCAGGACTTGACAGCACCAGTCCTGGCAGGCTGTCCTGGGGGGCTCCAGCTGGACACACCAAAGCAAGCTGGCCATGACCTCTACAGAAAACACACTTAGGGCCAGAAAAAGCCTTTGGGGAACAGCACTTGCAGATAACAAGCTGGGTATAGGTATTATATCCCACATCATAGGGACACAGGACTTACCCTCAGGTATCTCTGTTCCTTCCTCTTTTGGGATCTTTGGAGGGATGCTTTTCCCTGAGTCATCCCTCACCTTCTTCCTCTTGGGAAAGGCTTTGACAATCCCTCCTGGCTCCATAGGCCTGGTGGGAAGATTAGCAGAAATTGCTAAACATAAATAAGAAAAAGCAAGGTTGCTTAGATCTTATCCAGTCACAACAACACAAGGTTCACTCATGTTGCTCACTGTCTTTGTTGTTCTGAAGTTCTTTTTTTGTTGTTACCTTCCAAAAATGCTCACCCTGAAGGAGGCACCTGGAACCAAGAATTGCAGCCCACAAGGTCAGAAAAATCAAAGTCAGAAACCACAAAAAAGTCACTTAAGTCAACCCTGCTGGAACACCTTAGAAACCTCTACAGCTGAGTTCTTATAATGACAAGCATTCAACTACTTTAGGATTTTGGAGCTCCTATGTGCTCAGGCAAAAGAAGCAACTTTACTTCCCAGGTATTTTCTTAAGCACATTCCCAAGAGGGAAATACCTCTCCTGCAAGGCCTGAAATCCAGTCACATATAAGATAAAACAGCAGGTTGACACTGTTTCACACAGCCACAAGAGGAAAACTCACAATTTGGCTTCACCTGGAAATAGCAAACTAGTAAAGATTAACTAGCCAAGTTCAATATGGGTACAACTGTAGCTTTACCATAACAAGCCTTGCAAAAACAAACTTTGCAGTTTGAACTACCAGGATACAAGGAAGCCTGGATTTCCTTAGCCCAAACAAGCCCTGTACTACTGTATATCCCAAGAGCCCCTTCCATGTGGCTGCAGCGTTGAGTCAACACCAACGGTTGGTTTCCTCTCTGTGTTTCACTTAGAGGTTTCTTGCACACAGGCCAGCACAAACCTATCTTACTAAGCCTGGAAGAGCTGAAAATGGTCCTACCTGACTGTGGCTTCCTCCCACAGTCACTTTCTCATYTGACCATGAAGCACAACCCTCTGAAGACCAACGCAGAGCTCAACTCAAGTCCTCACTTCTGCGAGGAAGAGTTCAGCTCCAGGGGAAGAGAAACCCTGCTACGTTCCTGAAACTCACCTTTGCTGAAACGTTTCAGTTTTCAGGTCGTTTTGACCAAAAAGAGCCCTATGGAAACAGTACTCCTTTCTATTCGACATAGAAAAAACCCACACAAAACGCCCACCAAGGTTCTGGGTGCCCAGGACTCGGAAGTGTTTCTCTAGGCTGTATTTTAACTCGTCTAAGCCACAACCCACGCACCGGGTACCAAACCTGCCTTGCCAGCCTCCTCAGGCCGTGAAGGTTTCAAGGCCACCAACCCGGGGCTGGCAGCACCCACAACCTCGGTGGCAAGAACGACCCCCCAGACCTCGCGGCCCGGGGGAGCCGGCCGAGGGACGGAGGGAGCCAAGGCGGGCGCAGCCGGAGGAGGAGAAGGCCGCGAACGAGCGGGGCCGGCACCGTGCCCGGGCAGGGCCGCGCTCACCTCGGCCGGGGCGGAAGCGCTTCCGGCCGGCGGGCGGAAGTTTCCGCGTTGCCGCGGCGACGGCGCGGCCGCCATGGCGGTGCCGAGCTGGCTGGAGCGGCTGCGGGCGGCCCGCAAGACGGCGCTGGTGCAGGACGGTAACGGCGGGGCGAGGGCCGGGACAGCCCCCGCCTGCCCCGCCGCGGGGTTTGGGGTGGTCCTGCAGCGAGCGGGCGCGGCGGGGGGAGCGCTCCCGGGTATAGCCCCGCGCCCCGGGCAGGGCCACAGGGAACGACACAAGGCCATGAACGCGGACACACCGGGCCGTGCTACCCGTCCCTCCGAGCGGTGGGACGCGGTCCCCGGCAGTGGGATAGGGCCCCAGACAGGGGGACAGAGCCGTAGACCCAAGGGTAGGTGTGTCCTGTTTACTCTCACCACCTGCCTTGCCTCTAGGGAAGCGGAAGATCCACTACCTGTTCGAGGATGGGAAGGAGATGGCCGAAGAGTACGACATTAAGACTGGCCAGTTAATGAGTAAGTGGTGCTTCTAGCTGGCTCCCAGCAGACGTGGGTCGGGGCAGAACTGCAGGGCAGCAGGTCTACACCCTCAGTATAGGCTGGGGTGTTGAGAGGGGTCGCCTGGTCAGGAACTGATCACCCCTTCCTATTCTGGGAGATAGGCATGTCTGTAGTGGAATTGTGTAGAGACATAAGTAGTTCAGTTTGCAGCCAGGGTCTTCTGACTTCCATGGCATAGCAGATGTTGCTTTAGCCCAGGGTCTCCCCTGAACATCCCATCTGTCACAACAGACTTGGACAGACTAGATGGAATTGCCATCAGAGTTGCCAGGCACCGAGTTGGTACCACATGCAGGGCTGAAATACACTTTTTGATGGCTTCTGCTACCACAGACAAGGTGTCGATTATGGCTCTTGTCCAAAACCACATCAGCTGCAGCATGGCACCTGTTGCAACCCTGCCATGGCTTCAGCAGCACATAGCAAAAAAGAGAGGCATTCAGTACAGAATTTCTGAGCTAGGAATAGGCCAACTAGCAGATCCACTCTCACCTAAATTACTGGAATTACTGGAATTACTGGAATTAACATATATATATTCATATCATCTCAGTGTGCTGGGCAGCTTTGGCAGTCAGTTACTGGAGTTCTTACAGAGCAGAAGAATGAAAACCTTTCTTCTCTCTTCCACAGGTAGAAAATGGCGAGAGAAGAACACCCTCGGTGGCACTGGCAAGTGGCAGGTGGAAGTGGGAGAGCCAACCTCACCCCTCCTGGGAACACTGGAGTCAGAGCTTATAACGGAGAGCAGCTCAAATGTATGTAAGGGTCTATAGGCACCACTGCACCTAACACTACCTAGTCTTGTGCTTACAGCAGTAGTTGGTAGAGGGCATATCACTCACAGCCCAAGAGAAAGCCTTAACATGCCCAGCACTCTACTACAAATCATCCCAAAACTGCAGGGCTGAGTAGAAAGAAGGCACAGCTTAGGTTCTTCGGGGGTCTTCAAGAGATTCATAGTTTCCTTAAGTAAAGAAACTGTACTGCTGTGTTGGCCAACTACTATCGTGGCTTCTGAAAGAGCAGGCTGACAGGAGGGCCAGTGCCAGGACAAGTCAGGGGATGGAAGGCAGAGGTGGTGGCAATGAAAGGCTGACACAGGCAGTGCATAGCAGGCTGCTCCCTAACAGAGCACAGCCTGTTTCATCTTCACACCCCTCTAGCTTAGGGAGCAGACATTACTCTCTCACCATCTTTTTTACAGACCTGAAACACAAGCACAGCTCTGCACAGCAAATTGGAGCAGAGCTAGGACTGAATCCAGCAGGTCCCTAGAGCAGGCAGAGCTCAGTATTTGGTTGCCTGTGGGGATGAAGGTTTCCCCGTAACCCTGTACTGCAAGACTCCATGGCTGAACACTTTCAGCCTCCTGCAAGCAGTGCCCTGAGCAAAAGCAGAGTAGTGCTAGCTCTAGGAAAGTGGTGCTCAGGCAGCTTCTTGTGTTACTCCTTAATGCTCCACTGTGAAAGAATAGCTACTCCCATGTGGAGTCTCACAAGGTAGTACCGGAAGGAGACGGGGAGGAGACAGCTGGAGGGGCCTTGCTAAAGGTACTTTTTGCTGTAGCCTATCTTCATGAGGAAGGATACCCTGAGCAGCTTCCAGTGGCGCATCCGTAACCTGCCCTATCCCAAGGAGGTCTACAGTGTCTCTGTGGAGGAGGAGCAGCGCTGCTGTGTCATCCGGACCACCAACAAGAAGTCAGTAAGGACAGCACTGCCAGTGCTGACAGTCCCTTGGGGTGGGCTGGCACAGAGGGCAGGCTTATGATTGCACAGGGGCTGTCCTCTCTTGCCTTCTGTCTGTAGTGTGCAAGGGCTGAGGGGCCCCACCTCGCAGTGCGTGTCTCCTGCTGCCCGATTTCCACTCCCAGCTGCCCCAGACACATTTACAGTAGGGCCCCGCTGGCTCTGCACTGGCCTTTGCAAACCCATCTTGGTTCCAGTAGGGTGGTATTAGCTCTGTTCTTGCACTTTCAGATGTTGCGTCCTTAGAAAAACAAAGTAAGAGCCTTGCAGACCTTTCAAAGGTCTAGCTTTCCATTATCTCCTTCTGATGCAATACTTTGATTTAGTCACTGCGTCTCATAATGCTGCAGGATTCAACAGGTACAGCAAAGTCATGGGCACCCAGACAGACAGATCTCCCTGCGTAAACATGTCCCGTAGTCACAATGCCAGTGATATGATCTGGACGTAGCAAGCAAAAAAGACAGACTGAATGTGGAAAGGAAGCATGACAATGTTCTGCCAAAAGAGATTTGAGATTGGAGGAAAAAAATGGAAAATGCTTTTAAGCATCATGTTGTAGTGTATCAGTACATGGCATCTCACATATATGGGACACACTGTGTCCAAAGCATCTACAGCCTCAGATAAGCCAAGATGAGCTGTAGTATTGGGAAGAGAGCAGACAGAGCGAGCCTTGGGAGCGCAAGGGAAGCTGAGGGAAGTGGCTGTAGGTGGTGCTGTCGGCACAGAACTGTAGCCCCTCGGCTGTCGAGGGCCTTTCGCATCGCGGCACGGCGACACTCCCGGCGAGCGGCTGCTGGAGCTCTGCACCTCGACACACCTGGGCGCTCTGGGAAGAGGGAAGTCTACCCCATAGAAACTGCAAGCAATTACAGCTCTAATACAGAAAGATACTGGCCTAAATGCACACAGAGGGATTCACAGAAGAGTGGCACTTCAGTAGGGAGATGGATATAGCAAAAGATGAATGAGATTCCCATCAGCCACACGTGGATAGGCATAGAGCTAGGACAGGAATGGAGTACTTGATCCTAAATCCAACCACGTACTATCACAGACAGGCTTATCTACTCCCAGTCCTACTGAGAGTGGTGTGTATGTGGGAAGTTCCTCGCCTGTGTAGGTGCTATAAGGTTATAATGTGGCACTGAGACTTTACCTGTGCCCTGCCCGACTTCAAGTTTTTTGTACCTCACTCAGAAGAGTTCCCCGTGAGCAGCTGACACACTGTCACAGACTAGTGTCAGAAAGAGTCAAAGGACCCAATAGCAAGTTAAGGCCTGTGTCTTACAGTTAAGGACTTTTAGAATTAAAGCTGAAAATCACCTCACTGGGAACAAGAATGACGTTGCTGTCAGTAGGGAGCAGGGACAGACTCCAGTACTAGCACACTTAGTACAGGCTCCAGGATATCTTAGATCATTTCTCCTGGGTCTCAGCCAGGGCAAGGCACCACTCAGCAACTAATTCCAAGATAGCAACAACGGCATGGAATCCACAGAGAGAACGCACATCACTACAGGAGAGAAAGGAAGCCTCGGAGCCTCTCCAAGCCTTGGAAGTCAGCCACATTGCTTCTGAGTAACAGAGCTGTGCTGACCGCCAGCCAGAGGCACAAGTAACAGGATGGGCTGCCAAGTCACTACTGAGTAGTTCAGCTCTAAATTCTCAGCATACCAGTAGCAGTTTTCCCTACAGGCTGACAAAAAGTGGGTTTCCAGTAGGAAAATAATAGAGGTGATTTCACATACATTCTGTGGAACTCGGGCCAGGACTCGCGCTCAGTGTAGTACTGCCCTTGGCCATGGGGTGAGAGGCGAGGGCAGAGAATCAGTCTGCATCGGAAGGGCTAACCACCCATCAGCTACCTCCCCAGCCCAGACAGGAGCTCTTCACTTCCACCAGTCACTCCCATTCCCTCTGGCCACGGCAAGGGCTGCTCAAGTGGGATTTGCTTAAAACCTCTTGCTGTAAAATAAATCCATTAAACTAAACTCTAAAAACAAACCCAGAAAGCCACCTCCCCAAACGCCAAACCTGATTCAATTATTGTAGTAAGAAGCAGTGGTAACGTTAGGAGGAGGAGGGGGTGGCAAGGCAGATCTGGTTTCCTTTGATCTTGTCACAGATTTTAGTTTGAGGCCAGCCAAAGCCATTCTTCTCCCCTTCTCCTTAGTCCTGGGGCAGCAGAATGCTGCTGTTTCATTGATGACTCCCAAGGCCCTTTGAAACAGTGGGTTTTTCTGTGTACTGCTTTTTTTTTGTCTAATCGGTAAGAAGTTAACACTTCCTTAACATGTCTTTGTGTTCATCTAATCTCTGCTGTTTAACCTTTGACATCTCCCTTATTATCCATGTCTGCCACCTTTTCCAAATACCGACAGCAGTGACAACACAGAACGGTTTGAGCCCTGCGGTAACAAGCCGTGTACATTCCTCCCACTGCACCGGGAAAGCCATTTGCCCTTTGTAGCTGTTTTCACCGTGACTTGGAAAATAAACTGCAATTTGGGCAGAGGTAGCTAGAGAGGCCAAGCCTCACACACAGCCAGCTGAATTGAGAACCACCTCTCATGGCATGACAGCAGCCGCTCCCTGTTCCCGCTCTGCTCCCGGCCCCTCAGTACCAGCTACAGGCCAATTGGAGAGAATTGCCCACAAGAGTGCTGGAAGAGATCAAGGATCCCGTCATGCCACTGGGTGGGCACAGGACCACCAGTCAGTGTATTTGGAACAGCACCAGAGAGAAGCAGTAGATGCAGGGTGAGCCATGCCAGGCAAGGAAGATCTTGGGCAAACACAGAGACAGGTCTACAGGGTTCTGGCTCCAAAGTCTTAGGAAATCTCTTGGCTGCCTAGAGACCTTATAACCCCTCGAGTTCTGAGACATATCCCCTTTCCTTCATACTGAGCAAAGCCCAAGGTTTGGCCAGTGGAGACAGGGAGCTGGCAAAAACCTCTGTCCTCTGCTTGGATGTGAGAGGTTATTGGAAGACTGAAATAGAGACCAGGGAGAAAACAACTAGGAGAGCCGTAAGTGCAGAGGAGCACCACAGTCACCATGGGGACTGCATGGAGATGATGCAGAGCAAACACTCAGGTATTTGTGGGCAGCTCCACCTGGAGATCTGTGCCCAGGGCTATGCCTGAGCACCACCATGCCACCAAAGCAAGAAGTTACCTAGGAAGCACAGCAGGAAGTCAAAAAGATGGGTTTTGGAAGGATTGTAACAAAACATGGTACTACATCACTGAGGAAAGTAAGTCATATGGCACAAGAGCTTTGACAGCTATTTTGACAAAAGCTAAAGGGAGCTGCTACTTAGAGGGAATGAAAGGCCACGAGCAGGGACAAAGACAAGGAACACCTCTTGGAAGTGCTGAGTAGCCTATACTTAACCATATCTGGCGCTACATGTAAGGGCAAGCTGGAGAGACGAAGCCTGCTCTCACACACCAGAGCTCTTCAGGACTTTGCCAACTCTGATTTCCAGTTTGGAGGTTTGTTTCTAGTGCTTCTGCCAACCTGGGGGCACCAGCAAACACACAACATGGCACAAGGGGCTCCTGCCAACCCTGAGAGGTCTCTTGTCCTCATCTACACCTTGTAGCACAGCAGTTCTTTGTCTCAGCGCTGCTAGTGGGGAAATAGGAACCCCACCTTCCTTATTTCTGTTTCCTCTCTGATTTGTAGGTACTATAAAAAGTTCTCTATTCCTGATCTGGACCGATACCACCTCCCCTTGGACACAGCTGCCCTGAGCTTCACCCATGCCAACAACACCCTGATCATCACGGTGAGGCTTTAGCCACGCAGAGCAGCACTTTGCCCTGCTCTTTATGTTCACAAAGAAGCTAAAATTCTTACACGTGGGGAAATGAGGCAGAGCAGGGAGATCTGCTGAGGGTCACCCATGCACCCCCTTCTCTGTCACACAGTCAGTGGGAGTTTCAGATTACACCAAAATCTGGGCATGCTGACACTAGCCAGGAGATCCCAGGCTGCAGGAGGGGCCCTGCCTGCTACTCAAGGTGACTTGCAGGTGGAAGAGTGTCATGCCCTATTTTCCATGTATTCCCTCTGTCAGGCCTGAGCAAGCTTCCACTCTCAGTGACACTAAGTTTCTCTTGCCTCGGAGCATAAGAGTCCAAGGACCTGCTGCACATCAAGGTCTCACAGTCTTAAAAAAAAAAAAAATCACCTGCTGCTTTGTGTCAGACAGGGAACACTTCCACACACACATAGTTGAAGCAAGAGATTAGCAATGTGGGCATACACTTCTTGTTGCAAGGAGCAGACAGATGCTTTTGAGCAACAGGTGCTTGTCTTAGTGCAGAAGTCAGCTCCCCAGAGGGCACACCCTCCACAGGAAACCTCGCAGCAGAACTGGGCTGCACGTGCAGAGGAAATGGGCCAAGAGGAGCACCTTGAGTCCTCCTGAGCTTCTGTTTGCTACTGGCCAAACCTTGCAAAAAGCACCTGCATCCACCACTAAACTGCAGCTGGGTGAGGGGCCTCTGAGGGGAAGACAGAGGAACTGCAACTCTTCTCTCTGCCTTAAAAAAAAAAAAAGCACATATATATATTTGTGAGCATATGATCAGTGAGCACACCAAGGATCTGCTTGCCAGGATATTCCAGAGCGGTTGATGGGGGCCAGGATTCCACATCTAACTGGAAAGTTTTACTTGCCCTGTAAAAGACACTCCAGAACTTAGCAAATGTCCCTAGCTTGACGGCACCACTGCTCTAAATGGGCTTCAGAGGCAGCTGGTAATGACAAGGCCTCCCTTGGCAGGAGGGCCCTGCTGCGCCGGTAGCACCAGGCCCCAGATGGTCTGCTTGGAGCAGAGGCTAAACAGGAGTGCTAAGGGCATTTCTCTCTGTCCTACAGTACCAGAAGCCGAAGGAGATCCTGGCTGCAGAAGAGCAGCTGCAGAAGGAGCTGAAGAAGATAAAGGCAGCTAACAGTGTGGATGGAGACTGTAAGACCCAGTAGGCAGTGGCTCCTAAGAGGTTGAGTTGAGGGGCAGCTCTCTGGCACAGCTTCATGGTATTTATTTTGCCTTATCATAATAAAAATTAGTTCTGTTGCTAATAGAGCCATTTGAAGGAATCTCTGTAGGCCCAGGGAGATGGCAGGGCAGTTGACCCGTCTGCTGCCTGGCCTGCTGATTTATGCAGACATTTCATAAAACCACAGAATGGTTTGTGTTGGAAGGGACCTTAAAAAGATCATCTAGTTCTAACCCCCCTGCCATAGCCAGGGACACCTTCCACTAGACCAGACTGCTCAAAGCCCCATCCAACCTGGCCTGGAACACTTCCAGGGATGGGGATGATCCTTCTGTGAATTGTGGGAAGCTGTAGCATGCAGAGGAACCACACCACATCCACAACCAGCAGCTCTGTCCCCATCCTCCATGAGCAACATAACACCTGGGTAGTTCCCCTCAGGAATTCCATCTCCCACCACTGCTGAAGGCAGTAATGTTCGGAAAACAAAGACTCCCTCCTCACACCCGTTACCTGCCTGGGATGCACTTGGAAGCAACTCCCTCCTGTGCAGTTTTGCAGGTCCTCTGTGCAGTAGAAGGATGCTCTGTTGACTTTGGTATCTCTGCAAACAGCATCAATGCTTAGACCTGAGTGGGCACAGCCTGTGAAACAGGGTGAAGAGGAGGACACACAGCTCTTCCTTACTACCACACACAACGTGACAGGGCTGCGCAGAGCACAGGAGTCGAAGCGCAGCTGCCTTCATTTGCATGGCACGGAGGGAAAGCAGTGGCTGGGCCACTGGCCAGCTCAGGAACAGCAGCTGCCCACCCTTCTGTGAAGCCATGGCCCATGGCAAACCTCACTGCACAGGGACAAGCCCAGCAGTGCTGCTTTACCAACTCCTCTCCAACAGCCATCCCAGTGCTTAGATTTCTGAATGTTGTTCCATCCCAGTTCATACTTGAAACAAACCCTACCTTCAAGTGAACTGCTTATGGGCTCCTAGCATAACTTCCCTGATGAAGGCTGCTTTCAAACCACAAAAATTCGTTAAGAGGCCGGGGCTCCAGCAAACATCCTCATCCGATTTTTGTGCATCACAAGGGAAGAGCAGCCTCTTGACAGTGGAAATGAACTTACTAAGTTCTACCAAAGCAACATGCTGAGTGGCTCACCCCAGAAGTGCTCCCAGTTTGTGATACAAACCTCTCCTTTACCTATGCAGGATACTCAAGCTCAGAACCAAGTAGGGTTCCCGTACCTCCTTCCCCAAGGAGGGCCAGACCCCAGACACCACTGTATTCACTCACAGCACATTATCCACATCCATCCAGACAGCACACTGAAAGCTACGGTTGCTCAGAAACTCAGGTTGGCTTCAGAAGGATGACACAAAAAGAAGCAGAGCCCACTTGGATGTGCCTACAGGATCCCAGTAAATCACATCCAGCTATTCATTCCAGTCTGGTTTGCTGCTTCATTACACAGGAACCAAATAGTCACAGATCCTACTTTTTGAATTCTTGTTTGAAAAAGTGACAGGAGATCCAAGCTCCCAGGAACCGCCTTCAGTGCAGCAATGCCACAGGGTCTAGCCAGGGAGAGAGATCTGTTAGACATGGAAACAGCATCTGAAAATAGGTCCAACCTCCCCCGCCCAGCCAGGCCCCTGCAATCAGCAGGTAACATCGCAGCCCCTTTGGAACTTGAAACAAAACATACATTCTCTTTCGTTTCCTTTCAGTTTTATTTAGCAAAACACAACCATTTCAGCCCTGCCAAGTGCACAGCCTGACCTCATAGCCAGCTTGGGGAGGCACACTGAAAGCAGGGCTGGCTCTGCCTTTTAGCTCAATTGTTGCTCTCGGCTGTGAAGGACAACACAAGCAGCTGTCAGGAGAGCAAGTTAAGGAGAAAGGTGGGCCTCGCTCCAGGCACCTTTCCCTTCCACCGAATCAGTCCACCCCACACACAGCCTAGTATTGCTTCACATGCTCAGAGCTTGGCTGATCTCAACCTGACCAGCACACAGCTGATGGGGCATCCCAGCTMAACTTGCCCCTCAAATGCTGTATCCACAGGAAAAAATAAGAAGGAAAAAAAAAAAAAAAAGAAGAAGAAGGAACACAGTTAATAAAACAAACCCTGACTTGCACAAAATAAAAAGGGTAAAGGACAATTGGCCTATTTTCACTGACAGGCAGGTGAGGTGGAGAAAGTTTGGCCCTTTGTGCACTCTTCATTGTAGCTTTCTGGTAGGCAAAAAAGTCCCTTCAGAAGCCTTGTGGGCCTTTCTCGCCTCTCCTGCCATGCAATTCCCTGAGCCAAGTGTCAGCTCTGCTGAGTTGGGGTCACCAGAAGCAGCTGTGGTGCTCTTCACGAGGCCGTGAAGTCCAGGACGTGCAGGGCTGATGCCAGGGCAGCGTACAGGTGGGTGGTACTGAAACGGAGGCAGTACACTGGGCTGCTGGTGGGTGAAGACAGGTGAAAGCTCTGCAAGAAAACAGGAGAATTAACCTTTCAGACAAGAGGTCAGCCCAAAGACCCCGGCCTGTGTTAGAGACCCAAAGGCTGTGATGCCTGAGCAAAGCAGGTTTTTCCTGCATATAAGTTAGTTTTGCCATGGTGGACTATCCTCAAAGACAGCCCAGCAGCCCCTCTCTCTTATTCTCAAGACACATGAGCACTGGACTGCCAGAGAACAGCTGAGAGGCTCTGCTGCTGCCCAGCCTCCAGCCAGTGCTCACCTGCAAGCACCGTGTCTGCCGCTTATCCCAGAGGCGCACCACGCCATAGTAGGAAGAGCCACTGGCAATCATATGGTTCTTATCACTCCTTATGCAGTACAGGGCACTGTCATGGGGCTCTTCCCACTCCTGGACGCACTTCCTGCAAGGGCAACACAAACCAGAGTGGAGATAAGCCTCACTCCTCCATCCAATTTGCCTGAAGGAGCTACTTCAGTGGAGGTGAGTTCCCAGACACTGCACAAGAGAGTCCCAGGAGCCTCACGTGGGCCCCAGATGCCAGCAGAGTAGGCTCACCTGGTGCTGGTCCGTATGTCCCAGTAGCGGATGTAGGTGTCATACCCACAAGAAAGGAGAAGGGAGGGCGTTTCATAGAAGACATCAAGGACTCCAGCTCCACGGTGGAAGTCGGTCCCTAAACAGGTCAACAGCTGACCACTGCAATGAAACACAACAGGAGAAGAATCATTCAGAGCAAAAAGCCCTTGCAGTTCAGCTGGCCAGAGCAGAGATGGTGTCACAGAAGTCTTCCAGATATCATTTCAGTGACTTAACACAATACAAAAATCTGCACAGTTTTCCTCTTCCACCCCCAGCTTCTGCTACTGGTTGGGCCACCAACTGTCATGAACGGTGACTAGCAGAAGTCCCAGCTGTGAGACGAAGAGCCAAGCAACAAGCTCAGCTGAACCCCAGCAGAATGGAATTTTCCCTGGTAGAAGTGACCAGTATTCTGAATTATGTGTCTCCACTTCCATAGGAGACAACTCACAACTTAGTCAAACTCCAGATAATCTGCAAGAGCCACTTACCTGGTCAATCCTATCCCATACTCTGTCCTTCAAAATACTGCCCACTGGGGTATTTCCCTATATCTTTGACACACAGCACAGATCCACAGGCAGATGAGACTCTCCCAACCCAATCTGCCATGGCTGCTCTCCTCAACTCCCTCCAGTTACGCTGCATTCTGCAAACACCATATCCAGGCCTGAACATGATAGGTCAAGAGCAATCACCCCAAGGTTGCTCTGGAGATGACATTCCAAAGGCTAGATTATTGTATGTTTTGACTCTCCTCCTTTTTAATTCCTTGCTTGCAGTGAAAGAGCAAAAGCAAGATCTCCATGAAGCTCTATGCTGAGTGCTTCGTGGCAGTATCACTCTGCTGCTTGTTCATGTGCAGAACCAGCAGCTCACCAAGTGGATGATGCCTGGTGAGGTCCCACCTTGCCAGGTTTCAAGAAGAAGCTGGAACCCCTTCCCTGGGTCACATGAAATTGCATCAGGTGCATGGCACAGCCCATCCCAGTATCACTTCACTTGCTCCAGCAGCCAGCGACACCCAGACATAACAGACTCTTGGGAATGGAGTGGACAATCTGCCCAGCTGCTTGAAATGGCCACCTATAGCAAACCCTCCTTTTCTTCCTTCACACCCTCTACATCAAAAATGCTGGACACAATAAACCTTGAAGCACCTGCTTTTCAAACTCTGCCGCACGRCCACCCCTCTCCAACAGGCTCTTGGTTCTCAGGACAATGAAGCAGTCCTGAAAGCCAACAGCACAGATCCCGCAGTGGGGTCACTCCCAGCATCTCCCTCCATTATTTTGTTACATTCTGCTCCTTGATCCAGCATCACACAGTTCTGAGGCACATCGCCAAATGCCTTAATTCTGTCTGTAATCTGGGCTAAAGCCCTCGTCGGGGGATAAAGACCACACAAAAGGAGAAATAGAGTCCTGGGAGATGTTAAAACAAGTAAACACCTTTGTGTCAGGAGAGAGAAATCGCTGATAAAGCAGATTAGCGCCTCGAGCCCTGGTGTCCCCAGATCAGAAGGCGAGCCCTGGCCGATCTTTGCAGCCAGCACGCTTCTGTGATCACAGAGCTGGCGGCATGCTGGGGCCAGCCTGTTTCCCCACAGTCACTCTCCAAAGAGCAGATTATGTAGAATAACAATTTCTTTGTGGCTGTGTAATTCCCTCCGTGACCGTGGCTGTGGGCAGCTACATTGGCCCTTGATGCCAGGGCCCTAGCAACCATTTAGAGAGGCCAACCAGCCCTAGCGATGGCCCCCCCATACAAACCTCTCGGACAAGCTTTAACATCAAGTGCATGAATTAATCCCCCCCAACACGAATCCAGGGGTGCTGGCTTATTGGACTTTGTGTTTCTCTAGGCAAGGGATCGAGGGGATTCCAGGCTTCAGCCCTTTGCAACCTTCTCACAATACATTAACCCTTGGAAGGTTACTTGTAAACCAGCTCAGCAGCCACTCTGTGCCTGTCTGCGGGTTGAGAGGCTGAAGCACTCGTGGTCTGAGCACTGTGAGCAAGAGCCATGGGGTTTGGTTGGCACACATGGGTCCTCAAATCCACCATGGAGTGAGACGTGGATGGGCATGAGTGCTCTGGCACTCCCCTGCCCCTCCAAGCACACAGATCCCCTCCATCTGCTATTCTGCAAAGCCAGCAGGACAGATGTACATGCACACAGCCCTTCTCAAGGCTTCTGCAAAACCTTCATCCTACAAGTTGTATGTGTGGCCCGGAGTTGTAAGATATACAACAGAGGTATATGAGGAGGAGTCAGCTGCTCTCCCAGATGAGAATCCCTGGACTACCCATGAGATGCATAAAGGGCCAGACTGCCCAACCAGCAGAGTCCTCTGCCAGTTGCTCAGGCAGGAGCAAGAAGTTACTCACAAGAGATGAGCTACCTCAGCAAGCTCGAGGCAGCACCAGCACCTTAGACCCTGAACACCACCCAGGTGCATTGCTCCTAGTGTTTCTCCATGCCTTCACACCTCACTGCAGTGGTACCCAAGCATCCCAACAGAGTCACACCAGTTTTCCTCCCTCCACTTCCCTTTCCAACATAGGCAACAAAAATGAAAAAGGCAAAAAAAAAAAAGGGGAGGGGAAAAGAAAAGGATTCGCTTTTCTCTGTAGGCATAAAAGAAGCACAGATACTTGCAAGTTACTGCAGCAAAGTAAACTTTGCTTTGCTGGTTTGTTATCTGTTCAGTTCTCCTGCTCCAAGAACAGGTCAGCCAAAGCAGCTCTCAGGTGGGAGGTGCAGCCCTTGGATACAGGAGCAGCTCTCTGGCAATTTACAGAGGCAATGTGTTAGTTGCTACAGTGAAGCACTTACCCATCAGGGGAAAATTTACTGTGCTGTACACTGAGCACACAAACCAAAATACCCAAGTGTTCTGGCATGGGCACACTTAAGGTGCTAAAGATGCAGAACACGATTAGTATTGCTCCTTTTTTCAGCAGATTAAGGTGTCTCTGGACCAGTTACCACCCTGCCAGACTAGCTCTATGTGCCTGCAGCATACACAGCCATGCTGAGCCCATGCTGGGAAGGAAACTCTGCCACCACTCTTCCAGTCTTGGGATCACAAGTTATTGCCCACGAATTGTCCAGTCTTTGTTATCTCAAATACTCCCTGCCCTCAAACTTCAGACCTGAACAGCTTCCACTTCCTCAGGAGGAAAACTCACAGCTAATCCTTAATAACCCATAAAGAATCAAGATAACCCATGAATGGGCAACAGAAAAGCAGCAGCTACACCAATGGTTTCTAACAGCTTAGACAGACAGAAGATAACTACTTCATGAGGGACAGAAAGAGATGTCATAGCTATCTTGGACCTTGTTCACCAGCTTGCAGAGATCACCAGCACCAGCCAAACACAGCAGTAAATAGCCTTCTTTTTCCTTTGTGGTCCCTTTTGCACCTAAACACATTTCAAAACCCAGGTAGGCTGATCCTCAGCACTTCAGAGGCCCTTCCCTTGTTACGGGCTGTGAAGGTTCATCAGGAGGTGTCTGTGAAGACCATGCGAGACCAAGCATGGAAGGTCCACACCACCTCCCCACCCTGCCATGGCCCTCCAGCAGCAGCAAGTAGAGGCTGTTTCACTCCCAGGCCTTTTCAGGCAAGCCAGGTAGTTACCTGTGCAGATGGTGGGAGCTTCGCTTGTCTTTGTACTGAACAGCCTGGGTTCAGCCCCAGTACTGGGTGGCACCAAGAGAAACAACCCTGCACCAGTGGAGTTCTGTGAGGCAGAATCACAAACATGACAGTGCAGGTTTTCTGGAAAGACCAGTCTAAAGCCAGAGCTCTCGGTTTCAGCACTTTAACCACAGGTAAACCACCTAGGCCAACACAGCACCTACAGACACACAGGTAGGCCTCCAGTGCTGAGGAATCTCACAGACATTCCTAATTTCTCCTACTTCCTGTTAAGCATCTAGACAGACTGAAATAATATTGGCAGCAATCCAGTACCAGCCCACAAGGAATAGAGCCAGAGCAAATCCAGCAGCCTATTTCATCCCTAGCACAGGAAAGCTGTGTTAGCACCAGGCTCTGGACTCCTTGGTGACAGAACAAGATGTTTAAACAAAGCCCATGTGCCTGGGAAATGTATCAAACTGATGAGTTCAAAAATAAAAGGCATTTTGTTCAGACACTATAGAGAATCCTTTAATTCATCTCAATCAATTTCCATGTTCTTCAAAAAACAAGACTTTCTAAAGTTACTTTTTAAATAAGCTATTTGTTCAGGATTTCCACATTTCACTCTTTCCTTTCCATGCTGGAAATCTAGCCATGAGCATAGCTACCCGGAAGGTAGGTAGCCTGGAAGCAAAGTGAACTACTAAGGAAGGGAAGAAACAGGCTTTAAGTTCTTGTTCATTTTAAAAACAGCTTAAAGTTCTATTCTTTCTCAGTCCACTAATATGAAGACAAAATAAGATCAGTAATGGCAGAGCCCAGATGGTTAGTTTCCAGATAACCCATGGGATGTTGCTGTCACAAAATTAAAGTTTTATACAGCCTCCCAAGCCACTGTGATTATTTGCATGGTCATAAAAGCTCAGGATTTCTCTGAGACCTTTCTGATAGCTGGAGCCCAAAGGAAGTCGGCACCTTCTTCCCTGGACCCTGCCCATTTGCTGCAGGTCTTGCCCAGCTGTCTCCCAACACACAAGAACTACACTCCAAAAGCCGGGATGAAACAACACTTTTCTCCCTACCCTCCGTTTCTGGTGACCCCAATTCACTAGATTTTATATTATATAAGGATGCAAATTCTAGGAAACTGCTGAATTCTGAACATCTGTTGAAAACAGAGATGTGTAAAACTGAGGACAATTCATTTGCTCTGGAAACCTTGTCTGTGAACTGTGATCATTCATCAAAGAGAAGAATCCATGGCACATAAGCAGATGACTATTCAGAAACCAAACAGAGCTCTAAACCAATATTTCAGCCCCAATAACTATTTGAAACAAGACAGGTGGGAAGCATATACTTTAAAAAAAAAAAGGTGTAAAGAGCCCTGTTCCATTCCAAAAACTGGGATATTTCATCTGGGATGTTTAATCATCCCAAATAGAGAAAGGAGAACGTATCCATTTAAAAATAATCCCAAGTGCAGCATTGTCACAATTTCTGTCATCCAGTTTGGAGAGCACGCCAAAACCAAAGGGAAGAGCTGAGTTATTGTCTCTTCCAGGTGCTTTGCAATAGCAGCTGAGGCACCAAGAAGATGCAGCAACTTATGCTAACAAGGGAAAGGCTTGATCAAACAACACCTGTATTGTACATAAGGACAAACACAGATCCTTGGCAAAGTTATTCTTCATAGAGTTATCCTACCCCAAGGTTCCCCCCGCATTTAGACCAGGGTAGTAATTCCTGCAGAGAGGTGTGGGATTGGCTTGGGGAATTTTGAGAGAGCACCTCCAAGTGAAATGGCTCAGAGATGCTGTTTTAAGTGATTTTCAGGAGAAATGCCTCTCTCTGATTCCTCAGTGCAACTGAAGGGACTTGAGGCAGTAGGGGGGGAATGACACCAACGACGGTCTGATATTGTGTCGGGGGGAGAGACAGAAGAGGGAGTTTTGCCTTCTTTTCTTCTGCTTTCTCTGAATTGGCCCACACACATTTTAAATGGTCCAATAAAAAGATACAATTTCTTTACCTTTCCAGCTCTGGGACCCTGTGAGTTTTTGTTGTTCGGGTTCCCGTAAGGTTAAGTTCAGAGGATAAACTGACACACTGGGCTATGGGAAAAAGCCAGTTTCTTCAAATAAAGCCACAACGGTGCAAAAGAGACCCTGCTGGGGCTTTTATTTGGGAAAACAAACAGAAATGGCACCAAGCCCTTCTGCTTTACGAACCAATTTAACTATAAAACCAATGTTCTCCCTCTCGGGGGTGAGGAGGGGAGAGAGACAGGACATGACAATAGTCCAAAACCTTGGGGGGATAAAAAAAAAGAAGATAGGACAAAAACGGTTGTCTATCCCCTTTTATTTCTTGTCCATGGCTCCTTTTCTTAGCACACGTGTGTTCTTGTAAAAACGATTAGATTGCAATTTGTATAACATGGTGACCCCCAAATTCAGACATTTAACCCCTTTTCTCTGCAAAGAATGTCAAGAATGTCTTCTCTGTCTTTCTTTCCAACGGGAGGAGTAGGGGGGAATTCTCAAACTGTGATTTCTTGGAGGAAGAGAAAAAGAGGGAGGCGAGGAAAAGAAGCAGGGAATTCTCAAAGCCTCTCGCCTTTCGCCCCACTTGTGTGGGAACAGGCTGCTGCATTGCTCCCTTTCTGGACAGAGCTCTGCAGGTCTCCTTTGGTGGGGAGACAAAAAAATGAAGAGTCCAAATCAAAACAAAGCCATCTGTTTAAATGAGCTACCACTAGCCAGTGGCAGAGGGGGTTCCTCATTCACTCCTTCCCATTCTTCTCTCTTGCCTCTGTTGATTCTCTCTCAACCCAGGGAAAAATAAAGATTACTTTTGCTTTGGCTCAGAGGGATGAAACTGATTGATGTGCTTGGAGTGTCCAGCCCCCACCCACGTTCTCTGATTGTTCACGGCCTTGTAAAGTTGTCATAAATATGCCTGAACAAGAGTTCAAAGGCCACAGCATGCCCTGGACATGCACAYATCCAAAGGGCAGGAGCTGGCCTCATGGTCCTCTCTAGTGAGACAGGCCCAGACTGCCATGGGGAAGAAGGGATTTAGGATAAACACCTGTATGTTCTACTTGCAATGGTTTTACATGTAGGTTAAGATGCACCAGAGCCCTCTTAACAAAAGGAAGGCAGAAGATGCCCAGCTTATGTGAGAGAGTTCAGAAACACAGTGTCAAAAAAAAACCCAAAAAAAACCCAACCAGAAATCAGTAAAGAACCACAAGGCCTCAAGCAGTTTTGAGAACACATGCATACCATGGGAATACATTGCAGACAAGAGTGAAGCTATCCCTTATAGTCAGGAGACAGACCTTTGAACACAACAAAGTCTTCTAAAAGAGACAGTCATCCAAGAGACCACCACTCAAGAGGCTCCCTGCACCAGCAAGCTTTCTCCAGAGCTGTCTCAAGTAGTTGGTCATAAGCCTGGTGTCCTGCTTCCAACAACACCCAAGATCTCATGGTTTGGATTGGTTATTGTGATTTAAAACTATGTTCATCCAAGACAGAGATGCTGAGAAAGAAACCCAAGCCTGAAAGGAACAGGGAGTCTCTTTCTCACAAACCCTGAAGGAGTTTCCTTGGCAAAAAAAAATGCCTGGCATATGAATCTATAGAAAAGCAGGGCAGGAGAAGGTATTCCACATCTACAGCATGCTATTATTATTTTTCTGCTCCCCAAATCCTGGGAAACTGTTATCAGTGCCAGGATAATACTTGCTATTGTTTGTCTCTCCTGTTATCAGGCATATGCACCCACTTCTCTGTGACTAGATAAATCCAGTTTAAATGCCTGGGTGAAACAGAGTCCCCACACCTCCTGGAGTCAGTTACCTTTCCTTTAGATCTAGCAACTCCAGTTTTGAATCCACGTGCTCCCTTCACCCAACAGCTCCTTTTGTGATTAAATTAGAGGATCTCAAGCTTGTATAAACCTTGGAGTTCAAAGCAGTGGAAAGAATGCTCTTCTACAGAACTTTAGAACACAACACTAAGAAGTCTGCTTGTGCATCTTGGGCCAAGCTTCTACATTAAAAGCTTTTATTGCAAACATTAAGCAAGGCTTATAACCAAGAACTAGACCTGCAGATTCTCATTTCACTCATCTACTTCCACACAATTCAAAAACTGGAGCGCAATAGGACACAAAGTCAAGAAGGACTGGATTTAAACAGGAAATCATCAGTAGTGATCAGCTGACCAGGGTGTTCAGTGCTATACACTGCAACTCTTGAATTACATTTGCTGTTTAAGAACAGTACCAGGAGTCCAAGTTTTAACTCAATGGGTTCTGAAGAGCCACCAAAACGGATACAGATCAACACACGCCAAAATTTGAAAGACAGCCCATGGCACAGACAGATATAACCTAGCAAAGGACCCATGGAAACACATACTGGAGATCAAGCAGCAGCACATTATCAAACTTCAGTCAGCTGCTTACGATGGTAATGCTCATGCTGGCTCTTGGAAAGAAAGGGCACAACACAATAGCACTATAGGCAGAACAGATTACAAACCTGCTCAGCAGCTGCCTGGCTACCTGAGACTCTTCCCCAACTCTCTGCTGAGGGCACCAGCCATACACCTGAATCTCCCTTCTCCTCCACTCCCAAGCCACTCTCATGAATCCTCTACCTCCCACCTCCCCAAAACTTGCAAACATCAAAGGCACCTGCCTTGAACACCTGAAGAGCAGGGGGGCCTAGCAGTCAAGAAATGTAACTCTGTATCTTCCCCTTCCATGCGCTCTCTATTTTTTTTCTCCATCTCTTTGAAAAAGGTGGCAGAGATAAATGGAGAACAAAGAAACAAGAAAAAGCCTCAGCTTTGGCCCACACCCTGCCTATTACTTAAGGGGGAAGGAACTCTTCCGAAAGAGGAGGAAAAAAAATGTGCTCAGACACAATGGCTCAAAAGGCCAGGCAGCAAACCGGGCCACTTTGTACTGCTAACAAGGGAACCTAATTACAGGAAGAGGGCAAAGAGGGACAGATAAAAGGGATACAAAATTTCAACATCTGTTGCCATAAAGGGATAAGAAGTGGGGAAACGCAAAGTGTCAGTTTGGTGTCAGTGACGGCATAAAGCCACTTTCAAAGGGCTCAGGAGAGGGAGAAAAATCGAACAAGAAATTAGAGGGTTCTTAAAAAAAAAACCCAACAAAAAACAAACAAACAAAAAACCCCCCACTCTGCCAAAAATACCTTCAAAAGGGGGGAGGAGTTGGACAAAGACTGGATATTTAAAAGGTAGAGGATCTGTGAGGCTTGGAGGGCACAGCTAACTTTGGTGCAGTTTTCACAGCTCTCGTGCCCTGCATCATGTCATGTCATGTCATGTCATGTCATGTCACAGGAAAAGACATTGTAGGATTTGGGCATTCGAAGTGTTTATAGCATGAAGACTACATGTCAGAT
Source organism: Amblyornis subalaris (assembly GCA_018881555.1). Lineage (NCBI taxonomy): Eukaryota > Metazoa > Chordata > Aves > Passeriformes > Ptilonorhynchidae > Amblyornis > Amblyornis subalaris. Next base: position 2,937,745 of record JACAXG010000003.1, read on the forward strand.
AGATCACTGGTCCATTTCAAGAATCACACATGGCAGAATAGCTCCAAGAGTTGCTGCAGAGAGACCTCTGGAGTATTCTACCTTATGGAGAAGCAACCTTGAGGCAGGGGCATTTGTCACATAATGACATGCAGACCACCCCAATAACTTGGGGGGCAACAGTTCTACACAGGCAAATGACAAATGCTGGTCTTGGAGCTGTGGTGGTGCATCACCCTCAAATTCCAAGGAGTTTAAACTCCCAAAGGCAATAGGAATAAAAAGAAAGAGGAGGAGGATCTGAATAAAGTTTCGTTTTCTCTTGCTTGCCATTAAGTTGCTGTTCTGTTGAGCCACACACTCACACTAGCAAATGGGACAGGACAGTCTGAAGAGAGAAAGGCAAAAGGGAGCAGAGATACCTGACCTGCAAGAGGGACAGCTGCCATCATATCCCTCACTGACAGAGGGGCAAAGGGACTTGGAAGAGGCCAAGGAGTCAGCAAGGCCTGATACTCGATGCAAGGACACAGGTTAGTATCCAGTGGCCCATACTGCTCATCATTCTCCTATCCCACGCAGGCCTCCAATCACCAAAGTCACTCACAGCTGCCTTCCACAAACACTCCTTGATCCAGAGCAGGAATAAGTGCACAGCAACTTCCCCACATCTAAAAGCAATCAGATGGCACAATGTACCATCTGTGGGGCGAGAAATGTCCTCCAGAAGTGCAGCTAGCCAGCTTCAAAAGCATAAGAAAAAAACCTAAATCCTCCTTCATTACAGGAGAAAGGGCCAGGTGTAGCAGCAGCTGGAATTTCAGCCATCAGAGACAGTGTCTTGGCATTACACAGTCATGCCCCTGCTTTAGACTCCCTTGACAATTGCTTGTTGCTGCCTGTTGCGGCTTTGATCCAACGCCATCATCTCAGCACAGTCAGAAATGAAAGACAGTTGTGGGGGTGGGATGCAGCAAGAGGCGTTTCCTTTCCCCACTAAAAATTTCCTCAACACCAAACCCAACCAAGCCCTTTTCAAAGCACAGGACATATTTACAGGTGAAGATATTATCCCCTTCCTCTTGGAGGGATGAGAATGGCTCAGGGTCAGGGAACAGTGAAGGTCATAAATATGAAACATACCATGACCAACAGCTACAAGCACCAGCCAAGGACTTATCTGGCCTGGAACTAAGATGATCAGTACACAAAAGGTTATTTAAGCTTTAAATCCTTTTGTAGCATGTTCCAGCTCTCAGCTGTTGTGGACAAAGACCACCTACTCCAATGGAAGAGAATGGCACAGAAACTGCTGTACTGTTACTTACTCACCCCCTGATGCAAAGAAAACCCATCTAACTGAACTAACTGATCCTGCAGACAGCACTAAACATCTCAGTGGTGCTAAGGATCCTGTGGTTTTAAAGAACATATCTTAAGCATCATTCTATCTTGCCTTTTTTTTTTTTTTTACAGAAGTTACCCGGATTCTGTTTTAGAGATAATATCCTTGTCATGTTCAGCCTCTGCAGGTCAGCCTCTGGGCCTTTGTGGCCACAAGAAAGGGTATGCAGCAAACTGAGAGACCCTAGCTCTGCCTGGCAGATGATATTAGAACACATTGAGCACAAGAGGAGTTTTTAAGTCCTGGGTGGCTCTTAGGTTTTAAGTTTTCATGCCACGCTCTCACTCCTGGAGTCTGACCATGGAGACAACATGCAAAAGCGTCAAAGGAAGAGACACCATTCCCTACAAAATCACTTCTGGCAATCACTGTGACCTTTGAAGATGGATCCAAAGCTGTGCTGGGAAGAAGAACAGTTTATGGAGAGTCAAGACCTGGAAGGATAGCTCTGTACTCCCCCTCTCTATGCATGATGACATCAAACTTCATATGCTAGAGTCCCAGCCATGCTTCCTACTCAGGCTGCTGCCCTGCACATGCTGGTGAGTCTACCAGCTCACACACAGGTCCCTGGAGAGGAAAAGACTCAGTGGCATGGTGCATTCCAGCTGTGACAGGTGAAGAGGGAAGAATAAGTCTGACACTCTAGCCATTTCAACAGAGGCCCAGTGGCCTAGGTTGCCTTGGCTTTTTTATTTGCCTGTCACTCAGGCTTTTACGTTATTGAAAGATCAAACTCCGCTGTGCTTGTTCATTACCTTAATCCTATTTTCTACACAGCTTTATTATCTCTTCAGGCTTCCTTGGGAAAGGCTGTCAGAAAGGCTGGGGCAGGGGGGAGAAGGTTGCCCATCTCCTCACCCCTGTCAGATGCCTCTATTCAAGAACAGCCAGAAGACTTGAGGGGCAGGGGTATCACAGCACAGCCTGCATCCTTCTGGGGTACTGCAAAGGCACCATTGGATGGGTCACTAAGAAACATGCACTATAGCTGAATGCACTGGTGCTCTTTCCTGCTCTAGCTTGTCCTTTGTAGGATGCATCGTTGCAAACTATTTTTGTTACTTCAGAGAAAAAACAAGCGGTTTACATTTGTATTTGATATAGTTGACTTAGACAATCTAAACTATTTAAAATACAGATTAGAAGGCAATTGGTCTCAGACCTGCCCTGTGTCCACACCAATCCTTCTCTACCCCTTTTCCCCAAACACAGCTCTGCTGACATCCCTCAAGCCCCTTCTGCCATTGCTCACCTCAATCCTGACAGCAGTCCTTTGGATAATCTGGGCTGTGCCACTCCTACCCAGAACACACAGGTCCTGGAAAGCTGAGCTGCCATTCCAATAATCCTGTGAAGTATTTGCTATCTGTCCATCACTATACTAAGACCCTCAGGCTGAGAGTTTCAAATTTGTCAGCAGTCGAGTCTCACGTCAAGATTTGAGAACATTTCCCCAGTTGCTAAGGTCAGCACCTTCACTGAACAGGAACTACTCAAAGGCCCCAAATCAAAGGCCACAGCAATTAACCTCCTCGGTGCTTATTAGGACAAAGAGAAGACAACGTGCCTAAATCACCTCCATAGATAACCTGCTGCCACACCTCACCTCTCTGAGCTACCAGAATTGCCAGCCAGGACAGGGTGACTGTAGAGGCTGTGTTTGCCCCTGGCTTCCGAGCACCAGAGAGAAGTGGGTGAATGGGAGGATAAGGATCACCTTCCTCATCTCCTCTGGCTGAGGCATCAACAGAGACAGATGAAAAGGAAGGTGTAACGGGTATATTCTGACTGTATACAGGAAATGGGTATATTCCGAATGTATACACGATGGCTGTGCCATCAATTGGAAAAGCTGAGAAGCCAAGCTACTGAACCAGAACCAGCCCCCTCATATGCCTTTCCACACCAGTTTGCTTTGTCCCTCACTCCATCACACATCTCATCTTTAATCATCCTTGCCTATATTGACTCAAGGAATTATATGATTTTGCAGCATTTCCCATATTGCATTTCTCATTGTTATCCACTTTTCTTGTCAAGTCCCTCCCTGTAACCTGGAAGTTCACTCACCTCTCAAGGTCCCAGATTCTCAGAGGTGAGGTGTGTCCACAGCAGGCTGTCCCCGTCACAAATGAGCTGTTTAAAAACAAACAAACAAACAAACAAGAACCACTTACTAATCCTGAAGAAAGTGCATGAGCAACACAGAGAAAACAGGTTACAAGACAGACTTTGAATTCTGGTTCATAGATGATTTCAGCATGTCCCACCACATTTCACAAGGGACAGGCAGCAGCAAAGGGAGAGGTAGTGCATGACTCTCAGTAGCTGAGCTTCCCAGACACAGCAGGTCACAACTGCAGAGAACTGGCAGGACATAAAGATGTATTTGTAAATGCAAAGGGAAGTCCTAAAACAGTTGTAAACAACATTTTCAAATGAGTCGGTAGAGTACTCAGCATGTTTCATACACAGTCAGTGCTGTAAGCTGCAGAAAGACCCCACGGAAAATTTACTGTTATTTCCTACTTCACGTCTCACTTCTGTTTCTGAACAACTTCTGAGCACAATCACAAATTGGCTGCAGCATCACAAGTGTAAAGAATCACAGAATAGAGGTCTCTGGTCCAGCTTGCTCAAAGCAGGGCCAGTTTCAAAACTGGATCACGTTGCCCTCCCCAGTGCTCAGGCACACTCTGTTACAGGCAGCACAGCACTCCTGCAGCAATATTTGGCTCAGTTCACACTCTCCAGCAGGGTCCATTCCAAAGTCCTCTTCGCAATGCTATGTCCCTGCTGCCCTGCCGGCTCCAGAGGTCACCTGACAGACACCGGACTCAAACTAGTTCATAAGACAGGAACAAATCCTCAAAATCAAGCATCAGGAACATTGGTGCTGTGGCTCTCCAAACCACACTGCTTGTTTTGTGCCAACTTCCTATCCTCAGTTCAAATAAGAGGAAGCAGCTCACACAGGATTTCTAAATAAGCTATAAATGACCTCTCACAAAGCCACATTTATTGCAGGTACTGAGAATAAAATGCCAAAACTATGTCTAAGTCAACACAACAAGGATAGCATGAACGCAGGAAATGGAACCTGCTTTAAATAAAAGCCATCTCTATGCTTTGCCTAAACAACTTTTGCAGTATGACACAGGGCTGGCTGCTGAAAGATGAAAGCAAAGTAAGAAAACAATCACGTCTGTAAAAGTAGCAGTTAGAGCAGTTTTTAAACATTTCTTTGATCCTCTACAGCATTCTTCCTTTGGAAGTCAAGGTATCTCCAAGCCTCTACTGCACCAGGAATGGATTCTTGCAGCGTCCTTGACTTCTGTGAGAAGCACTACTGCTGGTGTTCAGAAGGCACTCAGCAGCAAAGTGGTAAATATGGGTTCAACTCAATCAAAGCCAGAGAAGGGTCAGATGGAGCAAGGCCACAACTCAGGAYTCCTTCTACTCCTTTCTCTGTGTTTTAGCTGAGTAATTGGTTTCTCCAGAACATAAGGCCAAAGCAGCACTGCCAAAACACTCTGCAAAAGAGGTAAGCAGATAACATCAAACCATTTCAAAGAGCTATGGGAACTTAGGAAGGGCTTCAGCTACCAAGGCTCTCTTTTGTGCTGGCTCTATCCCTCCTACCCAAACTCACACACCTGGAGGTGTCCACAAGTTCTGTGACCCTTATCTGCCCTTTGGGGCTAGAAAAGGCCTGCAGCACTAGAGCTATTTCAAAGTGTCTCCAATCAGGCTGCCTGACATGCATAATCCCAGGTTCATGGGCAGTGCACATGCAATTGGCCAAAGTACCTGTGGCACTGAGCTGTCCCTACAGGTGCTGCAGGGTGCACACATTATTGTTCTTCACGGAAGTCCCTGACCAAAGTCTGAGAGCCTAAGGAAAATCTAATTCGTGCTGCTGTGCAGCAGCCACCAGGATCAATTAAGAAAGCATGCAGCATTTCATCTTTGGAAACAGGGCTTCTGTTCAATGTCTGCCTTCTCTCCACCATAGTGCAGGACAAGAGGGAACATTTCCCTTTTGCCAATGTCACCCATCTCAGGGGAGAACAAGCAAAAGACACACACTTTGACAACTCGTTGGGCAAATCCCATGTCTGGAAAGCAGCACTTGGTCAGGGAGTCCCTCAGCTACAAAGCTGGGTGTTGAGTTCTGTCCCCCCTCCCCAGTCATAATCCACTAATAACTACTAAAGCCAATTACCGTGGTTAGAAACACAATAGCAGTCAGAGAGTCAGTCAAGCAGGCAATTGGGTGCTTAAGATTTTTCTTTTGGGGGACAAACTGACTCTGTCCCAGCAGAGAACGCCCTCACGTGGGAGACAGGCCCTTTTGTGCAGAAGGTATGCACAAGGCTTTGATGGTTGCCACAGGTCTAAATTACCATGGAGGCACACCAACAGGGAGAAAAAGGCGGGAGGAACAGCAAGGTCTAATCCTTGCTCATGCTGTCAGTTCCGGACTTCAGCTTTCCCTCCTTAGTCTTTACCCCTACACCCCTCAAAAAAAAAAAAAAAAAAATTAAAAAAGGGGCGGAGAGAGAGAGAGAAAAGCATTAGATAAAGAGATTTTTCTCCAGCATCAAATACAGGCCTCAGGGCCACAAACAAGTCTCTTCTGGGTAAAGCTGACTCCATTCAGTCAACAGGAATTTTGTCTCATACTTCAGCGGGATCAGGTTTGCAGGCCTTATCTTTAAGAGCCTGAGCCCATTAGCAAGCAAAGATAAGACTTCTCCCACAAGAGCAGGCCACCTTCACTGCTGGCATTAGAATGCAACATTCACAAGACAACATGCACAAGAAGTGGTGCCAATGAGAAATTCTCAAAGCCTGAGAGTGAACTGACCTTAAAGTCTGGATTCCAGGGCATGATAGAAGGCCCCACACCTTGAGTCTGATCTGCAGGCATACACCTTCAAGCCCCAGGCATCTTGTAACTGGGAACCTCGCAGAGGTTTTACTCCAAGCAAAAGGGCAACACAAGTCAGCTTTGGTAGGTCTAAAACAACATGCAGATTGGAGCATGTAAAGCTTGACTCCAAAACTTCTGAAACTTCATTCAGCACAGCTGAAGCCTTCTATCAGGCTTGCTTCTTTCAGTCTATCTTCAACAAGGCTCTTTTGTTTTAGAAAGCACAGAGCACACACAGGAAAACCCTCCAACTTAGAGAAGTGCAGCTTTTCCACAACTGTTGTTGCCAGCTGCCCAAGAGAAACAACTCAGGCTGTTACTAGCTTACAGAGTGTGATTTATTTTGTCTATACTGCTTTCTAGAGTCAGAGACTGAGGAGAGACGAGACTGGGAAGAGGGGAACATAAGATACCCTTATGTTAATGCAGGCATGACCCATCTATCTGAAGTATATACAGCACTACTGATGTACACTGACACTGATCAGATGCATCTACATTCAACCTAAAAGTGGCTATGCCCAAGTTTCAGATGGCCTTGGAGACGTAAAGCCCCTTCCCCATTAAGCTTTCCTCTGTCCTTTGAAAGCTGCTGGGTACCATGACTACAAGCTCTCTCTAACAGGCCCTTCTAATGTGAAAATAAGCACCATTGCAGGACTTCCATAACAGGGCATGATGTCTTCACAGGGATCCCTTAGGAACTAAAACCAAGCCAACACAGCATCTCTGCTGCACCAGGAAGGCAATGATTTTGCACAGCATTGAGACACACATACTTCACACACAGCATGTTTTGTTGTTCAGTGCAAGGAATTTTCCAACTCATCTGACACTTTGATGTTCTCTTTCTTATTTGAAACTCCCTAGTGATACGGAGGAGAGGAATAAACAATAGCGGGAAATATACCAACAAAACAACCAAGAACCTGCTTCTCCAGAAGCCAGACCTTCTCTATGCTACAGAAGAGACATTTCATTAGACATCATCCCTCCACAAGAGAAGCTGGGCTAGGGGATGAGAGAGAACCCATATCCTGGCAGTGCTGTTGGAAGAAACACAAGAACTCTCCATCTGACTGACTTGTGGTTGTTGAAGATCCCATGGCATTTCTGGCAACAGCAGTAGTGCTCTGGCTACAGTCCAGCTGCAGTAATCCCACGGCTGCTCCCAAGGTGCCAACTACAGTTTGATTTGTGTAGCATCCCTCTTTCCCCCACCCTGGACAGAGCATTGCCAGCTGTGAATGAACCAGAGGGACAGTGGTAGATGCCCACCAGTCCTTTTGGAAAGATGTTGTTTATCATGAGGCTTGGAAACAGTCTCAGCTCCAGAAATACAAATCCCATTGTACAGCGTGTACCATCCCCATTGTCAACCCAGCCTCCAGAGCAGGCCCTGCCTGAGCTGAGAAACCTGCAATGCAAAGTCACTGAAGGAACCTGGGTAAAACAGGTCCTTTCCCACCTCTTCTCACTACACTTTCCCTGTGCCCCAGGCTTGTGCCCTTCCCCTGTACTGTAAACAGATTGCTTCTCAAGTCCTATTCTGCTCTTCGGGGATTTCAAATCCAGAATCTGCTTGACACGTGCAAGAGCCTGTTCCTTCCTCTTGGTGCGCTCCCCCGCCCATGGAATTGGACATCGTTGTTCCATTTTGGAAACTATTATATATGGAGACTCATTGGACTGGGAAACAAAGAAGTTATTAGTTGACAGAGCCCTGCAGCTGGGAATGTGGAAGGTGGGGGTAGAGAAGGGGGAGAACCAAGGGAGACAGGATGGGGGGGTTGGTAGCAGTGTTATGAAAGCGATCAACAGACAGGACAGCTCAAAGATGGGAAACATCTATTTTAAAAAGTCTCAAGTGAGATGAGAAAAGAAGGAGAAGAGAAAGCAAGTCCAAAACAGAGATAGGAGAAGAGAGAGAGCAGTTGGTGCCGACGGTGCTGCGGGTTAAACACACGGGTCTGTGGGTTTGTGTAGCCTTTGATTCAGCACTGACACGCTTTGGCAAGGGAGGCCACCGGAGCTGTCAAATCCTTCACCAACGTGCCCATCAATTGTATTCAGCTCTCCCCGACCCGCACTGGCATTTTAATTACTGTTGGGTAAACTAATTTGTACAAATGAAGGCAACTCTGCCTAATAGAATATGCAAGCTCTCTGACCTCTGACAGGCGATGACACAAGATACAAAGGAGGCAGAGGAAGGCTTTTTATCAGAGCCTTATTACTCTCTATTACTCCAATTAGTTAAGCTCCAGTGCTCCTAATTGGGGGAAAAAATTGCAATTAAATCAATTTTTGATGGGCTGAAAGTGGGTTACCGAACCGCCCTGCCTGTGAAACACTGATATTATAGCAGCAAAGGTCAAAGTCTTTGTCGGCACCTGTGGGGCCCCCACCTCCCCTCTCCAAGCCCCTCTGTGCCCCCCCAACACACACACGCAGCTCGCTAAGGCGAATCATTAGAACATGTCATGTCTTATCGCGGCCGCCACCATCCCGCCAACCTCATCAGTTGACATCATTACGGAAGGTAACTCCTCCGGCATGAATACAGTGCTAAGGTCACACAAACTTGATGGAGCCCCTGCTGAAGAGCAGATGCAACAGTAACAACATTGTGAAGGGGAGAGGAGGGGGTCGGAAACCCAGTGCAGGGAGTTTTGCCACCTCCGGCATGAGCTTCTCCAACAGACCAGATACGCACAAAGGGAGAGAGATAGAGAGTGTGGGGAAGCAAGTGCTCCTTCCCCAGGGGCATCTAATTTACATTAGAAAAAAATAACAAACCCCAGCACAGTATCAGTTTAGCATTTTCTTCTTCATGAGAAAGCAGGCACCACAAACATGCAAGCAGTCCCACCTGCCTTAGATGCAGGCAACGCTGGACAAACCCAGGATTGTGTGGTCATGCAGGGCTGATATTGCCCCTTCACTGTCCCAGACYGATCCCTACTTTCTGCTACTTGCACGATGGTGAGAGAACTGAACCAAGCACCTTCAGTATCTCAGAAGTCAGGACAGCTGGGTTATATGTTACCACTCTGCAACCACCAACTCAACGAAAATCAGCAGGTAAGACAGTTGCACCTAAAACTCACCTGAGCAAACAGAACTGCTTTCATGGCTACACAACTATTTCTACTGGGTTGACATCAGCCCTGCTCCTTTATTAAAGAAAAAGGCTTGATCACCTATGTTTAACAGTGTAAAATACATATTTACATGGTATGTCCAACAATCTTCACCCTTCTTCACTCCCGAACCTCTGGGCTTGCCAGGCATGGAGTAGCTGTTCAGGACAGAAGTCTTTGTACAAGAATGCCACATCTCTCTCAAGACCAAATTTAAACCCAAATGACACTCAAGTTATTACTGTTATTACAGGAAAAAAGAGACTCCTTAACCATAAAAGAAATTTAATCCAGGATGTAACTCAGGCACTGATCTGAATAACTTGTACCAAAAATCAAAGCCCATGCCAAAACTGATTTGCCAGACCTTTCTTTGAGCTCTCTTTGCAGGCAGCCACTGGGGTTACATCTCAGAAGCTGAGCGATACAGAAACATGACTCAGCTGAGAAATCACTTCTGAGTCTAAAAGCTAGGCTGTGCAACAGATATGGTTCTCTATTCCTGCCACAGAGAGCTTTCTGGGGAGAAAGAGAAGGGGGGAAAAAAAGAAGAAAAAAGAGGAAATATAGAGACTTTCAGGTTAGCTCAATACTAGGCAGTTAAACACCACTACAGTAGGGTTATTTCAGTTTATCAGTAACCAGAACAAAATCTCAAAGGATATTTTTAATGCTTAGAAGCTATAACTTTAGAAAGGCAAAGAAAGTGGCTACTAACATTACATTTGTGTTTTGAGGAGTTATAGGTTTATTTCATTTTTTTGTTTCTTATTCAAATGCAGGTGAAATAACCATAGCTCGTGTCTCGACTTCTCTACTCACACGATGCATCCCCCCCTTCCAATATCAGTACAGCAATCTCAGCCATCTGTAGCAACTTCATCCTATGCTCTATTCTTGCTCTACTCCCCAGAGCAGCCTTTCATATACCAATGGGCAAGACTCCTGCGAGGTACCCATCAGACAGCACGCTCTACCTCCCACTGCTGCACATGCCATCTGCAATACAGTATATGGGAATTGCAAGGGGACTTCATAAAGTCTTCATTTGAGCAAATTCCCTGGGTTTTTGGAACAAATTAAAAGGAAGGAGCAGGTGAAGCTGCTGGCTGAGCAGCAGAAAAACATGGTCCCCAAATGAGATACATGCACTGTTTTAGACACTGGACACCATTTGCTCCTGGGATAAGGCACCTAGAGACTATCACACACCTTAGGCAGTTCTCTGAGGGCCTGGCATTCAGTTCTCATCCACCTGCACACTCACTTCCACCCTTCACACCCAGCACATATCCCCTCCCTGCTCAGCTTAACACCATTATCCTTCACCCTTGTCCCGATGGGGAAGATGCCCTGAGCCTGATCTTCATCCACTTCCCCAGATCCAACAGCCCCCTTGAGCTCGGTGCTCTGGGCCCACACACAGCCTTACAAGAAGCTCTGAACTCCAGCCCTCGCTTTCTCAAAGCCTGCCCAGGTGTAAAGCTCCAGCAATTCCTTTCTCTTTGCCATTTTCCCTCCCTCCTCCCTCTCCTCCAAGCCCCACCAACACTTTCGGGCCACACAGTGAGCCGGGAGCTTGGAGTACATGAGGACCGTTGCAGCAGTCGTGCTGTTTCAGGCCCCCCTCAACTCAAGACAATTTCTAAGAGCCATTTCTTATCCTCCCCTCCGTGAAATGATTTCTGTTAATTGCCTGGTGGGAATCAGTTATAGGTGGGGGAGACTGTCCCCACACACACACCCTGGCCCCTAATTGGCTTATTGAAGTTTTAACGGGGCTTTCACCTGGAGAAGCTGGTAATTATTCCCTTCATTCCCCTCTTGCTTGTACCTGTAGCTTCACACTTGGGGCCTGCCTGGCTCCACGGGGGGCACTTTGTTCCCTCTAACTACAGGCCCCACACAAATGGGCCCAGCAGCAGGACAACACGGCAAAGTGGTAATTTTCAGCCCGGCGTAATTAGCCAAGGTTCTTTCAGCCCAAACTGCTGAATGGGGAGAGGGCTGCTGGGGAGGGTGCGCCATGTGGGAATGGAGGAATGGGGGCTGCTCTCAACAGGCGGACAAAGACATCTCAGGGGCTCCGATCTGGGGCGAGCAAGAGGAGGGGGTGGGAGCGGGACAGCCTGCCTGGCAGAGCCGGGGCACGGCCAGCAGTGGGACACACATCAAGGAAGTCAGCCCATGGCAAGCATCTTTCCCCCAGCCTGTGGAACAGGGCAGTGCAGGATGCCAAAAAGGCAGTAAAGGAGAAAAGAGATCCAGTGATGCACAATAGCAGCATGTGAAGGGGTGCGATGCATGACAGATTCTCGAAGGCCTGGTGCAGCCTACGCTCCCAGGACAGGATTTCTAGTCTAGTACCTTTGCACTGAGATTAGGAAAGGCAACAGACTCGGGGAGAGTAAACTGGACAGTGCAGATCCCAAATGGGACAGCAAGAACTGTGCCAACAACAGAGTGAGAATCCTTATTGCTGAGAAAAATCAGGGAAAAATATTCAACTCCTACAGCATCTGCTCCAAAGGTCAGGCAACAACCAGAACCAGGAGGACAGCAACAAAGGCTCCAGGTTCTCTTCTTGCTGAGGCATCTCCCATTAGCAAACCAAAACCGTTTCTCATAGTGGGACCTTGCTTTGTCTCCCTTTCTGCTACAAGACTTTGGTCCTGCAAAGCTAACAGGAAACCTGCTGTATGGGGTTCAAAAACCTTGGCTCCTGTGTCAAATCATACTGATGTCAGATGTCTCACAAGCCAGAAACTGGCATCCTGTGGCACTGCTGAGTCTCAGGACCTGTTAGCATCTATGCTTTCTTTGAATTATCACCATTGCCTTCAGAATAGAAATGCTTGTCCTGACTGGTCAGGTCTTCTAGAGATGTTAAAGCTGCTCTGCTGAATTGACGATCACAGCTTCAGTGCAATGGGGCTTGGGTTTTTGTGTTTTGGTTTTTTGGGTTTTTTTTGTTGGGTTGTTGGGTTTTTTTTAAATGTTAAACCATAGTTTTAAAAAATTCATCTTGTGTCCCTTACGATTGCGATATCCTACTTGAAAGCAAGAATTGTCATAATCTAAAAGCTTGGTTCTGATTCTGCAATGAAGACCAAATGGCAAGCAGGCATGTGAAAAGTTGCCACTACTTTTATCAAAGAACCAGGTACACCAGAGCGCTGAGCAAGCCCTAGGAGATGATTCAATTGCAACAATCCTGACAACAAGGAAAGGAGATCCTCAGGGACTCCAACTGTAGCAAGGGGGCAGGCAGGCAGCACAACCCCCAGGGCACAGACTTGTAATTTCTGAGCTGCTTAAAATACAACTCTGACATAATGCTGCAGCAGGTTGCAAACTAGAGAAGCAAATTGCCTGATTCCACCCTGTGACTCTGGTTTTTTTCCACGCCRTATCTACATCTATCACATTTTACTGAAGACTCTCACAGAAAGGACCATTTTTCACTTTCAATGCAATGTTTTGCAGCCTCACCCAAGCTGCTTTAAGTATTTGTCACGGAGATGAGTTCAACCAGATACCGTGTGCCTTTGGCTCATCAACGTTCAAGACTTTTCCTCAGAAGCAACTTTTGACACCTCTGGACAAAAGATGTTTGCTGTGAAATCCATGCCAGTATCTGAGAAGCAGACACCAAGAATAAACGTAAGCAGATCCATGCTGACCAGGCCAATTTCAAGCCTGTGCAGAGAAACAGAGTGAACATTCCATGCACCAGTGGGAAAAGATACGTAATGTCACCTGTGCTCATACCTTATCACAAACCTTATGTTGTCCAAGCTTTTTCTTCTTATAACCACACACCCTACAAGAGGACATGTATAACTGAGTTAAGTAAATACTCCAGCTGTCATTGTTTAGGACAAAAGTCTAAATATTTGTTCATGTATAGAAAATGCTTAAAAATCGTGATGCAAAAGAAGATCTCTCCTATGTATAAAATACCTCATTTCTATTTTTTAAGGTTCAGGACTGCCAAGACCAATCCCATTTTTTCAGATGTGACTGGCAGAGTGCTCAGTTAACAAGTATTGTTTTAAAAATGCATGTATATATATAGAATGCCATTTTATATAAACTTTTCCATTAGAACATATGACAGAAAATTACTTTTCAATAAGCAGCAATCCATGCATGCCAGTGAGGTCAGGGGGAGGGGAGAAACCTTTCAGGTTTGCCAGAACAACTAAAAACCAAGAATGTTTCAGCTTAAAAGTAGAGGTGGGAAGGAATCTCTTTTCCTGGTGCCACAAGCCATGAATTATTTTTGTCTTTTTTCCTTTTGCCACACACACACACAACATAAGTATACCAAATTCAAACTTCCATATTTAGGAGAATTTTGAAAAAAGTGATCAGGATGGTGAGGAAGAACAGCATTTCTCAACAAACACATACTTCCTTTATCTTAGCATACAGGGTAGCAGTTCTTTCTCTACACCATGCAGAGGCAGGAGTTGTACTTGTTCATGCTTATAGGGGAAAGAAGCCCAATCACATAAAAACAGTGTGCTTGATCTTCCTGCTTTGCCCTGTGATATTCAAACAATTTACAAATTAAGTCTAAATGAGTTCTTCATCGGGGAGGAGGGAAATAATGCTCAGAGGGTTTTAAGAAGTCAAAGACCAGAAAAGGTGAAAGGGAAAAGGYGTGTATGTGCAGCCCATGCTACATGCAGTGAGGGCCAGGACACTGAGGCATGGAGACACAGGTGCTCTGTGGAGGAGGCAAGCAAAGCCTCATCTGYGCTTAACTCAGCCATGAAATGACTCCTAGAGCCTTCCTGCTCTGATCATTCCAGTCCTGACACGGACATGCTTGCAACAACCTTAATTCAGTTGCCCTTAAAGCTCTGGGCAGCTTCCACCTCCCCAGTTCCCCACTCCACGCAATATTATTTGCTTCAGGGTTTTCATGCTAAGTTTGGAGCATGACAACTGTTTGCCCCTAAGCAACCAAGATCCTGAATAAAGCCCCTGCTCCCCATCTGCAGGTTCAGGACACGCTTGGTTGTGAGCAAGCCTCAGAGTGAGAAATCAAACCTGCCAGTCAGGCCAGAAAGCCTTAGCCCTGTATGGAGGGAAAAGCACACAAGGTTTCATTGAACAGATAACACACATCTAAGGCATATTTAGTGGCCACCTCCCACACAGGTCCTGAACCACCCAAAAACTCCCTGGAAAAGGCAGAAGCCAGAGTTCAAACCACCCTGACATCAGTATACAATAAGACAGTTTCACAGCACAGGTTACCACCTTCAGTGTCTGTAATCAGGCTGGGCTACAAGGCAGGCCAAGAACTATTTAATTTCACTGATAACTGAGATTAGCCAGATGAAGATAGGAAAGGGATCAGGCAAAAYAGATGGTGCAGAGATAGGGAAAGAATAAGACAAGAAGGTGGGCAATAATTTATTACGATGCTTAATGTCAGAATATTGGGAAAAAAATTACACATAAAATGGAATAGGAGGAAAAGGATTGCACCGGAAAGGAATGGGAAAAAGCCTCTTCAGACACAGATCTCAACTCTGCAATGGAATGGAGAATTCCCTAACACACATTGTCCTTGGATGACAAGAAATATCTGATAAAGAGATATTAAGTACCACACTGCCTCCTGCCACTTAGTAAGCTGCTGTCTAGGTGAAGCAGGACAACCTGCTGGCAGTCAGTCCTCCAACACTTCAAGGAACAGAAGTCTGGAAGCTGTAGATGCATACGCAGCTTTGCAGGTAGGAGTGTGAAACCACAGTTTCCTTCTTTCCTTTCCATGGCTTGCCCTATTTCCATGTGCTCTGAGAATTTAGGAAGTCACATCCAAAAACACAGCTATTAAAAGAACAATTTTTACTTGGTAAGTCAAATACTCACATAAAGAAATGCCAGAACCAAGCTCTCTGACACGTCCTACACTGAAACGAGAACATTACTCAAGCACCAGTATTTGATTCTGCAGTCAGTTACAAGTGCCCCAGTCAAAGCTGGAACTCATCTTTGCCATATGAATACACAAGAACCAATTACATGGCCATCAATTCATGTTAGGCTGCATCTCTGTGGACTCCAGTCAGAGGCTGCACTGGGAGGAACTGATGAGCTTACCACAGGTCAGGGACGCCTGCACTCCACTCCATATGAACTCCACTCCAAATAACAACTGGCCAGCAAGTACCTGCAAGCTGTGGCTTGCTACAGCTTCACACAACGCCATAGATACTGGAGTTGGGGTGGCTTGGGAAAAATATTAAAACTTTAAACAGAGCAGAGGGTATACAGAGGGAGGAATCATTCACTGTATAACCCCATAAGACAATGAGGCAAAAGGTTTAAAAATGGAACAAGTGTTTCTTCCTCAGGACACAACACTGAATCAGAAAGGAGCCTATGAAGCCCAGAACTTTATCAGGTTCAGAAAGAAGAGATGAACTGCTCACAGAGCTATCCCCTGCATATATGAAAGAAACACTGATCCAGATGCAAACTCGGGGAAACCTGAACCTCCCCATCACTGGAAGCTGGGAAAGAACAGGCAGGAAAGGATTTTTTTGCTCTTGTCTTCATTCTTACTTTCTCCATAGACATTTACTACTGGCCACTGCTGAACACCAAATGCTGGGGTAGATGTATGCTGGACTGACCCACCATGGCCAGAAGAAGCAGCGAAATGCCCACTTTGGTCAAGCCATGGCCTGCCCAGCTCACCATTTTGTCTCTAGCAGTGGTACTGGCAGATGCTGCTCAGGAAGAACATGTAAGCTTGGCAACCTTCTATGATCATTCCCTTTGTACCACCTCAGCATCCACAATTGCTGTGTTAAGGATTTTAAAGAGTGCAGCCCCACCTAGTCCTCCATAATGAACCTTTTCTTCACGAATTTACCAAATCACTTTCAAAACTGCTGGCATCATTCGCCTCCACAACCCTCTGAAGCAGTAAGTTCACTACACACTGTGTGAAGAAATACTATCTTTTTTTCCTTTTAAAATAATCTCCCAGTAATTTCAAATGTCTCTAGTCCTACAATTGTAGGATTTGGTGAATTCACTCCCACATTCAAGCTTCCACACCATCACCTTACTCTCCATATATTTTTAGGCTGGTTTTACCAGAACTAATGGAGGCAACAAAATACCAGCACATCATTAAATTCTGCAGAGTGTTTTACTTGGGACCAAATATGGGGAAAGACCACAAAAACATGATACAAATTAGTAAAGCAACCATTTTTTTGGCACAGAGGAGTGTTTCTCTGCTGTATCTTCTCTTCAACACCTGTTGGTTCATTGCCCCTTCTGAGGCAGGTTAGAGTTAATTGGTCGCTCCAACTTTTGAGGCTTCAATCAGCCTCAGTCACTCCTAGATCACCAGGAAACCATAACACTGGCTCTACTGCAAGATCTGGAGAGCCAACACAGGTCTGAGGACCATCAGGATCTCACAAACCAGTCTGGGAGGCAGAGGACGCAGACATTGCACAGTGGCAATGGCACTGTTCACCTGCACTCAATACTACTAAAGTACCTCATATTTTCTACCATGTACCAGGAGCACGAAGTTCTTGCTTTGCCGGGCTCCAAACTTCTCTGAAGTGGTCTGCACACCGTCCATGCTGCCAGACCGCTCTGAGACCATCAGAAGACAGATGTCAGAGAAACATTATTGCTTTTCTGATATCTGGAGCAGGTTCCCTTGTTTCTCCTGTCAAAGAGGAGAAAATCCAGGGGAAGTATATGGAAAAGGAAAACATGCTCTAGGCCAAGATAGAAAATCAGAAACAAGAAAAAAAAGTCTTCCATCAGACAGTCCTGCTCCATCCCTCATTAAATCAGCCTGAACAGGCGAAGCAGGTCACTGAACAAAGCACAGGTGCAAAGCCCAAGACAGCTGTGCCAGGAGGAAGAGACCAAGCATAGCAATAGTAGCAGTTGCTGCTTGGCCCAGCTTAGTCTGCAATTTCTTCTTCTGATGAGTTCACTTCTTTCAGGGAAGAGGTACACGCACAGATGACCACCACACTTCTCTTTTCCCCAAAAAAAACCCAAGCTGTTGGATTGCAGCTTGCAAGCCTCTATCCTGCCTCTACACTAATAAATCTCTAGGACTATCAATCACCTTGGTACAGGTCTCTCTTCTCAAAGGAAATGGGCTCTCTCTTGTCATTAGCTGCCTGTGTTTACCAACCATACCAGGGCCTCATTCAAGTCCTCTTTGATGGACAGTTAGAGGAATATGTACCTCAATCTCAGAGGAGAGAGAACAAGGATTTACTAATTGGACAGGGCAATGCACATTAAAAACTGGCTTTAATACCTGGTCCCAAATTAGCCCTGCAGCTGCTAAGTGTCAGGATGCCTAAAGAGAAGTAAGAGTACACCCCACATGCAGACATGTGGGATGGTGAATAGAGCACCATGAACTCACGACACCTCTTTAGAGCAGGAAAGTGGTTACAGCAGTTATGTTTCATGCAGGTGGGAGGGAAGGTAGAGGAGACCTGACAAATCCTAGATAATGAACTACAGAACACAATACAGGCAACACTACAGAAGGAACAGACTTTCCACTCTGCCTTCCAGTCTGGCACAGTTCATACTGCTCTGAAAAGAAACCAGAGGCAACGGAGCCAAGGAGAGAGTTAGAGCCACACAATTCCATCCACATTTCCAGTGTCCAATTCAACTCACAACAGAGATGCAAGGTGCCAGCAACCCAAGGAAACTGAAGCTTAGCTACAGGCAAGAGGCACTCTGGCATGCTCCGTTTTAAAGTGTATTAGCACACAAGCCAGATGCACAACTGCACACAGTGAGGAGAAATTCCCRCTCTTCAGAGGAACCGGTTTCCCTTTAAGGATGACTATCTCTTCCTCATTTGCTCCTCTCTGGTCCTGTTCCACTTTTCCCTCATTTTAAACAGTCTGCCAAGCATCATTTGTGAGAACTGAAGTGACTGGAGAATGTTGGGATGAGAGACATCATCATCCTAATGTATGCCAGACCTAATATGGGAGGAGCCCACCTCTGAGCTATGCTTTCATTTTTAACAGTATTTTCTCTGAGCCTGAAGATATTCCTGTGGGCAGTGCTATGCTCTGTGTCAAAATGCCAAAATTCAGCAGCAAGTGATAAGTCAGAGATTTACATTTATGACTTCTGTAGATTCATATCATCTGCAACCTCATCCTGAGTACATGGATGACAGAGCCTGCCCAGGATGAAGGCAGTGCTGCTGTAAACATCCTCCCATCTGCTAGGAACCACCTTCTGTGCCGACAGAACCCTTCCTTCAGCAGTTTCCTACAATCCATATTGCTATGCTTATGTATTCCCTCTCCTGAGCTGGAACAGAAAAGTTTGTAATCGTAGGTTGGCAGAGCAACATACATTGCATACTACACACCTGAAGAAAGTTTGCTTTTCTCTTCTTCTTCTTCTTCTTCTTCTTCGTCTTGCCCCTTCTCCTCCTCCCCCAGCCTACCTAGCCTTTCCTGAGAGCACTGACTGATAAACAATCCAATCACCACTTGAAAAAACGGAACTGTCTCCCCCTACTCCTAATCAGGAGATGCAATGTAAAACCTTGTCCCTTGAATTCCCTCTGAGTTATTCTTTGCACCCATTTATAGATCCCGATGCACATATAAAGCCAATCCGTGACTGCCTGTTTCTCATGTTGGCACAAGCTATTTGGACCACAAAGCTGTGCACAAGCCCCAGTCCAGCCACCAGATATTCTGTGCTGGAAGTTGCCCACTGCCTTCCCAGGGATATCTGCAAATTTCAGTTGGATACAACAGCTCTAGTTAGAGGTAGAATCAGGCAAACACGCCTTAAACAAGTGTTTTGCACAGCATGGACTTGATATGCAGTATAAAACAGGCTTGAATTGACTCCATCGATCTTAGTCAAAAACATATCCCTATGCTTCAAACAAACTAGTGCATTTTGGATAGTCTACAAATTTGATTCAGAAAGTACTTGAATCAGAAAGTTGCCATCACCTGCAGCCTCCTCTACACTTTTTAGTTTCCTTCAGGGAAACTAGGACTGGCACCTGCCTTCACGTGTACACAATCATCACTTTCTTGTCTTAATTAATAAAGAACTGGTGCTTTATTATAATTCTTCCTCCTGCAGCAGTCTGAAACCTTCACTCTGATAAATGCAGTACTTTCTCAGTTCTCTCTCAGATATATTCTTTACTTCTAGAAAAACCAAGGGCAGGGGGGAATCCCCCAAAGAGGCCCAGTGCTTCCCTCCTTGTAATGAAACCCTGTAATGGAATGCCCTGCACTCCAATTAGGAAGAAATGCTAATTTTCTCCAGTTGAGCACCCCCTCTAGATGTATCTAATTTGTTTCACTGCTTTCATCTCTCCCTTCCATCACATTTTCATTTAAAGGTTATGATCTGTTTGTGCCCTCCATGCCGCGCCCTGACAAGACACCCCTATGAGAGGTTGCAGGGGCCATGTTGCCCTTCCTAACCCCCTTCCCAAACAAAAACTAAAGCTTTTTTCCCTCCACTGCCTCTTTAAAAAATGCAGAAAGATGAAGGGGAGGAGCAGGGAATTAGGAAGACAATAATTAAAAATAAGAAGTAAACCCTCTTGCAAGTTGGTTTGTTGGTTGTTTCCAACAAAAGGTTAGCAACCTTCGCACCACGATCAACACCAGTATGACCAGTGCAGGCCAGCCAGGAGCAACAGCATGACAGAGCTTTGCTACTTCTGCAGATCCATTTTAGGAACAGCTGCCATGCAAGAATATTTCGCAAAAGGTTTTGAGATGCTAGATTGTTTAGATCCTTGTAGGGCTGGGRAATACATTTTCTTTAATCTGTCACAGAGAGAGTCTGGTCAGAAAGGATATGAAGAGTTGGCTCAGCTGAGGAGAAAGTCTCAATAAAGCTTTCTCACTCCTCTCTAAATGGCTTATGCCTTGTTCTGGGAGGCTGTGTTCTGCCAATTCCTTCAGGAGAGCAGAGACTTCAGAAGGGTAGCGTGGGCCTTGGAATAGCTCTTCATGGCATCCATAAATTAGTGGTGCCATGGTTGTGGCTGGGCAGACTTGTAAATCCTCAGGGCAGAACCCATCTGGACAAGATGTCCGCCCAGAAGAGCTTTCTACAAAGACTGTGTGTACACCACATAGGAGAAAGGCATCCAGATCACCATGCTGGTGCCACACCACTTCTCACAGAAATTTCAAAGGGCTTTTTCACCAAAAGACTACTATTAAAAAAAACCCAAAAATATAGCCACCATCCTACCTCCAAACAAGGCCTCTCTGCAGCCTGCCCCAATATTCTCAAATAAAACAGTATCCCTAGAGCTGAACCTATGGTCTTCCCTACCTACAAACCCTGCTCCTAAGCCAAGCCATTCATTACTTATGTTCAGCCTCTCCCTCCTTTCACTTCAATTTTCTCCTTCATTCTTGTCTGTTAGAAAGGAAATCACTGATCTACACTCTCTAGACACCAGTTTCACCAAACACCCGTCGTAAACATCCCCTATGTTCAAAGTGCCCAAAGAACTTCTTTGGAGGAAAGGCAGCTAAGTGGGCCTTGATTGAAAAGGAGTGGAAACTGCTGGGTTCCACCTGTGGCACAGCCCGGAAAAACTACCCTCTTGGAAAAAGGAGAAGAACAGCTGGACGTGCTGCCCAGACTGAGCATTGAGTAGCCTGTTCTTGACAATAAGATGAAGCTGGAAAAGTAGTGCAAGAGTGTTTTCTGTTATTAATAAGCACTTCGGTAATACTGCCCAAGATAGTCAGCTCCCTCACAGTCATTTCCTGCTGCAGCCACTGAATCCCATTGGTCACAGCACTATATGCTCCATTACAAGCTATTTCCTCTCTACATTTGCAATGCCTCCAAAAGCTTTTGCAGAAAGTCCTGATGATCTCCCTTCCTGCCCCCCTTTGCAGACACAATTCCCTCATAATTTGACTTTCTGGGACCACAAATGGGGAGCGGGTAGGAGGCACACAAAGATTTACTCTTCATAGATAGCAGCCTTACCCCTTCCTCCCCCTCCAGGCCCCCTCTCTATCTGGTCCATGCAAACAAACCCTGAGTGGGAAAGAGCATTTGGAAGAGGCCTGTGTCTGGGCCAGGCGCCTTTCATCCAGAAGATGCCTCTTCCCGTTGGAAAATGCAAGCATTGTGTGAAAACATTTTAATATATTCATGCACATTCCTATAGCTCGCAGGAGCAAGTGGGTCTCAGCACCCTCCCCTCCCTGCCTTCCAAATGATTTTCATAGGCAACGATGCACTGGGAATACCACTTGTTTTCTCGAATGCCCGCGAGTATGTAAATTGTGGGAATATGCAGGCCAAGGGCTGTGGTTTTATTGTGCTGCAGAAAAGATTTTACTAATTACTTGCCTAAACTCCAAAGCAGTACGCCTGCTTTTTTATAAAGCGAGAGAGCGGGGAAGGTGGGGGTGGTGGGAAGAGGAGGAGGGGGACTGAAAAAAAAAGCAGGGGGGAAGAGAGTAAAGGGAAAGAGGGAGAAGGAAAGGGAGCACAAGGGATGCATTTCAAAGTTTCTCCAGCAATTGGATSGGGGGGAGCTGGGCCCAATGTGAAATCATAGAGGTCAAAGGTGGGTCTCCCTCCCTTGTGAGAAAGTGGTGAATCAGGACGGTTTATCAAACGATCATTTTCTTTTGAAACTGGGAGGCAGCGGCTGGGACAATTCTGCAGATGTGCTTGATGAGTTCGGGACAAAAATGGGCCGCCTCCTCCCCCCCTCCCCCTTTTAAGGTCTCCCATCAGGGGTTGCTTCTCCCTCCACTGCTTCCAGGACCCTCCCCTCCCTTCTTCAGTGGTCAGCTGAGACCCCCACCCACTGACCGCCTTTGTATTCCTGGCCTTTGGACACAGTGACAGGGCCCTTTATGAGACCCCAATCAAGACCCCCATGTCACAGGTACCTAGTAGAGATACCAGACCCTTTTCAAATGAGGAACAACAAGGAAAATATGCTGGCCCATTGTCCCTGCACGGCACCAAGGGAGATGAAAGGGACAGGCTGCTCCCTCTCCGCAGACTGCCTGCCAATCAACCCCAGTTATTAAGGTCACAATGTGGAAATTCTTTTGACCTACACCTAATCAAAGATGCACCAAAGACTTTTGAGACAACATGGGGGAAGGTGGGAGAGTAGGCATCCCCCTGCCCTCTCCACCCATAAATACAGTGGAGCTTCCACAGAGAATTAGTAGGAGTTACCCTATTTAGTGCTGCAGCACACTTGCCCCAAGTACCACCAGGGCAGCCAAGCAGAGGTCTGTGCTAGCATCCAGCCTCAGGAGAACTTAAATTAAAATAATTTCTCACTGAAAAGTTACAGACTAAGAAACACTGGAGGTGGCTCAGAAGCCATGATCGAGGACACTGTGACAAATACTAAGCATCCTCTTTCCCATTCCTGAGAGCTTTGGTTTGCACAGGCTAAAGGCTTCACAAAACATGGTCAGCACCATCCAACAGTGAGTCCTGAAGAAGAAAAACTCAGTGGATGTGAATCTCTGAGTCTCCAAAAGCTGAAGCATCAGGAAGAGTGCATAGATGCCAGCAGTGCAGAGCAGATATTCTGAATCCCCCTTGCATGATACAGGATGAAGATACCAAGATGATATTGATGGTAGCAGGTTTTAGGACTACACAGAAGTATCTCACAGAGAGGAGGTAGGAGCCATGCGCACTGACAGAACAATGAGATGGGCACAAAACAGTTAGAGCCTGGGTCCAATGGGATCAGAGAAGCACATCCCACCAGACAGCCCAAGAGCACTTGGAGTATGGACAAGATCAACCGCCCCTGGAAGGCTGTTCTGCATCACTCGCTGTCTGAGTCAACACCATACACTCAGAACAGTTAGACACAATACTTCAACCTGACAACAGTGACACAAGAAATGATGGACTACAGCCTGCGATAGTTCATACAAAAAGGAAAGAAGAAAGTCCAAACTCCATAACAGGAACATTTTTCAGCATATACAGGATGCTTCTGCAAGTGCATGACTTTGAATTAGGTCTTCCAGAAGAGCCACATGGTATAAAACATGGCCACCACTGGCACACTTAAGATCAGTCTTGAAGAAAAAGAGATTTTTGGCACCCCTCTTTATGCAGCATATCTACCATCATCCAGGCAACACCCTTCCTGATCCCATGCCAGCTTGCTGCTCTCATTCTGTTGGCATCCTTCAGAGCCCACCTGGATCAAGGTCTTAGTGAAAGGAAAACAAATTTGGGGTGGTAGTAAAGTGAAGTCATGGAAAGTGTAACAGTCACAGCAACTGAGCTGCAACTTTCATTATGTTTAACACTGCTCGTGTGTTGGCTCATTTTCCTTTAGCTAAAAGATACCAGTGCAGTGCTACTGGAGCCCCACAACTCCTGTCAGAGAGCCTGCAGAAGGTAAGAGCCTACCAGTGGTGACCAACTGGGTAAGAGAAGTGGAAGATTCCAAAAGAGCTCTGGGACAAAGACTCATGTCTTTACACAAATCTTACTACATTGCTTCTCCACTGAAAGTCATTGCCATTCCTAAAACTGGCCCTTTGTTCCTTGCCTCTTACACAACTGTTGAAGCACATGGAAAACAGCTTTTTCTTCCTGATGTCAAACCAAGTAGCTCTTATACCAGAAACTGCTTAGCTATGGCAAGGCATGGTCTGGTTTAGGTTGTTTAGCCAAGATCCAGACACTTCAGACACACTCAGAGCAGATATTACTTAAGCCCTGCAGCACAAAAGACAGCTACTGCCTTTACTTCAGGGTAATATCCTCCACTATCACTCTCCTTTCAAATGCCAATGGCAGGCTGAAGACCATTCTCCTGCTGTCCTCAGAGTGAATCAACACTCCTTTAGAAGGCTAGGCTGCTATCTTAGGACACTACAGCTTCGCTTCCCACCTCAGGGCATGAGCTTGCATCCTCTGAGTGACACCTCCGGCCTCATCTGGGAGAAGTAACAGTGGAAGCTGAGCCTGGTTAGAGGCATCTGCACCTGGGGCTCTCACCGTGCAAGAAAGGTCCATCCCTCTGTGTCCCTTCCCGCCCCCCAAAACAGTCATTTGAAAGGTGGGGAGGGAACAGACACCACTCTAATTGTAGGAGTGAAACATGGCATCCTCCTGCTCATCTACCTTTGCACCCTGTTTCTGTTTCTCTTTGAACCTCTGGTACAGCTTGTCAGGTCGCTGCCCTCCTGAAAGATCAGAAAAAAAACATACAGCAGTGATTACTATTGTACACTGATATGCAAGCTGGAAAAAGAGAGAGAGAAAAAGACAGAGAGAACGGCCTCCATGTGTCAGACTATGAAAGGGCCGCGACTCAAGCCGCCTGAAAAACAAACCCTTAATTTAAATGTTAATGAAAGTGCTGAAGAGACATCAGAGGCTTTCATTTCTCTACAAGGAACAGAATCACCAGGTCTAGAATTTATGGCCCCCTTCACCTCCCCTCTCCTCTTCTCTGCTCCATCAGCCACAGAAGTAAGGAAAGGAAAAAAACCCTAATTTTAACATTAACTCCACACTTCCACCCTAGGATGCAATTGCTAAATTATCTGTTGGCAGGACACTGATCAAAGGTGGAAAAACAAAGGCACGCTGCACAACTGAGCAAAGGTAAACAGCAGCCAAGGTCTGGTGAAGTTACCTTCTCCCCCTGTGAATTTAAAAAGCAAAGAGAAAACAATCGCAAACTGAAATGGAAACCTCAAACCATAAGGTTGCCAGCCCCCTCAACTAAGTGTCTTCTGTCACATCGATTAAACAGACATGGATTCTCCTGTGCAAACCAAGCAGCACAAGAAAGACGCTTCCTCCAAGCTTTCTGAGACAGACTTTCCCCTCAAGCAAGGGGAAGTATGATAAAAAACTGCAAGGGGAGAAAAAAAAATTCAATATGCAACACAGCTCAACACAATTAAAAACAGATGTCTGGGTTCTAACTCAGCTAGCTACTGCCTCCCAAAACCTGCTCACCTGCCCACAACCACTAGTGAGCCAATTCACACAGTCACAGAAAATATATACATTAGAGTATTGGTCAAAAGTGACAAAAAGGGAGGAAGTCATCAATCACGTGAGCTTTAGAGGGCAAAGGAAAGAAACTGAAGTGAAGAAAGGTAAGCTGCAGTTTCTCAACCTATGGAAGTGTTTGCATATGTGTTTGTTTCTAGAGGAGAGGGAAAAGGGACATGCGTGTTCATGTGTTCACCCATGTGAGGAAGACCAAATAGAGTCATTATCACACAATTAAAGAAGGTAAAACAAAGTCTTCTTCCTCCCAACATCAAGGGAACAGTCAGGGCAAATGGATAAGACACAGGTGTCCTTTTAGCTCCAGAGGGGAGAAACTGATACTCATTTCCTGCTCTTCAGCTTTAGGGTGAAAGAGCACCAAGTCAGTTATGACTATTGCATATATCTGGAAACCCACATCCAGATTACCCTCCGAGGTCAGTCAGAGATGGCAGTTAATGCCACCACTAACTCTGCACGTCCACTCTGGGATCTCACAGTTGAGCAGGTTCTTCCTGCCCCGCTTAAGAAACAGCTGCAGGTCAGAGTCCCCTCTCAATTATTCAAACCGACCAGGCTCTAGGAAGATCCCCAAGGACGGCAGAGCTATTGCTGCCGGCTGTTTTGCTGGCAATGCACAAACTAGAACAAAACCCAGTTACTTCTCCCAAGTCCTCGCAGACTGGGAGAGGTTAACTGCACAAAGCTAGGTCAAATCAGAGCACCACTACGGCCAGCAGCTCATCTTCATATGCAGTAGGGGAAATCCGCTGATAAAATCAGAGCAAGAAATGAGGATGGGGGGAACATTATCAAACATTTTAATTGCTACATGTTAGGGCTTCAATTGCACAGTTAAAATCCCTGCAAAGTTGCTCTCATTCAAGTGGGTTGTTTTGCTCTAATGCAATCCGCAAGATCAGATTGTTACAATTTCACAAGTTTCTAGATAACCACTAAAAAGAAGCCCTCAAAATTAATCATTTTGATTTTTCCCAATGGAAGAGAGGCCCATTCACTCAAGTTGCCTGTCAGTAACCTTTCTCTTCCTTCCTTTCCCCAACAAGTCTGGGGTTTGTTTTACAATTTGTCTGACGTTGTCCACAGGGGCAGGGATCTCCCCAGATACTACTTCCCCATCATAATCCATGGGAAGGGCAATTAGATTAAAATCAGCATGTTCAAATAGAGCACTATCAACGACAACACCGCATAAACAGAAGACAGAGCCAGCCTGGCCTTTTAAATTCAACTGCTCACTTAACTACTTGTTTTCCTTTAAATTCAACATCCAATGCAGATAGCTAGTCTTCAGTACAAACCTTCTTCTTCTCTGGAGTTAACCTGCACTTCACCAAGGCAACATCCACAAGGAGAGGTCATGTAGTACAGCAGACTAATGACACAGAAAAGGAGAGACTGTCTCTTGGGCTTACACACCCAAAGGATGTCTGCCACAATAAGGCACTTTATGATTGCCTGATGTTGCCTCAATTGTACCAATGGTTTCCTAGACCTCTATCTACAGTTGCACATTGGAAACAATTTTTGTGCCTCCATCTCCTCTTTTATTGCTTTAAAATCCAACACTCTTTGAGTACAGCATGGAAGATCAGCTCTCATGATAAATATTTTTAAATTAAAATAGCAAATGCCAGTGGCCAGACATAGCAGGAGAAGCCAGCTTAGATATGAGTACTTTTTTTAATTCAACAACAAAAGGTTTCTGGATCCAAGATTAGTAAAGAACTTAACATGAAGGTCCACTTTTTTCTTTCCCCTCCAGTTTACAGCATACACTACTCCCTTCTCTTCCCTGGTTACTGACACCTTGGTGAACCACAAAGCATGAAGGTGCCACTGCTCCTACCAGAAACTCCCGAGTTAGCCTCACTTTGCACATTTGAATTGGTCCACTGCACTTAGGCTTGCCCTGGTCCCTGAGCACACATAAGTCACTGCAGTAAGCACCAGTAAATGAAAGTTTAACAT
This sequence comes from Amblyornis subalaris, assembly GCA_018881555.1. Taxonomy (NCBI): domain Eukaryota; kingdom Metazoa; phylum Chordata; class Aves; order Passeriformes; family Ptilonorhynchidae; genus Amblyornis; species Amblyornis subalaris. Next base: position 2,965,283 of record JACAXG010000003.1, read on the forward strand.
CTGCATGATGCAGAGTTCAAAAGGCAAATGAACTCAGGGGGGAAGAGGATTACAAGCAGCTAAGAAACATAGTTTAGAGTACCCAGCAGAGTAAGTATAGCATTTTACCAATCCATGGAGAAGGACAACTTTGGAGATCAATTAAACCAGGTGCTGAAGCAAGCTGAGGCACCCTTATTTTAAGTATTCTACTTTAAGGATACTCTCAGACTCTTTTCTAGTCCCTGAGGTGACATGCAACATGTGACCTGCTGTCCCAAGCCCACTAACACCAGCACAGCTTTGCAGAAGACTTGCTGAAAACCCAGAATGAACACAATGCCCTCCCCATCCCCACTACCCTGCAGGGCACTGTTAGGGATCCCCAAAGCAATGACGCTCCAACAACACACATGCATGTCAAGACACTTCCATGGCTGAAAAAGCTGTACAAAGGACTAAGCACAGTTCTCCCCTGCACAGTACGGAGAGAAGATCCAGTACTCTTGGTAGCCTTTACTACCTTTTACTCTACTTAATCTCCCTCATGGGAGTCATTCTGTTTGCAGACCCTAAAAACATCCAGTACAGCACCACTACATAAAGAACAAGGAAGCCTCCCCCAGCTCAGCACATCTACAGGATGATCTCTGTAGTGACACAGGGAAACTGTGGACAAATCAAAGCAGAATACCCAAGAAAAGATGCCTGAAGCCAGAGGAGCTGTGCTCTGAGAGCACAAGTCTCTGACATTTAGCTTGGGCGTACAGGCACTGTCTTCTAGAGCAGCAGTCCAGCAGTGCAGGATATAGCAGAAAACCCAGCTGTGGGTCAGGAGTGTATGGGATACTTTGTAAGGAAGCTTCACACAGAGAAAGGTATCATTGAAAAGGCAAAAAGTTTCAGCCCATTAGCAGCCGAAGTTCTCCAAAGCAATTTTGAACGGCTAGAGTTGGAGGAGCCGTCCCTGCCCCTACCCCACTGCACACAATTGCTTTGAGCTGTTTCTGATCTCTGTCTGTCCATAGTAGAGAGAGCTGGTGGGTTCTCAGCAGCAATGGGCCAAAATACTTAGGCGGTTGGAGCCTGATCCTCCAGCAGTTCTACACCAGTAGAACTACCTCTCGTTATGGAGGAGATCTCAGTTTATATCAGCACAAGCAAGAAGGGAAAACCAGAAGGGCACGTTTAATGTTCAGGAGGAAGTGGAGGTTATAGGCCATGTTCAGCCTCACTGAGGAACAAATGAATCCAAGCTCTGGCTAGAAGCATGGGGGCTGCAAGGGAGGACAAGTTTTAGGCACAAGTGCATAGAGAATGCATATGGGTGAAATATGGGCTCTTGAAAATAAAACAGAAACCACGGAGCTCCCCAAAGCAGACCTTCCCAGAAACCAGATATTATCTTTTGATACTCACCCTCATTAGACAGCAAGTAATAAAACCTATTAGTGAAAAATTCATCTCCCCTGCTCCTTGCCCTGGCCCACCCCCACCACATGCCCTCCTGCTCTGATCCTCTCTCTCTTCTAGGATGGCTGTGATTTGTTCTGGGAAGCGACAGGTTTATAGGTTAGCCGACACCTTCTCTCTGTGGAATTTTAATTAACTTCTTCCATCGTCAATATGTTAAGGAGCAGGGTTCCCATTATACGAGGTCAGCAGCGTGTTTCAGGCCCTGCTATATCAGCCGTCAAATTGAAGAATTAATGACGTGGCTAATTGGTTCTAATTCTCCACACCCCCCTCCCTAAAATATGGAGGGGTGGGGAGGAGTGCAGTAGGGTGGGCTAGTGGGAGAGGGTGGTACAGTCCACAGGCTCATAAAAAATGAGAGCGCACAATTTAAGCCCCCTTGTTCATGGGGTAGCTGTTCCACCACCTCCAACTTATCACCCTGCAGGGAGGAAGGGGGGGGCGGCGGTGTGTGTGGGGAGACTGAGGATAAATATTGTGACAGAGAGTGTGCACAAGCGTGCGCACCAGGGAGAGGAACACTGTCTTGACAAGAGGCCATGGCAGTAGGTCATCACTTAGGAGTAAGAAGCAGCATGCCACTGGGCTCTAACCAGCCATGGTGCCTGAGCCAGAGTCTGGCTGCTAGAAAAGGGGCCCTTGCAGCACAGAAGACAGCAAGGGGCTTCTATCTCACATCTTGCAGCGGCACTAATGCACATGGCACTTCTTGGAAAACACTATCTGTCTCAAACACTCAGAGTAAAGGGACGAAGGAAGAGCAAAATCATAGCAAGCCAGGAGTGTCATTTCCCTGATAAAGCCATTAGCTCTATACCACTAAGTTTCTGCTGCCTGCAAAACAAGCTTGGAAATCTAATAAGGACAGCAGTTGTGGAAAGAATTTTGGTATTCAGTAGTTGCAGACATCACATGGGCAGCAACAGCAGCTCTTCCTCCCCTCTTCCTTGAGGTACACTGAGGAAGAACCTCTCTTGCACGCAGAAGACCAGCTTAACAATGAACCAAAAAGACAGATCATTGCTGGTCAGTGTAAGATTTTAACAGTGAGAGTTTCTCAGATTTTCACTTCCTCAGGAACAGGAGCACTTTGAAAAACACCCTAGAAGACACTGCTGTATGTACTGCCCTTGCCTCCCATGCTGAAGTTGTACTTGTAGCATTATGGCTGCACCAGAAGCACAGAGCTACAGGCAATAGAGGCTGGAAAACCTCATTCCTGAACTCCACTTTGTCTTTCGCAGTTCCACACGTTCAAAGAAAACTGAGCTCTAACCACTGCATACAGCTCTCAAGCAGAGACCTTTTTGCTCAGCATCTCTTCTGCCAGAGAATGAGAATACAAGTTGGCATCTTTTCAGGACAGAAAATCTCAAGAGGATCCAACTCACTGTTTCTAATCAGCAAGTCAAGAGTCCCTTTGGCAAGAAAGAATGAACAGGTCCCACCTGAGGCACTAAGAGGAACCCAGGGCCACCTTCATGGCCTCTTCATGAGTGGATCACTCCGCTGGTACAGGAAACAAAGACTACAAGCTCTTCCCTGAGCTCCTGCTTCAGGCACAAGCACCTGATCAGCCTCCACACAAATCAAGTCCCTGAATTGTTACATTGGTGCCTCAGAAAGATTTGTGGACACACGGCCTACCCAACTCCTTTACTTCTCTCTGCTGGAAAGTGGAATAAAGAGATCYGTTACCTTAATAATGGGCTGATAGCAATGGACCACACTCGATCCTCTGTCTGCACTGTATGTAGACACTGACCAACTCTGCCCGCGGACAGGGACCAAACCTAAAGAGAGAGATGCATGTTATGCCACATCATCCAAAACTGCAGAAGGTAGGATGCACGCTGCTAATGTTGTGCTGGAAGAGCTGCCCAAACTGCCATGCTTACCTCCCCTGAGACCCTCTCCCTGAATACCAATTACTTATTTTTGGGGAGTAGAGCCTTCAATTGCTGGCAGAAACAAGCACTTGAAGTCACACAAAGATTCAGCTTATAAGTACGACCTTCCACCCCACTGATAACAGAGAGAGCATCCCCATCACCACTTGCTCTCTAGGGGCAGCACTCAACACAAACTCCTCATCTTCTGTAGTTAAATAAATGTGAAGCAGGATTTGTTCAAATCTGTTCTCTTGAACCATGTGGGAAGACTTTGTAGCATCCCTGAAAATTTTCCATTAATATTAACTATAAAGTTAATCGTTCACCAGTCTGTAAAATAATTTTCTTTTACAAGTCCCCCCCCGTTAGACCAAGTTTCTCAAGTGTACCCCAGATTGTTTTCAAACAGGCCCCTCTTGCTCACTGACAATGTGAGAGAATTCCTTCCCTCCCCCAACAGTGCAAACATGCACATCCCCTTCCACCAGGTCACCCCTTTGTTTCTGGACCCTAATAAAGGCCCCAAAATTCTTGCTGGGGCCTCTGCTTGTGGCCCTCATTTTCTCCACCTTGCCATCATTCTTGGCCCACAAGACTCATGCCCCCCAGTTGTCTGTAACCAACCCCGAATGTTTCGCTTCAAGACTTCAAAGCAGGGAGTGCCCTATTTGTTTGTTTGTTGATAATGCCCAGGATTGCAGGCTATTCTTGTCAGCGGGGAATTTAGCACCTAGTGTCAGCAAAAGCAGCAGAAAAGCTTAACTCCTTTAAGGCATCCCTATCTCCTACAGGTTAAAAATATTGCTCAGAGCACACTATCTGCTGCCTATCACACAGGAATGTACATTAGCAGCTCTTCAGGGCTTAGTCCTAATCAACACTCAGCAGAGCCCTCAATAGCTTAGACACTTAGAGCCCCTTTAAAAGGTTGGTAGGGATTCCCTTCCACCCTTCAAGAGTCTCATTCATGCAAACAAGACAGCCTACAAAACAGATGATAAAAAATAAGAGGTGAACATCCCCAGAGTGTATGCTGTGGGGAGCACTGGGTGGCCAAGATCTCACACTAGCTCCAAGAAAAACAGCTTGAAATTCCCCTCTGGCTTTCAGGAATTTGTTCTCAAGGTCGGGGATGTCTGTCCTCCAGCTGTCACAGAAGTAGCAAGAAGGCACTCTCCCAGAAAAGAGGAACCACAGAYCAGAGAGGAGCAGCGCTGCTGAAGTGTGAGACAAAGCAGCATCAAGGCCTTGCTCCCAGGAGGCAAACAGCAATCCCAGTAGTGCCTTTTGCACCTGAACATTGCTTTACGTGGACGTGATTTTACCCAGGAGTACACTCGTGCAGAGGGACCAACAAAAATAGGGTCATGCTGCTCCACACACTTCCTATAAAACCTTGAAAGAGACATTTAAGTCTTTCCTTGCTTCAAATTCCCCTCTTGAAAAACAGGAATTAGCTGGTTTTCCTCTTACCTCCATCAATGCTCTATGATATAAACCAGGGACCAAGAGTATCCATCAGCCTACCCTGAGCAAAGGGGTACATTCAACATACAGCGACTACTTTCAACAAGAAACAAGTGGTTGTGAAGATGCTACAGTTACTGCATCATGCTAGCAGGACAAGGGTGAAACACCCACGTAGAATTTCCCAAACTATTAAAGCAGAGCTAGTTACAGCTCAGAAGAACAACTTTCCAGGCCCACATAGGAACAGAGCACTGCCAACCAGATCAAGAAGGACAAAAATCAACAAGGTCCTTCCCCAAAAAGAAATAATCAAAAATTATGTGACAGGACCCAGTAATGCCAGCTGGAAGGGAAAAATGGGAGCTAACAATATTCATAGTCTAACTTCATTCCTGGTTTGCAAACTAAGAACCATTAAAAAAAACAAAAAAAAGAAACAAACAAAACCAAAACAAACAAACAACACACACACACACACAAAACCCCACCACCAAACCCTACAAACCACAAATAAATAAACCACAAGATTGGCAAACAAGCATAGATTTGGAAAAGACATCATGCTATCCCTTACAGAGATTGACTATATAACAGAGAGCATGTTAAACCACACTGCATCACAGAGCAAGGATGGGTTTGAGATCCATACAGCAAACTACACACTAACCAGCATGGATCTCCACTACAGTGTCAATAGATGTACAGCGAAAGAAGCAAAATATCAGCTGCTGCCTTCTGCACTTCCCAGTTTAAGCCAGCAGCTGAGGCTGTAAATTACTGCCACATCTCTTTCTTACAAGTGTGGCAGAGCAAGCATGTTTTCAGAGACACGAGCCTATGCCAAGGTAGTCAGCAGTCCTCCTGCAAGGAGTACAGGGCTCACAACAGTTCTGCTGACACTTCAATATTCATGGCACAAGACCTCTGAAGTCACCTCTACAGCAGCACCTGCAGCTGCTGAAACATTCACTGCTCACCTTCGCTGTTCGGTCCCGGGAGCCGCTGACAATAAGGCCACCCTGGAAGTCCACACAGTTCACCTCCTGCTCATGCGCAGAGAACTTGACGCTGTAGGAGCCATGGATCTTGTGAAGGACAATACTTCCATCTCTGAAAAACAAATCCACAGGCAGGGAGTCTGTATCAGCTGCATCTCCCTTGGACAAGCACCTTCCAGTAACAGTTCAGAGTGCTACCAACAGACCGGGACTGGTCTTTGACAGGAGCTGAAATTCATGGAGCATTATTAACCCTCCACTCTTCACCTGTTCTCTTGCAATGCCTTATCTGTCCAGTCAAAGCCTGATCTGATGCACATGAAAATTTTCCTGGCTATCCTTCCACCCTCCACTTTGTGTTAAGCTGCAGAAACTATAGCAAAGCAGCCATTCCTCCTCCTACTGCTTTAAGCTTGCCAGGATCCTGTCTATATGCTGAATGGCCAGAGTAAGGGAACAAGCGAGAGGACATTCTCACCCATGTCCAAGCTTCAGCTTTTCATTTATTTCAGAGCAGCTGTGCAGGGTGCTGTGCTTTGAATTAACTACACGGACATTTAGACCTTTTTCAACCAACACAGTTACTGGAATTTTCAATGCAAACTTTCATTTTCACCTCAGTTTTGGGCTACAGTTCACAGGGAAGAGTCTCACGATACCCAGGGCAGACAGCCATACTTGTCTCTCCCAATTCTGTGCTTAACTGCTGTGTATATTTATAAAGTTCTGGCTATTAATAAAAGTCCTATCATTTGCGGTAACTGAAAAAGGCCAGTCAAATGCAAAATTAATTGGAGAAGTGTGTGTGGGCTGGAATACTTGGCAGTTTTCCCCCTCTCTACAATTATATCAGTGGGTCTAATAAACACACACTTGTCTCTCTAAAACTTTCTGCACCACTGCAGTTCCAGTTGACCAGCAGTACTGATTATTAGAACAGGGTAGCTACCCTGACTCTAAGAGGGAAAGAAATGAAACTTGCACAGCAGCCAGGTTTGTCTGATCAGTCAATCCCAATTCAACAAGCCTGTGGACATCTACACAAGTTTAAAAGAGAAAAGGACACTTTATAAGGCCAACAGCAGTTCCTTCACTGCTGTAGTAGAAGCTTTTTCAAACCAGAACCAAAATTATAAGAGAGGAAGCAGCAGCCRTTGACCACAGACAAGCATGAGGACACTGTGTAGCAAGACTGGGCCGTCTGCCCTGGGCTGGAGTTAAAACAAAATCTTTCCAACTCCAGTGGCACAATCCTTGGGCTCCTTCATTCCCCCACTTACCCGCCTCCACTGACGATGTGGGAGTTGACAAGAACAAAGCGACACACATCCTCTTGGTGGCCAGAAAAGATGGCTTGAGGGTGATGCTGCAAACCTACGCCCTCTGCAAAGAGGTGGTAGGCCTGAATGTTCTCTGCTTGGGACAGGTAGAGGTACTCTCCATCCAGCTCCATCCAGGGCATCAAACTGCAAATAGACAGCAGGTTGGGGGCGTACAGGAGTGGGGAGAAGAAAACAAAACAACCTCACACACAAAAAGAAAAAAAAATTGCATATGTGAACATATCAACAAAAACAAATGCCTACTCAAGAAAGGTGAAGTTGGAGCTGCAGGTCACACCCAAAAGCAGGGTTTAATATAGTAGCACAGCTACAAGTGAAGCTTCTCCAGCAGCATAGAAAGCAGATTACATTGCTGGCATTTTTCTAACCAAGAGCTGAGGAAAAGCATGGAATCTCTGAAAGAGAAAATGGCCAAAAGACTATTAAGTTTAGATAGGAAATACCTAAGGGCCCTTGAACCCGCACATGAGCTCTGTACTTTTTAAGAAACTAGACTCTGGCATTGGTGAGCTATGCCAAGCATTTCTAAGATAGCATTCAACATGAGCCTGTTGGTGCAAACAGTCAGTCTTGATCCTGAACACTATTTGCTGATGTCCAGCAGAGACCACAAAGCTGCCACTGTTCCACACACATCTGAGCCAGGGAGCAGGTCACACCAAATACCACAGGTCTTCCTACAGACAGAAATTCATCCCCCTCCTGCACTCTGAGGCTAACAAAGAACTTTATGCTCATCATGTAGGGGAGGTATTTTTCTACATTCACACCTCTTCTACTGCTGAGCCAAAAGMTGTAGAGCAAGCTCTAGATTTCTCTTGCCCATCTTTTAGAAGAGCCCATAGACCCTTTCTGCCCCCTGCATTATGTGGGACAGTGGCAGGTTCCTACAGGTTCCATGCCAAAAGAAATATTCCAAAGTATTTTGAAGATTGATGTTACRAGTGGAAAGTACACTTTACTTCCTAGGACACCAAGAAGAGAAGACACTCAAGCAATGTCTGAATCAAGTCTGTCATCACAATAAGTTTATTGATTCTTGAAACAAAATCAAAATACAGAAGAAAGCAGGCTACAATACACACTTAGGCAGTGAGATCTTTGCTCAAGATCTTGCTTTTGTGTAGCCATCAGAGAATCAGCAAATAAGATTTCTGAATATAGCAAGGCCAGATATTCATGTCAACTCATTTCCTATGGGGCATGGATGTGTGAAATTGTCTCTGCTCCGCAGTCATTACCGAGTGCACCGATGCCCATGGAAACACCGAGCAAATCCAGAGTCTTTCTACAGAGCAGCCTTTCAGTTTTCAAACTATTCAGGAACAAACAGCTTTGAAAGCAGGGGGACTTCCCATAAAAACCTGTCTCCCTCTTTTTATCAGATCATTTATCCTCAGAGGTCATGATTTTCTGTGTCATCAGAGTCATTACACACAGCCGTACCTCAAAACATCACAACGAACAACAACAAACAAGCAAGAGGACAAGACTGCTCATTAGACAGAAGGTTCCTGCTTGCCTGTATTCATCTCCAGTAACAGGCTTTTAATCACATGGACAAAGCAGTTGAGTTTATAACGTTCATCTGGGACTTGATCATATACATGGAAAAAGTAAGAGGCATCTTTAGAGCAGCAGTCTTTGGGTTTAGGCAGGCTTTGATTTCCCCTTCCTTCCTCCACTCCTACGCAGTCCTCTAAAAGCAAGTGAATATCCAGCTTACCTAGACTACAGCCAGTTTCTGTAGCTCTCCTTTTGCAGAAGTTTAGCTTTTTACCTTTTTCTATGGCTTTTTCATAAGGAGAAGTAGCAAATCTGAAGCAGGATAAATGAAAATTAGGGGATGCCATTTGGATGGTGGCCTCATTAAATCAGTCCTTGCCTTTTCACTTGGGAAGCTGGTTTAGTRATGATCTCTAACATCCACAGAGCCTGTCTTCACAGATGGTTGCAAGCACTTCAAAGGCAGGTATACAACCCACACCAAAACCCACTCTGCTCATTACAGCTGTTCCCAGGATTTTAGACAAAAAGTGGCACATTATCCACCACTTCAATCTACACAGCACAAAAAGGCATGAAAGCTCAGTAGAAGGTGCCTGTTCTTCAGCAGCTAACAAACCATAGTCTTTCTTATTTTTCCTTCAGTCTGATGATATGAAGGCTGAAAATTTAGATGTGCTGCTCAGACAAGAGACGTATCTTATGCTTTGCTTTGAAAGCCGAGTACACCTTTGCAAACAAGAATTTAATAATTGTCTCCTCTCCCTAATGTCAAATGTACTTTTTTTTAAGTGAAGGAGAGAAGCATAAGGTATGAGAATGAAGAAGCGAAAGTCAGAAGAATGGCAATTAGCATTTTAGATTTGTACATCCAAATCAGGGGCCAGGATAAACCATGGGAGACAAACCAAGCATTTTGAGGAACATTTAAGTCCACATGTTGGATCAAGGTATGCTCATTGTGAGAGTAGGACAGAAGATTGCTCATGGTATACAGCAGCAGACATGAACATAACCATTTGAAATCTGTAGAAAAGATTGCTAAATGCAACTAGAACTGTACAGATCAGAACAAATACAAATTCAAATTACTAAGAAAGAAACTTGACACTCCGCATGAATCCCTATGGCAAGGCAGCAACTCCAGTTACCCCACACCCACCTAACTAACGTCAGCCAAAACAAGCCAGCTACATCGCTTGTAAGACCCTGTGGATCACAAGGAGCAGAAAACATCTCATTTCAGGGCACAGGAACAAACCCAAGGCCCCACAGCAGCTGTCACAGAACAAAGAAGAAGAGAAAGAAGTCACTTGCTTGCACTTCCATTTCAGGACCGTCTCCCTCCGGCAGCGTCCACGCCTCCAGTTCTGAGATACTTTCACCCGTTCCTTCACTGGAATTCCAGTTGCTCTGCAGAGAGAGGAGGAGACATGAGATTAGCAACCAGGACTGATGCTTTCTGAACAACAAATGCACTCAAGGTGGCCAGGTAACTTCAACAGGTAAGGTCTCATTCTGGTTCCACAATGATGAACTGGCACACATTGACGGTATCAGAGCCACACTACAGCAAGCACACTCATAAGAGCTGACAGAAAAGGAACACTGAGCAGAGTGGGGGATTATCAGCATAGACAGACACCTCTGATGATCACTGGTATACAAGCCTTAAATCTGATCGAGACTTGATCAAGTATACTGAATGCAACACAGGTTCAGACAAAATGTAACCCAATCAAGATGACTCAGAAAGAAACTACCAGAAGAACCAGAGAAACAGGACATCACTTTTAATAGCGACTAAAAAGAGCCAGTTAAGACAAGGATAACACCACACAAGAACAGGTGGAGGAAACACTAGTCAGGAGAACACTGAAACTAGAAGCCAGAATGTGTCTATCCAGGACTAGTAAAAAAACTGCTCCAGAGTTTCACCTGTCTGACAATAACACAACCAGATACAATAATCAGAAATCAAGATGTGTTCAAACTAAAGATAAAATACATTCATCTGTATAAACCACCCAATGTACACACACCCAAGACAAACTATCTTTTGCAACAGCTCACCAAAGGATAGAGAATTCCAGCATATAACCCGAAAATTCTCTACTTACAGTCAGACAAAACTACTAAAAGAGAGACTGTAGCTCATAAGCTGTTGCTGGGATACAAATCAAAGTTATGGGGATGAGCTGAGACAAACCAAGATCAACACTGTTCAAGATGTGACAAAAAGTAAGTACTACAGAGACCTGGACCAAGGCCTCTTTAGAGTCTACATGAACATACGCAGTTCAAGCAGCTGTGCAACATCTGTTTTGCTTTCATGATCCAGGGTTGATTAAAGATGGGGGCAAAGGCAGCTTTAGCTCCCATCTTTCTCATATCATATATTTAATTATTCAATATCCTTGCTGGAGCTGCTTAGGTAGAAAAGATCAGAAAACTACAAACAAGAAGAAACTCTAGAAGTTTTACTTTGTAACTAGGGGTTGTGAACCACTTACTAGACTGCAAGAGTTTATCCCACTTTCATGTATTTCTCAACAGCCAACATTCCCAGATGCACAGGACGAAGGGAAGATCCTTGAGAGGTGGGAACTGGTGCCTCATCAGAAGCAGTTCTCTCCTCCCCTCCCTATAGTCACTCCAATCCACTCCTCAAAAGTGGCATTTTTGGGTACTCTGTCATTTTTAAAACAAAGAGTAGCTCCCTGTAAATAAACATCTCATGTGGTTGTTAATGGGTGTAGGAATCTCTAACCTGGCCCTGGGGTCTGGCCAGATTCTTATTTTCCCAGCCTTCCTTCCATAGCCTCAGGCTCTTTTTTTCTGCTCACCCTTTCCTCCTCTTTTCTATGCTTTCCGGCACTTAGTCACCATTATAATTTGACTGCATTCCTGGGCATGTGACCCATTTTAAACAAAAACAGAAACCACACACAGAAAAGCTTTTCATCCTCTAGAAAGCTTTGCATCTTTACGTTTATGATCAGTAGAGCCACACCAATTAAAACTGAACTTAGAAAGCTACAGGCTCTTTATTTTTCACAGCCATTTAAAAACAAACAAACAAACAAACCCGAAAGGCTAGGCTGCAAGAAGAGGAATTCCTTTTTGAAAGGGAGCACTTGCAGGAGCTCATGAGGCCAGATAGTGTCTGAGATGAGTAATGCACAGTACTGAAAAGTCAGGTCAGGTCCACTCTCATCATTGCTTATTACTCTCCCAGACAGAGTTCAGTCTCTCCGCCTACATCCAATTCCATTCACTACTCCAAAACATTTCTCCTCCCTACAGTCAACCCTCAGTTAAGTTCTCCCCACATACAGATTTTAAGTCACCAGCTTGCACAGTGATGGAAAACACACTCATGCCACAACCCCCTCCCAGCACATGCTGGCCCAACCAGACATTCTGAACTCAATGCATAAACCCTACTAAGACTAGAAGTAATTTCCAAGGCTCTGAAAAAGGTGAATCCAAGGTCAAAAAAGCAGCCTCCATCTTACACTGTTGGTCCCTTTTCTAGCTGGGGGGCAGGCCTTGATTCTCCTGCTGCTGAAAATGGAATTTCAGGCTTGGCCCAGAGTACCAGTTCACTATTGCAGTTACCCCTGTAACAGACACCTCGTTCTTTCCCACATATCAAAGTTCCTGTCTGGAAGGGACAAGATTCGGGTGGGGAGGACTATATGAGGGAAGTCTAGCGTGGTTTTGGGGGGGTTCTTTTGTCTTTTTGATTGTTTTACTCTTAATAAATACATTATTCATCCAGCCTTCCTCCTTCGTATACCAACTCTGGCTCCAGCTAATTTAAATGTGTCTTAAAAGTATCCTTCTTTTATCTTCCAGACATTTTATTTATTCAAAATATAGGCAAGAAAAGGGACCGAACATATGGAGAAAGGTGATGTAGAAATCAGACTGATACATCCCTCCCGTTCGCCAATACTGAGACAGCAGAGACTGAACTGCAGTGTTGGTCAGACACATCTGATCCCTTACACCAGAAGTTAAATCAAGCCCAGTGATGGAATCAAGTGCTGAGACATAATTTGACAATTTGATTTGCTTCCTCAACAGCACCCCCCAGAGCAATTCCCAGAATACATCCAAAAATGTGATGAGTGTCACTGCAATGCATGAAAACACTTCTCAAATCTTAGAAACTTAAAAAGGGCATCACYGTGTAAACTTAGTGATTTGATTAAAAAGTTCCTTTTCTCCCTTMCAAGAGCCCATTTTGCTTCAATCATGATCAACACACTTTCTACACATGCAAACTTTTAAGAATTTTTCCATGATGCCCTGAGGTAATCAACAGACATCACACATCTGCAGTGAGTGGTTGACTTAACCAGGCACCTCTCACTTCAGCAACTGTGTTGAACATCCAAAGACTGAGGAGACTAAACCACCTTATGAAGCCAAATGCTACATAAAATGCTATGGAGGGACCACTATCCACTGGCCAGTGAATACCTTGACCTTTCTTAGGATGTGATCCAGCAAAATACTAAGCCACATGCTTAAAATTCAGTACATGTTTAAGTGCTCTGTGAAATCAAGATCTTGGCATTCATGTTGCCAGAGAAGCCACCCAACAGTGAACTTCAAGACTGATGAAGGCTGACTCACTGGAGAAGGACTGGTATTTTTAGCAGGACCTGYGTCACAAAGCAATTGAGGTACAGTCCAACAATCCAGAAGAATGACAGGAAATACAGGATGAAGGAGCACTGATCATGAAAACTCAATGAAATTCAAGCAAAATGTTCTTAAAGCATATTAGAGTGCATCATCTTGCACCCCTGCTAGGGCATCACAATTATCAACAGCTGATAAAGTTACATGACCCAGGACATGCAAGGTTATTTTTGTTATTATCTAATTAAACCAAAAAGCACTGTATCAAGATCCCAAACCATACAGTGCAATACATGACCTGAGCCAATGCATGTTTCCAATTGCACAGACTCCTGATGGAAGCTCCCTTGACAAAGACTTTTTTATACTAAGAAAGAGAAGCTGAATATTTCTCACAGCCTGAGAGAGAGTTCGAGAAGAAAAGTCATCTCAAGCAACCCATTATAAAGGATTTTTCATTTCCCCCTTACTACCTCACCCCACCCTACTAAAAAAGCTAGAAGTATTTTGCTCAAATTATGAATTTCCTCTCTTTCTTGGCAGAGTTACCAAAAGAAATGTAATATTCCTTCAGGAGCCCACTTCCCAGCTGCTGAAGTAAGAGACTGGAACTGTCCCCACACAGCACCACTGACCCAGGTGACCTCAGCCACCAAGGCAGTTGCTGGCCTGGGCCCCAAAAGAAAGCAACGAAAGAATCACTCAGCCAGGGCACATCACCTCCTAAAGCTTCACCTCCAACAGATTTTTCCTTCAATGATCCCCTCCCCAGCCAAAGTCCTTTGCCACCAGAAATGGCATTTCTGCAATAGCTTCTGTGCCGTACTGCATCCCAGGGAGATTTCTGCTGGCTGTGTACAATTTCAGCATGTGCCAAAACAGTGGTGCCTGCAACAACATATACCGTATTACAGAAGAAAACACCAACATGTCATACTGTGTATTTTCCCAGCTGCATGGGGCATCCTAATCCACCAAAGTCCTTCACATTTTGCTACATTTTAAGTACTGAAGAGCTCATCTGGAAATGCAAGCCTGTAGAGACCTGCTGAGACTGAATCTCTTCTGTGGACAAAATCTGCTGTCTGCATAAAAGCTGTCACCAGCCTCCCTCGGGCCTGACTGGAAGGGTCATACAGAGAACAAACAGGTCACAGTGGCTAAGCCCCACTTTCAACCTTGGCCCTGTGGCAAGGCTGGCTAACACAAGGACCAACTGCGCTTATTTGTGTAATTGGGACACACCTGTTGAGTGGCAGGATCTCAGTGCAGCTACAAGTCATGGGCCACCAACASACAGCCGAGAGGGAAAAGCTATTTATGTCAGGAGCTCCTGTTGCTGTCCTCAACAAGTCGGCTGGCTTTCAAAACGTCTCTTCCAGGATAAAAATTCCAACTGAATTCCTTTAGCATATGACCCTTATTTAACTTATCGCCATGCCTATCTTCTGCACTGCCCCCCTCCCTATGTGACATGGGTTCAAATAACTCTGAGATGGAAGAGAGCTCTGTGGACTGTTCTCTCCCTGTTCCTTGCCTCCTCTGTTGTGCCTATGCCATCTCAGACATTACCAGGCTGTGCAGGTCAACTGCTCCACCAAACAGCTCTTGTGAACAAGTCCCCCTCATGAAGAAGGCAGAGGCTCTCGTTACACCCAGAGGTGCAGACAAATTACTGTACTGCAAAGGACCTTTACAAAGGCTTCCCAAAAAAACAGCATCACCAAGACTGAGCCAGGCCACTATGGCATCAGATGCCCTCTCTCTTACAAGTGATTGCAATGGGATCTTGGCTAGGAACTCCAGGCAAGGCTTAGACTCTCTCAGAGACTTGCGTAGGCTTTTTGGAGATGAAATGTGGACTGCTTCAAAAAATGCACTGCCCTGGAAAGGTTATGAGAAAACCTGCAGCTCCTCGATAGGTGTCATGTGCATTCTGATTTGAAAGAGTAGGTTGTCAGAGTAGTATTTGGATAAAATTAAATAACCCATAGCTAGTTCAACAAAGGTAATAGCGACAAGCACAGCACAAATATTTTAAGCCCTGAACTACATAAAAGTCTTCTTCCACTTTGAACTTGTGAAGATCTTAAGGGAAGGGTAGGCAGGCCTCAAAGAACTCTTACAAACAACTTCACATTCCCAGAAGCAGCAGCAGTTTCAATGTCGTGAAGCTGTCCCGGCAGATCAGTCCTGCCTAGCACTAACAGTTTAAGACAGAGTAAGAATAAATGTAACAGCAGAGTATAAAGACCACCGACTTTTCCAGCACAAAGCAAGAGCAGCAAGAGCTGCATTTCCTCTTCCAAGCTTTTTCTGTTACTGCAATATCCTCCCCAGAGTATTCCCCTCTGCATCATCTGCACCAGTTCATTGCCTACTTCATTTCTGTCTTAAAGTAATGAAACTTTGTTTTTAAAACAAGTTTTAAAAGATGAAGGAAACCGAAGCAGCTTTACAACCATTCCCAATACCTCCCCCTCCAGTGGTGAAGGCCGAGGTCTCCTATGATGGCTGCAGTTTGCGTTTGGATTTGACTTGCACAGATTGGCCATTTCCTGCTCCTGTAGGTGTATACATTTTTCCAAGATCTGGAGAAAACACAGCTTTTGTTAACTCACAGAAATGCTTACACAAGCTCTTAAGTACTCATAAATGATAAATTTGTCCATTAATGAATCTGTTTCACCGAACTGGAGAATACACCATGATCCTAGTAGGCAAGGCAGAACAGGAGACAGGGAAAGAGAAAACATGCAGTGGAACATTTCTATATTTTGCTATCTATTAATACATTACAAAGAGCAAATCGTCAAGCTATTTAGGTTCCAACTTTTAACTTGCCCTCTAAAATTCCTTTGTAACAAAGAGGAAATAAGTTTAGCCCAGCTGCAACTTTATTCCTTTCTTCCATGCTTTAAATAAAGAACCACCTTGCAATGAGCTCTTTGCCTCTCCGATTTCTCCAGTCCAAGGTGGTCCAGCAGGCAGGCCCTGGATAAAGGCTTAAAGCATCCTCTGCTATTCCTGGCTCTGACACTGACCTGCTGCACAGAGGGCAGCTTGGTTGACATCTCCCTGCCTCTGCTTCCCCTTCCAGCCCTTGTTTACCCCAGCTATTTAGGCAGCAAGCTCATCAGGGCAGATACTCCTCTTACTGGGCCTGTACAACAGCTGGCAAAACAGAGACAGGCTACCCAACACAACTGTAATATCACTACACTCACCAAAACCCCCAAAGGCTTTGTGCTACTACTCAGCTTAAGTTTAGCTGCAGAAAGTGCTGTTAAGCCTTAAGTTTTCTGTGATATGCTGCCACGCATTTTTGAAACAAACAAGTCTCCTTTCACCTTATGTCATGAAGATGTGGCTCAACTTTTGCTTCAGCTGCTCCCGTGATTGAGTAAAGCAAAAATCTTCAGCATAGTGACTATCCTTTCATCATCCTCACGACAAGGTCTTGTAGCAGTACAGGTCTATACATAAAATTAACATGTCTATAAAGAAAAAGTGACAACCTGATAGAAAGAGACTCATAGTTCAGGTGCCAAGAAGCACAACCATCTAAAACCATTCTGTACTTCCGTAATAGTGACACAATATTCTATTGAACATTTACTTACTGCTGATTGAATGAAGAAATAGCACATYTCTAACACTGGGAATGTGCTTTAAGAACCCTTCCAAGTCAGCCCCTGCTGTCCCTAACATACAGTGACTCATGCTGATGTGAACCTAGTGATTACCCACCAATAAAGGAATGGAAGTGTACAGCTATATCCCTCAAAGCAAACTTCTTCTCYTGCAAGTGCACGATTGAATCAATACCTTAAATACTTAACTTGGCTGCATCTGTGGCTCCCAATGAGCTGAATCTACCAAAAAATGCAAATACGAGAGATTGTCAATATTGTGAATATGCCTTTCAGCATAACAGCTAGTGTCTGGGCTTAAGCCCACATCTTCCTTTGACATCATTAGCAACTTAATTTAAGCCCAAGCATGTGTCCAGAGATAACCACAGCTGGTAGTTTTTAAAGGTATGTAGCCAGGATGACAAGTAGATAACTTTAAAAATCAAATAAAATCAAACTTATTCACATATTCACTACTATTTTTCWTCTCCATGCTGCTTACAGCTAGGGGTTTGCAACCAGTTTCTTATCAATCTTCTGTCTTCTCTATTTTGGCATAGAGAAGTTTTATAAGCAAGCTGACTGTGCAAACAGTTTTATCACATACAAGATAAAGCTTGTTCCTTCTGATCCTTCTTGTTACAATTATCTAACGATATACCCAACAGAAACAATATTTTAAAGACACAGTGTCATTTTCAAGTTAATCACCTTTTTAAAAATGGGGAAGTGGGGGCAGGAGTAAAGTTTCACAGCAGTCTCACTCTAGGCTCAAATTTATCGCTATTTACAAAGCATTAACAGATGGCTTATCAAAAGCCACTTAACAGCAGAAATGATCACACTATTCTGGGATGAATTTTGTTTTAAACTGTAAATACTCCCTAGACTAGTTTTTAACTTATGCCAGCCTCCCAGGGACCATCAGTTTAAGATCTAATGTTAGAACCATGCACGTTACTTCATTAAGTATATTAACCATAAACGGTTCCAGCCTTTGCTTTCTCAATTGCACACAGTATTGCACAAAAACCTCTTAAAAGTAAAAACCAGTGTTCACCTCATGCAACATTAGCCAAAATGTGCAATAGAAGCTTCAGCTCCTGAGTGAGTCAAAGCCAAGCTTAACAAACTCAGCAGTTATTCCATATCACTAAAAAAGCACAAGAAGGTCCAGCTATCCATCATCTTCATCACCATTCTATTTACACAGGGATATTTTAGCTTAAATACCTACTCATCTCAAATTTAACCTTCAATGAGCAATCTAGCAGGTTCCTACTTAGAATTACGACCAAGAAAGACCATGTGCCCAGAAGCTTGCCTCAAATCCCTCCCCAACTCGTACTGGTTAGTCAAATAAAATACAATATCTCTGCAAATCTTACTCCCTCAATTGCAAGAGCAGCAATCTTGGAGGTTGTTCTTGATCTTGGAGACATGCATGAGGAGCAAGTGTTATGGAAGAGACATGGGTAGTTAAAACCCTTGAGGAGCCACAGAGACTTATTAAACGCTTCTTCAGCTCAGTACAAATTTCACAGCTATACAACTCAACACATGCAGTCATACTGGTTCTTCTGGAAATGTTCAGATATCCAGACCCCCTGGTACTGCAGTATGCCCTTGCCTTTCATCTGTTGCCAGAACTGTCTACCTTACTGGAGTAAAACTCCTGCAACTGCCCTCGGATGCTGGATCTCCACACAGGGAAAACAAGTGTTTGCTTTTCAGGTATTGTCCATAGGATTTGGTATGCTATTTCAAGGAACTGGAGACTGTCTGAGCCTTCTATGAAGTTAAAAGTAATTAAAGGAGTCATCCTCCAGATATATCTCAAGGCTTCCTCATAACAACTTGTAATGTAACTTGGTGTATTACCCATGATTGAACTCTCCAGGACCAGGGCAGTGCTGACCAATGCTAAAAGCAGCTCTCAGAACTAGAATTGTTCCAGGAAAACTTGAAAATAGGACTCAGCACAAAAGTACATCTTAGAATTACTAAAAAAAATCCTGTTCACAGCAAATCTAACAGTATTGAAATCCCTGGGAGTTTATGATACTGAAGCAGCCTTCCCTCCTCTGAAACCTCCTGACCTAGCAAATCTCTTCTGTAGCTGTTTATAGACCTGCATTCCTCCGCAGGGGGAAGTGGTGGTCCTTACACAGACTGCACCTGCTCTGCCGTACACCTGATCCCTCCTGCAACTGAAGGAGCACAGTATCACCTTATTCTTAATGAAAAATACAGAACTTCATTTCCTTGGGAGACAAAATCGTATATCACAGTAGACAAGAGGCCAACACACAGCCATGCTGCAGTGCTTATTCCTGCTGACTTCCAAGGGAACTGTGCTTAACTTCCAACCCGTGAACACCAACCAGGTTGAAGTGCTGGCCTGAAAACCCAACACAAGGATTATCAGCACCACCATACTTCTGCTCTTGCCAGCAGAAGCCATAATTGTTTCTCTAAAGCCTATGCATTGATGAGACGACAACATCAGACAGCAAAATAGGGGTCAAAACCTGACATGCCTTCTTTCAAGTCATGTCACCACAGTGTTTACAGAAACAATACTGAGTCACTGAATGACAAACAAGATCCAGGGTGGCAGCCAAAGAAAAACCATAGGAAGGCATTCATAGATCCTAAGAACAGAAACTTCCGCTTGGGATCCTTAAAGGAGGAAGGAAAGTCCACTTTGTGTGGCTGCCTACATGTGGTGTTTGATACACAGGCAAATTTGAGAGAGGAAAGACAAACTCTGGATCCTCACCAACCATGGCCAAGGCCCAAGCCCCAAAGGCACTTCATCCAGAAAGATGCTGGTGTCACACACAGAGCAAAGTCTAGAGGGCTTGCACCTATTTCTGTGTTGTGCTGTTGAACCAAAAGGAAAATAAAGACCCCAGGAAAAAAACCACAAACAATTCCTACTCACAAAACTTTAAAACCCAGAAACCATTAAAAGTCCAAGAGTCACTTTCTCTGTGCCAGCCATCACCATTTATACCAGCGAGCTGCTCTGTGAGAACCTAAGACACGTGTTCCTGGGGGCCCATGAAAGCGCTTGAACCTAAGAATGCACYAAGTCCACTCTCCAGCCTCTTCCCAGGATGGCATCCCAGACCTTGCTCCCTCGCAGCTTCTTCTCTGAGGTGTTTTCAAGACCATGGCAGGGGTCACCACTCAGAAGTGGGGAGGGCATGTGAGGACACAGGAGCCACCCCAGCTGCACACAGCAGCTCTGTCCRTCTCCTCATGCTCCCACCTTCCCTAGCCTGAAGCCCCCGAGCCTCAGTGTTTTGTTTGGAGGGGTCTGGGGACTGAGAAGATCACAAAATCACAGAATTATTAAGGATGGAAGGGATCTCTGAAGATCATCTAGTCCAACTGCCCTGCCAAGGCAGGGTGACCTAGAGCAGGTTACACAGGAATGTGTCCAGATGGGGTTTTGAAGATCTCCAGAGAGGGAGATTCCATGACCTCCCTGGACAGCCTGTTCCAGTGCTCTGCCACCCTCAGCATAAAGTTCCTCCTCATGTTACGATGAAACTTTTGTGTGTTTCAGTTTATGGCCACTGCTCCTCATCCTGTCACTGGCACCATCTGTTTGGCACCTGACTTTGAGATATTTATATGCATTGATGAGATCTCCTCTGTCTTCTCTTCTCTAGACTGAACAGGCCCGGCTCCCACAGTCTCTCCCCTATAGGAGGTGCGCCATAAGGGAGATGCTGCAGACCCCTCATCATCTTCGTGGCCTCCGCTGGACTCTCTCCAGCAGCTCCTTGTCTTTCTTGTATTGAAGAGCCCAGAACTCGACACAGTTCTCCAGATGTGGAGAGGGCGTCATGCTCCAGCACTCCCGCTGGGCCTGGCAAAGAGGCAGCCGGGAAGCCCCCGCCATCCT
This sequence comes from Amblyornis subalaris, assembly GCA_018881555.1. Taxonomy (NCBI): domain Eukaryota; kingdom Metazoa; phylum Chordata; class Aves; order Passeriformes; family Ptilonorhynchidae; genus Amblyornis; species Amblyornis subalaris. The sequence continues at coordinate 2,986,157 of JACAXG010000003.1, forward strand.
CGCCCGCTCCCTCGAGGRGACAAGAAGCACCTCCCCCAACCCCTGTGGGCAGCGCCGGGGCCCGGCCCCGCAACCCCGGGGTGCCACACCGGCCRCTCCCGCCCAGGGAGGCCCTTCCTGTGCCCTCACCGCCCCTCCTGGCGCAGGGAAAGGGCGGCGCAGCCGCGCTTCGGGAATGGCCCCGCGTCCCCCGCCCCTCGCGGCCCAGCGGCGGCCACGCCAGGAGCGCAGCCCGCCCCTGACAACCGGCTGGGCCGCGGCATCCCCGGCCTTTCCCGGCCGCCGCGGCCGCCGCCCCCCGCCCTTCCGCCGGGAAGGCCGCGCTTACAGGTCGGTGCCGAGCTGGGTGAAGCCGGAGTTGAGGCAGCCGCGGGCTATGCGCCTCCAGAGGAGATCGCGGCTGCTGAGGAAGCGCAGGCGGCGGCAGACCTGGGCCAGGCGGCCCAAGGCCTGCGCGTCCAGGTAGGAGAAGATGAGGAGCAGCAGCTCCTCGGGTAAGGCCCAGAGCGGGGAGGGGGGGGAGGCGGCCCGGGATCCCCCCTCCGCCTGGGGGGATCGGGGGCTGCCCTTCCTCCCCATGGAGCAGCAGCTCCCGCCCCTCCTCCCCGGGAGCCGGAGCTGCTGCTGCCCGGGGGAGGCCAAGCCATGGACGGGGCAGCCGCTCCCCAGTCACATGGGGCAGGAGCCGCTGCCTGTCACTGCCCCCTCCGGGGGAGGAGGCGGCTGCCGAGACCGGAGGGGGCACGGGCCGCCGAGCCCACCCTCGTTAGCAGATTAATTCATTGACGGGAGCCGCTGGGACTCCCCCTGTGCAACTTGCCCCCCCACCCTCCCTCGCCATGCCATGCCATGCCATGCCATGCCACGCCACGCCACGCCACGCCACGACCGGCTCCCGCGTCTGTATCTCCCGATCTGGGATTAACAACGGCACCTGATCCGAGTATTCATTAATAACGTGAACAATTAATGGTAGGGACGGTAATCTCAGGTAATCAGAACATCTGCTTCACCACCTGGAGCAACCCCAGCTAGGCACTGCAGCCCTGCAAAGGAAGGTGAACAGCAAGGTGATTAATGCTCGTTAATTATCCTTGACCAGGGTCAGGAGTGCCTGTCACCTACGAAGTGACAGCAGAGGTCATCTGGTGTTGCACAGCAGTTTTCAACACTCCCAGATTCCTGGGACACAAAAGAAAGGGTCTTCCAGACGTAAGAGCAGGCCCTGCTACACTGGATTTAGGGCGGGCTTTTCACCGGCACCCTTCCATGCAGTCCATTCCCCGCTCCAAGGCTCCACAGTGAGGGCTGAAAAGTGTTCACAGTTCACAYGTGTGTGTACACATACACAAGCACACCACCACAAAAGAACAGTTCATAATAACTGAGTCATTGTTGCCATCCACAGGAGCCTGGAGTACTGACAACACAGAAGGATTCTGGTCCAAAATGGCAAAGTAGCTCTCCACAGACAGTAGAGCAGGAAAATATGAGTCTAGTGTTGTGTTATTCTTTCTTATAGTACTTTCCACTCTATAGAAGCATGAAATGCTGGGGAAATTTCTCCCTCCAAATTAAAAAATAGAGAAATTATAAGAAGTTCATCATCTGCCTAGAATGCTTTGAACAGGTATCACTTAGCCACCACAATCTACATTGCCTTTTGTAGGGTGGAGTAGGATAATAAATTTTAGTTTATAATGAGGTTACCATAGCATACAGGCCTTTAGACAGTTCCAGAAGGTCGTCTTGTCTGTCTAATCTCAAGCTCCCAAATATTCATATGACTAAATCACCAACTCTGGAAGCCTCATATTTAAGAGATTCAAAACTGCCAGATAAGGAACTGTCTGGTCCATTTACACTGAGTTTTAATATACCCTGAAAGTCAGGGAAGTTTCAAAAAGCAGCAAATTTTTTATCAGCATTTATAAGGAGTGATGTCCAAAGCAATTAAAAATTTCTCAACTTGAGTTTGAGCTAATGTAAAATAACAGCACATCTGATACAGGACTTAAGTAGCCAACTGAAAGGGAGGTAATACAACAAATTTTGTTTAACATGAGATTATGGAAACTTCTTATGAATTTCAGCTTCATATCTTTCTGATCATATGAAACTTAGTTCTTTTTGTAATAGACTTCAGCGATGTTTGAAACATTAAATTTATTAAAAGCTGAGTGACTGTCTTAAATTGTTGTTGTAAAGACATACTTAATATCAAGTTGGTCTTTCTCTAGTAGGATCCCACAGAGACAGCTTATGCACCCTACACTATTTAATATTTTTACTAACAATCTGAAAGAAAATCTGAAATCCTTCTTAGCAAAGCTTTGTAGGAGGCACAAAGCATGGGGCAAGAGGCAAAGGATGCTTATGGCTGCATAGCCCTATGTTAAGTTTAGGCATAATCACATCATATGTATTTCAATCAAGCCAAATGTAAAGCCTCACATCTAGGAACAAAGAATGTAGGTCACACTGAAAGGATGTAACTCTATCCTGCAAAGCTGCAATTCCATAAAGACTTCATTAAGATGAATAATCAGCTGAACGTGAGCTCCTTCTGCAGTGCTGTGACCAAAGGGCTAGTGTTGTTCTGGGAAAAAAACAAGAGCTGGGAGTTCTTTTACCTCTGGTTTTGACTCTGTTGTGACTGCTTTGGAAATAATTTGTCCAGACAACATTTCAAGAAGGATGTTTAAAAACTAAAGAGGTTTCAAAGAAGAGCAGTAAAGAATGATTACAGGACTGTCAAACATGTTTTATAGTGAGACCCAAAGAGCTCAGTCTATTTAGCTTTCTAAAGAGAAGGTTAAGGTGTGAGGTGGTCATACCTTATGAGCACTGAAACAGGAAGAAAAATCTGGTAATATAAGGATCTTCTGTTTAACAGACAGAGAGATAAGATCTCTTGACAGAAGGTGATAGGAAATAAATTCATAAATAAAGTGTGCTTTTGTAGTGAATAAAATTAACTGTTCAAACAGCCTACCAAGATTTATGGTAGATTCGCCATTACTGGATTTTTAAAAAACACTACCARTTGGTTTTGGGTGTGGGTTTTTTCCCTTAGAGAGAGACTGGCTACACCACAACTGCTAAAACTTAACTAGGAATTGACCTGGAGAGTCCTTACTTAGGATATCAAACTGAGACAGTCCAAGGGGTCTCTTCTGGTCTTACGCTTTCTTACTCTACAGAGGTAACATCTACATAGTGCATGTCTCCCTGCACTGTGTGGCACCCAAATTCCAATGTAGTCTCCAGCCTGTGGCTCTGCTGCTTCACCAAGGGAAACTACTTGGTGCGGACCAGAAGGAGCCTGGGTGCGAAGTAACACGTGCAGTATGACCCTCTAGGATACCAGGTCCAAGGTATGGACAAGTGCATCTGAGGAAGCGGGAAGCCTTAGTAATTTGTGACCCAGGTTATAAACAACTGTGAAGTATTTGGGTAAGATGAAACTTGTTTGCCCCCAGTAGTCATGGAGAGGGTCAACTATGCTCCAGGCAGGAGACACAGAGCAGTATGAAGAAAAAAAAGTATGGTACATTGCTCTTAAATGTAGCCTTGTTTTCAAGTATGGATAACTGTCTTATAACATAGTAACTCTCTGCCCAAAACATAGATGTCGTCCATTACTTTCTCTGGGTTTTTTTTTAAGAGAAATATATCTTGCAACTGCATACCCTTGTTCTCAGGCATGGTTTCAGCTACTGCCTGTTGCAGAGCTGTCAAAGCTGTGCAGCGCAGACTAAGAACCTGATGGCCTCAGTCTCCCCAACAATGCCAAAGTGCGTGCTTATATAGGTGTCTGCAGGAGCAAGAACCAAGGAAGGTTCTGAACCATTACTAAAACTGAATATGCAGCGTGATTATTTACATTGCATTGTTCACACTCTAATAAAGGACTCAGAGCAAGTGCTCAGTGCAGTGTCATCATAACAGTGTATCTTTTCCAAATCTTACAGTCAAAGATCCCAGTCCTTTTCATGGCTCATGACCTCTGAACCTCTAGAAAAGGGGGTAGGTTCTGTGCTGAAGTAGCAGACCATTCCACCATTATGGCTTGCAGGGTTTATAAACTAAAAATCGGGGGGCTTCTATCTGTAAAGCCTTAACAGCATAAGTCAATGAAATCCAGCTTGGAAGAAATACCATTTGAATACCTGCCTGTCTTTTTTTTTTTTTATTTCTGTCTTCGAGGGGCTTTATTATTTGCAGTGCCCTCAAATACACCTTTCCATCTAAAGACACATTCATGTGGACAGCTCTTTGTTTTGTTTTTCCTTCCAACCAATGCTTTTGTGTATTTCTGAAACTTAAGACACCTCCTCTGCTACTACAGTACTTATCTGTAACACCATCGCTTTGAGGGATTAAAGCAGGTTACTTGTTACACACTTAGATCAAGAGTTATCTGAGTAGAAAGTCTATCCCGTTAGGGTTGGCGGAATCTGTTTTTGATCTTGAGTTGTTTTGATTTTCTCTGAGAGCAAGTAACATGTTATTTTAACTTCTGAATAAGGTGTGCTACCTGACTGTGTCTCTTCTGTTTGGCAGAAAGGATTAGAAACCTCCACAGAACTTGCACTCTATTAAAGCAGAGTGCTCACCATTGAGAACCAAGGAGCTGAATTGTTTTCAGATTATATGTGTGTGTGTGTGTCTTTCCCACATCAAAGACTTTGATGGAAGCTGTTCACGCTATTGTCAGGAATGCAGGGATTGGCACAAAGGTGATTAGCAAAATTGCTTTTCTGCAGGAGAAGCACAAAAATTATCAAAGGATTAAAGAGGATAAAATTAAAAGGTTATGCTGAATTTGGGGGCAAATTTTCTGCTTTTAAATTTTCTCCCAAATTATACATATTGATTTGGTTTTACCTATAAAATATCTGCCAGAATAAACCAGGATTAGAAGCTGTTTGATATATGGTTTCTGTTAAAGAAGATAAAAAATCTTCCCTTTAAAATGTTCTCAACAAACTCTATTCCAAACCCCATTCACAAGGAGCTTTTAATGAGTACTAAGGGCACACAGCTAGCAGCCATCCCTACAAGGTTCTCAGCAGCCACAGGATTGGGACCTTTAGTCATGATTATGCTGGAAATTATGATAACAAACAATTACATAAATCAGTTTGTCATCGGTGGTGCAGTTTGTTTACTTTCCTCACTACACTCTGCTGACAAAGGTACTAAACTGAGGGGATCACTTTCATTATCCACTTGCTAGGCACATGCAATGCTTTTGTATTTTGATCAGCAGCTGAGCTGCTTGAATGGTTTGGAAAAAAGGCAATAAAAAGGGATTCTCAAATATTTTAGTGTATCAAAATGAACAGCCGAGCCTTCCAGAATCTTTCTTGCTTGGCAAAACTGCAGTGTGATAAAAAAAACGTATCACCTCCAATAGCCAGCAGAATTGTCTCATCTTGCTGGTTCAGACTCTGTTTATTGTGCATTTTATTTTGAACAATCCTCTATTATTTGCTAAGTACAAGCCATATACCTATTTCTTGTCTTTGCATTTTGAGTTTTGTTTGTTTGTTTTACTAATCTGTTCTTCCTGGGAAGTCACCCGGAATATTTTATTTGTTTTAAACCTCATTTATCAAAGTATTATCTAAAGCATCTGTTCAGAAAATGTTCATTTTAACTGTTTTCCCAACAATGACCTTCTTCCTCCCCCCCAGGCCACATCAAGTTGTCACTCACCAGACAGCTGTGGAATTTGGAATCATTCCTTTTAAACGCTTTACAATTCCAAACGGTAGATTTCTAATGGCACAATATGATTGCCACAAAGATCTTTAAATTTCCCAATCCTCCAGGCTTCAAAGGCTGGACCGTCCTTGATCTCCTGAAGGAATGCTTTTGAATCTTGTTCTTTTATAGGGGCTACCTATGAAGACATTTTAGGGGCTTTTTCCTTTCGTACTTAAAGCCTGAGGAACTAAACATTCAAACACCCACTGGCTTTTTTGGGAGTAAGATCAAAACTCACAAAGTTGTTTCTAGGGATTCTCAGCTCAGTTTTCTTTAATTCCACAGGTAGTTCCAAAACTTCTTGGAGTGTTTATAAAGCAATATAAGTATCTTCGGTGTAGCAGTGACTGTGATACTGTTTCATCCTGCATCTTCTTTCCCCCTACTTGGCTACTTCATGTAGTTCCTCACCTGCCGTGAGTCTGACAGTGCCCTAACTCATCCTGTGCCCATGGGTACAGAGGGGTTCATTGATCTTGGAGGATTCTCTGCTGTCATATCACTTACAAGATAGTACTTTGTTGAAGAAAAGTGAGCAAACCTAATCCTACAAGTAGTTTTGGGTCTGCCTTGACCAGGCGACCAAGACAGAGCCTAATTACCTGCAACAGCTACAAATTTGCAGAATTATTACAGTCTTAGGCTTACTTCTCTCTTTCTCTACAGTCAGAGGAAACATTTCACTTTTAGTCCTTTCTTRCACAGTAGGACTTCTCACTCAGGAAGCTGACATTTTTTATTTCTTGCTGGGTAATTCTGTTTCTCATCACTGAAACACAGAGCTCATGAATTTGAAGTTAAGAGACTAATGCAGCAACAGGAATCCAGCTGGTGCTAGAAACCACCTTTCTTTCTATTCAATTCAGCTTATGCCAGCCCATAAGCCAGGTTTTACCCTCTCTCCTCTTATAAATGAAGCGCCATACATATATATATGAACATGAAGGAAGGTATCCCCCTGTCTACACACAGTAGGTCCTGGTCCCGCAGCAGAGCACCACACTGGTGCAAGGGTCTCACCTTGCAGATTCATCATAGATTTGGGGCCTTCAGTTGTACCCCCATTGGGAAAAGCACTGTCCTGTCTATGCTCCTACAGTACCTCACATGACATGACCTCTTCTGTGACTGAGCCTCTCAGGTATTGCTATAAGGAGCAATTAGTGCTTTGTCACTGCAGTAAGTGTATGTTTAGATACCCTGTATTGCTAATGCGCATGATTTTTAAATAGTCCTCAGCCTAACCTCAGGTTTTGTGACGACAATAACAAACTGCAGGAACAATTCATTACAAACCGAGTTTATGGGTCAGGGAACAGGCCTTAGATCCTCATTTACACAGTCTCTTATGATCGTGTAAGCCCCTGCTTTCCAAGACTATTTTTATTTGTTTGTTTAGATCAGTTTAAAAAAAAATCCCAGGTCCCAAAATAGAGAATGTTTTCCTTTGGAACTGGAAGCAAACACACTTGATGGCTTTAACATCTGTTGGACAATGCATGGTTGGGTGGTGGGCACCTCACACAGTTTTGTGACAAACACATGTGCGTACAGCGTGTCAGATTATAAATCCAAGAATAAAGAGTCATTAAAACCTCCCTTCTCTAGCCCACCTGCCATGAAAATAGGCTTTTCACTCCATCTATTTAAACTGAAAATTGAGTATTCGGAATAAAAATGCCGACATTCCAGGGATTCAAGTCAAAATCTCCCCCTCCAGTAAAGGAGGTCTGTCAATTGAACATAGATTGATCCATTGTCTGTCTCCCATCAGGGCCCACAAGCCACCCCGTGCACATATGCTTCTATTGTGGCTAGAAACGGAGACCTCAGTCCCAGACCGTCGCAGTAACATTTACGTCTGTCATTGACTTGATCTGAAACTGCGTAATTCTCAAATACCTTTTCTGGTTTTGCAGCCTGTTAGTGCCTGGTGCAATTTTTGGGTGCAGATTCCAGTGAGATTAGCTTGGTACCCAGCAGAGCACAAGCCCTCTCAGCTTCACCATGAACACAAAGGTGGTCTTGGAAGGGAGAAAAGAAGAGACACTTGCACACCGGATCAACTCTTACCAGAATTCACTTGACTGCCACAAGTGCTAAATTTTGTCCTGTTCTTTCGGTTTTCCTCCAGCTTGCAGTGGATTTACCATTGTTAGTATGTGTGAATTATTAGTAGCAATATATTGAAATGCATCTCAAGCAAAAAACATCCAGGCTGGGCAAGATGCCCGTGCCCCTGCAGAGGAGAAAAGGCTTCTGATTAACAGACATCAGTTGTGACTCTTGAAACTGAATTTACTAGTATAGTGAAGCCTGACAAATCACAATGCTTCTCATAGTTTATTCTCCTCACCTGTAACCGTGCTTCTTAATCTATTTAGCCATTGTGAGCCTTGTAACACACTCCTAGCCTAATAACTGCATTAGTAATGCCAGGAACAAAATAGCTTTTTTAAACAGGTAAAGTCCAAAGCACTTTTTCTCTTTTGGTTATGTCTTTTTCCATGCACATACATACAAATGTACTTTTTTTTCCAGCATGCACCTCTGTACAAGGAACCACTGAAGCCATCTCCTTGCTTATTTTCTGTTGCCCCTCTGAAGTGTAAGGCCCATTTGCTGTGTGGGTGCCCTGGCAGGTGTTTGGATGTGCAGGTGTGTGCACAGGCAAAGTCCCGAGCACAAGCACAAACAAAGATTCGAATCCCAGGACCTTTCAGCCTTAACCTGACACTGCCACTTTAAAACCAGAGATGTGGACATCAAAGTTTTCCACTCCCCAGAAGGAAAGGACTATTTTACACCCTTCCAAACGATGTCTCTCATCTCTCTGCCTTTCCTACAGCCTTCTCTCTCTCTCTCTTTCTCTGTCTCTCTCACACACACACACTTTTTCTAATACCATCCCTCCCTCTCCACTTCAAACCATGGGAAAAACCTAGGAAAAGAAGCTTGCCGACTAAGGGACCGTTTCGCTGCATTGTGTTTTCCAGCTAGACCTGAACAGACTGAAATCAATTCAGCTCTCTCTTGCTCACTCTTTCCCTCCCTCTCCCATGTCTTTTTTTGTTTCTCTTAGATCGTGCTCTCTGCCTTAAGAAAGCCCGGTTTAGTTATATCCATCCCCATAGCAATCAAGTGACCAGTGTTTTTTTATTGCTTGTAAAAACACAGTATCTTTTTCATGGGAGTCAGGTTCTCCTTTGGTTTGAAATGCCCAGTGAGCAGTGGCAACAACCTGCAGAATCTTTGATCAATTCTCACATATCCATTTGAAGTATCTTTAGTAGACCCATCAAAAGAAAGGGGCTTGGTAATTAATATTTTAATAGAGTGTACCAGCCTCTCACTGTGTTTTTGGCAAGAGGCCTGATTTTAAAGGAGCACATAGAAATGCCTCTGTCTGATCTGAATTGCTACATGCTCTAAAAAAATATACATTATTAAAGCTGAAGTCCAGCTGTTGCTATATTAATATCCTCTGTTTTTTATTTGCTCCTACCTTTTGGAAGGTTTCAGTTTTCATTCTGAAATTTTCCAGGCTTGCTCCCAATACCGAGGTTATAACTGCAGGGTAAGAACCAGAGGAGAATGCAAGAAGGTTCACTGGAAACTTGAACAGGTGAGATTCAGCACAGCACAGCCAGCAGCCCAAAGAAGGCAGAAGTGTCACTTAAATTTTGATTGTACAACCTGTTGACAAAGGGACAAAATTAAGATGTGTGTGCAGGCTGGCTCTTATGCCTTCCAATCTTTGGAGCAGTTAATTCCACAGAGTGTTCCCTTCAGATATTTTTTCTTTCCCAGAGTTGTCCAGGGTCTCAGGACCAGATGTGAGGGTGCTGTAAACAACAGAGTTCATTCTGTTTAACAGAATTATGCTGGTTTATATCAAAAAAGGGTATCACCCAATGATAACACAAAAATTATCCACCTACCCAGAACTTCCATGATAAAGAAAACCCAGCAACCAAGACTAATCACAAAACAGAAGTGTCCAGCAAAAGTCAAACAACACAATTTCAAAACAGTTAATGGAAGAAAAATAAAGATGCTGTGAAGTTGCAGGTTATCACCAATACCCAGTGGATCAGAGCCCCAGTCCTTTAGGACATGCATAACACTGTCACAGCCAAACTGGGCTTTCAAAGTGCAGCCAGCAGGTAATGGCATGCCAAGGGCATCTTTTCATGTAGCCCCATTTGATCACAAAATGATGAGGTCTTGATATGCTTTAATGACAGATAGATCAAAACCAGTACTGCAGAAACCCACTCACCACTTAGCAGGTGTTCAGTTCAGGTCAACAGCTGGTCCCAGGGCAGGTACATCCCTTTTGAGAACTGAATTGTCACCTTCTGTGCTACCTGTGGTTTCCAGCTGGAGGCTGGAGCAGTGGTAATTACAAGCACTAAAAGCTGCCTTCCAGACTGACAAACTCAAAGTCGTTTGTCTGTCTGTCTGTCTGTCAGTGCCTGCTGAGTATCTCTGAAAATCAAGCACAACTGTTGGGTGCTCAACACCACTGAAAACACCATTTTATTTAGGTGCCTAAATACTTCTTTCAGTGTCTAGTTTCTGACTCCTAACACCACATGTGCTGTGACTCACCTGCCTTCTGCACTGCTTTGCTGTGGTACAAACTTTAATGCCACAATTCCAAATTAGTTCCCAAACAACCCAACACAGCACGGCCTGTATTTCCTCTACCACCTCAAATACACTGGTAGTATCAGCCTTGGAACTTAACCTACCCAAGATTTGTAACCAGTATCTCCTAAGTATCCTAATTTTGCCAGCACACAGAATGTGGCCTGATTATTTTCAGCCAGCTGCACAGCTTTTCAGACCTATATTTCAGGAGAAGAGGTGATTAATTATGACCCTAATTTTGTGCTATACAGACTTTTAGGTACAGGAATTGACGAGCTCAGCCATTCAGGTCAGCATTAATTCTATTTGGTTTACACAAATAGTGTCAGTGGTCAGTGTTGTGTGTGTTTATAAATATTCTCTGTATTTAATAAAGTGTGTTGTGTAAATGCAGTATACCTATTATTTTTCTTAAAAATGAACATATGCTGAGTAACATGTATATGAGTATAACAGATTCTGTACAAAATTGCAGAAAAGGACAAGTAACATTGTACAATGAGGAAATCCTAAATGATAGTAGATATTTGGCTTGGAGCATAAAAAAAGTTGCATAGAGTTACCATTTCTGCAAGGTGCCTCCTGGTTAGTGTCCTTAATCATACAAACCTAATGGTCTCCTGGAAGCTGTGGCAATGTTTTTGGGGTTTTGTTTTTCTTTAGAGAAAACACTGTAATAAAAAAAAAAAAAAAAAAAAAAAAAAGAGAACTTAAGCTTCGGTGTGTTGTTATTGTGAGTGTATTTTCAGGAGCAGTTTCCCAAAAGCTCAGTCTTTTACATGCTATGATTTCTTCTGACTGTTCTGACTTCCTATTTTATGTAATACAAGATTAAAATCTGAATATAAATTTTTTCAAACACTTTTAGGTGCTGAAATTGCCTGGCAGCTTTAGTTGCCCACTTCCAGGACTGCTGAGCTTTTCTGGCTTGCAAATAATTGTAATGATTGTGTGTAAATGCCATCTCTTGGGACTCCTGTGATAGATACTGTAGGAATGCAGCAAGCCTGCAAGTAGCTGAGAGGGATCCACTTCCTTGCACATGTTAAAACATTCTTTGGGGAAAAATCTTTCTCTCCATCCAGAATCTCAATTATGTCCCTGAAAATCCTGGGAAGAGGGTTGAAAACAGGGTACACACTTCAAGAAGCAAAAAATATTAAAGTTAACGAGGCAGTAGGGGAGAATAAAGACATTTTCCCACTCACATGAACAGATGGACAAGAATAGCCTTCTGAGCAATCTGAACTTTGTACAGGAGCATAAAGACAGCAGACTAACATTGTATTAAAAAGGCAGAGGAGTGAACTACAGTGAGAAAGGAGAGAGATGGTTTTGAGACATTTTCGGGGGGGCAGGGAGATGATTCGTTGGGCCAAGTGACCTTTTCCCATCCAGCAATTTCTTCTGTCCCAGTGCAGAATGACAATGGGAACCCAATGGCAGCGCAATCTGACATCCACGTCCGTACTGAAAGAGATTCAACTCGACCGTGCTGCACTGCTGCGGCCATGGGATGCTGTGAAACAAGCCAGACCTAAGTTTCCAACTTGCCCTCTTTTCTGTTGTTGTTGTTATTGCTGTTTGTTTCCATTCACCCCCTTTTATTCTCCATTTTTTTCTGTCTTGACTCTGATGGGGGCTCTTTTTGTGCAAAACAAGCCCTTCTGATCTCTTTGAAAGGCCAGCTCTTGTCATTCTTCCAGATCATCATTGTATGACATGTTTTTATATCAGACTGACAAAGGAGCTATTTGATCAGGGGGTATGGTGTGTGATTGTAAGAAATTCAGCTAGCCGGTGGCAACCATTGTTCCCCAAAGCGGCTCCCTGACCCCATTCTATTCAAGGAAAAACTCCCTTGGAGTGGCCTCTATTCATTGAGTAACACCAGTCCGCAGTCTCACTCCAGGAGTATGCTCAATTCAGAGGTGTGTCACCGATATTGCCCATCAACCAGCCTTTAACTCTTTCATCAGCATTAGGTTTCCAACACAACAGCTGTTATCATAGGAGGAGCTGGGGAGGGGGGGTCGTGATGCATTCCAGCGAGCTGGAGCTCTCCTTATCTTGGAGAAATTTAACCTTCCTTTCAAAAGTTGCCTCGGAAAATATCTGCCTGCTGCCTTCTGCAAAGTGCAGCCCGAGTCGTTTGCCTTCCCAAGCCTGCATCCTAAAATGTCACCGTTTGTTACTCAGCTTCTAAAACAAGAATCTCTGCTCACTCCAGCTAATGAGGGGCTTTGCATTGTTATTAATGGGTTTTGGATTTGGCCTAAAATTATCTGTGACCCTCCTGCACCCCAGTCACACAACCTTCCCTCTCCCAAACAATCTTTTAGCCCTGTGTGTATCCGTGGCATCAGTGCAATTGCTGGCTGTAAAAAAGAACACACAGCCAGGAATTATCTGCCTCCCTAGGAATCATTTAATCTCACATTATCAGCAGGGAAAACTTAGGGCATTCCCACAAGCTCCAAGAAGGCACTTCACTAAAACTGCTCCTGCTTCCTTCAACTAAACCCTCTGCACACTTACACAGAGCCTCCAAAACCGAGAGACACCAGTGCGAAAGCTCATGTTAGGTGGCTCAGGGCTGCTGTCCTGTGCTTGCGGTGGTTATAGAGCACTGCCATGCAGCCAGAGTGGGATCAGACTCGGGCACAAGGTGCCAAACAGCTATGGATTTGGCCCAACAATGATCGATGGGTTTGAACACTGTTGGGAGAACTGTCCAGGTGACAGGATTAAAACTGACCAGCCCAGTACAAGTGGAGGTACACAGTACTGACTGCCTTGAAATAGCCTCTGAAGTAAACTAAACTCAGTTCATCCATCTTAGGATTGACCTGCTGCATGTCTTGGTGCAAAATGTTTTCCCCATGCAATGAGCATGTTTGCTGGCTGGTGCAGGCCATTCATCTCTTGACATGGTTGCAGTGCCCCAGCAGCAGAGCTCCTTGCAGGGCCTCTTGGCTAACCATTCGGTTGCTTTCCCGGTGGGAAATACAGCCCTGCTTTCAACATCACCACTAAACCCCTACTCCTGCTGCCTTCCTCCAGTAGCCAGCATCCTGCCCGGGCTTTGGTACCACCTTAATAGCGGCTATCGCTGGGATCGGGATTTGTTAATAAACTCGGGCTCCCTCTGCTGGGGCAGAGGACAAAATACGGGGGGGGTCGGTCTGTCTGCAGGACAGGGTGATTTCACTGCTGGGCAGCTGGCTTTTTTTTCCCCATGACATTTCATTGGTGTCACGACGAACCCTGCATTTTTCTCTGCTGGGTGATAACGTTGGAATAAACAGCAATGCTTTGCACTGCAACATCCTTCACTGCATCCTTCAAAACCTCTGGGAAACTTGCATTAAACTTCCAGTGACCTGTGGAGTGATTTGGCACCGGCTCTGCTTTACACAGGGGGCAGGAGCAGCTCAGGTGGTCAGCCAGTTGTTCCATGTCATGAGCTGAAATGTGTGGCCCTTTCCACTGTCTGTTTAGACACACATGTTCTCACAACACCGTGCTGAATTTTACTCCTCTGAGAAAAGTCTTTTAAAACACTTCTGCCACAGATCTGCTGTCTGCCACAGAAGACTGCGTCCACCTCAAATAACTGCAAAAGTTGCAGCAGATTGGAGAAACACACTCCTGCCCTCTCCCACRAGCATGCTCTGCTGCAAGACCAAGCCGGGTTGACAGAACTCTGCTTCTTGGGGGGCTGTGTCTGCACAGCCATCTCTGCATCCCAAGCAGAAGACACTTCCCTGCTCCACCTGCACCATATTAAGTCCCATGATTTGAAGCATGGGGGAAAGTTTCAGGTGCAGCCCTTCCAGCCAAGGTATTCCCAGTGTGCAGAAGTGTCCAGGCAAGAGTGAAACCTGCTAGGAAGGAGAAGCAAACCCAGCTCTGGAGTAGAACAGACAAAGCTGCAGAGAAGACACTTCAGGGAGACTTCCCCAGTGAGTCTTGGACTCTTCCCATCTGCCCCCTGTGAATTCAGCATGCTACATTATCTCCATGACCTTTAATCCACCCCTAGTTACAGTGCAGAATGTTACTGCATCAACATTTTTTCCAACAAAAACTGCAGTGTAGATCAAACTAAATGCATTTCCTCAGCARAGCTGATGCCTTCATCGCTCACGTCTGAGCTTCCTGCCCAGAGATCACTGCTGAGGGTAAGCAGGCTGCTCTCTGCATGCTCTAGTTTCAAGGAAGGTCAGACATTTCCTAGGAGCTCAATACAGGCCAATAACTCCAGACGACTGTTGCATTCCATGACAGCTCCCACCAGTAAATGGTGCACCCAGCTTGCAGCTAAGCCTGTGGTCCTGCAGCATCCTGTTCACCTGCTGCCTTGGGTCTCATCTAGGGCCAAGCCTTCTCTGTATAGGCTCTTGGCAGAGGTATGGATTCACTGCTTTGGTAGGGAAAGATTTGCTTCCCCACAATGTATGTCCCTGAAACAATACACAAGCAAACATCTTCAGAATTCCTACCTCCATAGGGTCTCCATAGGTTTAAATCAGAGCAAGAGCAACACAGAAAGATTTCTGGGCATGAGGACTCTACTACATTGACGACTCTACTCTTCCCCATCCTGAGGTCTTCACATCCAGCTGGCACCCACCCTACCTTTTGCATCATGACTGCTTACCACACAGCCAGCTTCAAACAACAGCTCCAAACCCACTCCAGACAACAACAACAGCAGCATGTATCCATCGCACTCATAAAATCCTGCAAGCTGGCACGCTCAGAGCTTTCCTGCACTGACACCAATAGGGAAGGCCAGACCCATAAGTACCCATCAGGGCACAGTACCTGTGATGCTGCCCAGACATGGAGCAGAGTCTGATCTCAGTGTCCAACATCTCCCCTGGGAGGTCAGCAGAACTCCTCTGGACCATTCATCAGGACAGGATAYGGCCAGGTCATCCCAGCTTGCTGTGCCACAGGCTGAACCTGGCTCTGGGGTGAAGCATGCAGGGGAGGAGCAGTGAGCAGTGGGTACTGCCCAGCAAACTAGCCATGAAATAGCTCTCTGTGCCACTGGGGTTTTGCCTCACTGCCATTTCTCTAAGTGAGGGACCCCTGAAGCAGCCCATTAGGGGTTCACTTGATCTCAATAGCAGACACTCCACATTTGTCATCTCCGTATGCTCTTGAGTGACAGAAGGACTAAAAGCCCATGTGCTTCACTAACTGGCTCCAGCTTCCCTCTCGTTCCAACAGATAGTAATTCCCAGGAAATGTACTTTAGAGAGCACAGGATCCACAGCCCCTTCTCCCCTTTCCACTGGCCAGTCTGGCTGCCCAGAAGGCAGAAAGGGTCTTTTGTCTGCTTCTGCCTTTCCACGTAGGACTTGCGCACACTGCTGCCTGCTTTGTCCCCTTTGCTGTTCGTCCCTTTGCTCACATCACCAGTACAGCTTTCCACACCATGGTAGCAAATACACAGAAGAAATGCCCCATCCTCACCACATGTAGCGTGATCCCACATCAGTGTGCTCAGGGTTTGTCAGAAATCACAGTTCACAGGGCATGGCCACCAGGACAAAAAYCTTCACTGTGATATTCTCTTCCCTGTAGGGAAGTTTCTCATCCTTCCTGATGCTGAAGGCAAACTGGCTCCCCCAGGGAGCCCCAGACTTGATTTGGGAAGCCYTGGCTAGTGACTGGAGTGTCTGGGGCCATAGTGGTCTGGAGGCTGTCACATCCCAATGGCCCCTGGGGATGCCGCCTCCACATCACAACACACCACCCTGGACTTCGGCCTCATGCTGGGGACGGCACAACTCTTGCAAGGCAGTTGGAAGGGAGCATTGGTGGAGGACAGGCGGCTGCTGTGGTGGGGGCAGTCATCAGGCGCAAGTCATCCCCCCGTGCCGGTGTCAAGTGCACGGCGAACCCACGGCTCCGCAGGGGGAGGTGGTGAAACTCGCAGCTCCTCGCAGTGATCGCTCTGAGAGGGAGTGAAGTGCGGACACTTCTCCAGGCTCCACAATGGAGGCTGCAAGGGCTCAGCACATGTCAGCAACCGCCGCTCTCCACTCTCGATCCCACCAGTCTTTTAGGGGCCAGGGATGCCCCTTTACCAGCCAGCAGCAATTAGTAAGAAAGAGCTTCTCTTATAATCAACCAGCTTGTGATAGTGGTGGGATTTGGGTCAGTGCAGCAGGTGCTGCCACATACTTCCACAAGCCACAGCCATAGCCTTGGGAATTTGCAGTTTCCGCAGCACTTCCTGCCCTATTGTGCCCTTCTCCATCTCAGTCACTCCTTGACAAGTGCCGTGGGACAGCATTTGGGGTCAGCAACCAGCTCCTGAAACACAGATTCTGCCAAAACCTTTGGGTATATGAAAACTTGTGCACTCACTGCTGTCGCTGTGCTGGCTTAGTGTATGAGAATTGCAGATACGGGCATGGAGGGTAATTAGGTCAAACCACCTTCTGCTTCATGTGAACTTATCCAGAGTGATTCTACTGAAATTGGAGGAAAGACTGTGGCTTTACCCGTCACAGCTGAGAGCAAAAATAGATCAGACGTCAATATTTAAATGGCAGGAGATGGAGTCCTCCTGGGAAAGCACAAGATCCGGCATTTCAGATTTCATTATAAAATAAATGCTGTCTTTGCCTTAGAGATGGGCTGTGGCTGTTGCAGCTGGAAGTAAGTGACAGGAGACTGTAAGTGCCTTACCTGCACCTCCTGTGAGGACCATCCATGTCCCTCTTCTTCAAAACAGACTGGAGTTATAGCGTTCCTAGCCGAATGAGGGTTACAGCTCCATGCTTGTTTTCAATTGCTCTGCAAGTTCCTCTTGGAAAACACCAGCTCTGAGCAGAGACTGGTGGGTGGTCACTGCATCATTTCTCCCTGCAAGGTCCTGGACACAAGCAAGCCAACACCAGACTGTATTGTCAGATGCTGAGGCCAAAACAYTTGGCTGCACTTCACAAGAGATGTTGACAGATGAAAATCAGCTGAAAAAATCCCTGCAAGATCTTGGAGAGACCTGGAAAACCTGCTTGCTCTATATGCAGAAGCTTGGTCAGATGAGATGACACTGTAAGCTGGAAGAGTACAAGATTAAGTGCTGTGAGTTGAAGTCAGAGAATTTTAAGCCAAAAATGCCAAAGAATATTGAAATATGTGGTTCCTGCAGGATATCCTTTCTTCTTTTTCCTTAAATAAGAACTATGACTTTCACTCAGAAGGCATTGAGCAGGATCCTCTCATCCAAGTATGGCAGAAGTCTGGGATGGACATTTAGAATACTCCCCACAACCTTGAAATCTGCTGATGTACAAATCCAGTCAGCATTCAGGACAGAGTCCAATCTTCAGTCAAGACTGGGGAATCAGACATGAGGTTTAGAAAAAGTCAGTTTTGTGGTTTTGTACCTCATTTATAGCTCAGATTATTGCATATATGCRTTGCTTCTCCCATTGGAGCACTGCCATACCTTTTCTTGGCCTCTTGCAGATTGATTCAGCTGATTTGCAGCTCTGCCAGAATGTCTTTCAGATCTTAATCTTTCTGTGCACTGATTTCCCCCACACCTTCTCTAAAGTGAGGCTTTGCCACTTGCTTTCAGCTCCAGCTGGGAGTTCCTCTGGGTTCACCTTCTGTCTGTGCAGAGCCCAGAACAGCATCAACTGCTGTGGCACAAAGTATGAGGAGTAATTAGGGTGTGATACTTTGGCAAAATAACCCTGGAAAGTCTGCRCCGCTTCTCTTGCTGAATTCTCTGCTGAGGGTTTGGCTCTGTTTGCGTTGGCTGCTGAATGCTAAGCCAGCCTGGTGATGATGGAGCATTTTTGATGTCTAAAAAGAGTCTCCAACAAAACCAATCGTTTGTCTTTACAGCTGACCTTCTCTGTTATACAAAAAGTCTGAGCAGGGAGAGCTCACCCAGCTCCAGCAGGCGAGAGGCACCCATCAGCACTGCCTGGAAGGCTGTGTTCAGCAATAGCTCAGGGGAATGGGACACCCAGAAGATGCACAGACTGGGACTGTTGTATTCAGCCCAGTTAAATGCACAAGCTGCAAACGAAACATTTGCTCACAGACCCAACAAGTGAGAAAACTGGGTTGTCTGCTTACCCCAAACTCTTCATTTTTCCTTTTGTGAGAACCAGTTTCTCCTTGTACAGACTAGAGCGACAAACCCTGGCTGATCCCTGGGATGCAGAGGCTCACTGCACATGCAGTGCCCAGCACAGGGGAGTCCCACCTGCAACCCAGCCTCCCCAATGTGGATGGCAAGGCAATCCCGACGTGGGAGAGGACACAGCTTCTTTTAGAAGGATTTGATGAAATAAACAACTTTGTCCTGTCTGCCCAAGGATCTAATACAGCTGATTATAGAAAACATGCACCATGCTGGGGTATGTACTGGTGAGAATCTGGGATAACCGTACTTGCTGTGAAAGGACAGCAACAGCATGGCACCAGGGAAAACCAGACCTGCACTTGGAAGTACCCTGTGGGAAGATCTTTGAAACATCTACATGGGTCCCAGGATCACATGTCCTGCTGAAAAGCACCAGGTCCCAGCTTCAGAAACAGAGCTCAGGCTTCAGTGACGAGGCCCTGGCAGAACCCCAGGTCCCCAAGTACCCTCAAAAGCACAAGCACCACAGTGCTGCTCATCAAGGCACTCACTCCTCACCCTGCACCATGGGAGTTTACATTTCACWAGGTCAACCTCTGCAGTGCATCCTCTGCATTTTCAAAGTCTTTCCCTAACAGGTGGCTGTCTCCCTCCTCCCTGAACATGCTACARCTTGAATCAGACACTTTGATCAGGGGGAAAATATCCCGGGGGAAAAAAGTTCTTGATATAACACCAGCAATGTGTTTGAACCAGCCTGTCAGGGCACAGTGGAGAACCAGGGCCTGAAACAGCGGAGGGAAACGGATGAAGACCTGACCAGTAGTCTTAAACAAACTCTGCCTGAATGCTGGCACTCAAAGAGTACTTTATGATTTTCATAGAGATACTCACACCTGCAGAGGAGTCTACATTGCTTTCCAGCAGGCACAGTGTCCCAGGCTGCTACGCAGACATTCCCAGGCTCTCTGATAGGAGCTGCTGTCCCTATACAAGCTCCCGGCTGGTTGTGCAGATGGAAATGGTGATTTGTGAAAACACCTGAACATCCAAACTGTATAAATTAATCCATGCAGGTTTGCTGGCTGGAACAGTAATTATGGAAGAGAGCTGGCCGACGAGCCGTTCCCATCAATGGGGGCCTTGAATGTCGTGATGCTTCATGAGTATCAGTGGTTGCCCTACAAACAGTGGTGGCTGCCCCCCTGGAGCACAGTGTGGTGGCAGCACTGTCCTGCTGGCTGACAGTTCATCCTACCACACCCCAACAACCCGTACTTCAATCAAAATGGATAGAAATTCAGGTCATCTCCTTGCCTGCTCTGCTGGTGTGGAACAACTCAAATGTTTGCTGAGCCAGATGCATTCACAAAATCTTAGCTTTAATGGCATTTTGTGACACAGGTTGGCTTCTCCACTGCAGCCCCAACTGCTGAGAAATCAATCATTACCAGCAGTTAGCTGTTTGATGGTTAACAGCCTGAACTGAAGCCAAACTGGTTGTTAATTGGGCTAACAACTGATTTCAAGGGGTTGTTTTGCAGGGCCCAACACTCCCAGCAATTGACTTGGAGTTGTAACTAGCAGCCAGGCGGCAATTAACAGAGGCCAGGGAAATTCGCAGGCCGTTACCAAAGGACTGGCTCCCAGCTGGGCATCTGCTTCTCACGGGGCAATGGGGAGCACAGCCGCAGCCCAGGGCCTGAGCGGGCACAGCCAGCACTCAAGGTGCCATTTCACATCTTGACAGTCTAAATTCTCCTATCGATGTACGGCCTGGGTCTCATCCTTCACTTCAGCTTCTCCAGCAGCCTCTTTTGTTTTGTTTTTTTTAATATTCTGATTGGAGTCTTTCTGATGTTTGCTATGAACTTCCGCAGGGAGACCTTCCAGGCCTTCTTCAAATGCTTTCCCAGGACTCTCTTTTGCTGAGGTAGCAACTAGATCTGTGCTTAGGTCTATCTTGCCAGCTTATGGCACCTGCTTCAGCCCACCATACAAAACATCACATCTTTGGGACAAGGGCTGCTGCTTGCTCTGGGAACAACTCATTAGAGAGGAGCCTCCAGTCATCAAGATGTTCTACTACAGCAATAAGAGTTTGCAAAATAATCACAGCAAGAGCAAGGCTGAGTTTTCCTTCTCCTCCTTCTATAAATCCTCAAGAGGAAAAAAACTAGAAGACACTACTGGCCATAGTGGCAGGAGGAGCCAGCCCAGGAAGCAAGRACCCTTTACAGCGCCATGGTCATGSTCAAAAAGGGTTACTCCATGGCTGAACAGAGGGCCACGCAGATCAGGCACTCATCAGACTGGGGAGGCTCTGGCAGCCCTCACCATCTCATTTCCAGTCCAGAACAATCAACAGCATGAGCTTAGCAAAGTGGTAATACCTGGGCATGGCTGGAATGGTTCTTCTCAACACAGCCAAGCCTCCCTCAGCCTCTGACCTAGGACTCTGTAGCCACAGATTTTATCTTGGACACCACACAGCTGGAAGGACATTCTGGTGCTACAGCTACTATGAACAYAGCAGAGATGCTGTAAGTCACATGAAGCCCAAGAACATCCCCTCTGCTCCCAGTACAGCAAATCTGAAGTGCATTTCATGGCACAGTACCTGGGCCATTAGTCAGGTGACCTGGGGTGACAGCAGTAATCTTCAACCGATCCACACACGAGCCTCTCTCATCCTGCAGGTGGACAAGCAGCTTTGCTGGACCCTGGGACCAATTTCTTGCTGACTTTGACCCAGAAAGGCTGTAGGTTCCCATTAACCAATTTCCAAATATCTCTCCAACATCTCCCAAGAGCTGCTCTGGTGCACCAAGCCACAGGGACCATGTCTCCCCAGGCCCATGGCTTGCCAACACCGGAGGTAACAGCACATCCTCGTCCAGGAGGAAGGCAAACAGCAAACTTAGCCAGCAAAGGTCTCCTGCAGCAAAGCCACAGCAGTTGGGGGGGGCGGCCCCATTTCTAGGGGAAAATTGACAGTGCTGTAGGCATGCATGGAGAGGTGGCAGCAACATTGCAAATGGGAAGCAGAGTGGTAATGAGGAGCATATGTGTAGGTGCTCGGAGCATCCCAGGTGCTACAGAACTGCTAAGTGTTATTACTATGGCCAGGAAACTGGCTGTGAAAACCAACTKTAGTCCACATCCCCTCTCTCTGCACTTTCTCTAGGGTCTGGACCCGAGACTCCCCATCAGACTCAGGAAAACAGGAACCAGCCTGGAGGYGCCTTTGGCTTCAGCCTGGGGTCAGAGGAGCTGTGTGGGAAGGAGAGGAAAGGAGCAGAGAGAGACCAAGGCTGAACAGGAGGGTTGGGTCTGGTCCACCTGTGGCCAAGAAGATTTTGTGTCCTGTCACAGTGTGATGCTGTCCCCCAACATATGCGATTCTGTTGCAGTGCAGAAGGATGTTTCCTTACATGAGAACTCATTTTGTGGCCACCCTGCCTAAAGTAATCCATCTCATGAACTCCTGGCCCTGGAGGGCCATTCCCTTGGGACAGCACTGAGCTAATTTCTGCTCCACCTTGTGTCTCCTGCCAGGATGCTCCTGTGGCACTCGGTTCCACAGCCAGCGCTTGCTGGTATGGAGCAGGGCATGGGGCAGTGCTGAGCCCTCCCCGCTGGCAGGATGCAGCCGACCAATAAGCCAGTTTGGTTTGGAATGGCTGAAATATGAGATCCCCCACTGAGTCCCTGAGCATCCCCGTTTCTGGCTATAAACCCCTTCCAAGAAGGAGTCTTTAGAGAGTGGCACTGAGATGATCCACAAGCTGCAGCCACCCCCCACCCCCTCTCCGAGAGGAATTGCTCTCACACAAATGAAATGTGTGTAATTAATGGGCAGGGGGCTGGACAGGTCCGAGATGAAAGCGTTTCCTGGACTTGTCCTTCATTTGCATGGTATCAGAAGCTGTTCAGAAGGTGTGACTTTTCCCACAGGGAGCCCTCAGTTCGGTGGCACAATAAAGCCAGAACTTCTTACCCAGAATTAATTAAAGGAGGGGGAGGGGGATGGCAGGGAAATGTTTGAAAGCTGAGCCTGATGCAATAAACAAACACCCCAGTCATCCTTCCCAAGCTAGAGCCTGCCCAAGGGAGCCTGGGCAAGCCCCGGCCCTGCCACAGCATCCCACAGCCCACCCGACTCAGTGGGCACCCATCTCCAAGCAGACCTCGTGGAAAAGTTGTGAAGTGAGAGAAGGGGTAGGAGCAGAGACAGCATGTGCCAAAAGATTCGGGGTTTGGTGTATTGARCCCTACTGCAGCCCCTGCTCAGACAGCACATGCCCCTTTTCTTGCTACTTCAATTTATTGCTGCCTGTGTACTCTGTTTCTCTGCCATAGAATCACAGAATGGTTTGGGTTGGAAGGGACTTTAACAGCCATCTAGTTCCAACCCTCCTGCTATGGGCAGGGACACCTTCCACTAGATCAGGTTGCTCAAAGCCCCATCCAACCTGGCCTTAACACTGACAGGGATGGAGCACCCACAGCCTCTCTGGGCAACCATAGCAGCATTTAACCTGAAAACAGTTCAGTCTCCTGCCTGATGTTGCCCTGGTGTGTTCACCCCACAATTGCTTCTCACCCTGTGTTGTCTGGCTGGACCAGATTGGCTTCCCTGTGATCTGGCAAGGCAGACTYTCCTAAATATTGCTCAGCTCCAGCCTTGTCACCGTGTCCGGATGGCATCGCACGGTGAAGCCCTGTCCAGGCACGGACGTGCACACACTGCTGCTTGGAGATTGGGATGGCACAGCCATCCCTGCCCCTACAATGAGACCAGCAAGAATCCTCTCCTGCTTCTTCTGCCATCTCCCTCCAGCTAGCTGGTGGCAGTGAGGGGACTGCAGGGTGACACCAGGAGTGGTGGCATTAGGAACAGGCACATGCCCACCACAAGGACTCYGCTGCCTCAAAGTAGGGGTTTCTGCCCAAAATACCCACAGTAACAGCATGAGTTAACAGAAGCAAATACCCACCTCCAAAGCCTCCCAGCCCCAGCACTTTCCTGCATCCACTCCCTTTTCAGCACCCCACAGTCCCCAGGGCCTTTGGATGGCTGTGATTCCCAAGCTTGGTCCACACACCTGCTGATGATGAAGGATGAAGGAAAAGTCCCACTTCCTGGGTTGGTGATTGACCCCATGCCTTCAACCAGCAGCCAGGGTTTCTGCAACTGTGGAGAAACAGCAGGTACCCCCAGGGACTGTCCCCACTTCCCTGAACAGTGGTGGGAGCCACCAGCCCTGGGGAGCACGTGCTCAGGACCCTACAGGGCCCAGGAAGAACATGAACTCCTCCAGCCTTACCAAGAGCTAAGTTGTATCAATGCAGAGACAGGGTATAAGGAACCAGTGATTAATTCACTTACTCATTAACTAACTAGTAGTGGGCTCTTTAATCTTCCAAGCAATCGTGAAACAACCTTTGTTGGCTAGAAACTGAAGTTGGACAAATTCAAGCAATAAATGCAGTTCCAAGCTATAGTGCTCCAAGGCAACATGGCCACCCAAAAGCCCTTTAATGAAAAGTGGTTAACTAACCACGCGCCAAGTGAGCTGGGAAAGCAGAGGATCCCTTCCCAGGAGCCAGGCCTGGGTGCCTTTCACTGTGGCAGAGCAGACAGCAGGATTKGGAGGTAGTGTGTGGTAAAGAGCTGTGCAGGGACACAGGGGCGTCCATACCCACCTCAAATCCCAGGGTGCTGAGTGCTCCCTGCTCCAACTCTTGGTTGCATTCCAGGACGGCAGGGGTAGGGAAACAGCCTTGCTGGAGGTTGAGCACCAACACCATGCCCTTCCCTACCATCGCTGGGGGACACATAAGGCGGAAGACATGGAGCCAGTCCTGCCCCTTTGCTACAGTTACCCGGAGCAGCCACCTGGCACCAATTCACTCATGTTCACAAAGCCATTAGGACAAGCAGTTAGACAAATTAAAGGAAGAAAAGCACCCATTAAGGACTATCAAACACCATCTCTGCCTGGGGAAAGGCCAGCACCCATTTACTTTTAATTCCTGTCGTCTGTAAACCACAGCAAGGTCTCGCCCCAGCTCTGTCATCTTCAGGCTTCTGCAGTCCTTGGGTCCCTCCTGGGACAGTCAGACAAACACCATCCGTGTTGCCCTGCGGCTCGAGCAACAGCCCTGCCCTCCACGATGCAGCAGCGATGCTCAGGTGTAGAGCATGGCCAAGCGCTCAGCCCTTTGGTTTCCCTCCTTGAAATTATTGACAAATATTGCCAGCTCAGCCCAGGCCACTGCATCAGCCAGGGGAAGGCTCATCCTCACACCCACGGACAAAGCTCAGCCTGAGCACTAAGCAATGTCACAGACACCCCTTGAGGATGGCAACACCACCAGGGCTGGCACCAGTGATGGCAAGACTCATCTTGAAAGACTGCTACATTCATGCAATTTAACATATTTCACAGTCTTCTTGCATGCTTCCCTACCCGAGCCCACTCCATATTTGAATCGCTGATCAGCTCCTGTAAGCCAGAGCAGCACCCCACCATGGTTGAGCATTCACTGAGGGAGGGGACCCGACAGCCCCTTTTGCAGAGAACCAAGCTCTTCCACACGAGAGAGGAGCAAATACCAGCCTTCTCTTGAAAAGTTTCATCCTGTGCTTGAAAGCAGTGGTCAAGGCTCTATTGCACTATGTCCCCATTCAGCCTGCAGTGGGTCTTGTTCCCATGTGTCAAGAAGGCGGCATCTGCACATTAAACCTGAAATTTGCTGCAAGGGAAACCATGATTTCCACAAGACTCATCTAGGTCCAAGATCTTGGGGCAGTCTCTCACTTCCCACAGCTRTTCCCTTAGGAAGGAAATTGCACCAACCAGCAGCCTTGGCCCTTTCCAGCACCTCACTGCCATCTTTTTTCCCCCCTCTCCAACATGTCTCTCCAGCCACAACCCCTCCCTGAAAAGCATCAGGCTCAGTTAGACTAATACAAACTTTTAATGCACATATTAAATAAATATTTCAATCATTTCATATTCAATTTGTACACAACCGAAACAAAACAAAAATCCTCAAGGAAACAGAAAAATACCCAAATAATAAAAAAAGATTGGATGAAAAGTCACCCCTGGTTCTGGCTCCTATCCAGTGTCTTTGTTTGCCCTCCCCAAGAAGAACAATTGCTTCAACCYTTTGGAGAGAGTCATAGTCCCAGGGCAGCATGTGCAGAGCAGGGCTGGCTGGGGACGTTCACTCAAGAGATTTAATGTTTCCTTTGGGGTTGTTTGTTTTTTGKTTTTTTTTTTTTAAATAGAAAATTGGGCTTCTGTCAACACAGAAATTCTGAAAGAAAACCCCTCCTTTCCTAGGGGGACAAGGATGGAAGTATTTCTTATCAAAGAGCAAACCTGGAAGAGACTGTTGGCAATGGAAGCACCAATCATTACGACAAGATACTGAATATTATGACAAAACAGCCTGAAATGGCTCCACAATATTTTATAAACTTCGTTTAATTTTATGGATGAAAACTTGCATCTGATAAAAAAATAGAGACAGCAAAAAAATATCAATTTTTGGTGAGAAGTTCACATTTTCCACAGGGGGAAAAAAAAAATACCAGTTACCAGCCCGCTCCACGGCAGCCGTACCTTAGTACTTTAAAACAAACCAAATGCCAAAGATGCTCCCGTGGGTAAGAGGTACCAAGTCAGTTCAGGACTTTCTCTGGGGAATCCATCACCCCTGTCCCCTCCTGAGAAAAAAAGTAACTTGGGAGTTGTGAAGCCAGCAGCGTTCTCAGAAGGATGCAACGGGCTTCCAGCAACCCCTTGCTCAGCCAAAGAAGTAGGTATATCCAAGGAAAGAAAGCATCCAGTGGTCCTCACCCCAGGCATCACAGTCAGCCCCCACAGGCAGTGACCCCACATCACCGAGGCTGCAAAAACCACCCAGGAGGCCTCCAACCACCTCCAAAATAAATCCCCTCCCCTTAGTTGTTTTCCAGCCTCTCCATCTTCTCCAGTAAGCATTAGTTCAGTTCATTTAAGTAGCGCATCGCTTCCAGATTTGGATTTCCATGGTTTTTTGCTTGTTTGTTTTAAACATGATTTTTTAACTCCTTTCCCCCTAGAGCTACAAAAAAAAAATTACAAAATAAAGCACGACCCCAAACAGACTAGGACATTTCTAAGTGAAGGGCTCTTCTCCCTTCACCAGTCTTTGAACGTTTCATTACTTTTAAAGCTGGAGTACAAAAATAGAGCCTCTCTCTTTTTTTTCCTCTTTTTTTTTTTGTAAAAACCAAACACCCCCCCAAAAGTATCAACAACTAGAGCAGGTAAGTTTTTTGTCCTCCCCCCTCCCTTTTTTTTGTTTGTTTTGTTTAATACCCATATGGGAAAGTCTCTACATATAGTCCACCAAGCTCAGAGGGGCATCCTCCAGGAGAGATGCAGGCAGGGGGGCAGGCACGTCAAGGGCCCGCTCTGGAGCTGGAGTTTCTAGTCCTTTTACTTCTGCGGTTGAAGGGGTAGTTGAGGAACTCAAAGCGTCTGTGGGGCTCGGTGGTCTGGTGGCCCTTGGGAAGCCTCTTCATGAAATGCACCTCCCGCTGGTGCTGCCGGGTCTTGGAGCCCTTGCGCGGGCGGCCCTTGCGGGTGAAGGCCATGTACCAGCCCTCGTACTTGGCGTTCTGCAGCGCCGTGTAGTTGTTCTCCAGCACGATCTCCGTGAAGACGCAGTCCTTGCCTTTGCCGTTGCTCTGAGAGGGCGACAGGAGCGGAGATTTAAGCAACAGCCACTTGCCCAGAGGGCTGCTTCTCACTGCCCCACGCTGGACCGACTGATGCGGCAGCAGGGTTGTTTGGGGGCAACCAAGTGCTCACTTTTCATGTAGGTCAGAATTGCCCAAAATCTGCTTTTCCTTAAGAAGCTGCATGGAGCAGGCACTGCGGCACAGACAAATGCTGCTCATTGCAGCTTGTGCACCAGTGCACCTGGTCCCAGCCTTCACTCCCACCACACACCCATAAGGGAATTTTTGCCTCCATCTGTGCCTGGACATAACCATACTCTCCACCTCAATCCACCCACCCATCCTATCCCCCTGGGGTCTTTAATACAGGAGGGGCATTGAGCAGCAGGGAAGGTGATGTGAGGTCAGTGGTGACAGTGCCAACAGATGCAGGGAGCATGGGGTGGCAGGAGCATGGGGCAGCCAGGGACTGAGCTCCCCCCATTACAGGCAGCAGCAGGACTGGCGAGGGATCCACATCAGGCAGCCCCCAGGAAGGAAAACTGTAATGGAAAATCCTCACAGGCAATCACTGTCCTGGAGGGATTTTGCACATCCAGCCCCCCCGCCCCGGGAAGGGGCATCAAGGCACAGAAGGAGCATGACAAACCAGTGGGCAGTGGAGCCTGGCCTTGGGGCCAGCCCCATGGAGCATCTTAACATTCCTAGCACTTGTACCATGTAATYGTGGAGAATAGACCAGCAATCTGCCTATTTGTTCGGAGAGATAGAAGGAATGTGCCCCACACGGCATCCGCCCACCTCCCTTGCTCCCCGCCGGGCTGCAGGATGGCTTGACCCCTGTCCCCAGAAAGGGAGCCCCAGGACCCCCATCTCACCTCCCCACCCACACAGGTGAGCTCTGTATTGGGTCAGAGCCCCTCTCCTGGCAGCCCCTGCTCCGTGTCCCCTGCAGTTCCCTGCCTTGCCCATGCCCTTGAGTCCTACCTTGCCGATCAGCTTCCCCTTCTTGTTCATGCAGATGTAGAAACCTGTGGCTGCCCCCTTGATACGCACACGGCTCCCAAAGGTGTCTGTCTCCACGATGAGCTTGGCTGGGGAGAGCAGAAGTGGGGAGAGAGAGAGGGAGCAAGGTCAGAAGGGGCCTGGGATATAGGGCTGGCATGGGTATGGGGACCCCAGCAACGCACCCTTGATGCCAGGCACTGCGGGCACGGGATCTCTGGCAACTGAGCCAGAGAGAGCCCTAAAATCAGGACATGAGGTTAAGATACAGCCTCACCCCCCCTTAACTTGCCATTGTGTCCCTGCATGACCTTGAACGCGTCCCTTTGCCACCTTGAGCTGTGCTGGATGGGGAGTAGCTCTGCTTTGCCCAGCTCCATGGGGCTCAGCAGTTCGGGTGCCACAGAGGTGTCCCAGCAGCAGCAGGGCACACACTGGTTGGCAGAGAACAGGGCAGCTGCCCTACAAATGGGGGCAGGTCTGGGTGGGTCCGCAGGCAGGCACCGGGCAGGCACCTTCTGGAAGTGCACGGTGGGCTGCCAGCTGTCCCCAGCCCAGGGGACACCGCTCCGTGTCTCGCTGCCAGGTCAGGACTGCAGGAGGAGCAGTGACTTTGCAGCTGGCAGGGGAGGCATGAAGGGTACGGCCACCCTTTTAATGCCTTTCACCTTTGCACGAGTCGAGAGGGCGTATTGATTTGGTCTCAGTTTTTTAATGGAGGCATCGATCGACTTCCGAAGGAGCTATGCAAATTGCTGGGTCGATGGGCCGCCTATAAATAGACCTGTCACCTTCCCTCCCTGCCTTCACCCTGGGAACCCAAGCCCTGAAGCCCATCCATCCCCAGGGAAGGGGGAGGATGGGGACAGGACATCCTTCTCCCCGGTCCTGCAGCTGCTGTCCCCAGAGCAAGCCCCGATACAGATGGTGGCTACCTGTTAGCACCTCAAAAGGTCTGTGCTGTGCCAAGCACCAAAGAATTCCCCACGGTGCTGAAAAGCCAGCTGGGACTGTCCCATCTCAGCCACAAAGCTTCCGAGTCTACAGTCTTATAACAGCTTTAAATCTGTTGATGCCTTATTCATCCTCTCTGAWCTCTGCCCAAGGACTGCTCAGTTCCTCAGGACTGTGGTTCACCGCAGCTTGCACACCTCTACTCCTGGATGCTCAGCCTCCAGTGAGCCCCAGTGAGGAGAGTGATGTGGTTCTGGAGTGGGAGACTCTGCAGGAGGATGCTTTGAATGGCAGAAGGAGACTGTGAGCACACACACAAGCTAAAGTTAGCCTAAATCATACTCTGGGCTAGGGGCAACTGGCTTCTCTGTCTCTGTGATGCCTTGATCCTGCATCCCTCTGATACCTGATGCTACCGAGGTCAATGGCACCAAGGGTGGGGACAGCAAGTGGGCAGTGCTGGCAACAGCTGTGTTGACCAATGGAAAGATCATGCCCAAATTTGCTGGGGCTGACTGATTTGGTGTTGTCAGGCAGGTCAAGCTTGATATGCATGCAGGCATCCCCTTCCTGCACCCCCTCCTGTCAACATCAACCTGCAGCATCTCTCGTCCCCCAGCTACCCTGCACTCACATCCTCCTGCTCCCAGGCAGGCACAGATTGAACTCACAGCCAAGAAATTTGGGAAGAGCCAACTCCAGGCTGTGCCAACACCAATGCCCAGAGCCTGGCAAGCACCTAGCATCCCCAAAACCACCCACGGGAGCCATAGCACTCTGCAAACAAAGCACTGAGACAGTGACCCCCTATTTATCTATATTGGGGAAAGGAGGGGAATTGATCTTGGAGGCAGTAAAAGGTTTGAGGAGAATTGATTTTTCTCTCTGAGAGATAGAAAGAGCTGGGAGGGAGAGAGGGAGGGAGGGATGAAGAGGGAGAGAGGGAGAGAGTGGGGAGGCCTTGGCCCCAGTGAGCACAAAACCCTGCTTCAAAGATGCACATTGCTTCTCTTTTGGACTTTTTTCTTTTCTTTTTTCCCTCCCCAATGGGCAGCTGTGATTTACAGCCACCAGACAGGTTTGCTGCCCTACACGAGCCCAGCCAGCGTGTCACTCCAGCTCTCTCATCCACAGAGCAGGAAGACAACCTGGCCCCGGAGACTTGCACCCCTAGACCCTTGCAGGCAACTCATGAACCCTGCAAACTCCAGCCCCAACCAGCAGAAAACCCTGGGCACAGACAAAAACCAGCAAGTGGGCAGAGAGCTGTGCTGGTGTCCCTTGCCGCTCGTGGGGTCGAGCACAGGCTGCAGCTGGCAGTGGTTTTCTTGGTGGCAGGCATGGCCCRGGAGGGACAAGCAGGGCTGCACCAGCCGCCTGCCTTCCCTTAGAATTAAAAAAGTCAATCAAATATTGACAATTAAGACAAATAACCGAAAACGCCGGACTCGATGTTAAGTCGGCTGTAAAAATGTCAGCGTGGGGAAAGGGGTCATCTGCAAAAATAAATCAACCCCTTTTACACGCCCACCCCCAAAAATGAGACCAAAAAAAAAAAAAAAGCAGAAGGAAGGGCTCGGGGAGGGGGGATCTTTGCTGCAAAAGTGGATTTCTAAATAACATTTGGGGGGAGTCCTTTTTTTTTTCCTCGCTCTTTTGGGGAGGGGGGAGGCGGGAGGCTTAACGTTTTCAACTCTATTCTTTCATTTAAGTGACAGATTTATCCCAGTAAAATTATGTTTCATGCTCAAACTTTGAAGGGAAAGTGGCTACGTAAATGCTGAAAAAATGCAGCGAGACACACTTGATCCCCCAACTGGACTGCGAAGAGGAGAAAGTATTCAGGAAATGTTAAAAAAGGTGAAAGTAAGAAGCGTTTTAATAGTTCTTCCAGACATGGGGGCCTCCCTAGAGATTCATACAGAACAATCCTGAACCTCTATTTTAACATTTACAGACTTGCAACTCTTTTAAAACTTTACATCTGAAAAACTGCTTGTTCTCTTTCTGGTTTAGATCAGTCTTCATTTTCCTCCTTAGCTCTTCAAATGCTTAACCTTTTTTTATTACATTTTAATAGAGTTTTTCAAGCCACTACCAGTCCCCTCCTTCTGGCCTTATTTAAACCTGGTTGTTATTTAAATAAGCACTAACTGTTTTTTAAAATCCAGGCATGAGAGGTCTAAAACAAGATGGGATTTTTTTTTTTCCCTTGGAAAATTAGCTACTGCCCTTTCAAGCTAGAGCTGCTCTGRGATGGGAATAATTCATTTCCAAGATTAATTCTGGATGCGTGGAATACCACATGGAACCTGCGCTGCACTTGCATTGATAACGTCCAGYGTGAAATTTTCAGCCAAAGCAAAATGAAGGGAACAAAAACCAAAAAACCCGAAGGGTAAAGAAAAAAGTCATTTCTATTAATCTACCCAAGCAAGAAAGGGAAATTGCAGCTAATACCAAAGAAAAACAGTTGTGATCCCTATGTATAACACACAGGAACACAGGCAGTTCCCTGACCCGCGTGCAGGATCAGGCCTCCCGCAGCCGGCCCCACGGCAGTGCCGAGGCTCGCTGGCCCCACTGACCCCTGTGTCGCATTTGACCGTCCCCATGTGGCAGTAGCACACAGGATCAGAGTATTTGGGCTTTGAGTGAACCCAGCAGAGGGATTGGTCCCCCTGCCCCGGAGAGGGTGAAGGTTTTGGGAAGGGAGTGCCAGGGCAGTGGCAGAGGGGCCGTGGCAGAGTGCCGGCTCTCATGCTTGCAGAGTCCCTGCTTTGTCTCTGAAGACACCGCAGCATCTTTGCCTGCAGCTGACTGCCTCGCTGACCCTCTGCTCAGGATTCGTTTTGAGAAGGAAGGGACGGGACTACACCAGGAAAACACCACTTTAGACAGTTCTAGTTTAGGAAAGGCTTTCAAAGCAGCCATTCCCCCTTTCTCCTCCCCGCCTCTTCTTTTCCAACTTTTCTTTCCATTTCTGTTTCAAAAGGAAGTCTCAGAGATTCCCGTCCCTGCAAAGAGCCAGGATGAAATGACTGATGATGCTCGGCAGGATCCGCTGCCCTGAGCCCTGAGTCAGGTGCAAATCAAGAATTAAAAGGAAAGGAGCAGAGCCTATCCTGCAAGAACTGGTTCCCTCCCTCGGCACAGGGAACCTGCCCTCACCTTGAATCACACAGCTGCTGATTGCTGACCCCTATGTTCTCCTTTTACAAGCTCCCACAAGCCGAACGATTTTAATGATTTCTGGCTAACAAACAGGACGGAAATCATCAATCGCCACRCTGGGCTGCGAACACCTCCCCAGCTCCCCCCTCGCCTGCCCACATCGTGTGTCCTTACCGTGCACATCCCCATCCTCTGCCATCGCATTGATTTTCTTGTTGTCCAAGATCTGCACATGTTTCCCGCTGGTCCGGCTGTACAGCTGGTAGGTACGGACAAGCCGCCGGCTGAGCTGATCTGTCACCAGGCTCTGCTCCCTCACATGCTGTGTAAAATTAGGTGGGGACTGAACAGTTACCTTTAGGAAATTAAAAAATATACAACACACCATTATAATCTCTACTCCTCAGCGGGGCAAATGGGCTGAGCCGAGATCGCCAGCCTCCAGCTGGGCTTTACAGGAAGGCATGGAGCCAGGACCGCGGCGGTGCCTCCTGTGCCGTCAAAGTCTCTCCAGGAGAAGGATCATTACTCTCCGGGACACAGCAACCAGAGCCCTTTACAGAGCTGTGTCCACTCCAGACACGTCCTAAGCAGAGAGGTGCAGGTGACTCAGGAGTACAACAGGGCTTGGTGACCCCAGAGGCTCCCCACAGGACTCAGTAGGTCCTGGCTGGACTGGGGTACCTTGAGTTGGGCATCAAGGCTTGGAGCTGGAGGGGATCAAGGCAGGACATGCAGGATGGCACTAAGTTGCCCCCTCAAGGGGCTGATGCTTTCACCCCACACCTCTCTCACCTCTGCAGGAGCAGACTACTGCTCCAGCTGCCCCAGGCACATACCCCAGCAGTTTCAGCAGCTGCCTTTCCTCTGGGTCTCAGGCTCTTTATTTGCTCCCAAACACCCTACTTATTAAGTTCTTTGAATACAAAGTCCGCAGAGAAGGTAGAGCTGTGAGGTATAAGAATTACAAGAAAACCACGCCCGAGCCTAGGTATTTAGTGGTATAACAACCCAAGGATACCAACATGCTACCCGAGCAAACACAGCCCTCATCCCCCGTCAGTTGTTTGGTGCCAGCACGGGGTCTTCCCCAGCCCCAGCACACCAAACCCATCAGCCCCGGAGCCGCAGCTGAACCCGTCCTCTCCAGACCCGACACTGCTGCTCCTGGCTTTAAACGATTTTCACGAGCGGCCAAACCTGCTCCCCCCCTCAGCCCCAGCTTGCGAGCTGGCACAGGAGTCTTTTTCCCCCCTCATCTCAAATCCCTCTTTTAAGTCTGGAAAGTTTCGCTGCTCCCTGACATTTATAAAGATGTATTCTGAGCAAATGTTAGGAGATCGCTCCTTTCAACATCAGAAGGCTGGGACTACCCCCCACCACCCCCACGTCAAATGGGAAGATTTCCTCCTGTCTTAAACAACAACAGAAAACCACAATAAAAGCAAAAGCCGCTGCTCTCCCAAAGCTGGCTTTATAGAGATATCTCCCCTTGACAATGTCATCCCTCTCTCTCCGCTTCTGCCTGTGCATGTGTGTTTCCTATAGACGAGTTTTGGATAATGCAGCAGGATTCTCTCCTCGGCTCTGATGAGGGTACCATGTGGAGGAGAGGTCATTAGCCATGCTGCTATTTGGTCTCCATCTCATACTCCAAAATATTACAGCTATGTTTTTATACAACTGCACACTCCCAGCACTCCATTCCCTTCACTTTTCAGCTGGAAACTCGATTTTTTTCCCCCCCAAGCTTCCAGGAAAAAAATAATAATAAAAAAAGTAGCTTAAAGGGCATTTTAAACAAAGCTTCTGCACCTGTGATCTCAGGGGGAAGGGGGGCTTCATCCCGGTTTGGAGGCGCACCGCTCCCAGCGACGCGTGCCTGCTGGTATGCGGGTGTTGCACAAGCTCTGCCCGGGATGTTTAATCTATCCGTGTCACTTCTGTCTCTGGCGATACAAACCAGCGATGCTGAAGTCTGACAATTTTAAGCTGAATCAAAACCTGCGTTTTTTACTAAGGCTTTTGGGGGGTTTCTTTTTCTCTTTGTAATTCTGCATAACTTTTTTGGATGAAGCAACATAGGGSGGAAAAAAAACGGAGGAGAGGAATGGGGGTATCCACAGTGTGAATAGATGTCGAGGGGACGGGAATTAAAGCTACTTAAAGATAACCGTGCGTATTTCCTTGAAATCCTGGTACTCCCTGCCTCGCAGCCTAAGTCTCTGGCACCTTATTTTGCGTCCCGGGGAAGGTGGGTTCCCCCTCCGCTCCGGCTTTTTACAACCGGGCAACTTTTGTCTCCTGGGTTTTAAACTGCTYCTCTTCCCTATCTCCCTCCCTGCCGAGCCGCTCGGCGGCGGCGGGGCACCCCCCATCCCCGCGGGGCGAACAAAGCCGGGCAGCCCAGAGGGCACTTACCTGGGCTTGCAGGCAGAGGACGAACAAGTGCATTAACCTGGGAGGGGGAAAAGCGGGAGAGAGGTGTGAGCCGGGGCGGGTGCGGGCGCGGGGCGGGCGGGCTGGGGCTGCCGGTACTCACACGTAGCTGAAGAGCGAGGAGCTGGGGTCCATCGCGGCGCCGATGCGGGGCCGGGGGCCCGGCGGTGGCGGGGAGCGCCCGGGGGCGCGGCGCTGCCTCAGCTCCTCGGTTCCTCTCGCCCTGCCGGCACGTCCTCGCCCCGAAGAAAGGAGGGCACAAGCGGCTACAGAGGGGAAAGGCCCCGCCGGCCCGACCGCCCGCCCAGCCCCCGGGGCGCTCGGCGGCGGCCCCTGCCGCGGGGAACCCCCGCCCCGCTCCGCTCCGCGGCCCCGCTGCCGCCCCGGGAGGCGAAGCCGACCCGCAGCCCCGACGGCGGGGGCGGGCGCGGCCGGGGGGCGGCGGCCGCCGCGGGGGAAGCCCGGCCGGACCTCCGCTCCTCTCCCCGGCCCGGCGGTACCTGCCGAGGCGGAGCGACCGGCGGGCCAGGTGTCGCCGGGGCTCGCGGCTGCCACTAAGGGCCGGGCTCTGTGGCCAGTCGCCGGCGGGACTCCCGTCCCACCCCGTGCCTCAGTTTACTCATCCGTAAAACGGGGTTTAAGGGCGAGGAGGGTGGGTCGGGGACGCGGTTCCCCCCGCTGGGGGTTCGCCGCTCTGTGGGCGCGTTGTGGATTGGGAGCGGGCGGGCGAGCCCTCCCGGGACGTGCCAGACATTAAAAGGATTACCGGAGGAGGGGGATGGAGGGGGCCGGAGTTTCGAGGAGTGAGGCTGAGCAAATACCGCAGCCGGGGTGGGGAGCGGGACATACCCCCCTTCTTCCCGAGCATCCCCGCCGGGCGCTTACCTTGTGGGGCGGGCGGGCGCCCTCAGGGCCGGCGGTGCGGGGCCATGGGGCCGGGCGGCGGCGGCGGGACGGGGCTCAGCCCCGCAGCCCGGGCAGGGCCGCCGAGGGCTGCATTGTTCCGGCGAGCCCCGGCCCTCCCGGCCCCGCCACCTGTTGCGCACCGGGGCGGGGGCTGCGGCGGGGCTGCGTCGGGCGGCCCCCGGGGCCGGTACCTGGCCGGGGCCGGGGCCGGCGCCGCCTGCTCGGCGCTGAGTGACAGCTGCTAATTTGCCGGCCGTGCCCCGCTGCCGGTCCCCGCTCTCCCCGCGCCCTCCTTTATCTTATCAGAGCCCATAATTACAATTGCTATTTTGCTTCCTCGAATCAGCAATCAGCGCTATCTGCCGCCGCTGGAGAGGCAGCTCCTGTCAGCCGCCCCTGAGTGACAGCGCGGCGGCTGCCCCGCCGCACCAGCGCGCGCACACACACACACACACACACACACACACACACACACACACACACAGGCGTGCACGGCCCGCCCGCACACACACGCAGTCCCACACACGCCTGTGCAGCGCTCCTGCACACGCACACACACTGAGACTCTGCACAGTCCCTTTCGTGCACACGCAGCTGGCACACGCATGCGGCTTTTCCCACGAGGTCCCCTCCTTCTCACACCCCTTGCACACTGCACACCCGCCCAGCACCGACATACATGCTCCTCTTTGCTTACCTGTACCCCCAAAGTACACCCCTCCACCTCGCACACACAGGCACACACCAGCTGCAGCCACGGGACATTTCTCTCTCTCACGTGCATGCTGACACCCAAGTTGTGCACTTTTCCCCTTGCTCAGGCACCCAGCAACCCTAGACACAAGTGCACCAACACCTCTCCCCACCACACACTCAATGTGTCACCCCAAAACACTGCCTACTCTCACCTCCGGGGATGGATCTCCCAGGGGGCTCACCTGATCTTGCTCAACATCCTCGCTGCAAAGGGGTGCTGCAGCCAGGCATGGGAGCCTGGGCACTGCCCCATCCCTGGGCTGACCCCACAGGGCTCAAGGAGAAAAGAGCCCCTGCATCAATATTAACAGACCTAGCACAGCACAGGGTGAGCAACTGCCTTGTGCTGGCCAAAATTTCCCACGAAATCAGCCCCTTGTTCATTTTCCTTCCCTTCCCTTTCTTTTTTTTTTTTTTTTTTTTGGGTACAAAAGGTTGTAAGGATGTTTCCGAGGGGTTTTCCTACATGTAGAAAGAAGTCTTGGGCCAAGCCTGTATTTTGGAAGCATTTAGGAGCACCACAGGAGCAGACAGGCAGGACAGGCACTGAAGGTGCTCGGCAGAAGCAAGACCTGGTTTCCAAGGGCAGGACATATTCACACACTCGACTCATAAGTCCASCATATGTTCAGAAGAAAAACCCTCCACGTCGAGCTGAGTGAACGGCTGACGTACCAGAGCACAGGTGAGGCAGTTCCTCACATCCACCTCTCCGGGCTGCCTAAGCAAAACCAGGCAAAACCAGAGCAAGAAGCACTAGATACTCCTGATGCTCTAAATTCAGACAATCCTCACTTTTTTATGTATAAAAGATACAAGGGATTTAGGCACTCTCTATTTCCCAGATGCTGCCCTCCTTCACCAATGGCCACCTCCACTTTACCCCTGGTGGGCACAGGATCAGGCCACGTGTTACCCTGCACACCACAGTCTACTCAATAGCACCATGTCCAGAACAGCCCAGGCTGCCTTAAATTGGGAGATTTATGGTGTCCTGTACGGGGTCAGAGGCAGCCGCAAGCTGACAGTGCCGCGTGCCCCCTGCCCTCGGCAAACAGGCTCAAGTGCCAGTCATGGCTGTAAAATCAAGCCGGTGTGGGATCACCCAGGGGTGGCCACACTTCGCCTGACAGCAGATGACAGACGACACTCCTGCCAGCCATCCTCAGGCCTACAGCCAAAGCTTCCACAGCCCCCATCCTACCCCACCTTTGGGAAGGGAAG
Source organism: Amblyornis subalaris (assembly GCA_018881555.1). Taxonomy (NCBI): domain Eukaryota; kingdom Metazoa; phylum Chordata; class Aves; order Passeriformes; family Ptilonorhynchidae; genus Amblyornis; species Amblyornis subalaris. The sequence continues at coordinate 3,023,920 of JACAXG010000003.1, forward strand.
AGACACGAGCAGCCAGGGTGGTCACAGCAGCCAGGGACAGGCAGCATCACGGCTGCTGGGTTCATCCCACCTCTGCTGCTGCCTTGGATCATGGCCACAATATGCCCCTTGCAGAGAAGTTGGGTGCCTATGCAGAGGCATTTGCCTTCTTCTCTTGGTGCTTCCCAGCCTCTGTTTGCATCAAGAGTGACACACACCTCTGCTTCTGTTTTTTAAGTAAAAATCAAGCCAGTTTGGACAGGCCTGGGCCAGGCAGCACAAGGGAAATCTGCCTGCCTGTCAGCTCCTTCACAGGCCATCTGAGATAAGCGCCCTGGTCCATGGGGTGAGGGTCCCCTCCATCCCCAGGCACTGAGGCTAAATGGCTTGTCTGGCTCTCCTGTGGAGAAGAGAAACTCCAGCCCTGTGCTCCTGAGACCTGCTGGGCCCCAGGCCAAACCGCTATGAGCTGGTGGAAGAAAGCCCCTCCCGGCAGAAAGCCTTGGGGATCTGCTGTGCCCCCAGTGCTCCAGGCAGACACTGGGCTGTGTTTCCTGGAGAAGGCTACCAGCATGGTCCCATCAGATCCTGTCCTGCTGCCCCACTGCTCCATTGCCCCGATCTGCAGAACTGGGACCATGTTTAGGCTGGTGAGGCACAGGAGTGATTTGCTTCAGAGAATAGCTCATGTGTTTTATGTTCTTCAGGGATGTGAAATGCTGCAGATGAAGCATTAGATAGCAGAGATGTGAGCTGCAGCCCTCCCATCCCTCTTCCCACAGGGCTGAGGGTACGAAGGTACAGCCGCAGGGCTACGACAGCAAGAAGCAGGAGTTGAGAAAGGAACCAGCATACGAAGATGGCTGGGGTCCAGGCTTGATMTCAAACTTTTCCCACCTTCCCTTCCCCTTCATACCCCACACAGAGCCTCCTGACAGCTGGGAAGTGTGGAGTCAGCTTCTGGAGCAGCCTAGACTGTGGTAAGATGGGAAGGAGGCCAGGACAGGACTTCAGATGGAAGGGGCAGCAGATGAGGGACTGTGAGACCCTGGGAGGTGTCTGTGCCGCTGTACAGCAGAGACAGGAGAGAGTGCAGTGCGTGCTGCAGGAAGCTCTTCCCATTTCCTCTGTGATGCTCAGCATCCCCCCCCAAACCCAGGACCACCCCAGCACCATCCCTTCTCTCTCCCAGGATGTCCCTTAGCACATCTGCAGGACACAGCCAGGTTCTAGCTCCAGCTTCCTGCCTGCTTCTTTATCATCCCAATCCGGCCCAGTTCAGGTCAGAAGTGGTCCGAAGACATCCCTTTCCTTGTGCAGGGTGAGGGACAGCACTGCCAGCTCCTGTTCCCCACAAGAGATCAAAGCCAGCAAGGTGTACCTGTTACCAGCTACTTCCTGAGCATCAGCCTGAAACCTCTCCACTAGAATCCCTAATTTCAGAAAGGCAGAGCCAAGAAAAGCAACACCAACCACAGCTTTAGGGGCAAGCAGTCCAAACTGGGCTGAGCAGAGACAATGTCTCCTAGCAATAGGAGTTAATATCATAAGAGGAATCTGGGAGAATTTGGGGTGAGGGGAAGCCAGCAAAACACCCACGGGAGAGTTGCCTTGAATATCTCTTTCAGGGGGAACTATCAGTGGATAGTTTCAGGGGAAACTCTCAGGCAGAGAAGCAACGAGGACAATGCTGTCACTCGCAGAGAAAGGCCAACAGGCAGAATTCCCTGCTCCTGCCAGGCCAGGGACATAGACAGGACCACAGCACTAATCCCGACTGATGGAGCAGAGCAGTACCTGCAGCAGCACACTGCAACACTGAGCTGGCCAGAGGGTGAGGAGAGCTCCTCTCTGCAGAGGGCTAGGACAGTCTGCAGACCAGTTGCCTTTGAAAGGGGACAGATGGTGTGGGCAGTGGGGTTGAGGGTTAGCCAAAGGCTGGGGCACACAAAGGTGAGGACACTGAAGTGCAGGAAGCACTGCCCTGTGCCCAAGCATCTCCCTCTGCTCCAACACCATATGAAGAATGCACAAAACCAAGGATCCTGTAATGCTTTACAGCCATGTCTGGAGGATGCTTGGCCATAAACCAGCTTTTGTCACCCCAAAATAAACACATGGATGCTTCCCAGCAAAGCTAGAGGGATACTAGCCTGCTCCACCCTCACCCTTCCCAGCCCTGTGGCCCAGTGCCCCCAGCCCTGCCTGCTGATCCTTCACTGCAGCTTTAATGGGGCGTTTCAGAGGCAACAGCAGCTCCTCCATGGCTGAGCAGCACAGAGCAGCCTGGGGCGATCCCACTGCTCACCATTAACCTGCCCCCACCTCCCAAAGGGAAGGAACTTCGCCAAACCCCATTGGGATGTTACATGGGAATGACCTTGTCTTCACTACCCACAGCACCAAGGCAGCCCCAGGGCAAACGAGGAGCGGGGAGGGGAGACACAACCCACTCACAATTAATTCTCCTCTCTATTCAATTACTAGCAGCAGGGCTGAGGCATGTCCTGTGGGCAGTGGGAACACCAGGCCTGGAGACTGCCCCTGTGTTCTGGTCACAGCCCCGTGGAGCTGTGCCCACCCCTGTGCAGGACCAAGCCGGGTGATGTGGCCCTGTCTGGACACTCTTCAGCAGTTTGCTCTCACAGCTTTGTTTCAGGAATTGGGCTGACTCCTCTGCCCTTCACCACCTCCTGTCCCTCCTGCCCAGCAGCTTTCTAGAAACGCTACCTCTGCTTCCATAATTTCAGCCTGTGGTCCTGGAAGAGTGCGTGTCAATATCGGCTTCACCACCCAGATTGAGTGATGTGGAGGAGAGCTCACCACTCACAGCAGCAGGGCTGCCAGCATGGCAGGGGCAGGCCTGGGTGGCTCAGCACGTGGCAGCTTCACTCCTGGTCCCCAGGCAGAGCAGGCACTCATCCAGGACAGTCCATGGATGCACACATGGATTTTCCAAAGGTGTTAAATCATCCCCTGCATTTGGCTCCGATGAGATCAGTGCTATTCTCATCTCTGTCATCCCCACCCAGCACATGGGGGCCTCAGAGGTGAGCCAGGCACACAGGTAATGATTGGCAGAGCTGAGGCCAAGAGCTCTGTGGAGGGCACTGAAGGGGAGACACGTGCTCAGGCCCCACCATCTGCAAGGAGAGAGAACTGGGATGGCTCTGCAGCTACCCAGATCAGGAAGGGTCCACGGAGAATCCCACAGCTTGAGCTAGGCAAGCCAGAAACGAAGATCAAAGGCTCCCAGTGAGGGCAGTGTACATGGGATCAGCTCAGGGAGAAGGTGGCATCTCCAGCCCTTCATGATTTAAACCCAAGGTTGAGTATTTTTGTGCAATTCTGCTCTGCCTTGTACAGAGGTCAGCAAACAAATAGCCTGATCAGGAATGGCCGTGACACATGTGCGTGGGGTCGGGGTGACACACACAGATGTGTGGATGAGGATGTGTGTGTTCATGGCATTTAAGCAGATCCGCATTGGTACAGACCAAGCAACATCTCCAGGACCTTGTCCTAAGACATTCCTGGCTGGCATAACTTCCCCAGCATTGTAGCCCCAGCCTAAGCAGCAGCACCTTCCTCAGGGTCTCCAGCCATGCATCATCAGGCAGGGCTGGGAAGGGGGGGTCAAAGCCAGGCTGGGTAGGAAGGGGCTCCACTGGCCACCCAGGAAGGTGGGAGCCATCACTCAGTGCTGGGGGTCACTGTCCTCTCTGTGGGATGGGGTCTGTGGCTCCTTCAGGATCACAAGTAGCTGAGACAGACACACAAAATGCTGTTCCTTTCCTGCCTTGCTTCCCAGCCAGCCCCACCAGGCAATTTGGCTTTGGTTTGGGTCCTCTTAGGAAGATGACTTCTGTGCCCAGCGCATGGGGGGGTTAAGCCTAAAACTAACAGCAGTGGCCCGGGGGGGGGGGCTGTAAGTCAGCTGTAACTCTACCTTCGTTTGTTTGCTTACAGCATCCACCCAAAATGCCCGTGTGTGTCTCTGGGCCTCTGTGTCAGTGGCAGCTGAACTGCTGACCCCAGGAGTTTGCAAAACACCAGGGTTATGGCCCCTTTGACATCCCAGCCCAGCAGAGCCACAGCTCATCCTGACCCTGGCCCTGGGGAGCCAGGCCCCGGGGCACCCCACATGGCCCTGTGAGAGCTGGGGCTGTGGGGGGAGGCAGTAGGGACAACAAGGGTGAACCCCAAAGAAATGTTGAGGTTGTCACATTTCCCATGGCTCCTGCTGCTCTCCAGGCTTGGCTGCAGCCCCGCACCTTTCTGTGGACCACCACCCCACAGATCTGGCCCAAAACGCCTCCTGGTATTTATCCAAGCCCAGCCCTTCATCTTCTGTCAGCCCAACAGCCCCCATTCCACGCTGGGATGGGGACTGGCACAGGAACTGTGCCAGTCTCCAGCTCCCACGCCCAGGAAGGTCCCTGTGCCACCCTGCAGACCTCTGTGTTTTGGGAAGGTGAGGAACATATGGTCACAGGCAAAACAACAAGCAGAGCCTGGAGATAGCCTGTAACTGGTTTCTCCCCAGCACCAGCTGTGGTAGGGGACTTCACGCTACCCTAGACTGTGGCCATGGCAGGCACAAGATACCCAAGCTCCCATCATCGTGCAGACACTTGTCTCCAGGGTGTGCAGAGATGGGTCAGGGCTGCAGGGAGCCAGCCTAGGCACAGGAGCAGATGCTCAGGGAGTTCAGATGGAGTTTGAGAGCTCTCAAAATATTCTACTTCCATTTTTTTCCTAGGAACCAAAATCCTACCTCTCAATGGCCAAGCCTCACTCACCACACTGCCTTCCCCTGTGAGCTGAGCACCAGGAGGTCTAGCAGGGCAGACCTGCCACAGACAAGGTCCCTGTCCCCTCTGCTCTCTTCATGTTCTGCTCTGCCCATCAGCAACAACCCTTCCTAGCCAGCCCCAAAGCCCTCATACACTGCAGCTCAGGGGTCTCTACCTGCCTAAGAGCCTGTCAGAGGAGCAGGGACTGGAGACATGGAGTGGTATGGGGTGTCCCACAGGCGCTATGCAGAGCAATCACCAGCAAGGATACCACAGAAGACAAATCCTGCCCATCTAGCCTAGGGCTCTGCCACTGATGGGGCTGGGAGCAGGGGACCACAAGGTCCCTGCACTCCCTGAAGCGAAACAGCTCCCTGGGAGAAAAACTCTGAGAGATCCTAAATGCCCTTGAGATACAGTCCAGATACTCCTTGCAGGCCCTGTTTCCCTGGATGCTACCAGCCCTGGCAGGGACATGTGGCCAGTAGTGACAGCTCTGCCAGTGTCAGGGACAGCCCAGGCCGGAGCGATTAGATTTGCACCTCGGAGGGGTCGGAGGGCAGGACACCTGCGACCTCCGGGTATCTCGGCCGCGGGTGCCGAGCACAGAGCTGCCAACACTGCCCTGACGTGAGGCGGCTGCACGGGGGGCTCAGGAGGGGATGGTATGGGACAGCTGCGAGGGAGCCTCAACCCACGCTCTCTTGCATGGATCTCTCTGCCACAGCCCAAACACATTCACATTTAGAACCTGCTTTATGTGTCTGTGAGTGTCTGTGAGCTTAAACCCACACAACCCCTGCTCCGACATTATCCCATGCGTCTCCAGCTGTGCCTTCACTGCAGAACATAAAGACACAGCTGCTGCAGCAGCACCTTCATGGAAACAGCCCCCTCTTGTATTCTGGGCAGCACTGTGGGGCTGGGGACACAAGTCCACACCACAAGCGGGCACAGTGTTGCAGCCTGCAAACACCTGGGGCAGGAGCAAACTCCCATGCCGGGATGTGCATCCAGGCATCTGCTGCGAAACTGGGAGCTGGAGGAGACTCTTCTCCTCCCACAGAGTAGTCAGTGGGTGAACAGCCACACATCCAAGCTCACAAGAAACTTGAGGCACCCTGAGGAGGACTCAGCACATGTCTGAGCAGCAGTGAGCAGGAGATGACCCCAGACCTGAGTTTCACCTTCTGCAGCAGACAGGGTCATTCCCACACAGTGCATCAGCACCATCTCCCCTTGCAAGGCACATCGATGAGAAGAGGACGGGAATTACCGGCAGTCTGGCCCTTCCAGATCCTGCTGCCTCTCTTGGCTGCAATCTGCCCACGGCTCAGCTCTGCCAAGACTTACCCTGCCCCGGTGGCTCTCTGAGGCAATAGCAGAGGTAGCCGTGCCCACTGTCCGGCAGGATGGAATACGGATAGCACAGTCAGCTAACACTTCAGAGAACAGGACACTCATCACACCCACCATCAAGGCTGTGCCCGCTAAGAGTGGCTCTGCTGGCCTTTTCCCTGGCTCCTGCTGCCACCGAGGTGCTGCACAGCTCTCTGCCCACCTCGCAGAGCTGCTGAACTCCGGGATGCTGCATCTCCAGGGGTGTTCTCCTGACTTCCTCCGAAGCCCAGGCAGCCAAGACTCAAAGAAAAGCAGCATTACCCCAGATCAGCGTGGGAACCGACAACAGAGAGCCCATGGAGCAGGGAACCAGCCCCACCTACAGCACAGTCACAGTTGTGCCTCTCAGCCGCCCTGTGGCCGAGGTCTAAGCCACAGAGAGTTGAAACCCAGCCAGAACTCTGTTGGGGCAGGACCAGCTGGGGCATCACAAGGAAAAMCGCTTCCTGGCCACGCTCAGCAGAGCAGCTCCCCATCCAGCTCCTCCATCCCTGAAAAACCAGCTCAAACCTGACCTCTGAAATCAGAGCATCCTCTGGGAGCTGCCGGCCTGGCAGCCAAGGAGGAAGCAGCCAAGCCCCAGCCCAGTGAGGCTGCACCTGAGCCAGACCCTGCAGCAGAGCAGCCCGAGCCTCTCACCAGGCACAGMAGGCTGGTTTGGGAGGGGTATGGAGTGCGTGGCACCATGCATGCACGGTGCTCATGCTTGGTGACCTCCACACCGAGCCCCACTACAGCCACATTTCTCTGCTGCATGGCTCAGCCAGGGGCAGGATTCCCTGCTGCTGCCAGGGCAGAGAGGGATCCATCACCAGCTGTATCAGCACACAGAGCCCTGAGGCAGCAGAGAGGAGGGATGCTCAGAGCAAATCAACTCCCAGAGCAATACTGGAGCCATCATCCAGACTAGGGCRTCATTTGGCTCCCCAGGTACTGGCACCTCCACCACCCCTTGGGAGAGTCACGGGCTCCACACCCTTGCATGAATCTCCAGCATGGGGAGCTGTACATACATACATAAAAATACAACAACTCAATTATCCCCTCACCCTATGCAAAACAAGGCAGCCCTCACACCAGGAGCCCCATGCTTCRCTCCCTGTGCACAGAGAGCCTCCTGGCCCCCACCACCACTGAGCATCCCCCAGCCCGGCCATGCCCGAGCTCACCTGCTCTTAGACAGCCCTGTTTGTTTGCCCAAGGTATTTGCAGCCGGGGGCACCTGCTTTGATACCATCAGCTCCATGAAGGAAGCTGCTCACCTAGCGTGACCCCTGTAATCCCATCCTTCCCCTTTAAGTGCTCTGTGTGAGCGCATCCCCCCTCCCAGCCTCCTGACATTTCAGCATTTATCTCCYTCTCCCCAAGCTGAGCACATCAAGGCTGTGGCATTGTTGGGGAGCAGGGAGCAAACCTCGCTGAGTCACTTAGAAAGGGGCATGGCAGTGCCAACACCCCCAAGCCCCTCCATTGCTCTCTTGGGGTTTGGGGTATCCCCTGTCCCCTGGCATTGCCCTGCAGCCACACTGGGGACCAGGCAGCACTCRTGACAAGGTCTTGGGCTGAGCTGGTCCTACAGTGGAGTGGACAAACTTTGTCTCCTCAAGCCTCCTGCCACCATCGCCACRTCCCCCACGGTGCCACCTTTGTGCCCTGCCAGGACAGTCCTGTCTGTCCTTGTTACTGTAACCTAGACACCCCTAAGGAAACCAGCAGCCTGAAACTGTCTCCTTCTACAATTGAAGAGGCCAAATGCTCCTTCTCATCAGCCAGCATGGCTTCTCCCACTCCATGCGAAGCAACTGTACCACCCTAACAGGACTAAACTGTGCCCACTCCCTCCACTCATCACTTCCTGCCAGGCTTGCTGCCAGCTGCCTTCCCCAGCCCTCTCTTCCAAGAGCACCTTGTTAAAAGTGATCTACTGGTTCTTGTCTCCCTGGAGCCAAGCTGCAATTCCATGGAGAACAAGCATGGTCAAAGTCCAGCAGATTGATTATCCCTGACACCTTCCAGGTGCACACAGCCAGGGAGATCTGTGAGGTGCTGGGGGTGCCAGTCCTGGCAGGGACTGGGCGCCATCCCAGCACTGTCCCAGCCACGGCTCCATTCACAGCCCTGAACTCCTCTCCAATACCATCAGCACAGAGCACAGCCCAGGACGTTGGTATGCTGMGCCCACCAACACCTCTCAAATATCCCCAGTCCCCAGGAAGAATGCTACTGCATCCCTTCACCCAGCTCAGCTGCAGGAGTGCCCCACTTCCCACGAACTTCCCAGGGCCAGCAGATTTGCCGGAGGATCTGGCAGCGCCTGTGGGCACAGGCGCCGAGTGCCAGCCGGGGCACACGGGATGGAGGGTGGAACCGCACCTCCCCGGGGACACGACCTCTGCCAGCCGGCACCCGCTCTCTCGCAGGGACAGGAGGAGCAGAGCGGGATGCCCTTTGCATCCCGGGGTCTGCTCGCGGAGCGCAGCCATGCGCCGGGGCGAGCCCCCGCAGGACAGGCAGCCCGGGCGGGAGAGGCCGGGCTGGCGGTTCCCGGTGTCCCGGGAGCGGGGCCGCAGAGCCCGCCTGCCCCCTGGCGGTGCCGCGCTGGCCCCCGCCGCCTCCCGGTGCCGGGGTAGCGCCGCAGCTTCTCCAGCCTCCGGCATCCTCCCCCCGCGCTGCTGCGGGCGCCGTGCACGGAACGGGGAGTTCATTTCCCCCGGGCCAGCTTTGTCCGGTGGTGCCCCACAGGCAGGCGCAGACCCGGGCCCTGGGTTTGGGATGCCGACAGTCTTAAGAGTCGTGGAATTTTTTGGGTTGGAAGGGGCTTTTAAAAGACACCTAGTCCAACCCCTCCGCCATGGACAGCGGCATCTTCAACTAGATCAGGTTGCTCAGAACCCAGGTCAATCTTATCTTGAATGTTTCCAGGGACCGAGGCATCTACCACCTCTCTATGCAACCTGTGCCAGTGTTTCAGCAYCCTCATTGTAAAAAAATCTTTCTTCCTTATATTCGACCTAAATCAACCTTCTTTTTGTTCAAAATTATTACCCCTTGTCCTACCGCAACAGGCTCTGCTACAGTGTCTCCTCATCTTTCTTATCAGCTTCCTTTAATTACTGAAAGGCCACAGAAAGGTCTCCCCAGAGCCAGCTCTTCTCCAGTCCTTTTCCCTTGGCTGCAAGGAGCTTTGAAGCCTCGCTCTGGGAGGAGAGCAAGGGCGGTTTGGGATCAGTAGGAAACAGGGTAGGGTGAAGAGGAGTGGCACTGGTCCCAGAGGAGAGAAACAATCTAGAATGGAGCCTAAGATGAGGATCCACCCTGGATTTCCTACATGAGTCCAGGCAACTGAGGAACTCACTGTCCCACGGYATCAACAGAGCCAGCACAACAGAACAGTCTATGGTGCTTCTCAGGGACAACATCCAGTGTCTCAAACAAGGAGGGATGGGACAGGCAGCAACACATGGGCCAAGAACGCAAGATTGGTTGCAGGGAAACCACCAGAGAAACATTTAGGGGCAGAACCAGCCGCCATGAGTGAGAAATGCCACCTGGCTGAAGTGCAGAAAGGATCAAGGGTACTCTCTGGGGACCCAGGCATGGGGGGACATGACTCCTCAGCAAAGGTCAGAGCTCAAACTTGCCCCACTGAAGCATGCATGGGAAGAACTGTCCAGCCAGCAGTGACCTCTCTCCAGACCTGATGCCTGAGAAACCTTTATTGAGAGTGTAAGAACAGTGCTTTACAATGCAGATTGACCCAGAACCTCTTCCCAAATCACAGACAGGCTGTGAGCTCCCACCCCACCATAACTGCAGCTGAGGACAGAGCCTGGGCCCCAGTTTCACACTTCCAAGCGTACAAAACCACCAAACTGTGAGTAAGCAAAAGCAAACACACTAGAATCAGTGAAAGTGCCTGTCCCACAGCTGGCTTTACATCCATCTGCTGGGGAAGGGGCCGGGATTGGCTATTTCACAGTCAGGGAAAGGGGGTGCACAGAGCAGAGGTCCAGGAGAGCAAAAAGGCACAGGGCAAGGATCACCTCCTCCATCCCCAATTCCCAGAACAGGGATGGGGGAGAGGGGATATACCAGCAGCATCCATCCAGTTTTGGTATCAACCTCCCAGGGTTGTGTGAAAGGAGACACCCCAGTGCTGGGAGCAGCCTCTGCTCACCAAAAAGTTACAACAGAATAAAAATAAAAACAAAGCAGCAAACGTTGAGGTCCCGGCAAGAGGTGTCCAAGGTAAAAGCCATCCAGGGARAAAAGTCCCAGTGAGTACCTAGAGGAAGAACCAGATTGAGACCAGCAGCCTCCAGCAGCACATTCCACCTACACTTGCCACACCAGTATCACAGCCACCCAGGTCCTTCCTCCAAGGCTGCCTGGCCCCTCACCTTGCCTGGAGACAAGTTACTGCTTCCTCCTCTACTTCTTGGCTGGCATAATAGGAGGAAGCTCCTCGTCGTCCTCCTCAGACAAGTCATCATCCTCCTCAAAGGAAGCATCTTCCCTGTGCACTGGGACACACAAATAACTGTTACTCACCGATGTATGTCAAGTGCAAATATCACTGGCCCCCCATGACACCCCAAGAGCAGAGCAGCCCACAGAGCACTGAAGCAGCTTTAACAGAAGCTAACAGTGGGAAATAAACAGCATTCCAGCTGGAGGGAGGTCTCAAAGAGGAACGGGAAGRGGACAGTTTGAGACATCCAGACCCCTTTTCACACGCAAGGCTTTACGGCAGGGAAGAAATCCCTGCATGGAGATAGCCCCTGGGGAACCAAGACAAAGAAGGGACAGAGCACGCATGCCAGGCAGCACCCAGTGCATCTCCCAGGGGCTCCCCAGTGTTCACATTGGAGGGAGSCCCTTCATAGGGCGCTTTTCCCCACACTTCAGTCCTTACTGATCCTGTGCCAGCCAGCGAGGTGCACTGGGCCAGAGCCCGCTGCCAGGCGAAAGGTCACTGGAGGCTGCAGCTTAAAGTTGTCCAGACTCAGCTGCAAAGAAAAGAGATGGAGCTGAGTTACAGGCAGAGGCAAAAAGCAGAATATCCTGCARTTCCCAGGATAAATTTGTCCCTCTGAGGGCACCTGCAACCAGGCCAAGGGTACCTGGGGCATTCGCCTGTGAGCTACAGATCCTAAGTCAGGATCCACAAACATCYAGAGCTGTCCAGTTCCCCGCAGACATCCCCCCTGAGTCTTCAAAACAGCCTCTTACCAAGGGCTGGCATGACAACTTCAGATTTGCCACAGGCACAGCAATCTCTTGGTTCTCGTGGTTTCGTCCAACAACTTCCACCACGTTGCACTCGTCCTTGGCACCATCTGTGAGGCAGACCTGGGTGGGAATGGATATTGTGAATAACTGCTCTCCCAGGGGACACGCCAGGGACAGCTGGGGCTCTCCACGGGACAAGCAACCCACAGCAGTGCTACCAGCCCAGATGTCATGCAAGGTGTGAGGATGCTGCTCCACAAAACAGGGAGAGCACTGGGCCCCCTGTAGCAATTGTCCCCTGACCGCCTCGGGAGGGGCTCTGTGTCTTTCCCAGCTGGGACAGCTGTTACTGCAGCCACCTCAAGGGACGGCACCTGGGCTGCATTTTCTACTGACCTGATCCATGCCAGCAGGTTCTGTGCTCCCAGGATAGAAAACATCCCCAGGGAGAGCCAAGAATGAAGCCCTGCACCTAYGTGGGCTTGGTGAGCACCAAGCCAGAGACCCAACTGGTGTGAATCTGGTGTGAAGATCTAGCAAGGTCAAATATAAGGAAAARTTATTTTCCTTCACTACCTGCCAGGAGTACTCCCTTACTCAGCAGTCTACTGCCACTACGGGCTTTGCACAAGCACCTCTGTATGATGGATAAATGTGACTGCTTTGTGTCCTGCCCTGAGAGCAGCCAGTGCTGAGACCTCAGCTATGGGAGTTCCCTGGTCCAGCCCAGCCAAGAAAGAGGGATGAGCCTGGAAAGGGGGCATAATGACATAGGTGACTACAGGAGAGAACAAGCGCAGTTATTTGGCATTTCTCTTACCACAGACAGTGCCAAAATGTGGTCAGAGTCATCTTCTTCATCCACCTGAAACGTGTAGGATTTGGTACTGGCAGTCAGCTCACAGCCTAGAAGGAGGGGATCAAAAAAGCTGTAGCAGGCATCACACAGCACCAGGCACCACAGGCAAAGGGTTCCCCAGCCAGGSACGCACATGGCATCCTAAAACTCTCTATTTTCTTGTGATCAGGAGCAGCCTCAGGCCAGGGCACCCTCGGCTCCAGGACAGGGTCCCAGAGAACTACACAGCCCCACCTCTGCACCATGCAGGGACAAAACCTGGTGTTCCCAAAGTGGGCTGCCATGAAGCAATGCCCAGGGGCACCCAAGGTCCCCAAGCACTGGCAGGGCAAGGCTCATCCCCTCCAGAGAGCAGATCAGTCAGGGCACACCACTCTAGGAAACAGGAGGGAGCAGACAGAACAGTGACTCTGCTCATGCCTTCACCAGTAAAATTTTTCTTGGTAAGAGTCTGGAAGCAGAGACAGACACAGAGTGCAAGACCTGAATGATGAGGCACAACTCAACGGGAGAATGCCAGGTCAGGCTGGAGGAAGCTGGAGTTCCTCAAGAGAAGTTTTGAGACATATTTTATTGCATACTTATTCAGACAGTTATAAAAACAAGGGAGATGCATAATTATGCCCTTAGCTCTTAGGATCAGGATTCAGCCAACCAAAGGCAGTGAGCAAACTGCCCTRGGTGCGTTTACTTATTGCAGGATGATTCACCAATGTGAGGCAGATTGGAAAAACACAGAGCTTAGCCCTGCATACCAGAGCCGGCATTAGCAAAGGAGAGCAATCGGCCTTCACGAACGCAACCCAGAGCAGGATCTCTTCCTGCCCATGCTTTTATGTTCAACTCACCGAGACGAGGACCAAACCTCAGGTGCATAAAAGGCCCGGGGAGCTGCTGCTCCGCTTCTTGCCCCAGCGCAGCGTGCGCTGAGCCGCGCTGCTCTGCTCGGCCACGCTGCGGGCTGGGCGCTGCCCGCACACACGTTTGGGAGCAGCGCAGGGCCACGTGTGGCAGGGCTTCCACGGCCCGGCCGAAACCCCTCCCAGAGAGGAGGGACACGGCTCCACCGCCCCGCCACAGGCGCCCACGAAACGCTGACGTGGGAGCGCGGGGGATTAACCGGAGGAGCGGGAGAGGCCGGCGAGAGCCGGGGCTGCCGACACCCGCTCATTATTCCCAGCCCTCTCAAGCCGCCGCAACACCAAGACCCCAGGCTGCTCCACCTAAACCGCCCCGGGATCCCCCCATGTGCCCCTTCCCTCCCAAGCCCGGCCCTACACATGTGTCGCCCCACCGTCCTCCCCCCGGCACGTTAATGCCCTCCGCGTGTCTCTTCAGACCCGCGAGTCTCTCTTGGCTCTTTCCCATCCGCAATGTGTCTGCTGCCCCCAGATCTCTTTTTAACCGCCCCCCCGGGCCTATTGCCCTCACACGTGGTTCCCCCCCACACGTGTCTTTCCAGCGTCCACGCCGTCCCCATTACTCACCAAAGTCTCTTTCTGCCCCGTCCCTCTCCTGCCCCCCACTTCTCTCTTAAAACCGTACGTCTCTCTCTTGTCCCCCCCACTCCCCGCCCCGTGTGTCACCTCCCCAGTTYATCTCTGACCCCCCACGTGTCTCGCTTCCCCCCACGTGTCTCTCCCTCCCCCTTCCCCGTGTCCGCGCTCCCCTGGCCCGGTGCCGCTCACCGAAGAGGACGCTGCCGGGGCAGGCGGGCCCGTGCGGCTCCATGAGGCAGCGGCGCTGGGAGCGGCTCTGGGAGCGGGGCGGGCGGTACAGAGCCGAGCCGACCGGAGSAGCCCCGCCCCGCGCCCGCCCCCGCCCCCGGGGACCGAACTAAAGGGTCCTGCAGCAGCGCCCCGTATCTTTTACTCGGGGATCTCCTGCGCATCCTGGGCCTTCAGCATTTATCGACCCCACTGCCAGACGTGGAAACGCCACACCGGAAAAATGGCCCTTACGCCCGGCTGCTCACCTATCGCCCTTCTCCTGGGGGCCATCCCGGCCCACGGCACCAGCCGTCCCAGCACTGGGGAGGAGATACAAGGCATCCACAGAGCCAGGAGGCTGAGGGCATAAAGAGGGGTACCGGGAGGCAGCAAGGTGCCAGAACGGGAGGGAACTGTTCATCTCTATCCCTTTAAGCAGCGTGACCTGACACTGGGGACTGCGGCACAGGAGCGTTTGAGCGCACAAGGCAATATCCCTACTTCAAAATCTGCGGCAGACAACAGAGGGCTGGACTAGCCTTTCAAAGCAGAAAGGGAAGGAGCCTGGTTGGTGTTGCAGTGGTGCAGGGGAGCAGCCAAATTAAAACAAGCCCAGCTAACAATGAGCTCACACCACGTTCTGGGGCTGAACCTGGCTCTGCTCCCACCACAGAGACCTCTGCCAGCCAGGCACTTGCTTTGCTCAAGCTGGAGTAGGTTCAAGAAAAACACGACTGAAGAGGTTYGAAAAGCCGAGCCAGGCCCGAGGAAGAGGCAAGTGCTCGTGCAGCAATGGTTACACAAGCACACCCACGTGCTTCTCAGCAGCTGTTCTGCACAGCCACCTGACCCTACCTGACCCCTGTACAGCCACCACCCCACAGCAATGGAGGCAAGGAGCATCCATTTCTGCGCTATGTTCCCTTAAAGGAAAAGAGTATGTTGCCACATCAGAGCCCAATCCCATTTCCCAGGCCAGGATGTGTTGTACAGAGGCAAGTCTGTCATAACCTCGTGAAACAGCCTTCAAGGAAACCAAGTCGCCTATATGCAATGCATTACTCGTTTTAACCCAGAATATTTACCGGGCCAAGAGAAAAGTTTTTAACTAACTTCCCTGCTTAGTTTGTGTGTTATCCTGTTCTCCACTCTACACAGCTTCTGAACTGCACCACCAGTGCACTTCCACAGCAGGTGGACAAACTCCTGTGAAGTGACGTTAGGAAAAAGCTGCTTTTCATACCCCTGGCCCATCCTTCTGCTTAGCTGCCATTCTAARCAGGAAGCTACTTGCTTTAGGTGTCTCAGTATTTAGCTTCCCAAGTTAAATTTTGTGGATGTACAACTCAGGCCAGACAGTGGATCTRTGATGTTTGCCTTCTGCACACAGCATGACCCCCAGGTCACTTCATCTCACACCTTGTCTGTGCTGGCAGGCTCTGTGCAGTTTCAACAAGCTCTATACCCAGCAGCCAGCAAGGAAAAAAACAGCATCCAAAAGGGTGAAGGAACTCTGCTGCAACATGGCTCATCCTGGCTTTGCCAGGCACTGAAGACCACCTGTGAAAGAACAGTGTTCTACAGGACAGGTAAAATTCAACTGATGCAACTCACAGAAAGGCCAAGAAGAAAGTTCACTGCCACTCCAAAGGTCTTCAGGATCAGTACTTCCAAAGGGTCACTGAATACCTGCCTCTGACAAGCACCAGCACAGTATCTAACAGGCCAACACTGCCAACACCAAAACCAGAGACAAGTCTCTGACAGCTGATCGCAAGGGCATCCAACACTTACGGTCTCATGTAACACACATTGCTGAACCRCATCTGATTCTGGAATCTCATACACAAAATACACATTTATTTACATTCACTTCTCAATTTTTATTCTATTTCTCGCATGGTCTTCAAATACAGTTTTACAGGTCTTTTTCTGCTACAGATACTGTTGATCTAAAACAGATTAATGAAAGTGGCATTCCAACCTTAATGAAAATTCATAACCATGAAAGATATGTCAACATATCACTTTACAATCCTAGAATGATGGTATTGGCCTGACATTCCATAGGCTTAGACAATTAACTTCTATAATAATAACAAATCCATAGGAAGAGAAAATGTGGCAACTCCTTAAAAGCCAAGAAATAAGGCCACAAGCATCCTATGCTGTAATGTTATGCATCCAGATAAAATAAGTTGACTCTGATATCCGTGAAGAAACAAAACTCTCCCACCTGGTAAATCAAGGTATCAGCTACTCAACATGCACTCAAAGCTGTATAAAAACTAGTGGCATTCAGCTCTGACTTAATTAAATCCCACAGCACAACCCCGTACCTCTCTCTAAAAATGAAATGAACTTGTTTCAACTTAAATACTTCGCTACCGCATTAAAAATCATTCACATTCTGCAAAGGAAAAAAAAATAAGAAACATCCTGCACGTGACTGCACCAGAAGGCCAAACACAGCATCTCCTTACAGGCTGCAGACAGCATTATTGAAGTCTTAATGCCATTCATTACGGGTTGCAAATCAACTTCTATGCAGCTGGAGGCTTGTAAGAGGAATTGAGCTTCCTACGTGCACCACTGAAAAAACCCCAGGAAAATTTAAACATAAGATATAGACAGCTGATGGCAGCAGGTGGAAGAAACAAAGTACTGCAAGGTGCATACCATTGTCCAATCACCTGTCTGGGACACTGGGACTTCTGTGAAATTCAGAAATGAAGCAACTACCTGACTACCAGGTCCCATACAATGCCAGTTCCATCCCATAACCAAGCATGTCCATCCTGGGTAAAAACATTAAACTCTTGCAACATTTAAAAGTAGGTAACCATTTAAATAATGTGTAAAAATGTGCTTATTGTGGCATTTCTTATAGAAAAGTTATTTGATACAAATGTGCAGGACTTGAAGACCCTGATTTAATCAAACTAGTACGAACAGGCTTTGAAACATGGTGACTGTTTCAAGGACAAATCCCAGCTGYGGGCCAGCTCTCTCTCCCTCTCACCATCTTTTATCCATAATCCCATGCGAACATTACCAAAATTAACGGGTTCAGCAAAGCATCCTGTGAATTGCTGTTTCAGTCCCAGGAGAATGATACCCTCAAGCAGTGACAAACTGCTATCTGAAGGAAGGGTCAGTTGGGATCTGCTCCCCTTTCCCAAGATGGTCAGTTCCTAGCCCTGGATATGAGGCACAATAAGAAAGGTCAGTGCTGAGGACAGACTTGTTCTCGATTGTGGTTTTAGGTTATTCAAAAGTGCCATACTGGACCTATACCATTTCACTTTTCAAAAGAAAAAGTTACAAAAACTAGTAAACAAAAAGTTAGTCAGCGTACAGCTAAGTTTATATACACTGAGATTTACAAGTTTGTCATTAAGTGACTTCTGCCACAGACCACTGCACATTTGTCCCTAACAAAACACAAAGCTTGAACCAATGGTCATTAGAAGTGACAACGAGTCATTGCTTTATCAACAAGCATAAAGGTAGTAAAAAATAGAACTGTAACTACTTATCTTTAAAAATGCTGATTGACACAAGCAATCCCTCCCATTTCTGCAACTTCCAGTTGCACATCCTGCTCTATGACAGAGAAAAAAACCTGCATCTTTATAGGCATTCTGCCAGAGACCAATTTTCTGTTGACACTTGAAAGCAGAGAACTGTCGTCAACCACAGCACCGACTGAGAGGGATTCCTCTGAGAAGCTATAGCCCATGCAAGATTCCTTGGCACTTCACACAGGACCAGGAGAGGACAAGGTTTCTCTTTGTTGTAACAATGTTTTCAGCAGCATTATCCCCTTCCGACAAATGACAGTCTGAATGTGTGATGGGTGATTTTCGCATAGCCCCTTTTACCAAGCTGGCTTATTGCTGGCTTTGTGCAGTTAGACCATATGAAGATCCCCACCACTACCTGCCCAGCTGTTAAGGGTCTACAGTACTGGAACAGTTCACTGTCAAGCACTTCACAGGCTTCTTCCAAGGATAACAACATCCTTTGGAAATCCTTCCATTTTAGCAATTTCAAAACAACCCAGCTTGCTGTAAAATTCCAGGATTCTTTTATCATCTGGTCTCACTTCACAAAAAGCCCCACGGGAGCCTGAAGAAGGAAGAAAAGAAACAAAATACTGTAGGAGAAAAGTTACTGTAAAAAGCACAGGCATCAAACATTCCTAGAGTTCCCACCTGTTTTAACATTTACATCAGTGCAGAAATATGGCAACATAGCTGACCATCCCCTAAAGGGACTGCACATGCAGACATCTCATCAGTCTGAGCAAACCCTCTGCACAACTCCAATATCCTGAAACTCCAATATTGGCTCCAAAAACAGCACTATAAGAGGGCACCAAGCGGTGCAAAGGAACTGTGAGTGTGGGGTGTGCAGTAAGGGCAGTCAGCCAAGCACTTCCCATACTGAAGGCTTGGCAATTACCCATCAGTACACACAGCACAGGTAAAAAAAAGCATCATCACCAATGCCAGCAGGCAAAATATAAACTTCTGTGCAGTGTTCAAGATGTAAAAATGTGTGCTCTCATTGCCAAATTGCTCCCTCAGCTCTGCTTAATATTCTGATTTGCTGGATAACGGCTGAAGTGGAAAGCTACGTTTTTCAAGACAGCAGCAGAAGTTAGCTGTTCAAAAACTTTTGTAAGTGTTTACCCAAATCTTCCCAAGTCTGCCTTGCACCCTAGAACTGACACGTAGCTAGGAAACAAGGAATTCTGAGTGCAAGACACTTACCATTAGCCTTTAGAGAAGAGAGCAGGCAGGCCATCATACTTTTGGCCACACTTGGATCTGTCACTTTTTTGTGGATATCAATTTTTATCAAAGATGGGAAGTTAGCAAGGAACGATTCTGGCAATACTTCTTGTTCTTCATGGAAGCTTAGCATTATTTTCTAAAAAAAATATGGGAAACAGGTATTTAATCATTATCCAGCTTTTCATTTTCATTCATCTTTATCAGGGGAGACTGCTTTGCTCATGGAGTATACCCCCAAACCAGCAGGCTTTTCAGTTACACCTCTGATGGCCACTTCGTTCCTTATCTGCTGAATTGCTGTCTGTGCTCTTCACAAAAAGGCAGGCTAGAAAAGCTTCTCAGACCATGAAAGGAAGCATGCAAAGCTCCTTCCAGTGACCCACACTTCATGGAAAAAAACCATAAGCCAACCCATAACCAACAGTTTGTGCACAGACGTTCTTTTTCATTCGTTTTTTTAATGGGCAGTTTTAGGTTGCTTTGCACCATTTACAATTGTCACACTCCACAAATAGCTCATAGATTTTCACACCAAAACCAAGTGCTCTTGAATTTGTTTTCCATACCTGAACTGCTGTGACTATCAGTACTCTACCTGCACCATGGGGAAACTAATACTGCATTTTGTAGCAGAACAGAGCAGAAGCAATACTTTATTTTCAAAATGTAATTTTCTCTAGATTAAGGTGTCTTACATTTACTGCATTGACTACTACTAAAGTACACCTCTAGGGTGTATTACAGCACACAGCTGGATCTGACTGGCAATGAATAATTTTACAGTCTCCTGATACATCAGATGCTTCTAATACATGCTCAAAGTCTTCAGAAAGCTGCAAAAACTGAATTTCATGTGAGCTCAAAATCCAAGAGAAAAATGAAGACCCACTTTGGAACAAAAAGACTTCAGCATACAGTTCTGATCTCACAGGTTATACCAACCTCTGCCTCAGACAGCTCCTTGTCACTATTTGGTTTAGTATATTTTTCTTGCATGAAAGGGATCCAAGACATTTTGCATTTCTTAATGAAGGGAGTCACATCAACTGTTCCCAAAGCATAGCCACATATGCCATCCTCATCTTCTAAGACGAAGCAGTAATCCAGGCTGAGGGTGAGCAGACCTCCAACTAACCTGCAGGAAACAATGTCCAAATTCAGTCAAAAGAAGGTCAGTTTGACCAAGTACGCCCTTCAGGTGCCATGGAGGCAACTCCAGGGTCAACCAAAGAAGTGAGTCCTCCAGYCATGGAATTAGTTCTTACAAAGCACTAATTGACTGATGAGCTGTCAAAACTCAGCTATAAGCAACATCTGCACCTCAGGATTCCACAATTTAATTCCATACACACTGCTYTTCAACTTTTGCCCTTAGTTGCTCTGCTGCCATTATTTCCTTGTTCTTCCATCTTTACCTTTGGGTATTGTGTGATATCAGTTACACATCCTTTCTTAACTGGCATCCTGTCACTCAGAGCAGACTCTCTATAAAATTCTATCTAAATTAAACACCAGAGACAAAAAAAACCCAAAACACYARAAGTAGCTCATTTTACAGCTCAGATTTAATGCCTTTTTTTTTAAACTTCATCTATCATTGCTTATCCTTTTTAAAAGTTTGTTTATGTACTTCAGAAAAAACTTGAGGCACCTGGCTGGGAGACTGGGCCTCAAAAAACTCTCAATCATCTTAAGTACTACAGTAGGTTGGAAAAAATACCAGAGGGTAACAACATGATGTAACTGTCATGATATACTTTCACAAAATCTGAAATAAGATATTGTGATGCACAGGTTTCATAATACAGCGGGGTTTCAGCTAAATCTATTTTCTAACAGCTCACAGCAGGTGACCAGCACATGAACTGAGACAGAACTGCCAACAGTCTCTTCAAGAAACCAAAACCCCAATTTCCTGAGGGTACTTTATTTTTTACATATRTATATATATATMTCAAATGTTCTTTATATTCTTTCTGCACTCATTTTTAAAAATTCAAATTAAATACACTGCCAGGACTTCATCCTTCAGAACCACCTCCGCAGGTCACTCATTCCTAATACATACTTGTCTCCAATTAAATCTGGTAAGCTATGGAAGGGTTGATCAGCTCCATCAGCATACATTTCTCTGCAGATCTTATATACAGATGCCTAAGAGGAGAGAAGAGACGATTTCAACTCATCAGTCATGTTCAAAAGACAGTAGGCCATTAACAGCTACACTAACCCAGTACTGAGAGTCGTTAAAAGTCCCTACAGATCAACAGTATCCATATAGGAGAAAGGATAGGTCTTCCCTCCATCCGCTCCCTGAAAGCGACTCAAAGTTGCCTTCAAAAACATCGCAGTTAAGTTGAATGGGGGGGAAGGAAAGGCTGGAGGTCAACCTCCTGGTGTTGTAGCACCACAAGGTTAATTGTGAGGGTTTGGTACTCAGTGAAGGCCCACACCCTTGCTAAAAGGTCCCTTTACAAATCCTCCAATGTTCAAGTACAGAGGGAGGCTGGGAATCAAGATGTGGGTGTACATGCAGTGTTGCATAGCACGTTGTTGAACCAGAGGCAAATCACTTAAGCTCCATTCTCCTGTGAGCTGGAATTTGTGCCTTGTGCAAGATAACAGGACATCTACTTCATTAGGGAACGAAGGGACTCAGCAGTAACCACTGTTGCCACAAAAAGAAGCGCATCACTAACAACGGAAGTGACAAGTGTCAAAAGCAGTTACCTCATCTTTAGGAAAGTAGGGTCGTATGGTGTACACTTTGGAAGTGGGTGTTAATGGAGGTGGTTGAAAAAAGAGGTCATTTGCCCCATCAATAGGCAGCAAACGCTGTGAAAACAAAATACTTAATATGACTGTAAGAACAACAAAACCCATCACTCTTGGGTGTGCACTGCAGATTCCCAAATTAACATTTGCTACTTGCTACCCCAGAAGAAGGTGGGGTTGGTATGCTTTACAAATGCAAAGACCTTATTTGAATAGAAAATATCCAATTGGTGCTCTAAAATATGCAATTGAAACAGCACATTAAGAGTCTGTTAATCTTAACTGCTTTAAAATACTTTTTACCAATCATATCTACACTGTCTAAGAACATAGAATGTCAGGAGGAAAGGTTTGGTCTGAAGAGGGTTAACTGGCCAGAGGAGACGCTTTATCCCAAAAGCAATGCGCTGATTCAATTTGCTGCGCGCAGAGCACCTGTGAGGGGGGAAAAGTATAGCGCCTGAAAAATCCATGAACAAATCTGAACATGGTACAAACAGCGATTGAAGATGATTTGCCAATTGAATTCCTYGCAATAAAGCGCATTACAGCGTTATTTCGAGAGGAAGCAGAATTTGGATGACTATCCCTTTTGCTCATGGAATTCCCATTGGCAGACAAGCATGCGCGCATTGTGCAATTGCGGGCGCAGGTAAAAATGCTGTGCGACCTGCAAAGAAACAATGTGAAATGTACAACTAAAGCCGCTGCGCTTCGCATGCGCGTGGGACAGGCAGCATCTCCTTGAGAAATTACTGTAGAAAGGGGAGGAAAATTATTTTAAACCAAGCTGTAAGGCTAATGGGCTTTGGACCAGAAAGCCTTCGGCAGACCAATCCTTCCAGACCTCTGATGTGCAACAAAAGGTTTCTCATAAAACAAAGAAAATGTCATTCAGTTGTGAAGTCATATTGATACCTGGAACTCTCCTGCTAGACCACCTCTAAAGGCCCAGGGTTCTTGGTCTCCACTTAAGAACTGTGCTGAAGATTGACTACGACACCCTGTTGAGATCAGATCCAAGCGGAGAATGTTACGAGAAGGGGGATTTCCTGGGTGTCTTACATGTCCAAAAAGCTAACATACACTTGTGGAAAAAGCTCTCTAACTGAGCTAGAATCCAGGGCTTGGGGAGGGGGAGGGGCTGTAATAATGTATGATTTATAAAGMTTTTGTGCTTGTGCACTGATTGCGGTATTTCAAATTTTTGATTACCAATAACAGACAGGTGAGGCAATTCAGCTACACACTTCATTCTAGACCAGAAGGCACAAGAATGGTGCCATGCACAACTGTGTAAACTTCCCAGACATTTTGTACATTTTTTTTGCATATTTGTGTCAGAAACATTCATTTCATCTATGGAAATATAACAACTTGGAAGCTACATGGCTCAACAGCTATTATCATAAATTTTAGATCAAACAAATGCCATTATCACAGCCCCTTGAAAAAAAACCGGACCCTTCTGAAGTCACATTTTAGTACTGATTGTTTCTAATCTTGTCAGAAAACTAGGACTGGCAATATAGGCAAACAGTCTGGAACAGATCAGGCAGCCAGGACAGTTTTATGAAACAGTATTCTTGCAAGAGACAACACAGATTTACATAATCCAGGCCACACCTTCACAATACTACTGGCACATTAAAAGCGAAGTAGTGTTAACTGGAATTAACTCACAATTTAACTAATACACCTTGGTGGCCACTACTAGCTTTGCTTTTTATTATCTTCATTTTTTCCTCCACAAGCATATTGGATGCGCCAGGCACCCTGCTGCTCAGCCAGCAGCAGCAGGCCCATTGCAGTGCTCAGCTTTAGCCTGCACTTGCTTTAGAAAAGAAGCTTCCATTGGCTGTTTGACATTTAACACTGTTCTGCCAGCAAGGCACTGCAGCCGTCACCAACTAACATAAATGACAGCTCTGGAGAAACAAAAAAGGCAAGTGGTATCTGGAGTGGAGATGTCAACTACCCGCCTAGTTTTCTGACAAGAGGAGCAGCGCAAATACTCTTTTCCTTTTGTGGACAGCAAGCTACCTCCTGTTCAAGTAACAGTCTCAGATCAGTACAGACAAGTATGTTGTGCTAGTCAGAGAGTCCCAAAGTGTGCCAAGTTTGACATTTATGAGAGTTTAGGAATATAGGTTAAATACAAACTACCCTAAGTATGGTAAATTTCAGAAACAATCCAAACACCAGAATTCAAATTTGGTTTACTCCAACGTTTTAGAATTCTCACATAAGATATCCTTCACAAGGAGATTTAGTCAATAACTTGGAAGACAGTATCTGTCTGCCCTTTGAGACTACAACTTAACTAGCACTTCCAATTATTACAGTAAAGAGCTGTGTGAATGAAGAGCTGTATAAATGAAAAACATAGTTAATGCCTTATCGCTGCGCAAATGTGACTTCAGTTCATGCCTGTTGCACATCTAATCTATCTGAGCTGCCTCACAGACAAAACCTTTCCATTTTAATTAATTAATGACGACGCGCTGTGAACATCTGGCGCTGTCCATCCAATAGCAGTAGAAACTTGTGCTGAGGATTCTCCCATCTGTACACAATGGGGAAGAAGACAATAGAAGTCATTAGTAATCCATAGTACTGTACAGCCACACTAATTTAAGGGACTGAATGCTAGCTGGACTTGGGAGGAGAGGTGAAGAAAGCGAACATCCAGTGGACCATTGAGCACACCACTGTGAAAACTAACTTGTTTGGATTTGTAACGTACTTCACTTTACATAATGATGTATTTTATCAAAGACCTTTACTCTGTATGTATTTACACTAGTGATAAAACACAAGCTGAAGACAAAAATGTCCCCTCTCACAGAAGCACTGTTAGCACAACAGTATTAAACTGTGTATGTGAAAACCCCTGAACTTTTCAACTTTCTAATACCACTGTGAGGACTGGAACAGAACAGTGCCTAAGTTAACAGACTTCGTGCTTAGAGTTGGCTTTTACTGTGAACTATTCCAAATATTTGRTGCATTTAGAGACTTGAACCCAACTTTACAGGGACACTGAAAACTGAAGACAATTGCAGCTGAATTCAGGACGTAGTCTGATAATTCTGATACGCAGTCTTAACTTGTTTACAGAGATGTTTACAGAGATTACAAGAATCACTGTTCTCTTTATAGAGCTTTGGCCTAGAGTTTTAAGCAGATTAAGTTATCAAGAAGAGAGCATTCTGTCTAGCTAAAGGTCAACATACAGCAAGAACAGTAAAGTTAGGGGAGTTGTATTACACTTAAATATGCACAAACTAAAGCTTTTTTAAAACAGCATGAGATTGTTAGAGAAATGTTAACATACTACAATGCTGCTGAGTTTTCCTCCCACACTAGTTTTCTTCTCTGTACTTTGCAGAAGGCAGTCTTAAAAGCTCTCTTCTTTATCAACTATACATATAGGGACCAGATATTTAACAAGCACAGAACACAGGAATTTGTTGGGCACAGACCGACTTGATGATTTAACAGGTCTTCTCTGTCCCTGCTTAAACCTGCCAKTGTTTAAGAACATAATTTAAAGACAATCCAAAAACTAGGATTAGACCAAGGTTGTGTAATGGTTAGCCACTGTGAGGTTTGTGACAGCTACAGAAAGTGTGACTTGAGACCATCAGCTTTGCTGTCTGCTGTGTATGTCAAGCAACTCTACAGCATATTCCTTACAGCTGGATTGAAACCTGAAAGTGAAATGAGGTCACTAGAATTACCCAGGCCATGCTGGTGCTATCTGCCAACTTAAGATCCCACAAAAATCTTTCAGGAAAAAAAAACCAAAACAAACAAAGAAGAAAGCACTACACCTTAAAAAAAAAAAAGAAAAAAAAGAAAAGCTGTTTCAAGATCATTTTAAGTCTCAGACTAAATCTGTCCAGAGAGCTCCAAAATTTCCACCCATTACCAAAAAATAAAATTAAAAAAAAAAAAAGCCAGCAATTTGTGAAGTGTTTAAAGGAAATTATGTTGCACCAGAATAGCCTTATGCTAAAGCTCGCATGCGCACAGGGCKGGGAGGATCACCTTCCTCATGGCCAGGCCCATTGAAAGGTCTGTTGAAGACAGCAATAATGTTATCAAGACAGAGCAAACAGCAGATGGCTGATGTGATCACATTTCGTAGTGTCATTTCCAATCATACAGCGGGGTATCCAAGGAGTTACATGGCATAGTCCAGTGTGCATTCAGTCAAGAGTAAGTTAAAGTCAACACTTACGTGTCAGATGAGATTCAAGTTTCATTAGCCCAAGAAGAAAATCAAGGTCTCCAATCTTAAGCATCCAGCAGACTTCACTTATAATAGCAAAGCAAACTCACTGCAAGCGTTGCTTCAAATAGTGAGACAGGAAAACCTTTAAAACAGGGTCAAACCAGACCCCTTGTCCAAGAAAACACATTTGTCTAATACTTCAGTTTTCCCCGTGGGCTAATTAAAAACACACATAAAAAATACGCTATCTGGGATTATAATGGCTCCCAATGCACCTACCTAACCACTGCACAAAAGATTTCACCATTGACATAATACTCTTGATATCCCAGACGTAGGAGTACATGTCATAAAGGATTGTCCTGTTGGCACAATTGGAGAGGCGAGTGAACATCCCCATCACCAAGCTGCACATCTCTTCAAACTTGGCTGCTCGGTTACGCCATTCTTCTATCTACAAAAAAGATCCACAAGATCAAACACAGGCTCCTAGGGAGTAGAGGTACTCTAAATATGGAGGAAGACTATGTAATTCATTACTTCGCTGTACCAGCATGGACTAYGACACTACACGACTCACAGATATTCTCTATGGCTGTTAGAAGTGAGGCCAGTACAGGGAACACTGGTCAAATGCAGATACCAGACTGCGTTCATAGCACTACAGGACTTAAAACGGTAGAYTGCACTGGAGGAATGAAAATTACTGTGACCTGTGGTTCATTATACGCTATCCTTCAGGTCCTACAAAGCACAACACCGGACTATTACATACAACAGATAAAACTGCTTGGGATTTTGATTTAAAAGGAGAAACAAGATTCACACTCACCTTTTCAGCATCCTTTCCTTTGCAATTAACGCTGACAACACTGCTGTTTGCTCTGAGCCACTGGAATTCCCTCAGCATCTGTGCACCTTTGGGCCCATGTTCATAAGGAAGGTAAAACAAGTCAGCAAGAAGCTGTAAGTCCTCTAAAGTCACTGGTTCTACTGTGTAAAGAGGCTTTTCATTCGGCCCAGGCACAAAATGTTCTTTGTTAATTTGCTCATCAGTCTGCATAGGTGCAATGTCACTACCAGAGTCTTCCTGCATAGACATCTCTGGAGACTTTGACTCAACTATACTCTCCTTATCTGTATCCATTGGCTTTAACTCCTCTGCCATCTTGGCTTCAGCAATATCTGTCAGTATCTGGTTTGCATTCTTGTCTGAGTCATCTTGTTTTTCCACCACCATGTCCATTGGCTCCTCATCAGATTGCTTCTTCTCCTCCTCCTTGGCCAAGGCTGGTGACTCACTGCTGAGCGCTGTGCCCTGGCTCATGATGGGCTCCTGGTACACCGTGGTAACCACTGTTGCTGCATTTAAAGAGGATGGTGCCACCAGTGGCCCTACATCCCCTACAGAGGTTTTAGCACCACTGTGGGCCACTTGCCTACCTAAGAATAAGAAAAAACAAGTTTAGAGCTTTCAATATCTGCCAACTAACATTCAAATCAGCAGCTCCTGCAAACGACAGGTGACTTTGTTACCACGGCATCCAATCAGTGCAGCTTCCTTTTGGTACTTTGCCTGTTCACTTCTGTCACTGTCATTCTAACTATTGATTTTGGGGTTTGCAAGTTTCCTTTTCACATAACTGGTAAGCAAAGACAGGATGGAGAGAAAGTCAGGAAAATTAGTTAACATTTATGTGCTGCCAGTAGCATTTCTGACTATGTCATCAGAATAAAAAGCTCTCAAAGTCAATATTCTGCATCAACTGATTTGCTGAAGTTGTATCTGAATATAAAGGACGCTTCAAAGTAAAAGGACTGATGCTTAAATATTTCAATTTCAAAAATATCTTTAACCTAGGGAAAACTGAGACATTCAAAACCCGATCAGATACAGTCTTGGACAACCTGCTATAACTCACCCTCTTTGAGAAAGGTAGTTAGACTCAAGATAGACCTCAAGACATCTCTTCCAGCTTAAACTATACTGTGAAAATGGAGGAAGACAACATCTCAATTACTACTCCTCACCCAGTGTTTCTGCTGCAGTTGAGTTTTAGAAAGATACAAAACTCTACAGTAATTCAAAAGTATAAATATACCAGAGCAGTTGGAACAGGCTCTTCCATTCCCTCACCACCACAGAAGGAAACTCTGACTACATGAAACACACCTTAGAGGAAAACAGATTTTACCTCAGATCCCAAGCTCCCAAAAAAGGTGTACAATGCTGGAAGGAATCCAGCTGGTTTATGTAGACAGAAACTCGGAAAAATAAAACCATCTTAAAACAACTGGAAGAACATGGAGCCTTCAGCACCAGAATTAGTGTTTACTACAATCTAACATCAACTAGAAAAAAAAACCACTGTACCTCCTGTTCTCTCAGGTTCCATTGAAGTCTAGTAACAACTGGGACTAACAAGAACCAGACCCTTTCCTGCCTTGTGCCAGAACTGCCTAAGGATAAAATATCAAAGTTGCTTCCGTTTTTCAGTCAGAGCATTACAGGCACACTGCAGAACATTACAGGCACACTGCAGAACATTACAGGCACACTGCAGAACATCAAGCATTCTTAGTTTTTATTAAGGTTTCCCCAATTACTAAGGCAGAAAATATTTCCAGCTGAAGTGTATGAATTGCCAGGATCTGTAAAATACTTTTAATCTGAATGCAAATACTGAACATCTAACCCCATCTTTCCACCAACCCCAGAATTATACAAAATCATACTCACTGCTGTATTGCTGAGGTACTCCAAATTCCTGCAGCCACTCTGTTAAGGCCAACTTTAGGGCCATTTGTGGGCTGTAGAGAACATCTGTTTCAATATCTTCATCACTCCCCTCATTTTCCAATTTAATCTGGATTGAAACTGTACTGTCTTCAGTGTCAGCTACAGAGACAAATTTTAAAGAATTATCATGTAAGTTAAGTTTAAAATAATAAAAATAAAAGTAATGTCAGATGAGGCATTCAATAACTCTCTCAGAGGCTTACTTCACAAAAAGGACAAGTTACTAGATTCTAATTAGAAAAAAATGGAAAATTATGGTCACCATCAATGTCAACACAGAAAGAGTGTGCAGAATCCAGACACTCTGGCACATTCAGACACATTCAGGGTGTCTTTTGATCTGAACTGCTTCTATTCCAATGAAATCATATCCAGGGACACATGTCAAATTTGGGCATTAAATCTGCTTGCCAAGAGTGTTAACTACACAACCACAGAAACCTCTCAAGACTAAGAAATTCTTTGATACCATGTGCTACAGAGATGCCCTAAGAAGTCAATAAAGCAAGCTAGATCATTACCTTTCAGGCAACTGCCATTTACTGATGGGACAGAAAAGGCTAGGTGATCATAAGAAGAAAAAGTTGGTGAGGAAAAGATAGAATCACTAAAACCACCAAAAATTGGTATGATTTATAACAGCGAACAGTTATGCATACTTACTCATCACCACATCTTTCCTCACTCCATTCATGTTAGACTTGTACCAGGTTGCAAGCGTGTGAATGGCAACATAATTGGCTTCAAATTCACAGTTTGGATTGGTCAGAACTCCCTTTAGTCGAGGGATGAGTTCAGTTGACCGACCCTTGTAAGGCCCAAGAAAAAGCCTCTTTTGATCATAATCATTAGCATGAATGTTATCCCAGATAACTGGTGCTCTCCTGATGATCTTAGAAACTTCTTCAATGGACTCTACCGGAATGTCTTTGGATACAACTTTCGGACCTAAGCAGGAAACAGGATAATCAGAGGAGTTTGCATATACTGGAAGATTCAAGCCCKAAGTAGCTGGACAGTTTGTTTTACTAAGTACTTATGAGAAAATACTTAACACCAACAGATTAAAAGAAAGAAGCCACCAAACCAAATAAGTTTTTACCTGTCCATAACACTTCAATGCCAGGGAGCAGCTTTTCTCCTACAGTCCGTAAATACGGTGACTGGGCAACATTTGGATAACAGAAAGTTCCACAGTACTCTGCATAGAAAAAGAAAATGTTGCTGTTGTTAGAAGGATGCACATGTGTGACAACACACCCAACTGTGCCACAAACACATTGAGAGAATACCACCATTTGAAATGAGAAACATTTATAAAATTAATCAAGTAAGGCCCAAAAGTCCAAAGTGTAAATAAAAAGGACATTATGAATGACACTTAGCATAAAGATCAGAAACAAAAAGTAATTATTTYAAATAACTCAAAAGTCAAAATTAGGAAAAAACTAATCAAGTCCATAAATAAAAGGCCATATTACAGCAGAYAGTATCCAAGAGAACAAGAAAATCCCAAGACTCATTACAAAGTGCAAATATCTAAAAATATTAACACTGGAACATATGTCTCTTCAAAGTTAAAGAGGAGGTCTGCAACAGAACCAAACTACTACAGTGTAAGAGGATAAACTAACAATAATTTTTGATAAATAAAGCAACTCAGTGACTATGCAGTGAGTAATCGCATTAAAAATAGGAACCACTGATGACAGTAAGCACAGACTGTACCTCTACTTTTAGAAAATTCTAAGAAACTAACAACTTGCCAATTCAAGAAGCAAAAAGATTTCAGTTCAAGTTAAAAAAATAAAATCTTCCTTTACTCTAATTCTCAGTTCAAGCTTCTTGAACTGTTCTACCAAGCTGCCTTCTTTGCTTGGCATTAAGCCTTTCAGAGATGTATAGATTTGGAAGAATCTCTGCAAATATTTGAATAATCAAACCTTTCTTTGTAAGTCAATTTCTTCAATCAACCTCAAAATACTCCTTAAGACAGTTATTAAGTATTAAACCAGCTTTTCAAACAGTAAGATAACAATCCCCCTCCTTAAAAGCTGAACCAAATGATTCTGCTCATTTTACCTGTAGGACAGAAAAGGAATGTGTCTGGTTCTCCTAGATATTGATAAATTTCATTTGTGATTGAGACTTGAGCATGAGCAAAAGAACTGAAAACTTCTTTGTCAGCTGCACACATGTTGTGATCAATATCATCAAACAGCAGTGCAAAAGATCTGCAGCCAAACTGGGAAACCTAATACAAGAGACAAGAGCAACAAGTTTAATATGTTAAATTTTTTTGTCTAATCAAACTAAGATAGATTCGATTTTAAAAYTCTACAAAGAGACAGGTATAGGAATGGGGGATATAGTGGAGGCAAGACAGAYTTTGATTTCTGTTCACAATGAATGCCTAATTCTGACCCATAGCTCTGCGTCTCTTAAAGATTAGACCTCTAAAGACCTGCAATCTGTTCCAGTTTTAACAATCCAAAGCTGATCTCACAGGATGGACAGCTGGGAAAAAAGCTAATTCTGTAACAGCTCTTGGACAAAGGAGTGCAGTCAGTCAGGAGAACAAAGACCATGTGCATATCAGGTCTGCCTGCAAAGGTTCTTGCTTTAGCAGTGCATCTTGGCTTCAAGATTCCAAAATACTCTGGAAACAAAAACAGCCTTCAGAATCCACAAGGTGAGACTTTTTTTTAAATCTAAGTGATCACTGGCCGCTTCTGCAATGCAACCTGAAAACATCCATTGGAATTGTTCAGAGACACCCACATTAACATCAGTGCTGAAAAGGTTCAAGAAGCTGGTGAAATGCTGCAAGAGTGAGCAGAGTATTGGAGCTTCCAAATTAAGCAGCACTAAAACTGTGCTAAGTTTGTGTCATGCTTACCTGGTCCAGCTTACGTTTCAATGTGGATACCTCTTTAGGATTGGAGAAAGTGATGTCAAGTCCAGGTGAGATTGCATAGATGAACTCTATTTCATGTTCTCGTGCAGCTGATATTAGAGTCATTAGCTGCTCTGGAAATCAAATTAAAATATTTCAGTAGGATTCAACAACTTAAAAACGTGCAGATGCCTCTTCTATCACAATTAAAAACCAATTTGCTGGAATTTCTTGAAACTAACACAGCAAGGAGCACCAAATTATTAGGARCAGTTCTCAGCAATTATGCCAAAAGGAATATAACAACTGTCCCTGTGTTCTCATTTTCCATGTTAAAATTTTATAAATATATTTTAAATTCTCTGTATCTCAGTGCAGTGAGACAAATATGGATATAGTCTGTTTCCACAGTATGCACATCAACAATGCCAGAATTATTACTCAC
The DNA here is from genome assembly GCA_018881555.1 of Amblyornis subalaris. Taxonomy (NCBI): domain Eukaryota; kingdom Metazoa; phylum Chordata; class Aves; order Passeriformes; family Ptilonorhynchidae; genus Amblyornis; species Amblyornis subalaris. The sequence continues at coordinate 3,055,854 of JACAXG010000003.1, forward strand.
TTTTTCCGCACATACTAACAGACAATTTCTTGCAGTAATATCACCCTGTGTGACAGTGGCTCACATACTACTCATATGACTGAAGCTTGGGGCACACGAAACACATGCAGTTTAACATCACTGTGCAGAAGTAGTTGCTTTAAGAAACAAACTTGCAATTGAATCTTCCATAGAATGAATAAAGATAGTTATTTTTAGTATATTGAACATTCTTTGCTGTTTTTGGCAATTACCTTGCAGTATCCTTTAGATTATATTTCTGCAGTGATTCAAAGTGGCCTCCAAGAAGGATTATCTAATTTCAAGAGAGTATAATTTTTCCCCTCACCCAAGGAAAACTATAATCTCCTCAGTCTAATAAAGCATTGTAAATCCCGTAAATGCCAGAAGTGGATAAAACACCTCACATTAGCATGAACAGATCTTTAATGTTCTAACTAGTCAAGAGCTGTTTTTCTAACAGGTAATCTTTTTATTGASACAAGGACTTAATGAATCACATAAAAGGACATGTTATTTCCTCATCAATCTTCTTTCCCTTTTCTGACGCAAATAATTTCTACTTCAAAACATGGCCCAGATGCTTAAGAGCCAGAGAAATAATTCTGAGCCACCTTTCTCGTGACAAAAAGTAAGTCTTGTAAGACAAAAGCCTTAAAAGTAGTTTCAGAAATCATCTGCAGTTACAGTTAAAAGAAGTAAATCCATGCTTGCTCCAAAGCTCCAATAAACACACCTGCAGGGTATTAAGAAGAGGTCTCCAGTCACCTTTGAGAATGGCTACTGTGATTAAACACACACAARTATACATAGCAATAACCAATTCATTCAAAAGCCTATTTATAGAAAACACAGAGGAGAAATAAAGGCAATTACCCGCTTCCTCCACAGAGTACATTTCTCGCCAAAACATCCTGTGCTTGTAGTCATCCTTTGGAGCATACAGATATGTATTCAGTCCCCACTTCTGAAGCCTACAAACATAGGAAAAAAGCCTTCAAATAGCCTACAAATTCAGGAATCCTGTTTTGCTTCATCTTATTCTTTTACATGAGCTGATTTATTTTTTTCTTCACCAAACATCATGTTATACTATTAAGTCACAATTATTTTAAGCACAAATTATATTGGATAAATTTAGTTTATGCAAGATGAAAAGGTGARTACCAGTCCCCAGAAATACAGATATCACACGAAGAGTTGCTCTAGGTTAGAACAATAATTCTTTCCAGACTTAAGTGGAAGATTATGATTACATTCCGATGGAATGTGCTGCAGTAAGAAGAAGCATGACTTGCCTTCTAAAAAGTTCTTTCCTCTGCTCCATCACCCAAGGTCTTCCATAAAATCCTATGGGCAACAAGATTAAAATTATCCAGTTAGATTATGCCTGCTCCATGAAACTTTWTATTACAACCTATTGTTTTCTTCCACTTCTGCTACATTTGTCAAAGTAGAAAGGGAAAAAATAGTTACCATTAGGAAAGTCTAATAACCTAAATCGATCTAAATTTAAAATGCAATTATAACTTGTTTTATTTCTTATGATCTAAGGTCTTACAATTTTGGCCGCTGAAGCAATTAATTTTCAGAATACAAACTGTGTTCCTGAGCATATGCCCTTGACAAGTCAASTCAGCATTATTACAGCAGCAGACCAAACAGCTATAACCTAATTAAACTATCACTCCATACACCTACAGAATAGATTTGATTTTAAGGTGAACACTGAAGACACTTGAAAATATTTATCAKCTTGAAAATGCTTAACTGGTGGTACAGACTAGAATTTATATACACAGAATATATAAATACATACTGGGGCAGATGATGTGTAATTAAAAAAAAGTGCAAGTGAGTCAACAAAATGCTTAGGATTTCCTTCCTTTTATTCTGTTTAATAGGCTCCTTGTCAAAATTAACTTGCAAACTGATATCTTACTTTACTGTTTCCACAACCTAATCCTATGTCTGTGAATAACCATATATAAAAGCATCTACACAAGTGATTTTAGAGTATAGTGTAGTAAAAGTCAAGCAATTCCATGGAAATTGCAACTGCTTCTGGCTTTAAATCTAATATTTTCATTCTAGAAACACAATACTTTAAAAAAGCACTCTCAATGCACTCTTAGCCAAGCCAACTCAGACCTATGTGCAAACAGTTCAACCACAAGTGGGCACTTCAAAACAAAGCTTCAGCTTGGCAGTCCGTACAAAGACCAGGGACTAAAATAACATGAAATTTAATAAGCTCTTATTTTCAAACAGCATGGCCACTCAGTGATGAATGATACTACTAATACACAAAGCTCACAAGTCCCCGTACAACACCAGTTCAAAAGGTAAACAGTATCTTCATTTCCAGAGCTATTCACCCTTGTAAATTTGTAAATATTCGATCTCATTGAGGTCAAAACCACCCTTCTACCATCTTTCAAAACTCCAAACTGATGCAACCGAAGCATTTTTTATATATTGTACTTCAGTTACATGTTAAGTGTACAATGCTCTTTWAAGAAGCTTAACGCAGAGGCTCAAGTTTTAAGAATTATTCTCTCAAAGAGTGCTCTCAAACTACCTGGCACCACAATGTGGCAAAACCGAGCAACTACTGCTCCTCACAACTGCTCAGTGGCAACAGGGAACAACAAGAGTTGAGAGGCCTGAAAACCTCCCAGTTTACTTCAGCCAGAAGGAATTTCTCATTTACCCTACAGTCTCCTAACTCTGACTGATGCTGCCCTGAGGAAGCTCAAGAACCCACAAAAGAAACAAAATCCTGTGAGACCTAATGAGTATTATCTATGTCTCATAACTCATTCAGAACACTTTTGCTTTACTTATGATACTGTTTCAGATCTACAAGCCTAAAGCAGAGCAGGGCCTGCTACAAAAAAAAAGGAAAATCAGCCAACAAAAACTAATTAAATAAAGCTGAAGAGAACTGGCCAATCTGAAGCGATACTTTTCCATCTGTCACCACGTTTCTTAGGTTACTACTGTCACCAGCTGATGACAATTCTTGGATCTTTCTGTCCAACTAAAAATCGACCTGGTTTTGTATTACTCCCTCAGGACTGTGTGTCAGGTTAATACAAAGTCAACAGATCATGCCAAAATAACTCATCCCATTACCACACTCTCCCCATCACTAAAAGCCAGGACATCCTACAGGCAGAGCACCAAAGCCTTGCATTCAGCAATCTCTGAGACCTTATTACTCTGCAAAACAGTGAACTTGTTAAGTGGCATAAGCTCTTCGCATTCTTAGAGTGCACAACCGGTATTTGGCCGATTTCCCTCTGCCTTTTCTACCAAAGATCCACATTCTCCATCTCAGTGCTTCAATCTCACTATACCTTAGTTAGTGTTAACTCACTATACCTTAGTCTGTGTTAATCACTACTCTGTTTAACTTCAGAAGCGTAGGTAAATACTTTATTCTTGTTTTTCTCTTAACTCTAATTCCCTTGAGTCACTAAAGAGACAGATGTTTTCACTCACTACAATTTACCTCATTCACCACAAGTTTGTTTTCCTGTTGGTGGTGGTTTTTTGTTTGCCCTTTTCTTTTTTTAAAGAGTCTCCTTTTCCTTGTTTTCCCMTACACAAATTATTGTTAGACTGGTAACTCCTAACCAGTGTTTGACAGCATCACTGGGCAGAGGCCATTTTCTTGTTTTGTTTCATGCACAGTACACTCAAGAACATCTGCAAAAAAATATATGCTGAGGTGATCAACAATGTAACTTAACATGGTAAAAAAAACTATTATAGTATAATCAGTAGTTCCAGTAGAAACGTGGATGAACAAGTGATGTTCCAGGTGTATCACCAAGAACATGAGAAAACATGCTGCTACAATCTGTATTTCTCTTCACGGTTATCTGTCTCCAAAGCCTTCAATTTAGCATCTACCTTAATAGAATTAAGTCTATTAGCAAAATAAAGGCATTTTTCTCCACACTGACTGTATTTAAGCCCTACCCCACGTGCTAAAATAGAAAGGTTATCAACTGGGACTAATTCACTCTCAGACTGACATTTGCAGAAGCCAAACGGTCTTTTCTCTTTAAGATACAAACAGAAAACATTTTGCAAAGCCGTGCAGATACTGACTTTGATAAACTGCCTGTTTCCCTCTCCATTCCATYTGTTAATCATTTGGTTCTCCTACTGGAAAATCATTATAGGTACAGAAATAATAACAGATCACAGGAAATAAACGATTACAAACCAGCTGTTACGCTGGGAACAAACCATTTTTCTTGCTGACTTTCAACCACCTACCTTAACTGACCCGTCAAAAATGCATTATTGAAAATGGCRAAAAGCCCCTTTATTCTGCAGCTTCAACAACAATCTAAACCTTTTAATGCTGCAACTATGCTAAAAGACAGCTGCATTTAGTATTAATTATAGATCAGATATCTMTGGAATCATGTACTCTCTACTCAGGAAACTGAATGTGACCCTCTGGCGCGCAGGAAGAGCTTGTACAGCCGGGATAATCGCGCAGTAGCTCTGCCCTCTCCTACTTCCCCCTTTAAGCACGTACGAGCAAGCCAGCCCCAGCCGCACCTCAGCCTCTCCGAGGAACCATCGGCGCGCCGGGGTGCCCGGCCTGCCCTCGCCCCGCCGCACAGCTGCCATCAAAGGGCGCTCCCCGCTCCAGCCTCGGGGGCAGAAGCCCCGCCCGAGAGCCGCGGCTCCTCCCCACCCTGGCGGAGTCCCGGCCAAGAACCGCACGCCACCTCCCCGCCGAGCGGGCTCCTCCGGGCGGGGGAGGAAACAAGAAAGCAGCACCAGCTGGGACCAGCCCATCCCCGGTGTCCCACGGATACCAAACCCCCCGTTCTCCGGCACCCCCCGTCTCCCAAGGGACACCCACTCCGAGAGCTCTCACCTTCAACGACTCCGCAGAGGAAGCGGCGGGAGCCCAGCGCGGTCTCCGTCTCGGTGTCGGTCTCCTCGCCGCCCGGGACCGGCCCTGCGGCGGCGCCCGGCGGGTCTAAGGGGGCTCCAGGTACCCCGGCCGGGTTGGGACTGCCCTGGGGCTCCTCCAGCGCCGCCTGCCCCTCCTTCTGCACCATCCTGCCGCCCGCCGCCAGCGCCGCCGCTCGCCGGGCCGGGCCGAGCCGAGCCGGGTCCCTGCCGTCGCCGCTCCGCAAGCCCTTTGTCTCCGCTGCTCCGGGGCCGCTGCCGCCGCCGCTTCCTGTTTACGGGGCGCTGCGCCTGCGCGGGGAACCGGCCCCAACCGGTCCGCGCCGCTCCGCCCGCAGCCGCCCCGGTCCGAGGGACCGCCGCGAAGACCGAGGGAGCGTCTGCCTCGGCGGGAAGGGAACGAGGGACGCGGGCGGCCGGGACCGCGCCGGTGGAGCGGGAACAACGAGCTGAAGCGCGGGAGGATCCTCAGGGAATGAGGCGGGCGGCACGCGCGCTCTGCGCAGGCGCGGGCCGCGGGAGGGCGCGCACTGCGCGTGCTCGGCGGGGCGGGCGGCAGGAGGGGCGAGGCCGCGGCGGCCCCAGGGCGCTTGCGCGGGGAAGCAGAGCGCGCGAGGGGCGCACGCGCGAGGGGCCGCGGGGACGAAGGGGGAAGCGGCAGCGGGGCGACGCGCATGCGCCACGGGGGTCCGTGCAGGGATGCTGCGCGGAGGGGGGAGGGAGCGTGCGGAGTGAAGTGTTTACTTTGGTCCCGCGCATGCGCTTCGCTGTGCGGCGCGCAGGCAGGGGCGCGCCTGCGCGGGAGCGAAGGGCGCGAGGGCTCCCGTGAGACGTGACCTACTTCTTGCGGTGCCCCGCAAGCTCTGCAGGGCCCGCCGGGGCTGCGGCGCAGAGGGCGGACCGAGCTGCTCTGTCCCCCCGGCACCCAGTAGCGTCGACGACGCCCGTGGAGGTGTTTCCATGCCTGGAAGAGGCCACGAGAATGCTGAAGGATGGGATCCAAAGCTGACATGATATCAGTGGGTCAGAGGAGAGGTCTAAGGTCAGAGAGCATCTTTCTAGGGAGAAGGTCCGTGGGAGCACGAGGCAGGGACCTCAGGGCTGAGAAAACGACCTCCCATGTGGCTATGGAGAGATACCGGCAAGGTGATCGATCCCTCCGGCCTTCTCAGCACTGGGGAGGCTGCAGAAGGTACCAGCCAACAAGAAAGAAGTTAGCAAAGAGCTGCTGAAAACCCCGGGTCGTGAGGAAGGGCTGGAGAACGCCTGCAGACACCACGGCAGACACATCACGTTTCAGCCACGTTTGAGCTTGTTCCCAGTGATGACATTTGGGCACGACAAGAAACCGAAGCCGGCTGCGTTTCCGGCACCATCGATACCCATGCTCAGGAAGCTGCAGCAGAGCCCCTGGCCAAGGAGCATCTCTAGTTACCACCATGTTCAGGCTACAGCTTTCAAAGAGCAAAAATAGAAATTGTACAGATACCCTAAATAGTAACTAGCTAAATTGCATTGATACACGACAAGACTTTACAGAAGGGTAAGAGAGGAGAAATTACCAGAATTTGGGTGGAGAACACACAGGATTCTCATACCACCCTGTACACAGTTGAGCAGTGAGTACAGGGTCAGAAAGGACCCTGAAGGGGTGCTCGCAGCTTTGATCATGTCAATATAATTGTGCAGTAACAGTTCTCCCAGTGTTGGAATCTCATCCTTCTACAAAATACTTGTGTTTCTGGGCAGTGTTCAGGGTGCTAGAGTGAATCACTGCCCCAGGCTGCATCAGCTGCCTCATCCAGTTGCTCAGCTGTTTTACYACATAGCTACTGTTAATTTTTTCCTCTGAAAGCTGGGAAGATGTCTGGAAACAACACAAGGCTGCCCTTTTCCAAGGATCCATCAGCTCTTATCTCTCTTCTCATCATAGACCAAATGACTTTGTTGTTACCCACCCTTAAACGCCACCTCTTGCTGACAAGGGACATCCAAGCCCTGGCTTACACAGTAGCTTCTCATAGCAAGCTGATGGCACACACCTGAAGGGGCTGATCCAGGCCTCCCTGCCCTCAGCCCCTTCCTGAGGGCTTGTCCAGGGGAGAGCTGAGCAGGATATTTTTGGCTTCCAGAGGTGCTTCTCCCCTGCCCCCACCCCAATAGCGACAATTCCTGCACAAGCCTTTTCCCATTTGGTGTGAAAAGGCTAAGACAGCTTTTGAAGGCTAAGCCCCACAACACCCTTTTCCCCGTTGTCACTTCAGCCTCTTTCCTGCCCTTCACCTTGGGAACAGGGACCTAAGGGATCCCATCAGTGGCTCACAGCATCCCTGTACCACGAGAGGGCACATCAAGTCCTTGGATGTCATTGCCCAAAATAGCAACCAGCCAAACAGAGCTCAGGGGATAGAATATACTGGGAAAAGTGGGTTAGAGGGGAAAACACACTCAGGCCCATTCATACTGCCATACACAGCCCTGGGYGATGGCCAGCAGCTCAAAAAGGCTCCTGGAGAGTCAGAGGCTTTGGGAAGAGCAGACTTGCTGCTTACCCAGTCCCACAGTGAGAATTCCCCCCATAGCCAGACCCCATCCTTTTAAGATGTTTGGTCTCCAGGCAACTCTTTGGATTGAGCTTTCAGTTCCTGGACCACAGACTGTATAAAGCTGGACCATTTCACTGGCCCACATGACGTCTATTATTCTGTTGTTCTGCTGGTTTCTTACCTATATGCTTGTTTTGACTCTGTTTTGCTTAGTTTTTCCCAGTTCTCAAYGCTGGACTTTTCCAACAACCAGTCATTGCCCATCAGCTCGTGTCCTTAAGAAAAACCCCTTCCCAGTCCATACCTACCTCCTCAAGGTGGTAGGTGACCATGTTCCTGTTAGCTCAGCCTTAAATGCCACACCTGGTCACCCAGCAGCATCTCATGACAAGCTGAAAACACACCTGGCAGCCCCACTCCTGAAACCTGACACACTTGATGTGAGAGTGTTTTAGCCTAAATGCCTACAGCCTCTTAGCAGGGGAAAGTTTGTAATTACAGGTCCACCAACAGCATGGCCGAGCCCAGTGTGTACCTTGTCCCCCATGTAACCTCCCTGAGCAMCCACACAGAGCATCCTGCAGCCACAGCACCCCAAAAAGGATCTCAGCCCTCTGCAGAGACTCCTCAGCCCTTCATTTCCCCTGGCCCAGGCAGCTGACAGATGCAAAGACAAAACGGTGGTGTGCATAGCGACTGTGGTTAGATTTTATTGGTTTTTTGTTTGGGGTTTTTTTTTTTTTTTTTTTTTTACCATATAATTGTTATAATACAAAATATACAGACTGGAGATGCCAAGCAGGTTGTGGGTCACCATGCCCCGGGGCAGGGGGTCACACCATGCGACCTACAGCGTGAAGGGGGAGGTGGCATCTGCTCCACGTGGCAGGGGACAGGGGGTACCCCAGAGAKCCTGGGAGGAGGGATAACAGGGAGAAAGAGAGGGGAGGCCTAAGGTTCAGGATATCTGCCCTCCCACCCTTAGGAGAATGCAAGTGGGAGCTCAGCCCCACAGCAAACCTGGGAACAGGTCTGTGAGATGAATAGTGTGTTGAATAAACCTAAAAAACACATCATGTCTGCAAGATGAATAATTTGTCAAATGAGCCTAAAAAACACATCATATCTGCAAGGGCTGGGACAGGGATGGTCCCCCTGGGGAGTTGCCCCATAGCTTTGGCTCAGAGACCCAGGGGTAAAATTCTAATGTCTCCAACACCAGGGCCTCTGCCTGGGTCTGAGGCCTGGCCCAGCTTGGGTGCTGATCCCAGACATCGCAGCTCAGGCCAGCCCAAACCACTCTTGGCCAAGGATACAAAGGCTGGAGCCACAGTCAGGGGCTGCCTGAGCTGGGTACATTCCCAGTGCCTGTGAGGGGCTTCTGGGGTTCACATGGGATTGTTAGCCCATGGGCATCACTGTCCCAGCTACAACTAGGAGTGGTATGTGGGCAGGACAGGCCTGCCTGCACACACCCAGCTCCAAGGAGCTGGTGGTAACAAAGACACCCCAGAGTCCCCATCCCCAGGGTACCCAAGCAGGCTCTTGCATGGCCATGCTGGGAGAAGGGGATGAGCCCACCTGCCCCAAGGTGACCCTCCAGCCTGCCAGTAGMATGGCAGTGACTCCTGGCTAACCCCAGATTGGAGTTTCTCCCCCAGGAGCTGCCAGCTCAGCCATGTCACCAGCACAGGGCTATGCCTGTGGGAACAGCTCTCCGCCTCGTTGCTCATCCCCCAAGCCCCTGGGCAGCAGGTGGGCTAGGATGGGCCAGGGCACAGGAGCAGGGCAAGGTCAGCAGCAAGTGATGCCAGGAGCATGGCAGTGAGGCTAACAGGCCAAGACAACCACCAGAGACCAGCCCATCTCCCTCTTCCACATGTCCCCATATCCTGGCTGTCATGTCCTCAGGAAGAGTTGGAAAGGGTGTCTCTCCACTGGAGCCTCAAAATGGTTCGTTGAGGTCCCTGTGTGCCAGCACCCCAAACTTGAGGGACAGGGGCTAAGGTGGCAGCTCTCCCAACCCTTCATCCTCCATCCTGGGGGACCAATGCCACAAGAAGTCACCTYGGGTCCCTTTAGTCTCCCCTCTCCCCTTGTCATGATGAGCCTCCCAGGTCTAACCAGGATCCCTGGGATCAGGGGATGCTCCCCACAGCTCATGCAGCAATGAACCCCAAGGGCCCATGTGGCTGCCTTCTCCAGGCATGGCCCATTGCATGCCCCTGGGCCCAGTGTCAGGACAGGGAGGGTGGCCAGCGGCTCACAGCCGACACGCCAGACACGCTCCCCACAGCAGGGCACAGCCAGGGCAGGGGAGGAAGCCGAGGTACTGGCACCCATTGCAAGACTTTATTGGTTTCTAGACAGCGTCGCTGGAGGGTTTGTGCTGGAGCCAGCACTAGGGGCTGCTGGGCTTGGGGAGGATCAGGGGTAGGGGAGCTGTGGCTGCACAGAGTGGTGTGCATGGGGAAAACCTCTATTGCAGCCCAAGGCTGCATCTTTTCCACCGGGATTAGGTGCAGGGAGGTCTATCCAGGTGAAATGCTTATCCCATGCCAGCCATGCCCATGCTCCAATATCTGGGAGCACCTGCTTGGGATCCCCCGAGGAAAGCAGAGCTGGCCCAGGGGGAAGGGAAGATCTTGGTGCTGACTGCATCTCAGGGAAGGGAGGCCCCTTTCCATGGGTTTGTCTGTGCAGCCAGAAGAGGGGAGTCTCAAAGGAAAAGTCAAGAGAGAAAAGCAGGTTCTGGGCCCAGTGTCAGGAGAGCTTGTCTGGAGGCAGGTCCGGGAGCTAAATCACACTGTCGAAGAGCTGCATGGATCGCATGATGTTCTCGTCCTGTCGGGAGCAGGTGGGAAGCAGGCAAGTTGGACACAGAACAGCAATCTGGGCAGCTCCCCCAAACCTGGCTTTACCCTTGTGGCAGCTCTGGCATGTGGGACAAGAGCCCCAAGGATTACAGGCAATTCCCAAGCCCTGCTGGGACGCAGGGCTCTCCTCATCTGTACGGGAATGCTGGCATGGGTACAGTTCCCAAAGCAGAGCTCCAGCCTTGCCCCTGGGAGCCCTGGCTTCACCCCCCTCTCTGCAGGAAGTAAGCAGCGGGGACAAAGGTCCCCAAGGAACAAGGTGGTGACCTAGCCCAGAGCAGAGCTGCTGGTGACTTTACCTTCTGGCAGGACTCCAGGAACTCCTCGATTGTCACCACACCGTCCTTGTTTCGGTCCATTTTCTGCAGACAAGCACAGCACAGGGGGCATGATAGGGACAGCCCCAGGGAGAACCTGGTAGCCCCTGCCCGGGTCCCGCAGGGGCTAGACACAGCATCCCCTAGCACCCAGCAGGACCAGCACAGCCCTGCTTCATCCCCGGAGTGGGGTGTTTTCTACTGCACCCACTCCAGCTCTGTGCTGGAGCTCTGCTTCCTCAGGATGTGCTCAGCTCACCTGGAAAAAGTTCTCCACATGCTCCCGGGGTGCTTCCTCCCGCATGGCCGGGTAGGTGTATTTGCCCATCATGTCGTAGATGGACTTCATGATGTCCAGCATTTCCTGATGGGAAGGGAAGCAAGGTTGCAGTGTCAACACAGGCCTCTGCCTGGTCCACAACCCACACCTGTCTCATGATGCTCCTGAAGGACCTGTGGGGTGCTCAGGTGTGTTTCTGCTGGCTTTGTGCACAGTGTGGGGCCATCTGTTCACCTGCATGTGTGATGGAGCTCCAAAGCTGCACACCCGCCATCCATCCTCCATCCCAGAGACACACCAGTGCCAGGGGGACAGGAGGGACATATTTGCAAAGCTGAGCTCAGTTAAATATCAATCCCCTGAGCTGTCCTCCAGGGCTCAGCCAACACCTCCCAGTCCTGCCCTTGTCCCTGTCAGGTGCAGACCTGCGCTGGCCCTGCGGACCAGCCTGGATCCCCCATCCCACCTCTTTGGTGATGCAGCCATCTTTGTTCAGGTCATAGAGGTTGAAGGCCCAGTTCAGGCGATCGTCAATGGTGCCCCGCAGGATGATGGACAGCCCAGACACAAAGTCCTGCAAGGATGGACAAGGCAGGCAAATGGAAGTTACAGCCACAATGGGCCTCACAGACATAGACGGCATACCCTGCTTGTCCCTTTTGCACTGGGAAACTCAGCCCTAAAGCAGATGTGCCCTGTGGCTGGGCTGACAAGGTGAAATGATGTCGGGTATCARAAAGAGTCTGGGGAGAAAAAATTGCTTAACCCCATATATGTCSCACACCAGTCCCTTGGATCACAGCACCAAGAGGATAATGTGCATCTGCCAAAGCCTGAACACGACCCAGCCATGGCTGTGTCTTCCAGTCTGGATAGCTACACAACACTAGGCAGAAAATACAGAAAGCCCATTTTTTGTTGCTTTTCACTGTTTTTCTATTGCCTCTGGGATTTTAATAAACTCCACCAGGCCTGCAAAGCTCTTCATCCATCTGCAACAGCAGTGCTGCTGACCCCAGCCCACAGTACCTGAAGGGAAGTGCTCTCCCTGCCCCACTGCACCCCAACACCCCCTCCTTGACCACAGCTCACCTCAAAGCTGACGGAGCCGTCATGGTCGGTGTCGAAGGCATTGAAGAGGAAGGTGGCGTAGGTGCTGGAGTCTGCAGGGAGGCAGACAGCGTGAGGGGGTGCTGTGTGACCCCCTGCCCTGCAGAGGCACCCACATGCATGGGGACGGGGACCTGCACTCACCTCCTTGAGGGAAGAACTGTGAATAGATCTGCTTGAAGTTTTCTTCGTTGACAATGCCACTTGGGCACTCCTGCCAGGGCAAAGCCACTGCGTCACTTCCACATTGCAAAAGGGGGCCAAGCACCCCTCTAAAACCCTGTGGATCCCTTGCCTTGTCCCCCAGCCCTGTGCACCTAGTGGGGTGGATGGTAAGGCTGCTTGGAGCATCTCCCTGATTTTTAGGGCTGCACCCCTTGCTGGAGGGGCTCTGCATCCCAGGCACCCAGGAAGGGGGCTCTCTGCACCCAAGGATATGGAGCACAGGATCAGGTGTCCCCACTGAGCTCCCTGGAGGTAAGATCAGGCCGTAGCCTTACATAAACGTCAACCCCAAGTTCCCRAAAGCCTTCACAAACACTGGGTGCAAAGCACCCCTGAGGTGGACATGGCAGCARAAGTGGGGCATGTCAAAGCTGGTCGAGGGATACTCACATTCTTGAAGCCTCGATACAGGACCTGCAGCTCTTTGCGGGTGAACTTGGTCTGCTCCTGGAGCTGCTCCAGCCCCTCGGGGCGGTGGCAGACGGTGGAGAGCTCAAACTCATCCTCAACACTGTCTGCAAGGAACCCAGGGGAAGAGAGGGTGGCTGAGGCCAGCGCTGTTCTGCCCTGTCATGCCATCGGGCAGGAGAGGCACCTTGCACAGCACACCCCATCCTCTCACACCTGCCCAGGCTGACACATTTTTGGGGTGCTCTGCTCAGCCAGAGTTGGGTCTATGCCAGCAGGGAATAGTCATAGACACCCTGGGGGCAGACCAGGGACTGACACTAGGCAACAACCCSGCCTCAGCCTCCAGTACAGCCCAGKCTGGGCRAAAAGGAGGTGTGAAAACTCCCCAGYGCTGAAACCCTCCCTGCCTGCCCTTCTCCTGCCACGGGCACAGGCATCTTCCCCGTGGAGCTGAGGCCCTTGATGTCCTGCAGGTCTGTGCTGCACCAAGGCTCATGTCCAGCTGAAGAGTTGCCCCACAGAACCCCCAGCCCAAAATGCCTCCCCTCGGCCTTTCTAGATTCCATCCTGCCCGCTGTGCCCCCACCTTCATTGATGTCTTCTCTCTACCATCTGCCAAGCTCTGCAACCCCTGCCTGCAGCAACCAGCACCCCCAGACCCCACCCAGCCAAGAGGGGCACACATCAGATACACCCTCTCCATGGGACCATTCAGCCCTTGCCCTTCCATACTCACCTTTTCCCAGGGGGAATTGGCTTGCACTGTGGGGCAGGGAAAGACCCTGACCAGGGGCTTTGACTCACCAGGGGGCCAAGCACACCCAGTGCGGGGAGTTAAGGGACTCTGCACTCACTCTCTGCTCAGCCTCTTTCATCCCCCCATCACACCTCCATCTCCAAACCGACCTTGAACTTAGAGAAACAACTCTCCCACCCCTTAAACCAGCGCCGGGAGGGCCTCGCTGCCCTGAGCCAGCTCTCAAGCGGTTCTYGCCGCTGTGCATCCTGTGGGAGCTGCTCGGGGGAGCTGGAGAGGAGGAAAACCAGCCTGTGAGCAGGTCAGGACAGAGGTGGGTGCAGAGCCCATGGGATCGGACCCCTCCAGGGCAGGGCTGATCCTGACAACCAGGGCAGGGGAGAGGTGGAGGCGTCCCTTTCCCGCAGGCAGGGCCAGGGCGGAGAGCAGGCAGCAGCACCGCCGGGGACAAACACACACAAAGGCAAGAAGAAGCACTTGCTTTCACTGAGCGAGGGGATGGATTTGGGCCGGCAGCAGGGCAGCAGTTTGAGGAATCGCTGCTTCAGCGCTTTTTTAGTTTGAACTGGCGGGTTGCCTGGAAGAAAGAAGGAGTCACCAAGCAGAAGAAGAGTTAACAGAGCATCAGCTCCCGGTCCCGACGGGCAGCAGGGTTGGGCACCCGGCACGGGGTGAGCGGGGAGGGGGCAGCACATGCAGCGTGAGGCTGGAGGAGCAGGAAGGCAAAGCCCAGCCCAGGCTCTGGTCGGCCTTCCTGCTCCATCCCAGGACAAACCCGGCACTGGAGATTCCCTCCTTGGGAAGGAAGGGGGTGGCAAAGGGGAAACCCTGCTGGGCTACSCACACCCAGCACCTCTGTACGCCCCCATCGTGCCAGGGTGCACTGGAGACTCCCAGGAGCCCAGATACCCAGGAGATGGCAGGACCGGACTCTGTCCTTTAGCCTTGAGGACAAACACCTGCTGCATGGGGACCCTCCTGCATGGGACTCGGCAGGGAGGCAGGGTAGGATGAAGCCCAAGAAACAGCCTGTGGCTGAGCCAGGACATTRCATCCTCCCGGAGCTCGGCCTGGGTTTGATCCTGCTGGCACCCGAGGGCTGAAGGCAAAGCATGCACCGGACCCCTCCATGCAGCCCAGACTGCAGCATGCACCCCCACCCCAGCACAGCACTGGGACCCGAGCCCAGGGACCTGCTTGAGACAGCCAGAAGGGGAATGGGGCTCAGGGCTTTGCCTTGGCCAGGCTATGGTGCCGGGTGAGGGGCTCTCCACACCAGCCTGGCCCAAGGTCATTGCATACAAGTGGCCCTGCACTAAAACGAGGTCCCCTCAGTGCACTGACCCACCTGCCACCCCCTATTCCCCATTTGGACCCGAATAGATTCACTCAGCCCCATCTCTCCCAGCTGGTGTTGCCCCATGGCTGCAGACCCCCTCCCTCCCTTCCCGCAGTGCCTCAAGCCAGCAAACTCAGCGCAGGACAAACGCTGCCGGTAGGGAAGGGAGGCAGAGGAGAGGATGAAGGCCATGCTGGGTTCCAGCCTCCAAGGGGAGGCAGACAGCAGCATGGGGCACAAATGGGATGAAAGGTGCAAAGTCCCTTTGGGGCTCTGGTGACACTGGGTTTGCTCCAAGCATCTGCGACATCTGCAAGCAGCAGGTCACAATGCCTGTGCATCCCAAGTCCTAGTTTTGTTTCTCTTGGGTTCTAGCAGACAGGGCTTCTCTGGCAGCTCTCTCAGCCTTGTGGGACTAAGCTGAGCCCCAGATGGCAGGGAAATGGTTGCATGGTTCCCAGCTCCAGGATAGGGACATTGGTCTACACCTAGCAGCTGCTGCTAGGCAGGTCAGCCCTCAAGTGCCCACAGGCAGAACCTGGGACCCTTTGRGCTCACACCAAGGCAGCTCCATCATTCTGGGGGATGGAGAACAGCTCCAGGAGGTCATTGTCCCAGCAGGACATCACACAAAGCCACTCAAAGAGGGCAAACTCTCCCCAGGGATGTGACATCCACAGCAAGATGCAAGTGATATGCCAATGCACAGGGATGAATAAATGCACTTCCTGGCATTTGTCAGGGGGTGACAGGGGCAAGGGTGAGGACCAAGATCTTGGTGCTGGCAGAACAGCACAACCTGGCTCCTGTCTGCTCCAGGGTTTGCAGGCAGGTGAGGAGATTTTTCCTTCCTAGCAGTGGGCATCAGTTGTACATAAACCATGATTTTGTCCCAGCTACTTTTCCAGGGCCTTAATTTACAAAGGGAAAGGGAAATTGCACCTTTCAGCCTTCAAAGGATGCTCTGGGGCCAGGTCCCTCTGGCAGAGCYGAGCTGTGGGAACAGACCTGGTAGGCAGGAATAACCCCTTTGATGAGGGAGAAGGGACAGGGTGGGCAGAGCAACACCCAATGCCAGGGTGATGAACCAGGGAGGGAGCAGGGCAGGAAGGAAACCACACAGCGAGAGAGATGCAACAGAGAGTAAACTGTGGTTGGACTCACAGGGGCAGCAGGTATAGGCACGTGCAGTAGGTCAGTTCGGGTGCAAGTTACACTTTAGTTTGTTATAAAGAAGGAAAAGAAAAAAAAATAAAGAACATGGGCGTTTTCTCAAGGAGGAAACAGAAGGGGGCCCATTTCCAGGGTCCCCGGGGCAGGGGGGGGAGCACGTTCAGCACATGCAGCTTAACAACAGGAGAGGGGTGACCAGGACTGGGGTTTTGCTGTCCTGGCTTTGGTGAACACAAAGGCTCTGCTGGGTAGGACACACCACCCTCTTTCTGTCTCCAGCATCCAAACCACAAGCAAGTCTGGGAGCTCCCCCTTGCTGGGAAACAGCTCTACCCAAAGACCAGGAGCAGAGCCCAACCATGCGCTGCCACTCTGGGCGTGAGAGACATCTGCAGCACAAAGCCCTGTCCCTGCCAGCAACAGCTCCTTTTCCAGATGCCGCTCTGCTCTCCACCCTTGTGCAAGGGCCATCCACTGGCTGGCACAGAACAAGCCAACAGAAAGGGCTGGCAGCGTTTTATCTGCGGCGTGAGGTCTGCCGGGTTAAGTGGCTTGTCGCTTCCCATGCATCACTCCACAGCTCGGTGGCTTCAAAACACACACACACACACAAACTGAGACTCCATCCTCGAGCTGCACCGAAAGGGGAAGGGATTTCCTATCCCCACATTCACGTGCTGATGAAATTAATCCCAAAGGGACGCTGGCTCTGAAGGGACCTACAGTGGGTAGATCCCTGCCCCCAGTAGTGATTGCCATGAGGATGGCCATGGGCCACTTTGTATTGAGCACTGATGTGTCCTTGGGGGCTGGATCCAGCCAATGCCACCATGCTGAGGGTTACACGGTGCTGGGCTGACACCCCCTTCCCAGGGAGGATCCAAGCCTGGGCTGCTCCATGGTCTCCCCAGAGAAAAAGCAAGAGACAGAGTCAGCCTGATGGATAACAATGTCTCTGTCCTCCCATAGAGCCACAGCCACCAGTCCCCTCCCAGTGACAGCTGGCTGGGGAGATCAAGCCGCCCCTTCCATGGCACCGTCCTGCTAGAAAAGACCATACGATAACAAACCAGGAGCCAGTGCCAAAACTCCCCCATCACTCTCAGTAACCTGTCAATAAATGCATCATCATGATGGGCAGAAAATGTGCATCCCACGACAGCGAGACCCCCACAGTGTCCCCAGCCCAGCTCATGGACACAGCACCATTCCAGGAGGGGAGCAGAGAGCACCAGCAGCCCACCAGTCGTGCAGCTCCCACAGCCCCTGCTAGGTCCCATGGGGCAACACTGGGTCAGTTGGCAGGTCAGGAAGAGCTGGTATCCCAAGGCTGATCTGCCCCAGCACCCTACCCTAGGAGCAGGGCTGGGGTGGAAGAAAGCAACTGGACAAGGGGACCCTCTGCCTTTTCAGATAACCTAGCTGGAAAACAGGAGGGGAAACCCCAGCCAGGGTAGGGGGTTGAGCCAGAAGAAGAAGCACAGTAGGATCAGGGGAGCATGGAGAAGAGGTCAACAGTTCCCAGAACACATTCTTTTCAGTAGAAGAGCCTCCATCCCCTTCCAGAGCATCACCTTCTCCCAAAAGACCAGAGGTAAGCCCCAAGTTCCCCCTGCCAGGCCATGGCACTGAGTCCATCTGGGCAGCGATGCTGAACCCAGCTGCCCTTAAAACCTGTGGCTGACAATCATCTGTGTGCAGGGCTCAGCTCCAAGCAGAGTCCATCAGGCCCCAGCCCTGGCCACTCCAGGCAGCATCCAGCCTCAGGCAGTGCCACCAACCACAGCTCTCTGGGGTCTGCAATGAAGGTCAGCGGGGGAAAGAGAGAGCGAGTCCCCGAAGCCACCCTGGGGAGGTCAGGATGTGTCCCACCAACAGCAGCGCTGCAAATGACCCTCATCAGTCAGCAGTGCAGAGCCAAGAGTAGCAAAGGTGCCAGACAGTCATCCATCAGGGGAATGAAATCAGGGCTGGCATCTCCCAGGACCAGAGAGTCCCTGTCCTGGGGGTGGGACAGAGCTGGGAGCAGCAAAGCTCAGGACCACGATATTCCCCAGTGCCAGAGGGAGGAGCAGCTGTGCGACCCTTGTGCTGAGCAGACCCCAGAGGGAGAAGAYAGGGCTAAGTGCCAGAAGAGGCTGCAGAGCCGTGTGGGGGTCAYAGCAGTGCTGTCCCCATTTCCATCCCCAGCCTGTGACAGTGCTCCCCTCCCAGACAGCCTGGCTGTGCTCGAAGGAGATGTTGCAGAACAATAATTTCAGCAGGCCACATCATGTATGAAATGTTGCRAGCAGGGAATGGGACAGGATATACATGCCAAGGGACAGTGGAGCTCAGGGACTCTCCAAATGGGGCAGGTAAAGCTGCAGGACTGGGACAGCCATGTGCATCGCTCTGCTGCAAAACCCACACACAGGGACACATCCTGCCCCCATCACCACCTCCATGGCAGGGACATCTCTGGCAGCAAGAACCAGCGCATCCAAGGTGCCAGAAGAGCTACCCAAAAAAATGCCCCAGCAGAGCAGCAGCTCCTCTCGGCTGCAAGCAGCATGCTCCACAGGAGAGCTGGTGCTCTGCATACCCGTTACCCAGATGCCATCCGTGCCCTCCCCTGTAAGGCACAGGGACAAAGACTGGACATGCCCCAGCCACAGCCCAGCCAAATCAGGGACATCCTCCATCACAAGCGGGTTGAAAGCACCTCCTGGGCACAGCACCCTCCTCCCCTCCCTTCCCCCTGCTCAACTGCTAATTGCTCCTCTGATCATTCCTAGCCACACATCCTCCCATTCCAAGATCTGGCTACCCCGGGGGATGTGATCTGCAGAGGGGATGAAGGCAAAACAAACCCCAAATCACATTCATGCAAAGTCTGTTAGCAGCCCTTGTCTGAGCCGGGACTGTCCATGGCRCAGTTGAGGCAGGCAGCCAAAAGAAACAAGGCAGCTCCGTGCAACTCCCTGCGCTCCCATCCTCACCAGGCACAACCAATAGGTTGTGTATCCATTGCTCTGATATGTTTTGGGTCCTCTGGCCACATCCAGCCCTGTCCTCAGCACCCACCTGCCAAGCCAGGAAGCTCAACACCCACAGCATTCTCTTCCTTCTCTAATCCTGGCACAACCCCACAGGGAGGACAAAGGGGCTCTAGCCTCTTTTCCCATGTTTCCCCCATAGCCACCAATTCCTGTAGCTTTGCCCTGCATGGTGCTGCACTCCACATCCATTGCTCCTTTCTCCCAGCTCACACTCATCTCCCCAGCCCCAGTGACCTGCAGCCCTTTTCCCCATCATCRAACAAAGCCCAGCCCTCTGCATCCCATTGCCCCCATCCAATAGCCCAGCACCCCACACATCACTGCATCCCAGTGCCTCCAAACCCAGATATCCCCCACCCTAATGCTCCCAGACATCCTTTCTAGCTTTCTGCACCCAACACCACACATTCCAATGTCCACACATATTCCCACTCAACATCCTAATACTCCAAAACACCCCCAGACACCCTCATTTCCCCAGCTCCCTACACCCTAATGCTGCCAGATATCCTAAGACACCCCCCCCCCCAAATGTCCCAAACCACCCTAATCCTTCCAAAATTCCCCCAAGCACCCTGCAGCCCTTGGAATAGGAGAAGCACCTCCACCACAACATCCCCATCTCATTGCAACCCCATCCCCGTCCCTGTCCCTGTCCCACCTCCCCTGGTCAGGTCGATGATGCCCAGGGCATGGAGTAGCTTGAGGCTGGAGCAGAGCAGCAGGATGATGCCCACCGTTTGCAGCCCCTGCAGGTCCCAGGGCGCCTCAGCAACCGCCATCCCCAGACACACAGCCCCAGCTGGCAGCTGCTCTGGCAGCAACGAACCCAGCAACGGAGGAGAGGGGAGGGCAGGGGAGGAGAGACCTGCCTTGGCCCTCCCTCTCCCTGCCCCGGCACCCTCTGGGGTCCCTCGGGGCCCCCAGGCTGCAGAGGAGGAGAGAGCCCACGAAACATCCCAAGGGACTTWAGGGGTCACCCGTCTCCCAGAGCACCCCTGCACTGCACAGCCTGGCACAGGCACCCCACAGCACAGGGACCTGCAAAGGGGTGCAGAACTGACACCAGTGGGTGCGTGGAGGCGGAGGAGGCTCAGCTGCACCTGACTGCCACCCCAACAGCAGCTTGTGGTGGCACTAACCCTGCAGCTGAGCAGTCTGCAGGGACCCTCAAGTTCATCACATGCTACCGGGATACTGCTGCCACTCAACACAGGGACAAGCACTACCTCGGAAAACCCCTCTGGCCCATCACAAGCCACWGAACCTTCCCCCTAACAGTACCCCCACCTTGCATGCACCCACAGCATGGCACRAGTTCCCTGTCTTGGAGCTCAGCCTTGTCTGCTGATCACGTCCCTCCACGAACACATGCAACCCTCATTTCTTCCCTCTTCGTCTGCATCTCTGCACCAGCAAGTCAGTCACAGCCTCAGTCAGCTGGGGGCTGCCAGCCCTGGATACCTTGCTTGCTGCTGGAGAGAAATGTGCTCCACAGGGTGCTGCCCAGAGGGAGGGCAGCATGTCAGGCTGGACAGCCGAGAGGRGGGGCTCCCCATAGCCCACCCAAAGCCCTGTCTTGAGGGCAGGAGGACAGAGACCCGAGCCCAGCAACAGTGGTTATTGGAAAGCCTCTTTTAGAGAGCTGTCTATGTATCTCTCACCTAAAAGCTGCCTCTGATCTAGCCACCACATGCCCCAGCAGTACAACAGACCCCAGGGCAGGCACCCATGGGGAATGAGACATTTTCYTGCATCCCTGGGAGGGGATGCTGCAGCCAAGCACGGATGGCACATCGGACCTCCTGCTAGCTGCACTCCAGGGACCACAACTCCACAGAGACCAGTCCAGGGCACCTCTATTCCCATCTATGCCCAGTCCTGGGCTCTATTCCTGCCCCTCACAGGGCAGAGGTGAAGGAGACCCTGCACTAGAGAGCCCCAGTCTCTCCTGCTGGACTCGAAGTTTTCACCCTCCACCAAGAGAGCAGGGCTACAAAGAAGGGCTGTCCCATTAGGCTCCTTTGCTCTCCAGATTTATTGCTTTTTCTCCAGCCTGTGATTTTCTCAGCTCCCTGTGGCTGAGTGATCTCCTGTCCTTTCATCTGCTGGCTCAGAGCCCGTCTCTGGGGCAGGATGCTCAGAGTGGGGGCCCTGCTCCGTGTCCGGCTGGGTTCCCTTGCTCCCCTCTCCAGAAACATCAGCAACAGCAAGAGCAGGCCAGTCCAGAGGGAATTGGGAAGGAAGCAATGTGAAAAGTGATTAACATAAGGCCGGAGGGAGAATAAATTCAGCAAGCTAATTAGGTCTGGCTGGGATGAGCAGGACCTGTCATCACACAGCAGCAGAGGCACAGGGTGCACCACAGGTACTATGGACCTTGGGGAGCTCCGGACTGCTGGGAGAGCCAACACACCCTGCCTAGCCCTAGAGCCAGATGACAAACCTGCTAGACCTTGCAAAAGGAAAGGCAAAGGTTAAATTCACTGCACATGAGGAAATCTCTGGTGCAGCCCAGCCCAGGGAACTCCAAATTTCAACCTGGAGCACCTGCAGCTGTCCCAGGCTAGATTTCAATGCTCCAAGATCTACCCTGCTGCAACCAGCTCACCTTGACCTCTGGGGTCTGTCAAAACCACCAGGCTGGGTGATACCCTGACCCCAGGGATACAAGCATCACAGCCTGAAGGGCCAGTCCCTCCCGCAGCCAAGATAAAGCACTCCTACCAAAGAGGTTCCTGGAAAGCAGGGCTTGCCACAGGACCTCGCTCTTGCCAGCACCTTGGAGATGCTCACTTTCTCCCCTCTCCAGAGGGACCCTTACCCTGGGYCAGCCATGAGGAGATGTCCATACTGCTCACTGATACCACCCTCCTGCCCGGCACCTTTTGGGGTGCCCATGCCACCCAGGCAGGATGCTGCTCCCTCCTGTTTCTCCCCAGATACTGGAAGGCTTTGGCACCCTCCCTGCTTCACTCTCCATATCCTCAGCTGTGGGGCAGCAGCAGCAGCAACCCACAGGGAAAACAGAGGCCAGCACACCCCGTGTTGGGGGCTCTCCAAGACACCCCCAATCCTACCTACCCCCCCCCCCCCCCCCCCCCCCCCCGCATGTACCCCGAACAGCGGAGGCAGGAACAGCCCTGGGCAGGCACCAATTATCCTGCCGACAGCAATCTGCAGCTTCATTTAATATTAATCTGAGGCTCGGCTACGCGGGTGGCTCTCCTGCCTTTTCCCTCCCGCCGTCCCTCCTCCCAGCCGGGACCGATTGCTCCACGCTGAATTATTGATGCTGCACTTCAAGAGCCAAAATTGATAGTGTTTCTCTCCACCTGCCCCATCCTGAGCGCTTGGCCAAAGAGGGATCTCGGCAGGGGGCTGAGAGCCCCCTGCGTGGGTCTGCCGGGAGATGTTCAGGGCTGGGGACAGGCACGATGGCACAGGGCAGAGGTGGGTGACGCAGTCTATCATCGATTATCCAGCTGGTAAACAACGTCAGTTCCAGCATTGATCACCCTGAAGATTCTGGAGCACAGTGCACTCGTGGGAGATGCTCCATTGCTGCTGCCAGACAGGGGCTGTGCCCGTGCCACCAAGGCTGTGGCGGCGTACAAGGGGCCACAGTGCCAAGCAGACAGGATGAGGGGGTGCAGACAGTCAGCACTTCTGTCCGAACCCTTTCTCAGGGAAGTGCCAGCTCCAAATGAAGGATGGGCTGCTTTGGGCCTCATCCAGCAAGCCTGGAATTCCCCAGGGGCAGACAGGGTCTTGCTGCAAGATGCTCCCACTGAATACTTTCCCAGGGCTTGGGAAGGGGGGTTGGCTTGGTCCCCTCTGGAGCTGCTCCATTCCCAGCCCRTCACTATGGTGGCATGACGCTTCCTGGCACAATCTATCCACAGGACACAACCAGCACAACCTAGGCAGAGATAGCCACAGGCAGGGGACCAGCAGGGATGGGGCAGGGAGAGCATGGGCCAGCAGCCAGAGCAGGGGAAGCATGGCAGGCAGCATCGATGGCTCCCGAGCAGGTGGCAGAGCCCTGTGTCCATTAGCAGACCTGAGCCATTAGTGTTTGGTTTCAGGCTCTTTGCGGTCTCTGGGCTGTCACTGTTGACCAAGCCACAGCTTGTAAACAACCCCTAGAGGGGACACAGCATTTCTCAGCCCCAGACACTGCCTGGGACCTTCTCTGAAGAGCAAAATCCTACCTGCTGCCTGTCAAGTCGAGGGGGGAAGCGCAAAAGCATCTCACCCCCACCCCAAAACACTGCTGTTCACACACAGGACTCCTCTCACAGTGCCCAGGACTAACCTTAACCTCAGCCAATTTCTGCCTCTTGAGCAACATGTTTCTCTCTCCTCTGGGCACCTTTAGGCAATGGGAGCAATTGCTGGCAATCCAGGGCACCTGGATCCCATTCCCACCATCGCAGCTGGGGCACATCTCCAGCCAAGCCAGATGGAACTGCAGCTCCCCAGCATGGGGATGTGGGTGAAGGGGCATGGCACTGTTCCCGCTGGAGGGGTGACAGATGATGGGGATAAGGCTGGACACAGGACACCCCATCTCCAACCTCCTGCTCTGGCCCAGGCTAGGGAAAAGTCAGTTGCAGGTGGATGAGGAGTGTGCCCCAGGAAACAGAGGCCAAGGAGTGGCCCCTGCCTTGACCCCTCAGCAGGGTTGTTGCAGGGGCTGGGGGCTCTGTCTCCACCCTTTCCACCATACCTGGGAGCTGCAAAACAGCCACAATCAATGCCACCGATTTTGGTCCAAAGCTTTGGGCTGTTACACAGGGAAGCAAAAGCACTGGGAAAGGGGAAAGCAGGGTCTGGGGGAGGCATCCCCAAATCACCAGCAGAACTGGGGAATTGGTGTCCACCCTGAGCACAGTCAGCATGCCCTCCCCTGGCACTCACAAGGCAGGATGTCTGTCAGGTAGGTCAGCTCCTGCCTCAGTTTCCCCCTGGTATGATCCACCCAGAAGTGCTGATGCTGGAGCACAGGGACAAAGCAAGCAGTTAAGCAGTATGGAAAACTTCCACCCTCCTTTCCTGTCCTGAAAGCAGGTTTGCAGGATCAAAGGGAAAGATCCCTCCATCTGTCCTCTCCCTCCCTATCCCCAGGCACGGCCAACTCGTGTGTGCAGCCTCAGGGTGTTGCCCGCTCCACTGCTTGTGGAGGGGAGCATTCACCACTATACCCAGACTCTGTGGGAGCCAGTGCTGTAGAAGTAGAGCAGGGCATCCCAGGGCACCACTGGACCAGGGAAATTGTCTGTCCTCCTCTCCCTGTGCATGCCCTGATGCCAGGGGCTGGGTAGGCTGCAGCATCTTTCGGAGGGGTGTGCAGGCATGGGCAGGGCAGGACAGGGCTGGGTGGAACCCTTGACACAACCATCACCCTGGGAGCCCAGGGAGCACCCAGCCAAGCAGTCCTGACCTCCCTCCCACCATGCACAGAGCAGAGACCACCGAGCAGATCCAGACTCTGCCGAGTGTGTCCTGTGCACACCTCTCAGCACTTCCCACAGCCCATCCTTAGCTGGACGGCTCCCTCGGTGTCCCTCCACCGTGCCCAGGGGCCACAGTGGACCCTGGGGAGAGCCAGGAGCAGGGAGCCCAGCAAACACCCATCCTGCCTGAGCCTGGCTGCTCTGCAGACTGGTGCTGAGTCTGACACCTCACACGCAGGGTGAGCTGACCATGGTCTCTGGTAACACCTTGCCCCTGGAGAGGTGCTGGAAAACACCCTGCTGCCCACATGCATGCTCACACACAGTCCCAGCCCACAGCACCCCAGCACACATGAAAGTCACCACCATACAGCAGACACCCTGCCAGTCC
This sequence comes from Amblyornis subalaris, assembly GCA_018881555.1. Lineage (NCBI taxonomy): Eukaryota > Metazoa > Chordata > Aves > Passeriformes > Ptilonorhynchidae > Amblyornis > Amblyornis subalaris. The sequence goes on from JACAXG010000003.1 coordinate 3,080,726, forward strand.
TGTCCCCTCCCCCCATCCCCAGCCACTGGGACGAGCAGGACACCCTGCTCCTTGCACCCTATGCCCCTACAAGCAGCAGACGGACACCATGTCCCAGGACTCTCACGGATGCAGCAGCCTTGGAGCATCCTTCTGGGCAGCTCTGGACACCCACCACCTGCCCCTCGTGTCCCCAGAGGTGACGGCACCACCCACACCCGTTACCTTCCAAGGACACAGGCTCGAAGAGGCCAAATTGCTCCAGCACCTTGACGAAGAGGACCAAGACCACCAGCACCGCGATCATCTCAAGGCCTTCCAGGTTCATGGTGGGGGTGTCTCATGGCCCCTCACCCCCCACCCCTCCCCACCACAGTCCTGGAGCCCCCTCACCCCAGCACCACGGCTGCCAGACCACGCATTCCCAGGGACACCCTCCTGTGTCCCCGGCGGGGGATCGGCCGTCACCCCCTAGTCAGGGGCACCCGCCATCAGCCATGGGCGAGCGAGGGGTCAGCGCGGGCCTGTGGCGGGAGGCTCGGGGAGCCACGGCCGAGAGCCCAGGCAGAGCAGGGCCGTGCCTGCGAGTAAGAGTGGAGAGAGGCCAAGTGGAGGGAGGCGTGGGGGGGATGGCAAGCATGGGGGGGTTGCGGGGGGGAAAGAAGGCATGCCCTCCCATTCCAATGACACCACCTCCATCGATTTGCTTAATGCAGTTGCTAAGGAAACGGGCCACAGATATTAAAAGGCACTCGGTTCCCAGGGGGGGACATGGGGAGGGGCAGGACGCTGGGCGCTGGCAAAACATCCAGGATGGGAATGACTCAGATTTGTCCTCTGTGCCCCAGACATGTGTCTGCCCCACGGGGACCAACTTGTCTGAGCACCCCAACATCCCTATAACCCCCTCCTGGAGAGAGTCTGGGGCAACAACTCCATCTACCCCACTGCCAAGCAGGCAGATGGGTCCACCTGTTTCACTGGGAGCACTAAGAGGTGATGGGGAGCAGGTCTGGGAGAACAGGCTGGGAGCAGAGGCTGTGATGCAGGATGCCCAGGACATGGCCAGACCCACAAGTGGTTCAGCAATGAGCAGGAGAGGAGGAGATGCAGGGGCTGGGGACCCAGCCAAGGTCACACAGCAGCTGGAAACAGAGGGTGAGCCCGTGCATCTGTGGGCCTCGAGCACAGACAACGGGACTAAATTTAGTTCCTCTGCTCTTTTTTAACAGTGTTCCAGCCCTTGCCTGACTGCTTGATCACAAACCACAGGGCCCACCAAGAATTCAGGTGCCCATGGCCACTGCCTATCAGCAGGGCTCAGCACCCCTTGGGGTGCACAGGTTCACCCAGGGATGCCACCGGCACTGCCCATCTCCAGRTGGACAATTCCAACATGGCACACAATGCAAGACCAGTCCTAACACCAGCGCCAGTGTGGTAGGCAGGGAGCAGGGCTGCCCCCATGCCCCTGCCACCTCCGACCCCACCCAGTTCCCCCCAGGAGCAAGGCCAGCTGTCCCGGGTACAGGTAGGGTGGCCATGTTCAGGCGACGGAGCAGAGCCCTGACAAGAGCTCCCAGCACAGCTGCCCCACACCAATCTCCCACGAACCTCCATTTCCAGTCCAGGAGGCTACAGGTTTGTTCTCCGGCAGGGGATGGAGAGAGCTGTTGTCTCAGTCCCAGGGCGTGGCATGGCCTGGCTCTTTAGTGGCTCCATGCCGCTGGTCTTGGCATCTCCTGCCCGCCTGGGGTGCACTCCCAAGGTTCTAACAACAGCAGATGCCAGAGATGCATCAGAGGTGTCTTGGGGAGAGAGCTGAAAGTCTTCCCTGGGGAAACATCCCTGAGGCTGGAGGTTTTCAGACCTGACATTTCCTTTTCTTGGAAAGAGGTGAGTTTCCCGGCACTGAGCCTGGATTTCACATGGCTGCCTCCCAGTTTTGCCCTCGAGTCAATCCCTTCGGGCTGGGGTGGCACAGACCTGTTGCACTCTCTGAGGAAGTTTCCAACGGATGTCAACCGCATTTTTAAAGCCACTTTTCTTTCTGAGCCCCAGTTACAACCCATCTTCTCCTCAAGCTGCCAGCTGCTCCACTGCTGATGCCTGTCCTGCATGCCATGAGTCTATTTTTGCAACCTAGTTTTGGCCAGACATAGGGAGAGGAGACCTTCCTGCCTGAGCCAGAGGGTTTAGGACAGCTCCTCTGCAAAGGGAAGCTGCTGAACCTGTGTGAATGGACTGTCATCGCCCCTCACACATCTCTGGCAGCACGATGGGGTGCCGGGGACGAAGGCACAGTGCCAGGGCAGTCACCGAGTGACAGCTTCCCCACCTGCCCTTGTGCCTCTCCCGTGCCAGCCGTCCTCCCAGCGGAGCAGTGATAATTCTCCTGCTGGCCACCATGTCAGGATTACACATTTCCATGCTAGAGCCATTAATAAAAACACTCCACTGTTTGCTGACAGCACAACACAGAATCCCACCAGGACTAGCACGGGCACCTGGCGCTGGTCCCATGTCCCACTGCCACACACCATGCTGGAGCCCAGCTTGCAGCACCCCCAAACTCCCCAGGGTTTCTTGCTCAGAGCATATTCCCTCCAACCAAGGGCAGCTCCAGACGGGTTAGGTGCGACAAGGGACTACCCCTTCAACTCACCGAGATCCCCAGGGATGTTACTCCATCTGGAATTGCCCCCAGGATGGAGGAGGCATTTGGGAGCTGCCCCCAGGATGGAAGAGACACATGGAACCACACGTGGGACTTCACCAATGGAGCCAGACCCGCAGCTGCCTGCAAGGGATGCTCAAAAGCACACGTACCCCACCAGAAATGTGGAACAGGGCTTTGCCCCCCATCCCACTGAGGGGCATCTCTCCCGGGGTGGCTCCTCACCCCTGCAGCCAGTCAGTGTTTGACCATGCTGTGGGAAGAGCCTCAAGGCTCTGGCTGAATTGTGCAGGGAGAAGTCACACGGATGGATGGAGCAACGCACACCCCGGGCAGAGAGGGCTCTGCACGTCCCCAGACACGTGATGCCAGTTTCACCCCTCCTGCCCTGCTCCTTGCCTTGGGGTCTCACCCTGCAAAGCCTCTGGCACTCACATCCCACTGCAGCGGGGCTTGGAGAGACCCTTAACTGGGTAAACCGGGACCCCCACCATATCCCAGAGCTCTCCAACACACCAGCTGAGGACCGAAGATGTGGGTCACGCCCAAAGGGACTCAGAGCCCCAAAATGCGGGTTGACACCCCAGTATCAGCTCCGGGTACCCTACAAAAGCGGGAGGCTCCAGGGAGTCCATCTGCAACCCCATCTCGCAGCAAGGGGCAGCAGTACCTAGGCTCCGGCAGTATGGTGGAACCCGGAGCAGCCCTGGACACGGCTCAGAACCAGGGCTGCCACCAGCTGCTCTCACACACAGAGGAGCAGGACCAGGGCCAGGAGGAACCAATAAAGTGACTGAGGAGGAGATGGAGGTGTCCTAGAGAGGCAGAGAGTGGGTCCCCAATCCACCTCTCCCACACCAAGCATCTGGCTCGCCTCACCACTTGGTTTGTGGAAGAGGACGGGCCGGGCCACCCTGTCCCCCGATATCCCCAGCCCCGTACCTTCAATGCCGCTGATGATTTTGAAGCAGCGAGTGGTGAACCAATAGGAGATGAGGAGGAGGATGGCAATCAGGGAGGCATAGAGCAGGCTGTCGTTGTGTAGGGATGTCTTCTCCATGGCTCCATCCCCCGTGCCCACTCGCGCCCCCCACCAGCCCCGCCGTGCTATCTGGGGCAGCCCTGTCCCGGCAGTCCCCCCGCCAGAGGAGCCGGCCACCGCGGGCAGGGAGGCGGGGGGCCGCACGGGCAGGCAGGCAGGTAATTGGGAGCGTTGTGTGAGAGCCAGGCTCCCAAACCAATTACCTTAATTGTGCTCAGACAGCACATGGCAAACAGTTAAAAATAACCCTCCTGGCCCGGGGGGAGAGTGGCACCATCAGCCAGGAGAAGGAAGCAGGGGGCAGAGAACAGACGGGGCTCGTTACACATGTGGCTGTGTCTCAGTGCCAGGGGGCCAGCCAGGCATTACCATGGCCCAAGGACTGCTCCAAGTTCCCTGATGACCTTGGGATCCTCAGGCCTCAGCCCCTTGCTGCCACTCCACAGGTGAAGCTGGGAGTCCTGGAAACGAGGCTCCCTAGGGAATGATGCTGCCAGGATCTCTGCTGATGCCTGTGTCCGTCCTTGCTCCAGACATGGGGCCTTGAAGGAAGGTGTCTCTGCAGTTCTGCCATCCCAGAGAGCTGGGTCTGGCAGAGAGGCACTGGCATCTCGTTCCCTGTGTCCCAGCACAGCACTTCCCTAGGGATGCCTGGGATCAGCATCTGCTTTTCTCAGCCTGGAGTCAGAGCCAACCAGCCTGGTTCCTGCTTTGTGATGCCAGGTGCATTTAGACAGTGCCACTGTGGGTTTGGGCACACGTTCACAGATCCCAAACCACGTGGGATTACCTGAACCCATGCCTGAGACACCTCTGGTCCCTGGATTGCGCTTGGACCTATCTGCTGCCCCATGGGACATACGGCTGAGGAAGATGCTGGACACAAATGTTTCATCCCAAAACCTCTTTGCATACAAGATGTCCCATCCCCACCCTGCACCCACAGCCAGAGGATGTGACCACCCAGGAGTGGGTGAGGAGTACAACATTGCCCAGCTGTGCCCCTTTCAAGGAGCAGAATCCAAGCGTCCAGATCCATCCCTCCCTCCCTTCCTTCTCTCTCCCCCAAGATGAACTGCTGCGAGCATCCACAGGTGACAGGATGGACAGGATGGCAAGGTGGCCCTGGCATATGCCCATGGCACAGCACTGGGGAGGGTGGCAGGGCCTGTAACGTTGCCTCAGGCAATGCCAGGACAGGCAGCCCAGGCTGGCACTGAGTCCATGCCACCTGTCCCACTTTGGGCTGTGACAACAACAGCCATAAAGTAGCCCCCACCCTGGCTCTCCGGTGTTGCCGGCAGCGCAGCCTGGCTGCCCAGCTAAATTTAACCACCCCACCAGCCACCCACTGCGTGGTGTATAAATAACTCCCCAGCTGCAAATCCTGGAGTGGGGCTTCTTGCCCAAAACGCAACTCCATGCACACAGCATGCCACAGGCACACACGGGGCAACACCCAAAGCCATCAGGTAGCCAGGTGGCTGGTCCCTGTCTCCATCCTCCCAGCACCACCAGCAGCTGGGGATAGGGAACTGTCCCCCGCTGCAGGATGGAGCAGATGGGACGGAGCAGGGCAATTGTCCATYGTCAAGGGACCTGTCTCTTCAGGGGGGGACCATGCACCTTGACTGTGGCCAGGCTCTGCCCTGCTTGAGAGCCACCCCTGTGCCTACCCCTAAAGTGCTCTTCACCCAGTGCTGCATGGTGTTAGGATACTACCTCCACAAAATGTGCCATGGGACCTGCTGGGCCACAATGAGGTGATGGTCCTTGGGCACAGCTGGGCAGCTGCTGCCCTGGTCCCTTGGGTGCTCCWGACCCGCCGGGGGGGCCAGCCTGATGGATAGGAATTTCTCCTTTTTTTTTTGGTTCTCGGGGCCATCATCCATTAGGGAGAGTTAAATTTAGGTTAAAGCTGATCCCTTATTACCTTGCTGCTAATCAGAGCGCGAGCAGATTATTAATAAGCACATTAAAATATTGGTGAAATGCTATTTTTGGGAGGTGAAGTCACAGTTTTAATCTGGTTAATTGATTGAGTCATTTCTCTTTCCCCTCTCTGGCGACCCGTCCTTGGCCAGCTCCCCAGGGCACCCAGCCAGGGGCCCCCCACCCYGGGCCCATCTGGTCAGACACCCAGTGCCTTCTGCAGTGAGATCCATGAGAYCTCCTTCACCTGTGCAGGGAGGACAGAGGGGGTCACTGCCCCCCAAAAGGGAACGATGGAGTAGGATAACAGCYGGAGAAGGGTCAGCATCTTGGTGACCCGTGGACCAGAGCAGCAGCTGGGGAGAAGTGGATGCTGCAGACAGGAGAAAGCTGTGCAAGCCCCACACCCCACTCCCAATTCAGAGCTGCCCAGCTTTGGGTTTCACCCCACTTTGGCTTGTCYCAGAGCTTGGGAGGACACCAAGAAGAGGATGAGCAGTGGTAGTCAGTGCCCCACAGCCAGCCATGCCCTCTGTGCCCATCCCAGCCCCATGCACACCCAGCAGGGCTGCAGGGAAAGCCCATGGTCCTGCTCAGCACCACATATGGCCAGTTCAGAGACCCAGTCCCAGGGAACACCCGCTATAGCCCCAGTGCCGTAGCACCCAGCTGCATAGCCCAGGTCACTRGGATAAGGACCTGCAGGACATCTTTGCAGGTGGTGGGGTTCAGGAGCATCCCAACGTCCCATTCCCACTTTGCTCCATCACCTGCAGCTCTGCCCCTCATGCCCAGGGCTGGACTCAGCTGACTCATCCTCTGCCCCCTCCACTCCGGGTGAGTTGGCTGGTGCCCGATGGAGCCAACTAGCGGGGGTGGACCTGACACTGCCTGCGGCACACCCAGCCTCCAGAACATAGCATGCTGTTGGGTCTRGGGGACTGTCCCCTGCTGTGACCAGGAGCCTCCATCCAGGACTCAGATCCCTGTGGGCAGGAAGGTAGCATGCCAGCTGGGCATGGCTCACAGGTCAAATATTGCTCCCACGTCCCAGCCTCCAGGGCTGTGCCAAGAGTATCTCCATGCTATCCCYGCGTTTCTCTGGCCCCAAGGATAGGCACAGGCTGTGGAGACCCAGGGGTTTCCCCAGGCAAGGAGGGGACAGAACCTGGGAGGGGTTTTCCAGGGAGGCTGGGTCCTGGCAAAAGCAGTGCAAGTCCCAGCCCTGCTCCAAGGYGTGACGCTGCCACATTGGCCCAACAAGGCTTTCCCCGCACTCACAGTACAGTGCATCCCTTCACAGCACCCCTGTGGCCCAGAGGGGCAGCCCAGTGGTCCTCAGCAGGGCGAGGCCATGGGGATGGCAACTTTCTCCCTGCACAGAGACTCAGGGATGGAGTGGGAGCGGAGCACCCAGAGTCCCAGCAGACACAGGCGCATGATGACCTCCCCGAGATGTGCCCAATGTGTTTAGGAAGTGGTCCTGGGTTCACACCAAGAAGAAGGTGTCCTGGCCAGCTGGGAGGGCAGTGCAGGGGCTGGCACAGGGATGAGGGTCCTGCCATGGCTGTGACAGCAAACCGGGAGCACACAGCATGCAGCTCTGTCCCAAGGACCAAGCATCCCAGGACACAAGCACGGGTAGATGCAGGCACCAGGGTGTGTCCCTGCCCTGGCTCATAGGGCACACCCAGGGCTTCTCTGTCCAGATAGATGGAGGGCACAGCTCCAGCCCCGGAGAAGTCAGATTCCTTGGCACGGCAGGGAAGGGTCAGACCAGCTGCAATTCATTTGTACAGCAGTTCTTTCAAGCTCCACTCTGCCTCAGTCCCCTCCCCAAATAAAACGTTCCCATCACCCCAGGTCCGCAGGGAACCTTCAGGGGCTTTCATTGCCTCCTGGATCCATCTTCAGCTTTGCTTCACATGGAAGTCAGTGCAAGCCCTCTGCCAGGGGCTGAAGCGCTCAGCACCTAACCAGCATTTCTCCCCTCCTCAAACAACCCCACAGAGCTCACCAGACAGAGACCCCCTCTCACAGAACCAGAGATCCCGCGTCCCCCAGGGCGGCACCTACCTTGGGAGAGAGTCCCGGTGACAAACTGATAGAAGAAGCGGATCACCCGGCCCAGCTGCCTCTTGCAGCGCTGCTGGCAGTGGCTCATGGCTCCAGCTCGCAGCGCTGGGGAGGGACCCAGCCGCTCCCCTTCCAGGCCGCCAAACAGCCCCCCAGCTCCTCCGAGCAGCGGGCGATGCCCGGGGSAGGACAGAGCCTTTCTGCCCGGAGCGAGCCTGCGGGCATCGGCGTCCGGTCCAGCCCGGCGGAGCGGGCAGCGGCAGCGCCCGGCAGCGCGGCAGCCGCCGGCCCCGCTCCCCGGTGGCGGGCAGCGGGAACTTTTGCGCGGGGATGCTCCGGTGCGGGTGGGCAGCGGGACAGGGGGTTCGGCGGCGATGCCCTTCCCGGGGCTCGGGCTCGCGAAAGCTGACCGCTGAGAGGGAGCGGGGTGTCCGGCCTCGCCCCCCCGTGCCGTGTCCGCTCGCCGGCCCCCTCCGTGCCGCAAAGTTGCGGGGAGCGGTGGGGAGCAGCGTCAGCGTGCTGCGGGGGACCGGGGAGTCCGGTGGTGCCAGCCGGCTCCCCGGCGGAGGGACGCCTCCCCGGCTGGCAGAGCCTCAGGTCGCCCCTGGCTCCTGATCCGCCCCTTGGCACCAGCTCGACCCGGCACTTCACGCCCCGGCTGGCCGGGAACCAGAGGCAGGTTGGTATGGCAACCCGCAGACTCCACAGGTCCCGCTGACCAATGAGGCACTGCTGCATCCCAGGGCCGCCTCTCTCCAAGAGCAGGGAAGGATGCTCCTTCCGGAGAGGAGCCGGTACAGAGAGCATCCTGCATCCTTGGGCATCAGCCATCCACTCCTGCTATCAAGTGCTGTGAGAATCCTGCATCCCTGGACATCAGCCCTTCAGCACTGCAAGTGTCCTGCATCTCCAGGCATCCACTTCTGCTGGCTCCACGCAGGGGAGAAGACAAGGATTCGTGCAAGAATAGGAGGAAGAGAAGTCAAACTCTGAGACCACCCAGGCTAAGAGTTGCTCACCCCAAAGCTCAGCCTAGATGCGAGTTGCTACCTTGCACAGTATGTCAGAGCCAGAAGACAGACTGGTGTGTGGTGGCAGTGGGATTTCCCTGCTCCCAGAGCCAGCCTGACATGGTCTATGCAGACTCATGACAAGATCGCTTCCCCAAGTCCCATTTTCCCAGCTGTAGTTCCATCTCTACAGTGCATGCACACCCCCCAGCAGCAGGATCTATCATTCCTGAATCCATCCAGGCTCTATAATCTCTGAAATTTCATCTCTTATTAATAGGGAAGGAAGCGAACAAAAAGGGACCTGATGGAAATTACAGCTTCTGATCCCTCAGGGATGGAAAAGAGGGTGGAGCCAGGATACAGCCAGGAACAGCCAGACTGCTTAGTCCCTACCGATACCTCAGGAAGGAGCCCCAGGGGATGGGGCAAGGGCACCACCACCTCCCATCAGCCCTATACTGGGGTTGGCATAGGGGAACCTCACCTCCCGCTCCCCAAAAAAGGGCCTCTCCCAACCAAGCCCTCCCTGTTTGTTATACAGGCTATGTCCTGCAAAAGGGGGGCAGTCCCCCAACAGAGTGTCTTCACACTACAGCATGACAGTGTCCCAGGGTGGAGGGGACCCATAGCAGGGGATGCTGCCCTGGTCACTGCATCTGTGGTGCCAGGTTTGGAGAGATCCTAAACAAGGCACAACACACAGCACAGCAGGGACTTGCAACCCTACAATAATACATCCACAAATCCCTGGGACAGGGGAGGCATGCAAGGGACATTAACTTCATAAGGGGAAAGTCCAGGCCAGCTGAGGCAGAGCGGGCAGCTCCACAGACAGAGACACAGATGTAGGGAYAGTCTGTGAATGCAAGACTTTGACTGAATCTACCCCCATGAACTGCCTGCCTCTAGCTGAAAGCTCAGAAATTTGGACTGCCAGCAGTGCCCACTCCTCTCCTGCCTCCTTCCAAGGACAGGTCTGGGATTTAGGACCCTCGTCCGTATCTACAGTATGCAGGAGCTCCGCTTCTGGCTCAACCCCACAGCACAAACACATTGGGACAGTTTCTTGCAATGATCAGATTCCGTGAGCTGTGTGATATAAGGCCAGATCCAGCAAATACCCAGCTCCTCCCCACGCTGGGGAAGAGTGGCAGCTCCGCATCATCACCGCGGGGACCGGCCAGTACAACTCAGACCAAGGCAGCTGCAGCATCCCAAAGGCCCGCGGGATACAGGCGAGGTGACAGAACAGCCACAGGAGGGTGCCAGAGCCCACAGGACGTGACAGCAAACGAAGTTTGCAGATCCGTCCCAAACCTCACCACCCAGCTCCTTGGAAACCAGTTTCCATCTGACGGGGAAAGTTGCTCCATCCCGGCATGTCCTGGGCGAGTGAGAGATGCAAGCGCCTCCTGTGCACCCTGGTCACGATGGTCATGCGGGACAGGGGATCTCCCGTCCCCTTCCGGACCACCCACGCCAGACTGCAGGGACATGGCGGCAGAGAAGAGCCCGGCACCAACGTCGCTCTTCCCACCTCCCCGCTTGGCTGCCCACCAGCATCTCCGGGTGCTACCACCAGTCCAGAACTCGAAAGTAATTTCTGAAGGAGCATCACCCCTCCGGGCTTGCTCTAGGCTCTCCCTTGTGCACTGATACCGAGACAGAAACTCATGGGGACCACATGAACCGAGCAAGGTGACTGTCGTCTCCCCCTGCACCCAGCAATCCGCAGCAGGTACTTTGTATAGAGACATGAGCCAGCTTGCTCCCATCCCAGGGCTCCCTTTGAGCACACGCTCCCCCCTCCTGGCACCAGGAACCGTGTGTTTTGCCCTTGCGGAAGGGCAGCAAAGCCACTTGGTCACTGACCCTGCTCCTCCCTGGCAAGCCAAGCAGGAATTCGGCACAAATCAAAAGCAAGCTACAGGGCAGGGCTGTTGAGCCCACCCTTACACAACCTTTTTGCTGAAGACATCTCCTGGGTCACAGCCACCTCGAGTGCCACTGCGGGGTGCATCCTGCCAGCCTCCTGCCACACAACCCAGCCTGTTGTTCTGCCAGACCTGCCCCCTGCTTAAGGAGGCCAGCGGTTCCCCAGCCTCTGCCCCAGCTGCAGCCCCAGGTGAACTCCATTCCCCACAGTGTCTCACTGTGGGGCAAAGGTCATCATCTCCCAAAAAGATATTTAGAGTCATCCTGTCTCCCCAGAACATCTGCTGGGCCCCCAAATGGGTCAGCCATTGCTGGAGCTGCAGCAATGGGAAGGAGGAAGACTACGGCTCCAGGCTCTGTCTCCGGCTCTGCTCCCATGTGCTTTGACTCTGGCAAGGGGAGTTGTGCCCTGCACCTCCTAGTGCTGAGCCTGCACTGGGGACCAGCCCAGCTCCCCACTGTAGGTGATAAAGGGCAAATTCACGGAGACTGGAGACCAACATTGTCCCCCACTTCCCTGCCCCCAGTCCCCGTGCCTGCCTGCGGGCTGTGCCGGGACTCCTCCAGCTTGGAAGCACAGGAGAGCGGGACAGGCAATACAGGGGATGCAACGCACCTGCAGTGTCACGGGTGGGGACATGGCCTGCCCCACGCTCCGTGCCCCACTCTCAGTGCCACACGCTCAGTGCCACAGGCTCCGTGCCGCCGCGGTGCCGCTGCCTGACGCTGAGAGGAGCCCCGGTACAGCGCAGAGGAGCGGCAGAGCGGCGGGAGGTGAGCCGGGGACACGGCTCGTTCAGACGGCTGTGGCGGCTGATGGCACACGGGGGACAGGAGGGGACACGTGTTGTTGTGTCGGAGCGTGGCCCTGCACGCGTGTGAGAGGACGCACGGGAACCCTAAAGGCCACCCCTGCACCGACACGCAGCCACCACGGCCCTTGCAAGCTAAAAGGAGAGCGACAGCACCTCTGCCGGGGAGGGGGACACGACACAGCTGCCCACAGCAGAGCCATTCCTTCCTTCCCTACCCAGGTTCTCTCCTTCCGAGATGGCTTCTTGGCAGACACATCCTGCCTAAGCCACCGCCAACCGGGCCGGTACCTGCCGCGGGAGTGCGGGGGGCTGCYGGGGGAATTCACGCTGGTTCCTGGCCATGAAATATTCATTAGCACAGCCGCCGAGAGAAGGGGGGAAATAAAAGATAAACAGAAGGAGGGGGAAGAAGAAATAATGCTTGCATGCAGCACAGCATGGGGTTGACAAGCCCATGGAGTGGCTGAATCAAGGTCTCTGTACCAGTTGTCACACCAGTATGTGGATCCCTTGGTGACCATGCAAAGCCTGTCTCACTGTCATGGGTGTCGTGGGCACACAAACACCCCTAGAAAATGCAACCCAGAGACAGCAGTCCTTGCAGGCACATCCAGCATGGGTAGGGATGTCCTGGGATATGGACATCACCAAGGGGCACCATGCTGGGTTGGTGGTCAGAGACTGTTTCTGCCTGTGCCAGCCCTGGATGGTGCCCGGGCTTCAAAGTGTTCCAGCCTGGGCTACCTTAGCCAGGACATTTGTGGGCTTTCTGGAGTCATCCTGTGGCTGGCAGAAAGCAGACACCAACCTTTCTTTCAAGGAGGAAGGGCCATCAGGGTGGGAGGCACGTTTCCAGTAATGAGGAAGGGCAATCAGGGTGGGGAGGAGGCAAATTTCCATTACCAAGGAAGGACAATCAGAGTGGGAAGGATGCAGGACACCCCGCAACCCTGTGCTGAGCCTCAACCCACCGCTCAGTCCCACACAGACTGAGCAAATGCTCTGATCTCCCCGTAAATAATTCAAACTCTCCTTTTTGGGGGGGATGGAGGGCATACACATCCCAGCAATGCCAGACCCACAGCTGCTTGGCAGGGACAGAGCAAGTCCTGGCTGGAGGAAGAGCTCAGCAAGACAGAACACGAGAGGCCCAGAGCCCAGAGCCAGGACACAATGAGGGAGAGGGATGTGGACGTCCTGTCAGCAGGGATCACTCCAGGAGCCATGAACTTSTGGTTCCAGACACACCACACGGGGGTGGGTGTCTCCATGGATCCCAACACCGCTGCCACCAGCAGAGGAAAAGTCAGCCCGGCCAGCCTTGCGTGCTGCTGCTCTGCTCCTGCCTCCTCYCAGCCCGGGGAAACCGCAGCCTCCGGGTCTGGGGGAAGTGCTGAAAACGTGATGCCGGAGAAAATAAATAAGGCAGCTAATGAGGTAATTTGCATAGCTATTAGCAGGCAGGATTTGCAGCGGTTCTGACATGGGATGTGCTGTCACAGCGAAGTGCAGCCCGGGGGCTCTGCTGTGCTTGCAGAGGGAAACACACAACACAGCCGTGCTGCACGGGCACACCGCAGGAGCCCTCCGCAGGCAGCCGCCAGCCCAAGGCCGGGGAGGCAAGGAGGGCAGGAGCAAATCCAGCAAGGAGCTGGGAGGAAGGCTCGGAGCGGGGCAGACGGGCTGGGAGGAGCTGTGTGCTCTAACCGCGAGCCCCTGCTGCCTTTGCCACACACCCCGCGGCTCGGCCCTGGGATGTACAGATCACGGGCCAGCACACAGCTCCTACCTTGCCAAGGCACAGAGAGCATCCGCGAAAGGACAAGCTTGCGAAGGCCAAGGGAAAGCTTCCAGCAGCCCAGGCTGCCTCGCGGGGCAGCCCTGCCATGTCAGAGCCAGCTGGCTCCATGTGCTTTCCCATCCAGAGCTGGCCACAGCTCCCTGCATCCCTTACCTCTGCTTGCTCCCTGTGAACCTGGCCTAAAACACATCCCAGGACAAACACAAACCCTTTAATACCCCAGTCTTTGCTGCCAGTCAACCCAGCTCACTCTGACTCCCAGCAGAAGGTGCAATTTTGGGATGAAGGACTGTGCATGAAGCATAACGCCATCAACAGCTCTGGATCATAACCACACCCATCCTTAGATGTTCGGGTCAGGAATCATTACACCAGGCAGGAGGACACTGGCCATCCTGGTACATTCAGGAATGCAGAGGCAACACACCTGCAACCTGTGACACTGCTGGATCCCCAACCTGCTATGCCCAGTAAATTGGCCATGTGATGGAGAGGAATGGCACGCAGGGCCACTGTCCCCTGGGCTGCCAGGGCATGTCTGGCTTTGATCACAAACATGCGACGACAGCTCAGCTCGTTCTCAGCTGGTGGATCTTGTTAAAAAATGCATGTGACACGATCTGTCTGCTTGGGAAGGCACTGCCAGGGAAAGAACCCAGCCCAACGCTGTGCACTGGTCCTGCAGCACCCACCTGCCAGCAGCTGTCAGGCAGCAGGTGATGGGGCAGCAGCCTGGCTCTGTGGCACCRGACTGGGGATGAGGACATGCCAAAGCACCCCTGCAATGCAGAGAAAAGATGGGACCACCTCCACCATCTGATCGCAGAGATAAGTGGAAAGACCCAATGGATGGGTGGTTGGACAGACAAACAGACACAAACTCCACCACCAGCTTGGGTGGCGTGTGTCAGGCCAAGATGAGGGGCAGAGCCCCACAGGGACCACCCTGGTGTGTCCATCACCCTCAGAACCCCTGTGATGGCCCCCAGCCATCCAGGTTACATTGAGACACTGACTTCTCCCAAGCTGAAATTTTTTTGTCGGTTCTGCTAAATATTTTAGGTATTTACACAGAAAAACTCTCTGTGCTTGGAGGCCACAGACACACCCCCGCCTGCCAGGGCATGAATAATTCATTGGCGCCATGAACAGGATAGAAGCAGCGGGAAGGAGGGGACAAAGCTGGGGGAACAGACTTCATCGACCCCTGCCCAGGATCCCAGAGTGCACCCTGAGCCTTTTCATGTCCTGCAATGGGAGGGCAAAGAACTGCAGCAACAGCTGCAGGTAAACAGAGGCACAGGGAAGAGAAAAGAGCCAGGAGCTGAACCCAGACCTGGTTATAGGGCTGACACATTGAGACTGCAGCTGTAAGCAAGTACACCACACCCTGCCTGGATCACCTGGGGCCGTTTCAGAGCTTGTCGGGTCTGCAAAGCACAGCAGTATTGGGGGAATCCAGGATACATCAGGCAGTGAGGCAGCACAGCCCCCAGGACCTCCAAAGAGCATGGCCTTCCCAAGTGGGCGTTTCGCTGTATGGGGGTGCACAGCTCGCACCAGGGCACGACACGACCACAGCACCTCCTTCTCCGGCATCTTTTTGCCCCTCAGATGCCTACCCCATGAGAATCAGCAGGGGTTTCCATCCCCAGCCCTGTTCCAGTGCCCATGCCGAGCCTTACCAGGGTCTCCTGAACTGAGAGGCTGGTCTCAAATCTCAGCCTGGCCACAGGTGATGACAGCCTGAATCTGCTCCAGGAGAGGACATTGYCCTCAGCACCCCTCCAGCCTCACCACCCTCAGCACCCCACACCAAGCCACAGTGACAGTGACAAATTAACGAGCTCCACGCAATCACACATAGGTTGGGCTCCAGTAGATGGGAGATGGCACTAGGCTCATTTCCTTGCAATCAGCACTCGCTCGGCCACCAACAGATCTGTCTCGGCAGGGTGACAGGAGGAAGCACAGTGGGAACAGGCTGGGACACGACCTCGGCTCCCACGTGTGCAGGCAGCCCAGGGCTGCCTGTGGGCCAGGGAGCAGGACACCCTCCATCAGCCAGGCGGATGCTGCCAGGCTGAGTGACACGGGCTATTAGCACCACCGCTTATCCAGGGGCTCTGGCACACGCTGGATGCACAGCTGGGAGAGGGAGATAAGACGCCCAGAGGGGAAACATACTTCAAATGGCAGGAATCTCCCCCAAAACGGACTTGGCTTGAAGGCACCGAGAGTGTTTGCTGCTATTAATAACTCCAGCGCTGCAACAAGGCGCATGCCCTCAGCTCAGGGAGACACAGCAACAAGGCAGGGAGGGAGAGCAAAGTGGAGCTGGAGATGGGGCTGGGGTCCTGACCCATGGCTCCCACACCAAGCCCATGGAGTCCCCACGCCAGCAGCACCCCGGCACTGGCCTGAAGCCCCTGGGTGGGTGACCGGGGGGGGCAGGGCAGGGCAGGGCAGGGCAGACACACGAGGTCAGTGCTGCCCTTCCAAAAGCCCACAGCCCCACCTGCACCTTGCTCCAGCCTCAAGCCAAGACACTGTGCATCCCCATGGCTGGGCTAATGGCCTCCCACGCCAGCACTGACCCTTCCTCCACTTGTACCCTGAGTGATTGCTCAGCCCTGCAGCCAGCTGCACACTCTGCCCCATGGGGCAGCAGGGCCGCCCACTCGGCTTCTCCAGGGCACCCGCTCAACCCACTGCCAGCCCAGGGGGGCCCCCAGAGACCGCCTTTTTAAACTGACATTTTGGGGACAGGAAAGCTATTTTTGGTTGTTTCAGAGGCACCGTTTCCATTGCAGTTCGTCTGCCTCCACTGGAGGGAGGGATGCTCTCCCTGGGGGTACCATGGCAGGCAGCTTTGTGTTGGGCTGTGGTGCTCAGCACCAGCTCCGCACCGCTGAGTCGTGCTCATCCCTCATCTGCTTACCCAGTGTCTGGAGCCACTAGAGTGCTCCCAGTGCCCAGGAGCAGGTGGGAAAAGACATCCCTGGGTTCCCACCTGGGCAGAAGCGTCAGGAACATCCCAACTGGGAGAGGGGCTGGTGGGAGGCAGAGCAGAGCCTGGGGGCCTGGATCCCACCTAAGACCTTCTCAGCATCAGCAAGTTGTCTTCTACACACCTTAATGAGACAACCCCAAAAATGAGCACACAGAGCTGAACAGCCCCCCTCCCTGGAGCCTCCAAGCACTCTTGATAGGAATAAATGTGCCTGGCAATTATGGAGGGGGAGTACAGCCTCCCAGTGCAAGACCTGCTGAGAGACTCAGAAATAAATATGTTAATAATCAAATATCCATCCTGTGTCTGAGCTCACGGGAGGACTTTCAAGTCTAATTAGCGGAAGATTTGTACCATCGCTGCCAGGGCTCGAGGGACAATTTGCCGTGGTTCCCACGAAGTGAGAGGTTCTGCTATAATTAGCCAGCAGCATCCCATCTGCAAGGATTACCTCCAAACCTCCCCCGCGTTCTGGGCAGGGGGCAGGCGGGACCCAGGTAAGCCAAGATGAGAGATGGCCCCAGGCTTTGATCTGTGCAAATCGAGTCTGGAGCTGCAAATCCAGGGCAGGCAGGAGGACAGGCCGTGAGGATGGGCAGCGCACCAGGAGGAGAGGTACCCCAAGCCTGCAGGTCACCCCACTGTACACAACTCCCCTGCCTGTACACAACCTCTATGTTGTCAGGGAGCTCTTCTCCCCACAACATCCTGCCATGAAGACCCAGAGTGTCTCCAAAACTGCTCCATCTCCAGACTGATCATTTCC
Source organism: Amblyornis subalaris (assembly GCA_018881555.1). Classification (NCBI taxonomy): domain Eukaryota; kingdom Metazoa; phylum Chordata; class Aves; order Passeriformes; family Ptilonorhynchidae; genus Amblyornis; species Amblyornis subalaris. The sequence continues at coordinate 3,097,775 of JACAXG010000003.1, forward strand.
AAGCCAGGGCCCCAACACCCAGGGCTGTTCACAGTGAGGCACATTTCCCAGTCTACCCCAGACAGACATGTTGTACATCTCATCCCCAGTCCATCATAGCGGAATAGGCAGTGCCCAAGGGAGTACTCCCACCACCCCTGCCCACGTGTTTTTAAACAGGGCCATATCTGGCTCCTGAGGATGCCATAACAGACTCCATTCCCACTGCTACAGCACCTTGTGGCGTGGCTGTGAAGGGGAGGAAGGAGCACCCAGAGGAGAAAGGCACGGGGGCAGTACCTGGATGTGCACCACTGGCAGTTCCCAAACTGGGAACAGCTTCCTGGGGAAGGTGCAAAGGCAGAGACACAGCAGAGGGATGAGAGAAGGGATGGAGACAGAGTAGAGGGAGCAGTGCCCGCRTTGAGGGCCAACTGCAAAACTGAGGATGCTCTGCTGAGCAGGGAGTGGGACCCATGCGTCTGGTCCCATGCAGGGAGACCCTGGCAGATACTCAGCTGGAGATCACTGACCTGGCAGCAGCTGCCAGGGACACTCATTAGCACCAACTAATTGCAGGCAGAGGTGGCTGGCCGGGCAGCAGGCACCCTACCCACACACTCTTCCCAGCCTGGCAGCGGGCAAGGCTCCAAGCTGAGGGGAGAATTACAGACAGGGTGTCAGCGGTCACATCCGGGACACTTCCTCAGGGCTGGCCTGGAAACATCTATGCCAGAGATACTGTGCCCATGAACAACAAAGTCAACGCTTCATCCTTCCCAAGGGCATGCAGATACCCCACATTCAGCCATGTTCCCCAGGCCAGAGCACAGCCATCCCCATCCAGCTCCTCTGCCAGCCCCAAGAGATGTCCCCAGCGCCACTGGGTTGTTCATGCTGGCAAACAAGGGGTTACCAGCCCCTCACTTCCCCATAGTTATTTAATTAAGAAGTGATAAAAGGGAAGAGGTATTATCCAGAGAGTGACAGCGGGTTGTAATTACAGCAGGGCAGGCTGAGAAAACAAACAGTGCTGAGGGAGGCACAGGGTGGTGCAAGGCTGGGGGGACACCACAGCCCCTTGGAATCCACATCACTATCCTGGCACTGTGGTCCAGGGCAGAGGTGGGGCTCTTGAGTCTGTGAGGGATGGAGAAGGGGAAAAGGCTCCTTTGCCCCCATGTATATGGTCCCAAAGGAGCCTCTCTCTCTCCAGCTTACATTGGGCTGGGGTGGCCCTGATCCTGGCCCTTTCCACAGGATACTGGGTCTGGAGCAGTCCCAAGGAACAGCAGGTTTTCACTGAGTCATTTTGAAATATTAGACCGCATCTCCTTCCTCGCCTTGCTGCTTTGGGCAGCCCCCYGCACTGAGGGGACTTGCTGCCCAGCTGAGACAAGGGGACACAGTCTCTGCTGGGATATGGCACCCCAAAGGGGCTCTTCCTGCCTCTTCCCCCCCACACCCCCTAGCTGGGCACGATGCCCTTCTGCCGGGTTACTCCAGGCTGGGGTTTGAAACCTCTGCCTCGTGTCTCACGCACAGCAAGCTGCAGGGGTGGAACACGAGGCATGGCCACGCTGCGAACAAGCAGCTCACAGCCCCGTCCCGTCCCCGCCCAGCCACCAGCAGCGGTGCTCTCCCTGAGCAGGGGGAAAGCTTCACCCCCATGTCCCCTTCCTATGGTTGAAGGGTACCACTAGGTACCGTCACAACGGCAGCTGGGACACAGCAGAGTGGCTCAGTCTTGAGGAGTGCACGGCCACCTCCTGCCCATCCTGCACCGTCAGATGCCATTGCCCCCTGTGCAGCCTCCAGCCCCAGCCACGTCCCTTCCCTTCATTAAATCCTTCTGCCCTCAGCCCAATCCTCTTACTCTCTCCCTCTCCCATAACAGCATCTTTAAATTAATGCCTGGCYGAGTGTGGGATAGAAGGAAATTAACCCTGGGCAGGGGAGCAGCCTCCACAATGTCTCCTATCACCTAAAGCTCTCTTCCCTGCCCATCTCCCCCTCAACATGCAGGAGAGATGCTGGATCTGCCATAACCACATCAAGCATCACTTGAGCACAGGCTCTCAGCACCCACAGTTCTTAGCTGGGGTGGCAAGTGCCCCCTCCAGCCGCCCCCAGGGTCCCCATGAGACACCACTGGCTGTGCTTGGGTTTACAGCAGCAACAGCCAGCTGGGAACTCACTGGGAGCAATTCCAGAGCTGCCTGCACCCCTGCCAAGGTGCCTTGGGGTCCCCAGCTCTGAAGCATGAAGCCAGGAGGGATTTGGCTGCTGGTGGAAAGCGCTTGTGACCCCACAGCCTGGAAAGCTCAGAGGAGCTGGAGTGGGTAGGAGACAGGTACATGGCCGGAACAAAGGGTGCCACAACACACACCCTGATCAATGCAGGGGACACTTCTTGCCTGTGTCACTGCGGGGCAGTTGGAACACACCTTGTTCAGAGAATCTGTGTGAGGGTAAGCAGACACCAAGGCCATGACAAACAGGTCCATCTCACCCAGCTGGGATTCATGCAGGACTTGATGGTTTTTGGAAAAATGCCTCAGGGAGTTGACAACGTTGCTGCCAGCATGGTGCAGCTGTGGGACCAGCAGGACCTGAGATGCTCCCAGCTGGCCATCCCATCAAGCTGCCCTCTCCTAGGGCGGTGGTGGCCAGGGCCAGGAACTGCTTGCCAGAGCAGTGCTCCTGCTGATGCTCTCCGTTATGCAACAAATTATTCCACTCGCATTAATGACTTTGCGGCAAAGGGGGAAATGACATGAATGATTCCCAGTGCCTGGGAGTGACTCACTTTGCACGATGGAGGGGAGGCAAGCAGGGAGGGCGGGCTCCAGGGGAAATTTGTTTGGGTCAGCATGAGCAGCATGCGGCTGGGGCTGCGCTCAGAAGATTGACTTCTAGAAGCAGAGTGAGGGGGAAAGAAAGAGGTACTTATGGGCAGATCCCACCACCCAGGAGAGGGCTGAGATGTCTCCAAGAGATGCTGGGATCAGTCATAACCATAGCATATCATAGCATCCCTCACTGTGCTGCCCAAGCCCCACACCCATTTGCCAACCTGTGCTACAATGGCAAAACCTGGCACCAGCAGCCGTCCCTCCCTGCTCTGGGGTCAGACGAGACCCCAGGGCTGGGGGTGCTGTGCCCGATCACTGAACCACCCAACGCCAACATGCCCCTAGGAGTTCAGCAGGATGGACAGTTGCCCACCCTGGCCCTTGGGGCACCAGTGGGGGGCAAAAGGGACCCATCACATGGACTGCAGTACAGAGCCTGGCATCTGACCCACTCCCTTCTCCCTTACCTCTGGAGACTGCTAAATCACACCGTTAAAAATTGATGCGTATTCCCTCCTGGAATAAATCAAGAGCTGTCCAGGGCCAGTGCTGCCAGCCACCTCCTGGGGACACCAGAGACACGTGGAGACACACCCGGGACTTCAACAACTCACTGCCAAGTAGCCCCAGGGGGGCCCTTGCAGTGACAGAGGGCCGGGTGGATTATTGCCTTAAACCCATTCAGGGGCTTTCTGTAAGCAATGCAATTTAAAAAAATTCAATCTAGGAAGAAGCGATTAACCAAAGGGGCCGGGAACAGTGGCTCAACTGTCTAATCTCGTTAGCAAGCAGGCCGGTTCTCATTTCACCCCACCACAGCTGGATGGGCTGCAGTAACCAGTGAAAGCAGCCGGATGGCTCTTCCCTCGCTCCTGAGCTGGCTCCTGATGGGTGTGCGAGTTTTCCGGTGCCTCCCTGCATCTCGCAGGGCTACACCTTACCCAGCTGGGTCAAGTTAGAAACACCAGAAACCCCTCTTCCCTGTGACTCAGATCCTGGCCAGACAGACCATCGCCAACATTCTATGCCTAAAAAGCACTTTTTTGGTGTACAAATTCGTGGTTGGTAATGGGAAGAGGACAGGTAAGAGGGTTGGTGCATCCCACCTCTGTTGCTGGGGTCAGTGCCTGAAGCCAGGAGCAGGGTCCCACTTTCTACCCCGCAGAGGCTCAGTGACAGGATCATGCCAGTCTCTCACGGTAGCATCTTGCCTCTGCTTCGGACTGTCTAGCCCCTTCTCAGCAGAAAGATCACTGCATGGGATGTGTCTCCCAGGGACAGCAGGACAGCCCAGGGAGTCCTATCCTACCCAGTCAGTCCCCAAGTCTCTGCATGGCAGAGCTTTGGCAGCGGATTTGTGCCACCACTCCACCCGATGTTAGTCACTCCATCATTGTCCCTGACCTGCTCCCTGGAGAGGGACCACAGGTGAAGCCATCCGTCTCCACTCCCAGCCCGGCACCATCCCTCAGGGCTCAGAGTATTCCCTGACTACCTATGGGCACAGCTGCTGCTGCAGTGTGGCCCTGATGGATCTCTCTGTGAGCAGTCAGACACCACACCTCCCTCCCGTCCAGGACAAAGCCACCTGCTTGTCCCAGGTACGGCCCAGAGCTCTCCAAGTGGAGTATGGATCAGGTCTGTCTGCATGCAGGGGAATGCAGCACTCCCACTTCCACAGGGCACAGCCCTCAAAACACTCACTGCAGATGAAGCTGGCACAGGAACTAGATGAACACCCATGCTCAGAGCTGAGGCACCTGCTGGTATGTCCTGCAAACCTCCACGTCCCCAGGCCCCCCGTGTCCGCAGGTGGGGTGAGCAGGAGCAGCCTGGATGGGACATTGACCCTCTTGCCACACCCTAGAGTCCCCAGCAGCAATGCCAACACCGACCTGGGGTTGGGAGGGGTGCCAGCTGCCTGAACAGGAGGGACCTACAACCCAACAGGTTAAAAGCAGAGTGCCTCCTGCCAAAATGGGGCTGGAGTCATCTGGGATCTGATGGAGCTGAGCCTTTGGGGCTGGAGAGGCCCCAAAGTGCAAGGCACAGACACATAAGCGCATGTCAATGGCACCCCTGCCCAGGACTGCCCGTAGGTGACTTGCCCTGTCTGGACCAGAGAGGAAACGTTCAAGAAAGCCCAGGTTCAGAGGCAGTGAAGGTGACAGTCCTCCACATCCCACGTCCCCATCTTGTTGAAGGCAGCAGTATCCTGCCCCCAGCTCCTCTCCTGCAGGGCTCCCTCTTCAAACAAGCTAATTATTCTCACTGCTCCCCAGGGGCGGCACCACCCGTTTTCATTTGAAGCGGAAGACGATTTTACTTAAAAGCCAGAGCCACAGCATCTCGGGGACAGGAGGACCCCAGTAAGAGCCTCCCACCCAGCACAGCCTGGCTGTCACAGACCATTTGTGAAGCACTCAGGAAGGAATTGCTGGGAGCGGGGCCACTCATCCGCTGTATCCTGCCACTCAGCCCCATGGCATGGCACCCACCCATGGTGGGTGGGCAGAGCAGTCTGGCATGGACGATGGGTTGAACAGGACCCCTGCACCCGTCTGCAGACCCTACCCCACGGAAAGGGGCTCCTCTGCCCCTTTGCTCCCAGGCGAGCCACTTGCAACAGCCCCAGCAGTTCTCTTGCTCAGCAAGAACCACCCTCAGGGCCCCACAGCGCTAGTGAAGGGTTATGATTCCGTGCTTCAAGCCAGAGCCCCTCACCGTGGCATCAGCCCACCCAGCTCAGCCCCCACCGGCGAGGGAGATTCGTTTCGCTAAAGGCTCATTTATCTGCGGCGCGATTAGAGAGCAGGGCTGGGATCCATCCCGGCGGCAGGAGAGCGATTTGCCAGCAGATGGATTTATCATCTCCCAAGCACAGCAATTTGGCTTAAACGAAACCAAACCACTTCTCCTAATGAAAACATCACTAATGAGGAGAGCCAGCAAGTGAGGCAGGGGCAGCTCCACGAATGGGGTCTCTCCTGTCCTTCAGGGCTGGCGTGACCCACTGATGTCCCAGCTGTAAGGCATGAGGCTCAGCTCCAGCTGGGACGTATGGACTCAATACAGCCCGGAGGAAACCAGAGTTTGCTCCAGGGTCTAAATCTCCTCATGTCCTGGCTCGCAAAGCTCTGAGGGCAACTGGTTCCAGCACAGCACACAGTATGAGAACAGCACCACCGAGTTGAGACACCTTCTCCAGCTGTAACACAGCCAACAGTGAGGAAAAACTCCATGCCCAGATGCAGAGATGGTGAAAGAGCCCATGCATGGCCAGCCCTGTGCAGCAGGAGCTGTATCCCTTGGCCGAAGTTGTGACGGTCCATGAATTATGCATCAGCATCTGTAGAAATCAGCCATTTAACCGCCCCAACCAAATCCACAAACTTCCTGTCGATTAATCCTGTGCCACCAATTCCCCGTGGACTCCGACCTGCCTTTGCTTGCAGGGATGCAGCAGAGGCTGCCAAAACCTCAGCTCCAGCTTTTCCACCTGCAAAATCCAACCTGCCCATGAGCAGAAGTACCCAGGAGCATCACCCACACACTCCTTGCCCCATGTGTGGCTCTGCTCTGGCACAGGCTTGGAGCCGCATGCCCTCCGTGAGGGACCCCCAGGATCTCAGCCTCTGGTCAGGTAATGCCACAACACCCCGTGAAAGGGGAGTCGTTGCCATCAGAGGGCTGCAGACAAGCCAGGACAGCAAAGAGGGAATAGGAAGAGGATACAGATGCCAGGAGGAGGGAGACAGCAGACTGGGATGAGGCAGAGTCAGGCAACAGTCCCATCACCCCAGGAAGGTGCAGCAGCCATTGAGGGCAAGGCACTTTGTCACAGGGATGACCCATGGGAGCCCCTATCCCCCAGCACATGAGTGGGAGACCCTTCCCTACAGTATCCCACCCTGACAGAGGGCCTCCTGGGAGCTCGGGGACCTGGCTCGAGGGTCAGTGTGGCTTCCAGCCCAGCCTCACTGCCAGGCTGCAGGAGTGGCAAGCGGAGGGGGGATGCATGGGGCAGGAGCAGGAGGGGAGGCAGGTTAGCAGGGGAGCAGGGGGATGGGCAACACACTCAGTTCCCAAGGGCCAGACCCCCGGGGAAATCACACTGGTGTGTGTCACCCCTCCTGGGGGCTGCTTCTAGGAGGAAGGGACAACCCATGCCTGACACTGACCGAAGGGACACAGGCAGCTGGCCCATGAGGGCAGGGCCGTGCACCCAGGGTTGTTCTGGAGAAAGCAAATGGTCAAGAGAAGGAGATTTATCCTGGACATGGGCGAGCTGGTCCTGGGCACAGTCCCCATCCCAGTCCCTCTCTCTGGGATCCACCCTAGATCACACGCACAGCACACAACCTGCCATGCACACTTGCAGCCAGGCTCGCCTGCCTGCCTCATGCCCTTGCTCCTACCCAATGATCCTGTCACTCCATCCTCCAGCTGCAGATCCCAGCGCTTCCCCCTACACACACTATTATTTGGGACAGGCTAGCACTGACACCTCCTCCACACCCTGGGAAATAAATTATCCCCGTGCAGATGGAAGTCCTACACTATGGCAAGCTGGTGATGTTCCCCCCACTGATCACAGGCTGTGAGCAGCCACGATGGAGCTGCCGGGTTTGCCGGCAGCAGAACAAGCCCCTGCCGCAGCCCTAGATCTGCCCATCACCTGGGACCCTCCCGCGGCATCGCCGGGACACGGCTCTTCGGCTTTATCCGACCAGAACCCTGCTCCCACTGTCCTCCCACCGACCCGACCGTCCTGTCCTCCCTTCGATGTGTCTGTGGGGGACAACTTGGCCCCATCTCTCCTTTCTGACTGCCGTGGGGAGAAATGCCTCTGAAACACCGTCCCTCCCGGTAGGGAGGACAGCTCAGCCACACGCTGCGCTGCCACTACACTGCTACCTACGGCTTTCATCTCAGGGGGTGGGCTGCTAAAAGTGTTCGGGGTTGGGGAGTCCYCATCCATCAGCTGTGCCTCTGGAGACAGGAGGATCCCAAAGCTCGGCAGATGATCTCTATAGCAATTGCTCAACCCTGCAAATGCTGCGGCTTCCTTTGGGGTGGAGCAAAGCAGTTGCTCGAGGCCCCACATCATGACAACTGGAGGAAGAAAGCAGGGGTGAAAAAGCAGGGGTGAAAAAGCAGGGGTGAAAAGTGAGCCTCCTAACCCCTTTTTGGAGACCTAACAGCCCTAGAGATGAATTCCTCTAGGATCCATCTTGCCAAAAGGCAGTTAGGGGGTTTGCCCCACCCCAAATAGCCCAGATATTGACCCCGTGCTGGCACATGCTGTCCTGCTCACGGGACACAGCATGGATGGGAGGGGCTTGTCCAATGGGGTAAGACAGGGTCCCAGGCCACCCACCCCTGCTCCCCATCTGGGGCTGGGGCAGCCCTGATGTCCACACATCCCTGTGGAGCATCAGGCAGGAGGGAAACCCGCCTCCGAGCCCACTCACCTCTCAGGTTGCTGCCACTCAGGGCCAGGGATACAGTACCTGTGCTCCTCGGGACAAAGTGGTACTGGACCCCCATTTCTCCTGCATGGACAGCCATGGCCAGAGCAGTCCTGAGACACTGGCTCTGGGCTCCGCTTGCTCACTAATCGTTCATGCCATTAGAGGCTGGAGGAATAATGTAATTTATGGATGGCTTTTATTTCTCGCTAGCRTCATCTAAATATCCCAGAGATGGACCACTTTAATTTCCTGGTGGTGTAACCTAAACATTTCTCTCCTTAATAACCAGGTGGGTGCCCAGCCGCAGGCTCAGTGGCCGGGCACGGCTGCTGCCTGCCTTTGCCCCACCCCAGGGCCAGCACGGGGGGGGTCCGTCCTGGCTCGCCCCAGCGCAGCCGGCCCCTGTTCCCCCGGCACAGGCAGCGCTGCTGCTCTCCCCACGGCTCACACGCAGGCAGTTCTCATTCACTCGGGCCTCTCACACACACATCCACGTGCCCACATAGCCGGGACAGCTGGGCACCGCTGGAGACGCTGCAGGGATGGGGGGCTGTCACTGCACCCTCATTTTCAACAGCTTTTTAAATTTAAAAACGAGCGGACATTGTGGAGAGTTCACAGTGTGGCTGAGGGTCCTGCTTCCTCTTAGCCCCTCTCCTTCTTTTGGAAGTGGGTATTGCTAACCCTTCTCTGAGCGTGCATTGATGGGAATCACGTTTCTCTCRCCCATGTTTTTGGGCAGGGGTGGGGAGACAGCAAGACTGACTGCTCTCCCTGAACACACCAGCAATCGCTGCAGCAGCTGTGGGGCTGTTGCCTCACCTGACACCAAATCATCTCTCAGTTAACAGCTCTTGCATGGCAGATATCCTCTAAACCCTGACACACCCTGATGGATGGGGGTCTCCAAAGCTGCAGGAACACCTTGAACTGCTCGTGCTTGTCCGCAAGCAGAGCTGAGCTACCAAACAGCAGGTGACAGCAGCGACTCTTCCATCTGCAGGAAGAGACTAAGCCCACACTGGCACTGCCAGCTACACCCCAGGGCTTTGCTACAGCCCCAAAGAGGTCCCAGTTCCTCACCGCATCTCCAGGGTATCAGGAGAACTTAGACCAGGTTAGAAGGCATGGGGTCAAGCTAGTAAACCCTCCTTAGAGCTAAGGTTGCATCCCCTCTCCTGCCTGCATCACTTCCACACTTTCTGGGAGAAAGACAACTTTCCATCCACAGGGAGGGTTGGCTTCAGCGCATTCAGCCAGCGAGGGAGAAATCAGCGCCACTGGCACCTCTCCTCCATGGTGTTACTGCAGGCTCTGCCCTGGCAGGTCACTGACTTGACAGCGATGGCAAATGAGTGACATGCCCTACGGCGCCTGCTTCCCACTCTGGGAAATGAGGCAGATATTTCCAGCCTTATTCCCCAAAGACTGCCCCCCAGCCCCATCCCTGCAGGCAGGGGCTTGCACAGTGGCACAGCTCCACTCCATGCAGGTTCCTGCTGCACAGCTGCTTCAGAGGTAAGCCCAGGCATAAAAGGTCTCAGTCTTGGAGAGACTGGAATTTATTTTTAACTTTGATATGATTTAAATCCATATGGACATTTTAAAGTTACCGGAGAAACCAAAAGTTGTGTGTGGGTTCCAAGTTCCTACACAGCTCAAAAATATCTTCCCTGCAGCACGTTTGGGCAGACAGTAAGCAGCATGTGGGGCTGCTCCGGAAAGCAGAGCAGGGGTCCTGCCCTGCTACCGCGACCTATTCGAAATTCCAGAACAAGGCCTGAAATCCACCCCAGACTTTGTCAGAAAAAGCGTCAGTGGGACTCAGGGAAGCTGCCTGTGCACACGCCACCTCTGCCTGCGGCACAAGGACACCGAACCCCACTGACTAAGGACAGGTTTAGCTCCATCGTGGGTCGTGGGAGGAGGGTGGGAAAACTGCTGCCCCATTTCACAGCTGCTGCAACAGAGGCCCTGAAAGGGGACGGGATTTGGCCTGATCTGTGGAGAGCACGTGGGGAAGGAGGGGTGTTGCCAGCTCCAGCCTAGCTGCTTCCCTATCGGACAGTAGAGGAGTGACGGATGAACAGATGTTGTGGCATGTGGGGTGCCCGGCAATTCCCTGATGGGGCGGAGGATGGAAGGGAATACAATAGGGTCACAAATGGGTCGTCTTAATCCTCTCTGTCCCACAGCTACACCATCCAGGGGCAGAACGTCTCTGGGGATGCTCTAGGGGACACCGGGTGACAGGTGAAGACACCAGGCACCGTGGTGCTGCTGGGGTTTTCTGAGGGGGGTGAGTCTGTCTCTCCTGCTGCTCGGATGCTGCTGTACCACCCCAGGGTGCAGCGGGGGCCCAAGGCATGGCGGAGAGAGCCCAGCTCCAGACCCTGGTGTCCCGAGGGGCTTGGGAGTAACGGTGAGGGAGTGTGAGCTTGAGGAGCAACCAAAAGCGATCCGAGCATCCCCACACCCCGCCCGGGGCCTTTTCCTTGCCTCGGGACAACCTCTGCACGGCTGGGACCAACCCTATCTCCCCCGGAGCATCCCTCCCCCCGGGATCGGGACTGTCCCCCTGCTCCAGCGCCGGGGTCGCGGCAGTTCCCCCTGTCCCCGAGCAAGGCGTGCTGCGAAGCGGAGCGGGCAGGGACCGGGGCTCAGCGGGGCTGGAAGCGGGTGCCCGGGACCGCCCCGCGCCGTGCTCCAAGTGGCTGCTGCACCTTCCCCGGCGGCGGCACTCACCCGTCAGCTGGTCGTAGGAGCCGTCCAGGTCGCGAGAGTCGGACAGGCTCTCCTTCCTGCCCTTGCTCCGCATCTTCCCGCCCCGCCGAGCGGCGGGGGGAACGGCGACGGGGCGCACGGGCTGCGCCGCCGGGCAGGGGCGGCCCGCGGCCGCCGCCTCCCCCCGCCCCGCCGCCCGCGCCGCTCAGCGCGGCAGCGGCAAGGGGCCGGCGGTGCCGGGAGCTCGGCTCGGCACGGCTCGGCACGGCAGCAGGAGCGCGCAGCCGCCCCGGTCCCCGCCGCCGCCGCCGGGGCTGGGCACGGCCGCCCCCTCCCTCCCGTCCTTCCCCGCCTCTTCCCGGGAGCCGCCAGCCCGGCCCCGCCGCCGCGGGGAAACTGAGGCACGGGCGGGGGGCGGAGAGCGAGGGCGCTCCCGAGAAGAAGCAGGGAGAGAGCTGCTCCGGACTACACCGAGGTGCGGTCTCCGGCGGTTCGGGAGAGTCCCGGGGGTCAGGCACCTCGCAGGGACGAGGAAGGGGACAGAGWTGGAGAAGGCGCGAGGCAGGAGGGGCACAGACCCGCCCAGGCCCCTGGAGGGGAGCGAGGGACCCGCGAGCCTTGCGCGTCGGTGCCCATGGCGGGCTGCGCCCTGGGACCCCCAGCAAGGGGGACCCCAGCCCTGCCCAGTCCCGTGCGGCTGTTGCATCCCTGTCTCGGGGGAGAAGCTAGATGGGAAATCGGTCCGAAACGAAGGGTATGGGCAGGGGTCAAAAGACGCAAGAGAGGTGTAGGGAGAGCGGCCAGGTACCCCTGCCTGCAGCCAAGCACAGAAGCAGGTCCCACTGCCGTCCCCACCCCGAGCATGGCTTTTTCCATGCAGGGTTGGAGTCTTCAGCAGGATTTTACCCCCGTCTCCTGCAGCCCCGGGGAAAGGGTGAAGCAGCAGCATATTTGAGGAGGCTTCCAGAGGCACGGTGCTGCCAAGAGAGGAGCTCACAGCCCACCGGTACATCTGGCACTGGGAACTTGATGTCCCGCTGCTGCCCCTGGTTATTTGTTGCCATCTGTGCAGGATGCCATCCCCGGGGGGATGCAGACTGTGCTGGAGAGTCCCCTCCATGGACAAAGCCAGGGGCTTTTGTCATGCCACTGCCTGAGCGCTGACTGTTTGCACCATGACAAGGGTCCTGTGCACATCTCAGGGGCTCCCCAGCTTCCAGTGCTTCCCAGCGCTCCTCCCTTCATTCTCTGATCCATGCAGAGAGACAGAGGAGAGCAGGGGCTGCGGGAGGAGGCAAAGCATCCCTCCTGATCCCTGTGCCCAGCCCGGCCCACAGGAGCCGCAGGGCAGAAGGGAATCCAGATCAGGGAGGAGGGAGGGCCATGCTCACGAGGCAGCGTGCTGTCAGCGTGCTTTGGTGTCAAGCCATGAAAGAAGCCGCCTTAGCGAGGCAGTGATGCTTAGCAACTGCCTGGATCTAAAAATAAGAGCCATTTAGCAAGGAAAACGCAGTAGAGAAATGCTCGGAGAACTAAACACACTCCCCCAGCCCTCCCTGTGGCCCGGCCAATGCACAGAGCCTGCATGCACTGACTGGCTGGAGAGAAACTCTCGGGACAGCTCTGGCAATGCCCCCTCCACTTAGCCTGACAAGCAAAGCTGGAGCCCGGCCAGCCCGCAGATCCCCTGCACTTCTGCGCTTGTCCATCCTGCTGCTCCTTGGCCTCCTCAATCTCCCTCCTCCAACCTCTCCACCATATCCTCGGCCACATCTTTTTGGCAGCCCTTGGGGACCAGCAGTGTCCCAGGGAAGTAGGTTGGGAGGGCTGCGTGATCCATGCCCAAGCTCACCCACTATCTTCAGCTTCCCATGGGTCCATCCTGCTGTGGATGTGGCAAGCCCAGCAGAGCTGCACAGGGAAGTTTTCACCTTCTGCCATCCCTGGTCCATTGGGAGGCAAACATGGCTATTTTTATCCTAGCTAAGTGCTTCTGTTCCTGCAGGCAAGCAAGAGATGCTTTGCCAGACTGGGGAGAGGGGAGAAGTTGGGCCGTTTGGTTGGTACCACAGGATAGGATGCTGTAGTCCCAGGCCCGGGCTGATACATCCCACCCTCCCCACAGTGTAGAAAAAGGGGGACACAACTCACTTGATTGCTGATTACAGCTCCTTTCCTTAGCAGACACAAGGGCTGGGCATTCTGCCAGGATTCACAGCCTTTGAGCCTTTCTCTGCTTGGGAAAAATACATCCTCCCCTAAACGTTCCTCTGGGCACTGGGAGCTGTGGATCTGCAGGATGCTAGGGTGGGAGAAACAGGAATGGGTCTGGTCTCTGCCCTCTTGTCCAGACCCAGACAGGTGCCCTGCTGTGGGTGCACTGGGTGCAGAGATGCCTTGGTGAACACATCTGGCCAGGGACAGGCACGGCAGCAAAGCCACCCCGGAGTGCCGAGCATCCTTTGCGGCACGTCGCAGCCTCACCGAGACGTGCGCCAGATGCAGAAAGGCTGGGCCAGGCCGAGGAAAATCACCTAAGCAGTGTCTGAGGCTTTAATCAAAGTGTGCCTTCCACAGCCCTGCTGCTGCTGGCCACATCCACCACAAAAGCAATTAGCAGGCCCAGGATGGGCAGGAGCCACCTGCAGGCAGGGCTGGTGGTCTGTGCTGCTGCAGATGTCACTATATTAATTATTTCCAGAGGATGAGAAGAACTGATCAGCTCCTGAGAATCCAGATCCCAGTTACAAGGGGTAACTGGGAGGGAGGGCCATGCCCTAGATGGCCAAGACATGGCACAGGCTCCACAAGCACAGCTAACCCTGAAGCCCATACTCAGATGCCCAGGGCCAGGGAAGTGTGGAGGGCAGGCAGATGGAGGGATTGAGCCTGCTGGGGCAGGCAGGGTCCTGTGGATGCACTCAGGACCCCGAAGTCATCTCTGGAACAGCAGCAGAGAGCCAGGAGAGAAATAGGGCCATGTAAGCCAGCCCCAGGGCTTGGCATAGCCAGCAGTGGGTTGGGATGGAGAACAGGGGAACAGACGGGAAATGCAAGGAGGGAGGCAAGCCGGGGGCACAAACGGTGCTGCCCCCTGAGGTGCACCCCAGGCCATGTCCTGTCGGAGGCAGGGTGTCCCTGGGACCACTCATTCACATTGGCCCGGGCACAAGGCATGTTCCCTAAGTGGCCTATCTGTCGTCCTGTCACAGGCAGCAGTGCTTTGATAAGGGACATCTGCACAGGATTACTGCTGCTCCCCAGGCAGTGGAGCTGCAGCTGGGAATGGCTCTCAGGGTGAGAAGGGCTGGAAAGTGTGAGCAGGGCTGTGCTGTCCAAGAGCCTTGTTTGTCCCCAACTCAACATGTGGCCAGTGCAGCTTTGTCATAAAGTGGGGAAGGAGACAAGTTTGGGAATTCACTGGATGAAGAGCCTGCCTGCAGGCAGAGCTGTGCCAGGCTGCCACCAGCCTCTTCCAGATGCCAGGCTGGACCGAGCCCAGCCCAACCACAACCATCCCTGCTCCTGTCCAGGACACTCACCCTGCAATACAGGGCAGATCCCTTTGGCTCATCTGTGCCTCCAGCTCCCTGCTGGGACAGCCCAGCTCTGGGGGCACAAGTCCCCACACTCCCCTGCTGAAAACCCCAATCTCAACACAAACCCCAAGACAGTCCCAAACCACAGAAGAAAGAAGGCCCTGGAGAGGAGACAGGAGTGCTGGGCTCTGCACCCCACCGGGCTGGGGTAAAGGAATGCAGGGTGCTCTCCCCCAGACCCTCTGCTCTCTGCAAACAGCCTGCTGTGGGTGCTACTGGGGGGCAGGGAGAGGGAAAGACATAATTTAACACCTCATTAGGTAACTACAAGGCATTGATCTGCCCTACCAGCCTGCACGCTCTCTAATTGCATATCTCCATACTTATTAGTTCTATCGAAAAAGCAGAGACCAGGACTCAGGAGTCTGATCCTATCTTTAGGAAATTTCAAACAGAGATGTAATTGTCGAGTGCTTGAAATCACGGTGCTTTATCCACTGTTAACAGTATTTTAAAGCCATGGTCATCAATAGCAGTCCTCGGGATGTGCTCCCAGCAGATGCCATTAATCCTATTTTGGCTGCGGTCACCTGGTGTCTCTGGGCTCAGATCTACTCTCAGCGACAAGGGACAGCTCTGCTTCCCCAGCAGAGAGGGCTCCCAGGCAGGTCCCAGGCTGGGATATGGGGTGCAGCACCCAGGCGCTGATTCCAGGAGCAGAGAGCAGAAATGGGAGCTCCTTAAAGCAGCTTCACTTCTTGCAAACACGCCAGCAAATGCCGCCTTAGATGGAGATGAACAGCTCTGCACCAGGGGCTACTCCCCTCCCAGGGCCCACGCAGGCTCCCAGTCCAGAGCAGGGATGTTCGTGGCCATGCAAGTGTCTTGGGAGGGCTCCAGGGCAAAGGGCCTCACTCAGGAATAAACCATAATATTTACTACATCTGCAGAGGAAATGGATCTGGGTAGCATGAGACCAAGACGAGCCCCTTGCTCTCTGCAGAGATGAATCTGGGGGTCTGTGGGATCCTGGAGCAGCTACAGCAGATCAGCAGGTCCTCGGGAGGTGATACCCCAGGGGGACATCACCCAGGACACACACAAGGAAGGGCTGCTCCCAGCTCCACTAACCCACCCTGCAGAGACACACGGGCAGGTGGGAGCCACCGTGAGATTCAGAGCCGGGGGGGAATCTTGCGAAGCTGGAGGAGGAACAGATGATGCCGCAAGCTGCTAGGAGAGCCTTGCAAGCAGGAATTCTGCAGGAGGAAGGGAGCCTCCTCTGTCAAATGCAAACGAGCAGGTGTGAGAAATCTGGGTGTGCAGGAGGGAGAAAGGACTTTGCATCACACTCTRTATCCTCGAAAGCCAGTCACCTGTCTCTGCTAATGCCTCCAGCAACGAGGGATTCCCCAGCATGGCCCCACAGCTGTGTGGGCTGCAGGAGGGCTCTGTATCCACATGGAATGTTTCTTTGTCACTTCTGCATAACAGATACAAAATCCATGTGAAGAAAAAACTTCGTTTAGGGAGTGGAGACTGGACTGGAGCATTCCTGGCCTCAGGACATACCCGGAGTCTCACAAGCCCTCGCAGCATTACAAAGCATCTCATGTTTATGTGTTCAGTGCCTGTGGGCTCAGCTTTTACTTAAAGAGGAACCAGATACTATTTCCAACCTTCATTTATGCCATGCTGGATGCCACACCAGGGATTCTTTCAGCAGTTCAGGTCTGCTATGAAAATAGATGTGCATCTCTGTCACGAGTGAGTCCACACTGTGGACACGTGTCCTCTGCTCTGCCAGGGCAGGGCCCTGTGCTCCAGCTCACCTCCATGGGAGGGGATGTCCCTGCTGTGACCAGTCTCAGCACTCTGATGCCCATTCCATTCCATCCTGTGCCATCTCACTGGCCTGGCAACGGCTGCTGCAGAGGGGCGAAAAGCAGGGCATAGGGATGGGGTGCTACAGATGGGTCCTGCTGGAGCACCACTTGCTGTAGGCTGGGGGAACAACGGGATTGCAGCTGCTGAGCAGCTACAGGTCATTAGAGCATCCTGGCCCCTGTACACTCCTGGGAGGGCCCTAGCTGAACCCTGGAGCAGAGGAGCTCCAGCTAATTAGTCATTAATTGCTTCAGAAGGGAAACGAGCCAACCCAACCTCTGTATGCCTGTAGTAGCGTGACCTGTGGGCCCTGGGACACAGCCAAGCTGCACATCACCGAAAAATGGCTGAGGGTTCATCTGTCACAGCAGAGCTGGAACAGCAGCCCAGCACAGTGGGTGTCCATCTCCCRGCAGCCTCCCCAGCCCCTTCCTGCCCCCATGGGACTCCTGGGACCTCCCAGCCTCTGGCAGCAGCTTGGCAAGGCTCTGAGCTGTGCTGCAGTGAGCGGCAAGCCCGGCTCATTTAATCTATTCAATTGGATTCAATTTCCAGCCACATGATTCAATTAGCCCTGGAGGGATAGCACGGAGAGCAGAGGCTGCAGAGCATGGCCCAGCCCATGCTCCGGCAGCTGCCGAGCTGGGAGAGGGCAGTGCAGGAGCCTGTGCTTGTTCCGGCCCCCTGGGACACACTGAGATGATGAGGGCTGCAGAGGAGCCCCATTCTGTCCAGGAGGGCACAAGCTGCTGGTCCTGAGTGATGTGTGGGCAGCTGTCGGGCAGAGGCTGGGGAAGCCCTGTCCTGAGCATCTCCTTTTGCAGTCAGTCACAACCCTGAGAGGTGACAGCCACGCTGGGTCAGATCTGAGGTCTGCATTCCTAAGCACCTGCCAGGGTGGTCCAAAGAAGCTTTAGAAAGACAACAGCATTCAGCAATGCTCCCTCGATGGTATTTCCTGTCACAGGTATTTGGGATCACCCCTGCTTGATCAGTGTCCCCCTGAGCACAACCACACAGTGCCGTGGTGGGGAGAACCAGGGCTCTGACTAGCACAAAGGACTCTCAGCAACACCAGAGCCCTCCAGGTCCCACAGGCCTTGCAACAGCCGTTCTCTAGACTCTTGGTCCAGAGTTCCAGTCATCATTTACTCTTCTGTCTGCTCTTAATAGGCATTAGTAAGTTCCCACTAGGAGAAAGGCATTAATAAGATCCCACTAGAGGAAAAGCACAGCTTATCCCGCCCCTTTGGATTTGTACACTTCCCAAAGCCGGGCTTTACCTCTTCCCTTTCAGGTTACTGCAATGGCTCATCAGCCAAAAAAACCCATCACCTCTGCAGGAACGTACTTCTGTCCAGCACAACCCTGTTCATCCCAACAAGTACCAAACAGGAAAACAGAGCCCCACAGTAGATTAGGATAAATATCCGTAAGGCATCAGTGCTGACACCAAGAGCTGCTATTGAGTGCCAAGAGCCAGCTGGAAATCTTACCACAGACTGCTGGCCCCACACCAGTCCCAATGTGGCAGTTGTGACTTGGCAGGGGTAACAGCAGCTCCCTTTGCCTGCCCTGTACTGGAATGGGTGTTGGGAAAGATAGCAGCTCCACCCTGGGAGGGAAGTGTGGGGAAGCAGGTGGAGCACACTGGAGCTGATTCCCTCTTCAAGTGCTGTATAGGAGACAGCTCTTTCTGGGACTTCTCCTCCTGATACCCACCATGCAACAGTCTGGTAGGATCCCAGAGCAGGGAGTGTCCAATTCTTCAAGGAGGAAGAGAAAAGCACCCTACAACAGACACCAAGCATTCATTGCTCACATGGAGGGCAGCTCGATCCCACAGAGGTATGGCCCCTGTACCATGGATATGGGACCACAGCAGGAAACAGCCATGACAAGGAAGAGGACAAAGAGGTTTGCAAACCAAACACAGCAGGTGAGCAAAGGTGCACCCTACCCTCTGGCTGCTGTACGTGATCAGGGGTTTGCCACTAGCTGCTCCTGGCAGCCCCAAGGAACAGACAAAACATCATATGGAGCTGACAGTCCGTGCAGGGAAGACACCAATGCAGCTCCTGAGGAGCTGCCTTTCTCTCTCTTGAGTCTGCATGAGTCCGCATGAAAAGTGGGACCTGTAAGAGCTAAGGAAAAAGTGATCAAAAATCACAGTGGCACTTACAAAACAATTTTTAGTAACTCCCTCCGAAGTTTAGTTCAAATTCAATTATCTTCCAGAATTCGGTCATTATTTTGTAAAATATTTGTCTCCCTGCAGCTGCTGCATAATTTAAAGGCAGCAATATGATTGCTCCCCACACTCTCCAAGCCTCAGAAACAGATCTTCATAACAGACAGAGTTATGAATTAGATATTACAAAATACACTCACCTGCTCAGATCAGATACAAGAAAGTTTGAGGCCGTCAGCCATGTCCTGAAGCTGAACGTTAAGATTTAAATGACTTTGTGCTCAGTTCAAGCTGGCCTCAAAACACAAATAGTAGTAGGGTGTTTAACAAAGCAGGCAAATGCGCAGCAGAACCTGTGAGCAGGAGTTTGCTGACACCAGCAGCAGAGAGCATCACACCATGCACAGGCAGGTCCCTGCATCTCTCGCTCATGGGCTGTCAGCCTTGCTCATGGTTTCCTTACTGGCAGCGCCAGGGACATGTAAGAGGAAAAGGGAAGCTTTGGATGGTACCTGCAGACTAGACCAAGGACGAAGCATCACTGTGCAGCATCACAACCTCCCTCTGCACAGACAGGAAGAGCCCAAGGGTAGGTGATAGCCCTGCTGCAGCAAGTGTGCGACCAAATGGTGACAGGGCCACCCCCACAACCATCCCACTCTCTCCCCTGTGAAGGACAAATACTGCACACTCTGGACAGGGCTCTGCTATTTATTGAGCTCTAGGTTTGTATGTACATCCATGTACAGTGCTTGGTTCAGTGACAGTGTGACAAGAGGATGTGTGCCACAGTCTTCCCCAGCTCAGACTTGGATGAGGGCTGAGCTCAGTCACAGTCTGGGCTTCCGCGATCATCCCAGCAAGGGAGCATCCTCCTCAGGGAGACAAGACTTTGACAAGACACCRAGCCCAGAGTGAGAAAATTCCAGAGGCTGCCAAGTCAGAAGCAGACTCATCCCAAACTCTCTCATGTATCTGTCTGGGCTCAGCCTAAATGGGATCAGAGAACAGGAGGCATGGGGACAGCTGGATGACTCAATGCTCCGACAGCCATGATGCTGGGGCTGCACCTCAAGTCCCCTTGAGCAGAAACTCGCTGCCCAAGGTGAGATCCCCACAAACACACACAGACAAGCACCATGTGCTGCAAACAATTGTTACTCATTTTTCACTGGAGAAGCTGCCTCCTCTACATGCCCTGGCCTGTTCTCAAGCAGTGATTTTATGGAGCCTGCTTGCTCTCCTAAGCACTGTCCCTCTGACACGTACACATTTCCACACACTTGCATGGCAGAAAGCAAATAAGTGTCTGGCTTAGCTGTTAAAAGCCAGACAATTCCCTGCTGAGGAATAGTATCTTCTGCTGAGAGAAGCCAGTGCTCCCAAGGAAAACACAGGGACTTCATCGGGTGTTGTGCCCAGTGGGTGGCCAAGGACACAGCTTTCAGTTTCCCATGCTCATAGCAGGTAAGATGAAACATTAACACAATTAACGCACATTAGCATGAAAAAACCTTGCCTAAAAATGGTAGTAAATGAGCATGACATCCACATTACTCACACTAACCTAACAAGGCTAAGAGCAGGACTAGGCACTTTTTAAAAAAAAATCTGTTTTCTAGGGGGGAAAAAAAAGGTGGATATGGGATGTAAATAACTTCTCTGCTTCAGTCCACGAAGTCAGGCCAGATCCTAACATCCTAACATCACTGCTGGGAGCTGAAAATGCATGAGCAAGGAACAGGTGCAGGATAGGTGCTTATGCTGCATATTCCTGAGCTGGGAGCCTGACACAGCACACTGAACAGGCTCTGCCAGACCTGGGCACCTCTGAAACACTGGCTCTGGAGCAGAAAGGTCTGCCTGTGCCCCACAGCACCAACCCAGAGCTCTTCCTTAGGAAGCCCTCAGCAGACTGTGGCTGTAAGTTGCTTGGTGAAGACAGGAGGGCAAGCGAGAAAGTGAAGTCACTATTTCTCCAGCTGCATTTTAACTGTGTGCTACACACAAGGGAAAAAAAGGAGACTTCTTCATTCATGAAGGTCACCAGGCCCGCAAACATGTGCAAGGCAGACGTTCCTGTGAGGAAGAGGAGGATTGTCACAATGCAGTCTCTGATGGGCAATAAGGTGACTGGGGAGAAGGAGTCAGCCTGTACTCTGCCCCATGAAAACCAAGTATCTGAAAATGTCCCTCTACCATAGAAACAGCAAATGAGCTGGGGCTACCAGAAGCAACAGTGACCCCAAGCAGAGCTCATCTCCAGTAACAAAGTGCTCTGTTTGATGACCCATATTCTTGCATACTGGCTCAGACCGGACCCTGTAAGCAAACACCCTTGGAGGCAAACTTCCCCTTCTCCAGTAATCCAATGGCTTGGTTGAAGTGACACCTTCTGACATCAGGAGTCAGCAGYGACCAGGGCCTGCTCCTTGGGGAAACTGCTTTATAAACCAGGGCCATTCCCAATGGGATGGCAGTGGATTTGACTTACATCACAGGAGGACATGTTAATCCAGGCTGATGGAAAAGAACAGCCCTCACCGGGGATCAGAGAGCTTTCCCCATAGAGCAGGTGAGCAATCTCAACCCAGAACAGTTTCACACAGCTGGGCTGGTTTTATTGTTTCAGTTGTGAGCTCTCCCCAGCTCTGCTACAAAGGTTTCCAGTGCATCTTCCCTGAGGCTGTGGAGGGCATCTCCCATTGCTACGTCACAGGAACGGCTGCCCACTCCCATGGCACCTTAAAAGATTGTTTTCTCCTTAACATGCCAATCACCTCTCCTCAGCCCAAGTTCTGTTGAAACACATTCCTTTGGGATCAAACACACAGCAGCAAGGCGTTCCCCTAAAAGAAACACAGTCCCTTCCRCAGGCAGGAGGCAAGGGGCGACCGGCCGCAGAGCTGGAGTGTCCCTGCCCACACGGGCCCGTCTCTGCTCAGCCGGCGCAGCGGCAGCGTCCCCGCTTCAAGAGATCGTAGAGAATTCCTTCAGCAGCAGTTCCTGGCTCAGCGTGTTGAAAGCAAGGTTCTTCCTCACATTGATGCTGATGGACCGAACCTGAGAGAAACAAAACAAGATGTTTTAGCCACGGGACTCTTCCTGGCTCCTCATGAGCCTGGTTGTTTTGACTCTGCTGACCTCCATGCTCAGCATGAAGCTGTTTTGCAGTTATAGCTCCAGAGAACGTGCTGCAGCAAGCTCTCACTGAGGTTCAGCCATTTCCTGGAATAACAGGAATGTCTACAGTGACGTGCCGGCAAGGAGAGTAAATTCCCAATGAGACTGGGATGGGAGAAGACCCTCTATGTGGATGCATGAGCTGTGATGAGTTTCCTGTTCTGGGGCAAAGAGATGGAGAAAGTGAGCACTTCCAGGTTGCAGCTGAAAGATCATATTCTATCAGTGCCCACTGGAGTGCTAGCCACCATTTCCTGGATTAATGCAGTGCCACGGCCTCTGTTCTGCTCCAGAACCTACAGAGTCAAAGATACAGACTGAAGGAAACGACAGAGGCCATGCCACTGTGCTGTAAACACAAATTATCACCCAGGCTGGCAGAAAACCCTGGGTTCAGAGCCAGCTGTGCGTACTCTGAGTGCCTTACACGTGCAGCTGGCTCACTGACTATCTCTGAAAAAGAGACACCTTTATCCCTCAATGAAACCCAGACTTCTGGTCACCCACAGAGCACGAAAGAGGAGCTGGGCAGCCCTGTTGACAGCAGCTTCCCTTCCCCCCTCATGCCTGCAGACTCGTTGGCCAAACACGCAGGCCCCAGACTGGGCTCAGTCTCAGCTGCACTTGGCAACAAGAAAACAAAGTCAAACATCATCTGTGTCAGCGACTGTGCAGCAGTGACAGAAAGCAAAACTGACACAAGCTCATCCAAACAACAGGATTACAGTTCCTAGAGACTCGGAGCCTGTGATAATAAGGTTCTTGCTGACCTGGTTAGTGTTTTGTGCTTTATAAAAGCACTGGGGGAAGAATTATATAGATGCATAATGAGGAATCCAACACTGGGGGCTGAATAGCACATAAATATGTATACATACTGCTGAGGGTCCCACTTGCTGCCCTGGTGAGAAAAAAAGAGGGAAAGGGCAGAAAGCTCCCCAAAAAGCAGAATGTGTAATACAGGGAAGGAAATCAAAACATGGAAGGTTAACAGAGAAAGCTGTGAAATGAAACCCAGTGAGCCCCACTGCACAGACCCTAACAACTTGAGCACGCCAGCAGAGGTATCTATGCCTAAAGCCCAAGTATTTAAGTTTTACGTCATCTGCAGAAACCACAAACTCTCCTTCATCAGGATGCTTGGCAGAGACTGTGCATCTTAGCTCCCTTGGAGCATCCCCTCACCTCTCTTCTTTAGGCATCTTTTGATTTACTCCATCCTGAAATAGTTCGGGACAGGTGAAACACCACTGCAAGTGGTCTCCAGAACACTGGCTGGCACTGGGCTGTCTTGCTGCCGAGAGACAGGAGTCCCACCAACAGGATTTGGTCCCAGTCCTACCAACTGCTCCCACCCCAGTGATCCAGTCAGTTCTCACAAGAAGGAAGAACACGGGTAACGAGACGTGGAGAGTCCTCTCTCCTGGGCAATGTGACTGCCTGAAGAAAAGGGGCAGATGCTACATGTAGTGTAAGCCAGTATCCTTATTCTGACCAGAAGCATTTCTATGGGTCCCAGCAACAGAAAGAACAAGGAGGAAAGAGCTCCTGGCCTCAGGAACTGCTGCCAGGGGCCAGGCACCAGCAGAAGGTTCCCAGCTCCTATACTACATCAAGGTCTCCAAGAAGGATGTGGCAGGCAGTCTCTGCAAGCCCAGAAAGGGAGGCTGGAGTGGCACGATGAGAACACAGGGCTTAGCAGAAATTGTAGCTATGGGGTAGAGCACAAGAAATTAATTAGCCTGATTAGTTTGCAGAGAGAAGGAGGAATAGAGCAAACACACTCCATTATGTAAAATGAGGTCAGAAAGAGAACAGTGACTAATATTTATCTGGCTCCCCAGGGATGGGCCAAGAAATACTCAGCCTAATTTAAGACAAAGAAGATTTACACAGGAAAAGAGGAAATACTTTTAAAACCTATGGGCTGTGAAGCTGTAGAGTAGCTCACCTGGAGCTACTGTGGAGCTGTTTTCATTTAAAGACAACTTCAGATTTCAAGAGGAGGTTTAGACACAAACTTTTGTTACGAGCAGTCTAGATGGACTTAGATCTGCTTTAACACAAGCTGGGGAGAAGAGTGGGCATGATAACACACAAGAGTGACGTTTCTACAAATCTCTGCCCAGCATTTCTTCTGCTGTGAGATATCAGGCAGCCCTGAGCCAAACCGCTTAAAAGGTAAGAATAGCTCAAATTAGAGTTAAATCAAGTTATCTCCAGCACTAAGGCTCAGCTCAGGGAGCCAGAGCTCATCTCCTTTTTGGAGTTGGAAGACCAGACAGTGACATAGGAAGGTGTCAGTCTGTAACAAGGATAAACTTCAGAAGCTTCCTGCAGTCTACCTAAGCTGCTCCATCCCTGAGGGTACACCCCAGGACTCCTCCTAGCTCATGGTGCAATGGGCAGCCCAAGCCTGGCTGCGAGCCTGGAAGCTACCGGATCCCTCCAGTTTGCCTTATGCAAGGGCCCCAAAAAAGCAGAAATTAAGGTCAAGAGTTTTAACATTGATTCTGCAAGGAAGTACTAGCAGACCACATGTCCTCTCTTGCTTCTGTATGGAGTATGCTGGAGCATTAGGGCCAGAAGACCTTTTAAATTGTTTCCTTACTATTGGCCCACAAACTCTGAAGAAACGGGAAATGCATGAAATGCTGACATCATCTGGAAAAGGATGAACAAAGGAAAGAATGGATGAAATGATGGTATTAACCATGGAAGGAAAACATGATTCAGATCTAGTTTTGTGTCATTAGAGCTGGATGTGTGCAAGGCTGTACTGACCCCTATTTTGAAGCAAGTGTCATCAATTAAACCTATTTCTAATCAACATGCAGCCCTCAAATTATTTGTACAACGGGAGGAAGGTTTACACTGACTACTACACCTAATTACAAGTCAAATTAACATAATTTTCCCTGTAGAAATCAATCCCTAATCAGACTATGTTGAGACTGATGAAAGCTATCCAACTGCAAAGACAGTGAATGTTTTGGAAAGATGCTGAATCTCTTTCCACACATTCCTCCAGCTACAATGTGAAGGTCCAAAGCTCGCATCCAAACCATTCACTCTATCAAAGCAGCACAGACCTCAAATGACATCCCTGAGGCTTCAAAGGAAAAGAAAGAAAAAGTGTTACAAAACTTCCTAACTTCCTTCCTTTAGCCTCTCAAAGGCAGCACAACATGCCAAAAAACCCAGCTGATAAAACAATCTGCACATCACCTTCCACCACAATGTGGCCACAGTATCACAGCCTTTGAAAACTTCTTCGTAAAGGGAAAGGGAGAAGAAAGCAGATTTTTCTTTGGGATTAGCAAGAAAGAGCAGCACTGAGGCAAAGCAAGAGGAGCAAAGCAGTGCATTAGCAAAGCAGGTCAAAGGAGTGAGAACAAGATTTCTAAGCATAAAGGAGCCCACAGAATGGTTTGGGGAAGCTGCAGCTCACCTATTTAATGGGAGCAAAGAGAGAGATGAAAAGGCAGCTGAAAAGGAAAATGTCTCCTGTGTGTCATTCCCCACCCAAGAAGGGTTTGCTTTGATGCATTCACAGATAGTGATAAGAAAATCTGGTAGGATCTGGAAAGAATTATTTGCAAACAGATCCTGTCCAGGAAGACCTGATGGGACCAGTGCGAGTCGGGAAACCTGCAGTCCACCACCAACCCTCCTCCTTTGGTACATCCCACAAAGCGAACTGCAGCAACTTTCGTCTGCCCCCTTCACAAAATCCTGCAAACCTCAGAGGTTAAACACAAAGCATTAGGTAGGGGGCTATTATCCAACATCAGACCAGCAACAGAAGCTGAAGTACAGACTCAGAAGCCTCACAAAAAGGAAGCAAGTACCTGCTTTGAAGAGGCTGTGGGGAGGACAGGGCAGATTAGGGCCTTTTTGATGAGTTGTTTGAACAATTAATAAAGCCATCAGTTACTGTGCACCTAGAGAAAAACAGAGCGGGGAGGCCGGGAGGCCAACTGGATTTGCTGAAGACAAATCATAACATATCAGGTTCATTTCCCGCTGTGTTGAGGGAACGGCTTAATGGAATGCAGGGGATTTTCTGTAGCTGTGAGTAAAGAACATTTAATAGGGTCCCAATTCTCAGGGCATCTAGAGATGTGGATTAAACAGATTCACAACTGGGTCAAATCAGCACATTTATACAGTAATTATTCAGGCTTTCATATGCTCTTGAGGAGAGGGTCCCAGGAGTACCTGGATGGGCAATTTTCAGAAGGGAGTTGACGGGCTGGTTATGGTAAACAGATTCTTAAATGATACAAAATTGGGATTTTGAAAAAAAAATTAGTCTARGAAGAAAATAATTGTAGCTGAAGTGTTTTGTGGCTGTGGTGATCATAGGACTGAGAATGTCATTTTAATCAATTGGCATGATCAGCCTGAGCTTCTGCCAGGCCAAGTGGAAAGTGGGGCATGCAGGAAGCAGAGCAGTCATGTGGCCAAGAGGCTGGGGAAGGAGATGCTGGCGGAGGGTGGGAGCCCTTAGGACAGAACGGATGACAACAGAAACAGGAATGTGTCTTATTTCCAGGGTATAGTAGTAGAAGCAGCCCGTGTCACAGGAAGGCTATAGCCAAATTTCTTTGTATTTATTCCAGGAAAGGTATCAAACAGCAGGCCAGAGAGACAAAAACAGGCACAAAAGAACACAGAAAAATGGCATGAAGCAATTGCAAGTGGTTTTGCCCATATACTAACCAATGTCAGTGCTGGAATGACCCCAAAAGAGAGTTAAAAGCATTCCATAAAAGGAAACAAAACCAATTCCGGTGCCTGCTCTGGAGCAGAGMAGACAGAGGGATGCACAACATGCCCAAACTCATGTAGACTCGTGACAGAGTGGGCAGACATCAATTACTCATCAATCAGCAGGGACAGAGCTGGGAGAAAGAATCAGCTCTCAAACTGGTGGAGAAGGCTGCCAGAGTTAGAGATCTCTCCCTTTGCTGAAGCCGCAATGATTCAAGAGTGAGGAAAACCAGGCTCCCCTCAGACACCAGGCACTACAAAAACACTGCCTTCCATGCTGATGTGGCTCTTGGACAAGAAAAGTTGCATCAGGGCTCTCTGAAGCAGGGTAAGCTTGCTGAAGAATATAACTACCAACCTGAATTACACTCATTTTTGTCTTTGCTCTATTATTTTTGTGGGGCTTCCTACCATCAGTCTTCTCCTCTTGCAGAAGGAGACATCTCTAGGAAATGCCTTCCCTTTCTTTGTTTGGGAACCCTATTTTGTGAGCGATGGAGTAATGCAGCRAGCAGGAATGTGTTTCACCGGCATCACATACTCTGCTCAGTCCCATACTTTGTGGTCCCCTTAACAACAGCAAAAAACCAAAGTTGCTCTGTGATAAACCCCAGGTGTGAGCGGTCAGCTCAGTCAGCTTCTCCCCATACAAATTTACCACTACAAAGCACAGCAAATCCCCATGGCGAAAGGGACAAAGACTGACAGACCAGCGCTGGCCTAAGCAGCCTGGTGGTTCCTCTTCAGCCACGCAGGGAGCTCCAGGAAGCTCTCGGATCTGTTAAGATATGCATTGTCTGTCCAGATCCTGCTCCCACCCTGTCTTTGGAGGCAGTCCAAAAGAGTAACAGGGCAGCTCAGCTGTACCCCAAATGCCACTGCCCAGGCCATAAGCAAAGGCTCTGCGAGAGGGTTGTTGATTGTGCAGAGTCAAGGCAGCTTACCAGCTCTTTGAAGAAGGCAGCCTCTTTATGCTGCTCTGAGTAGCGCTCATACTGGTCCAGTCCGTCCTGCAGCTTCAGGGTCAATGTGTCATAGTTGGACCGTACAACTTCCAAAACCTGCCAAAGACAKCCAAAAACAATACAGCAATCAGTATCCACAGACACCTTAGCACAGGAGGAGCAAGGCTGATATAGGTCATAGCTCTGGCACCTGTTTCTGCAACATAGGTGGCTTTAACAACTCAATATTTGACCCATGACTAACAGCACAGAGGTGGGCACTGAAGTCTTCCTAACGCCAGCAAGGAATAGTCCTCAAATTTACAGAATTTCTTCATTCATGAGAACAGTAGATGTAACCTATATCCATGACAGCAGAGTCTTCTGCCATCAGAAGTAGACATGACCTCAATAAATCAAGCAGCTAGTTACCATGCGTATGCCCAAACACGACACAGTAGGCACTACACAAACACAGGTTTGCCCGACCCCACAGTCCTTCCAAGGCTAGTTTTGCCAGCACACTTCCCGTCTGGGTTGTGAATCACCATTCACAACCTGCTAAATCACCAGCTTCTACAGCTGCTCAGGTCAGCTTCCACAAAGAGCACCGCACGTCTCTCCTGACAGGGACAAGATTCTGACAGGTACTAAGAGAAGATCAACCTTGGCAGGGACTCTGCTTTTGGAAACAGATGAAGACATGAACCCAGGTCTTCCCGCCCAAGAGATACTTTACTATCGGCCTTCACTGCAACCAAAGCACTCCAGCTTTTATTACTGCCCTACTCTGCTCCCAGCGTTGGGCTATACTTGCAAATTCATACTTACACATCTCTGTCCTATTGAACTACTCATTTTCCTAACTAAGGAACACCAAGAGGGACTCCCACAATGATTTTTAGCTTCAAAGCATTTCATAGACTAATATATTCTTCAAAGCATTTGTGAAATGGTTAGCGACAATAATCTTCCTACAAGGAACCACAGAGCTCAGCACTCCTGGGCAAACATATGCCTGAAACAATTCTCTTAAATACATGAACTTCTTTCTTAGGCTGTTGCCGTTGGCTCTGAGAGCTAAACAGCATATCAACATCTGAGGTTTGCATTGCAGTAGCCCCTGCTTATGACAAGCCTCAGTCAGGAGTACACATAGTATAAGGTGCAAAGGAAGAGGACTCTGCTCCAAGGCATCACAACTCCTCAGAAAAGATCCTAAGAAGAGCACTGCAGAGGATTTAAGACAACAGTGACCAGAACAATAAGGAGCCCTTGCACTTCTCCTCTTGTACTCCCAACAACGTAAACACTACCCTCAACCATCCCTTTAGGCAGCTGACAGCTCCTGTCCTTTACAGGACTGAATCCTGTCCTTATATCCTTTATTCTAAGAAACTTAAACTTGCTTAGGGTTCCTTCAAAAGCTTGTTTCCCCCAAACTCTCCATGTGTCAGTGGTGCACAGACACACTCATGCTAGTGCCTGAGGTGGCAGAAGCTGCAGGGAATCATCTAAATGAGGACTAGGGGCAAAGAAAGGGTCTCAAAAATGGTTTCCAGGTGAGATGGTCACACAGCAGTCCCTGCAGCTCAGCTATACTCCAGCACTGCAGAGGCAAGCTAGGGATAGGAACAAGCATTTGGACTTGAAGGTCTCCGAGGTCACTTCCAACTGCATTGATTCTGATTCTGCAATGTTATTTAAAAACAGCCTACCAGTGTCCTGCTGTTGCAAAAGCATGCAGCCTCCTCTCCAGGACTAATTTTCTAGTGCTGTTTTGTCAGCTCCACTGGCAGAGAGAAAGAAACCCCTGCAATGACAGCCATCTCCGAATTCAGCCTGCCCTTCTTGTTCCTTGTGTGAAGAAGCTGCAAAAGTATCACAGAGCCAAGAGCAATGATGAAAGAAAGCCACCTGGGCACAGGAATAACTATCCACTAGGGATGGAGTGTAATAGCATAATGCAGCTTCTCCTGAGCAATAAAGAATCTGGCAGCTTGCTCCTGTCAATCGGAGGAAGCCAAATTGACCAAGATTAATAAGATGGAGGGGAAAAAACTTGTTTCAAAGGTGAGGAGTTGAACAGGCTTCTCCAGCAGTAACTCAAGAGTGAAGGCATTTTACCCAGGGCTACCCCCCCTCCCCAGGAACCTTCCCTTGGGCTCCTCTTCACTCTCCTTGTATTCCCATACACATAGGCATGCACAGTGCCACACGGGTGCGCTCAGTCAACGGATGCACATGCTTCTTCAGGAAGAATCAGGGTTCCTCCTTGCTAGCTCTGAGTAGAGATCTCTTCAAATACCCAACAGAGGCATCCTCAAACCATGGTAAGTAGCAGAGAAGTAAATTCTGAGGGCAGCAGCGAGCTCTGTAACCAGAATCCTTTAAATCTGCCCTCTTGCATCACGTTTGAAAGGCAGCTAAGAACTCAGTTTGATACTTTGGGATGAGGACAGGGAAGGAACAAGAGGCCCCAAATTCTCTACTCCATTATCTCTACTTATCATAATCTCTGCCGTGAACTTGAGATCAGCTTATCCCTTTAGCTACGTATATCATTGGCTTCCCCTCCTTAGCTCGTTTAATTATGAAATAGAACTTAAAAAGAAAGGGTAAGTTAAAAATAAACAGCTTCTCCTCACTGCCTGATAATTTCCCTTTCTTGCTGCTGCTGAGGAAAAATGCTACGTGGGATCTGAGATAAACCCACTCACAGATCATTTCAACTTCATACCTTGTAATGGATGGAAACTGTTACTGAGATTAGGACCTGCCATCTTTGAGATGATTTCATCTGCTCTTTAAGATGCAGCTGCTAGACAGAGGACAGGTCAAAGAGCAGCAGAAGGTATTAAGAGTATCTAACATGAAGGTTTAAAAGGCATCAACCTCCTACACAGATGACAAAAAACTCACATCCTCTGTGTAAGAGAAGCCTGTGTGTTAGCATCCTTTGTCCTTCTTACATACTGCTTTGACTTTTGTTCAGGAAAACTACTGCAGGAAGAACAGAGTTTTTCGTTAAACACATGAGATCTTTATCTGCACCTGTCTGTCAGATACTAAAAAACCAGAGGAATTTGAGATTAAAGTATTTCTCCTTCAAGGTCTTGTTCAGCCCATTCTTCCTGGAAGTCTCTTGTCTAGAAAACATGAATTCCAAGATGGTCAAGTATGAATAACTTAAAGGAAGGGACTTCCAGCTAGACTCTTCCAACCAGATTTTAAATAGTCATTCAGATTTTTACAGTCTCATGAGAAACTGGAAAAACACCAGTTTTAGTGTCAGGCAAGGATAGAGGAAATTGGACAGTAGATGATTTCCAAGGAGCTTGATGTGGCACACTCCTCAGATTGCAAGGATAAACACGCAAGGAAGGCTATTTTTTTTAAAAAAAAAGGTGTACTGGATCTTTACAGTGGAAAAAAAACCCCTAATGGAGTCACAATCTAAAACTCTTTTTGTAGGTTACCTTAGGGGGATCAGTTTCAAAAAAGCAGTGTGGTGGAAGCGAGCAACTCAGACACGGTCAATACAAGAAGAGCAAAGGCTGCTGAATTCCCTTCCTCCAGTTACCTGTATCAGCCCCAGAGGCTACATTTGCTCATTTATTTCACTGCAACCAACCAGAACTCAGCGGAGCTGCACCATGTAATTTAAAGATAATYTGCCATCAAATTAACCTCCTGCCCCACCACTCACTCACTACTTTCCGGAAGTTCCAGAGAAATCTCAGGAATTCAGGTCCCTGCATATGTGTCCCCAAACCAACTTCTCAGGAGCTGCTCTGAACAGCAAGTGCTTTCTGTGGTAGTCAGATTTCAGCTTCCTCCTACAGCTACAGCTGCACATGACCCATAAATCTCTCCATCCCCAGTAACAGCAACAACTTGCGAGTAGAGGCATCTCCTGAGGAACATGGCAGGAGGGCTGGCTTCTGACAGAGGGATTGATGTGGGGCTCAGCTCTCTACAGCATCCCACTCACACCATGCCAGGTCACTGCATCCAGAGGAACAAGATTATTTTGCAGAGTTTGTGGCTCCTTATTTTGCTCCATCCATCAGCTTACCACTCCCTTGCAAACTGGATGGACAACCTCACTTGGTTGGGTCAGTGTCCTCTTGTGGACACGACCTCTGAAACCATTTCCCCCAGAAGAAACTGCCCTCACCCCAAAATTTGCAGCATTAAAAACAGACCATGATTTTGCTGTATCAGTCACTACACACCGGCTTCTTCCTTACTGTACCAGAGCTGTTCCCTCTGATTGATCTTCAACAAGAGCCGACACACTGCACTCCGCCAGGACAGACTGGACCTCCTGGAAGAGCCTGTCCTAGGGAAACACAGGGACTGCATGCAGCACTCTCCTATCACCATCACAGCCACTGTTAGCAGCAAAGCCAGAGGGGGAGTTGCACCAGCAATGAAACCTAATGGGCAACATGCAGCACTAGGGCCCATCTATCTGGCAGACATCGTTTGCTTCATTGCTTAGTAACTTTTTAACCTGCAGAATCTTTCATCATCTGCGACTGCAGTCTCTGCTTTACTGGAACATAAAATTAGAGAGCACCAGCAATTCACAGCACCCAGCAAAGGACCCAGTGGTGGGTAGATTCCAGGAAGCATGCACAGGTAATGACAGAAAAACAAAAGGAAAAGCAGAAGCAAGAAGAAATCAAGGTCTCTACACTGTCTTTTCAATCAGCACAGGAAAGCACAAGAATGCAATCAGTCAGCATCACCTCGCTAGAGCCTCTCTGTGCCCATAAGACAGTGATTAGCTACCATGACATAGGAGCAGTTGGAACAGCACTGATTGAATGATCTCACATCAAGCAAAAGGCAAAAAACCACCCCAACAACACCCAGGTTAAAATGCACTTGCCCCCCCCACCACTCACACGGCTGGGATGGGGGAGGCTCTCCAGGTCAGGACTAGCAAGCCCTCACAGGACAGAAAAGCCAGGCACACTGTCCCAGCTGTCCCRTGCCGGAGGACGGAGCAGCCAGTCTGAGGGGCATGTAATGCCAACCTCTCATCAGCACCACTGCACAACATGGCACAGGCACGGAGGCCAGCCAAACACGTCCTCTCTCCTCCCTGCAGCGGTGGTGGAGTGCCTGTCACTGCCTGTGTACCACACACAGAGGGAATTCTGGCAGTCCCAGCTCCCAAATCTGGGCAAAGCCCAAAACACTGCAAGCAAACTCAGCAGTCTGTCCCCCCAGCTCAGTGGGTGGAGGCTGTAGGAAGAGACACTAGGGTTTTCCTATTCCAGTAGAATGCCCCATGTGCATTTTATACTGCCAGTCCTCAAACTGGCTTGTTTATTCCAGGTTTAGCACAAATCTTCCCCTTTTTCTTCCTCACTAATCTCCACAACAACTCATAGTCCCTGAGTGTTTCTCCTCATGAATTCGACTGAATAGCAACATTTCTCATTGTAATGAAAAGGCTGCTGACACCTGAACTACAAAGAGGCTATTGCCTCTCCATAATAAAGTGCTGGATAATTGACATCAATTTTACAGTAGTAACTTCTAATTAATATGGAAAACTATTTTTTTTCCAAGTGCCATCACACTTCTCACAGAGCAACTTACAAGTTGCTGATGCAGGCTGGAGTCTTTGTTGAAATTAATCCCCAGAAGCACCACAGACAAAGAACATAACTAAATAATTGGAAGTTAAATAAAAACACACACACACAGCTGCCACATTTCCCAATAGACTCTGCCCAAACCCCAGCTGCACTCATCTCCTTCTCCCTTTCCTCTTTCACTGTCTGCATGAGCCAAGTTCAGAGGGAGGATCCAGTAAGGCTGCCAGTGCTACAGACACATTCTGGAAGCAGCTGCCTTTCACACTGGCTTCCAGGAAAGCACCCATCTAGGACTAGCAGCAGCACAGAGCTTTTATCTGACCCAACACTGCCTTACCTTTGCAGCTGTTCAGGAGATAAATGTACTGGTGATGCTTTAGCACCATTCCTCACCCCCACACCAATCAAGCCATGACTATTAATTCCATGTTCATGAATGCTAAGAGGAGGAGGATGTTGCTATGATAGCTTCAGAACTCAGATTCCCAAGACATGCCACATGTACAGCACATATCTACGGATCCAGAGGATGTGGAGTGGATCTGATGGGAAAGACAAAGATGTGGGCTGGAGATGCAAGTGCAGTCACGCCACATACGTGCAAGACATACAGCATGTTGCCAATCCTGCTCCAGCACCCCAGATCTCCTGCATCCAGCAGCTGCAGCTTGTACTACAAGCAGTGAAGGACCTATGGCCCTCTCATGCTGTAGGCTGAGAGCGTGAGTCTGTAAGACAGCCCCCACCAGCTCACACATCTGTCAATCCTGGAGTGGAAGGCTTCATCTTTTCTGCTCTGAGTACAAGAAAAACTCCTGGAAGGAGAATTTTTTCCAACAGTAGAAAGTTCAGCCAGTTCAAAAGATTAAGTGAAAGCAAACAAGGGCAAATTTCTCCTGTGAAGTATGAAACAGGACGGCACTGATGCAGGATGCACCAACACTGCTGGGCAGCAAGACATAACAGGTCTGTGCAGGTCACTGGGGGAAGAAGAATGGCCTGCAGAGGTGGGTGCAGCTGCCCTGCTCCGGGGTAATACTGGGACATGAGTACA
This sequence comes from Amblyornis subalaris, assembly GCA_018881555.1. Lineage (NCBI taxonomy): Eukaryota > Metazoa > Chordata > Aves > Passeriformes > Ptilonorhynchidae > Amblyornis > Amblyornis subalaris. The sequence goes on from JACAXG010000003.1 coordinate 3,131,999, forward strand.
TGCTCCAGTCCTGACTGTCAAGAATCAGAAGCTGATGGGACTCATGGGATTCTTGCTCAGTGTCTGGAGCTGGACTCATGGACAAGGTTGAGCAGCACATAGCAAAGATGAATGAGTCAGGAGAAAGCGAGAGGAGGTGCCTCACCCTGCTCTCCACTGCTAAGGTTGGTGCAGTTCCCACCAGCTTTACTCTGACACTTTTTAGTTTGTGTTTGCCAATCTCCCTCTACTCAGCTCACTGAGCATTAGCCAGGACACTGCTTCCAGCAGCCTGGAAATGAACAGTCTCTGCCCACTAGTTTGTTCTTTGTCCCTGTCAGTCACTTCTGGCAGTCCTGCTGTGTTCAGTGAACTACTCTGTGCCCAGCCAAACATGAGGAAAGTCTAACTCTCTATGTCCCAAATCCTTCCTAAGGACTGCTTTTATACATCTGCACTTGAGTGGTATTGAAATCCAGGCCTCACCACTTCTCTACACAAGGCAAAAGGTTTTGATCATACATAAAAGATTATCATTATTATTATTTTACTTAGCAACATCAAGGAGGGACATTTCACACCCCCTTTTCCTCACCTCAGCACGGAGCCAGTCTGTCAGGCTCAGATGATATATAGTAGCTCAGATGTTTGTTCAATGATCTCACAGGGATCTGTGATCTTTAAAGGAACAAGCCTACAAAGGCAACAGTTTCTATGCATGGAGTGTGAGGGTTTGGTTACACAGTCTTTCTCCTCAGCCCACAGGTGCTTTTAAAGACAAATACTTTATAAGCTCMCTCAGAAAATTACTGTTGTTCTCTGAACTCTGCTAGCAGAGTCTGGCATCCTATTTTCGGACAAGAGTTATCTGCTCCAGAAATGTTTTAAACCCACAATCCATTAGAAGCCTTAGGTGTTCAACTCTGTTTAGTGGTGAGAAAACACACATTGATCTGACCAATCTGGAAATCACTCAGCTTTCAGAAATCCCAAAGCCAAATTTGTGCCCATTCCAAGCTCTCATGGGACAGGCATTCCCAAGAATCAACTGCTACTTTAAGAAGCAGTAAGGCTGCAAACAAAGACAAAGGCAAGTAACAAGAGAGACATATGGTCTCTATGTGCACAGCTTGCAGGGCACTTAATTTGTAAGAGGTATAGACATGCAGAACAGATTAATGTGGTTGATAACCCTGGACATTGCTGTAGCCATCACTAGGAATAGGGAGTGCTGTGCTATGACACCCTCTGAGCTCCAGCAGTTAGCTGAAAGCCTGCCCACCTCACCAGAAAACCTCTGCCAGGAATGCTTTCGCTGCAGAGTAATTTAAAGAAGTCATGTCTACACACACACACATGACAACTCCCATATGCATTAAAGGCACTTTGCTCAACCCATTCAGGTTTGGAGCACATGGAGAAAAAATGCACATAGCCTCACACTGCTTTTTCTCATGACCATCCCAGTTTCAAAGATGACCAGGGGGTTTATACCAATCTGCGTATCCCACTTGGCATAAAGAACCTGGCATACTCTGTGGGACCCTGGGTGCCCTTTCCCAGACTGCAGGGACAGGCTTTCCAGAGAAGATAAAGGAGGCTACTACTCTGTGTCATTCAAGGGAGGAAAACAGGTTCAGCGGGTTTCTGCCAAGGGAACAAACATCCATATACTGCACAACACCGGCACTTTCAAAACCTGGCCAGGGAAAAAGAAGTCAAAGACCCTGAAACAAATTATCTCAAAAATTATCAGTTAATAAAATAAGCAGCCTCCAGAGCAGACATTTAGAGCTGGAAGGGGAGATACACCAGAAACAGAACAAAGCCCACTATGCTTGCCTGTTTTTAGAAATTTTGTGAGAAAGGGAGGCAGCATAAGGAAGGCCAGGATGATGGCAGGAGTATAAAACCCTGAGATAGATAGATTTGCTGTTCTGGAGTTACAGCCCATTTTGGAGTTGTGAACCCTATCTCCAGCTGGTGGCATTTATGAAAACATTTCTCACTGCTAGGTGCGTAAAAGCACTCGCAATTCTGCCAAGGCTTGAAATGCACTGCAGATAGCTATGGACTGGACTGTTAATTTTTTTATTTCCCCGTTGTGCTTACAATTAACTTAAGTGCTGAAATGTGATGGGCTATTCCAGGAGAAGCTTTTTATCTAACAGCTGCATTCTAACAGAGCAGTAAATCAACTGCTGTCATCAAAACATCACACAAGAGGACAAGAGCATCCTTATGCTCAGTGTTATCATTCATGTTACCCGTTCAGCCCAAGTGGCTAACCAGCATTCAGCAAATGAATGCTGTGATTTGTGTGCAACCTTTGGTGCAATTCCCTATTTACAGAAGACCTTGTCCTCCTGAACACAGAGGAAAAAAATAATCAGCAGCAGCTTGTCAGCACCATTTAACCAACCAAAGCAAGACCAGTAACCTTGGTGCCCAAAACAAGAGTTTTAAGTCATGAACTGCTGCTCCAGCTGAACTGAGAAGCCAAAGCATACAAAGTTATTACAGAAATCAAAGACAGATATAAGAACCTGAAAAATGGTAGCTGACAATTTTAAGAAAAGGTTTGAAATAAAATCCTTCTAGGACCAGTAGCCAGAAAGCATCCTGGCAAATGCTGAAACTCAAACACACAGCTTTCAGTTGAGATTGCCTTGGTGAAATGACAACAGGATACCTGATGTACACAAGAGGAAACTCATTCCCAGTAAAGAAATTCAAATTTGCCCAGAAGACAGTTAGCTCAGGAATAAGGCTGTCTAGAGAATAGATTAAGACAGGATATGCAACAAAACCCTTTCCATTCAATCAAACCCAGACAGCTAAATGCACTGCTCCAGTTCGAAGAAACCAAAGCCTAATGGTGCCCAAGGAAAAAACAGTGGGGAGGCTTATTCTGGTTATGGTCTAATCAAACACCTGCAGTCACATGAGGCTTCTGGAACTATATCACCTGGTCAGGTTCACAGAAATAGTAGAGGATCCAAGAGAGCTTGTGCCCCTCACACAGACACAACAGATTTCTATGGCATATAATGATCACAGACTAACTTAGAAATAAACCAAACTAAAACTCACCAGGACTCTGACTTGAAGATCAAGACAATGAATGGAGAACACAGACACTCCAAAAAGCTAGGGAGCTTGCCATGCATTTTGATTTTCTTTTTTAATCTTTTATAGCAACTAGCAAGCAAATGGCCTCTATGAATGTACAGCCCTGGGTCTGATGCTTGCTGAGAAAAAGTGGATGCTAATCTAGTTCATGGCTTTTTGTTGTTTTTTTTTTTTTTTTTTTTAAATGATGAGAAATCCTTTTAAACTTGGTTTGCACAGCATGAATAAATTTAATTAAAGGAAGCAGCAAAACTAAATACCAATATGCTAAAAAACTGGCCACAAACCAAGTGGATGCTGTACTTAAAAGTAAGTCAAATCAATATAGGACATGCTGGAGAAACAACCAGCTAGGACTGGGGAACAAAGGTATGCGTTTAGAGGGACAGAGGTTAGAAAGATCAGTCCCCTAGCTTCTACTTACATTTCAGCAATTAGTGGAAGTGATAAAAGGCACTAATTCAGTGGCCTGAAGAGATGCAAGGAAGCCAAGAAAGAGGAAATACAAAGCTCACCTGCCTAACTGACTACATGTGGAAAATGAACTCAAGTCTGTTCTCAGATGGGGAAAATGAAAATTTTTGAATACAAGCAAGCAGTCTGGATAGCCAAGAAACCCATTCAGCAAATAGCTGTTTGATTATTTGCACTATTTTGCAGTTCTACAGTATACTTTATGTACTAATGGCACTGCAATCAATACACAAAATTTAAAACATGGATTATCAGAGACTTACACAGTGACAACACAGTTCTCCTCCTTTATTTTTCTGTTCACTCTAATAATTTCTAATTCTCTATTTGCCTTTATGATCACTGCTGAATCTTGAGCCAACATTTCCAGGCTTATCACAGCCTGAGTCCTTTCCTGCATGACAAAATCTAGCAGACTTTTCTACAGTTTAATGATTCTGAGAGACTTAAAAATTCAGTCTACAAAAATGGCTTCTAAAGATAGAGCCCAAAAGAAATAGAAGATCTATAGTCAATTGGTTAGCTACTAATAGCTGTAGCTACAAATAGCTAGAAAGACTGTAGTAGCAGTATGCTAAGGTAGCAAGCTAATAAAGAACGGTGGGCAGTGCTTGGAAGTTTGCATGACTCAACCCATATAAAAGTTCTAGCTCTTAAGGCTTTTGCAAATCTGGAGTTGGAACAGACAGCTCTAATCTGCTGGATGATCCTTATAAACAGAAAATCCTGTAGTGAAAAGGGAACTTCAGCTGCAAAATGTCTGCTCTAAGGCTGCAGTTCCTGAAGTCAATGGAAGTGCAGTTCACCTAACCTGCAATCCTGAGTCTGGAGTCCTTCCTTCAAAGGCAATTACCGCAGAAATAAGACATTCTACTGTACAACTTGGAAGTCTCTTCATTCTAAACACAAGCACCAAGGGTGCTGAGGACCAGGCAGTACTGACATCAGGAGGGACTGATAAGGTAAAGAAGGAACAGAGATAACCAAAACACTGAGAATGCAGCTGTGCAAGTTAGGTTTGTAAAAATTACCAGAGTGATGAAATTCCTTCCAAGACAATGGGATCAAATCAAATCAGTCCCAACTAAGTTACCCCTCACAAACCCCAGACACGCTTTGGAATCCTACATTAATCTGCATTGCACAGCTAGAGGAAAAGGAATGGACAGAAGTAAGAGAACCAAATAATTTCTGATCCAACATGCTGAAGAAGTGAAGCTTGTTAACATTTTAATTTGTTGAATTATTCCCTTTTGTGCTGTTGGAATGTGTCGTTCTTTTGAAATTCCATCTGGGCAATGACCAGAACTGAAACAGAACGAGACATTAATGCTTGGAAGCATCCATGGCCAGCACAGAAAACATTTTCTGCCTGCAAAACCAGAACTGCTTAAACATGACTGCTAAGTTAATTTAAAAGGAACATTTAAATGGCTATTGGGACAGATGGAAATGCAGAGGCTACTATCCAAGATAATCACTAGGAAGGGCAGGCCTGATGAGATGCTAAACATTGTAGGCTGAGACACTTTTTGTCTGAAACGGAGATATGCTGGATAGCTGGCCAGCAGACAGTCAGCAAGGTGAAGCCGAGTGGGAGCAGAGACTTGGACATGGAGCACACACAGAAAACAGCTCAGATGTTTCTGAGAAGTCAAACTGTCTGCTGCTTATTACTGTCCCTCTCAGAGAAGGACATCCATGTGCAATCTCCAAAATAAACACAGAGGCACCAAAGGCTGCTGACACTCTGTTGTTTCTACTCCTTTCTCCTTACACATGACAGAAACTATCAGGGCCCAAGATAATAGCTATGCCACTGAAGAAGAACTCCTGGCATGGTTAAATGGCATCTTGCAATCAAAACGTATTTGGAGAACAAAAAGGCCTTGTATGCCTTGGAACATAGTGTTTATCCCGTAAACATTTTGTTCACTTATGTGGAAGAAATATCAGACCTACCACCTCATCAGCACCAGTGTTCTCATGATTCAGATGCTCCCGGCAACAACCCCAGAACGCCACAGGAGACAAGTCCCTTTAGAATGGGTGGCTGAGAGAGACTGAAAAGATGCATCTTACCCCTATGACAGCGAGCTGTTATCTCCACAGACATTCAGATGCTGGACGGGCAAGAAGGACGTGACACAAAGGGGAGGTTCATTGCTGACAGGCCAGGTAAGATTACAGTGTTGGCTGTATACCCACTGCTGACAAGCAAGGAAAAGGTGACTTGTGCTGGCACCTGTTCTCTCCAAAGGATGAGGAGAACAAAAGAACACAACCGATGCTTCCTTTCCAAAGCACCTTTAGCTGTTGACTTCTCAAGCTGAGCTGAGCAGCAGGCTGAGCAGCAAGCTGGAGAACTACGTGTCCACAAGGCCTGCCCTCTGAATCAAAAACATGCACTCTTTGCTGTCACAGCTCTAGACAGAACCTGCTGGCTACGGAGATGGGATATACTGAAGACTTAAGCAAAGATGATGCCACTCTCCTAGGGATATGGAGCTGATCACCAAGGCTTCTGCTTTCTCTCTGTATTTCTCTTTTGCCATATTCCTGGATCAGTACCTGCAGGATCTGTGACAGAAGTACTATCTCCACGGTAATTTCTGCAGTGCTTGGATGACACCATTGTTCTACAGCCCAAAAATCCCTGTGTGAGGATTTAGTGCTCCCAAGTGCCTCTTGGACATCAAACATTTTCAAAACTATTAGCTCTGATGGGTTTTTGAATAAGGCTCGGGGAAGCCACTTGCTCAGTATTTCTTATGAGAAAAAGGTAGCTCTGATCAGGTAGAATAAAAATTACTGAGAAGGAGGAGGAGTAAGAAAGTCCACACAGCTCACGTTGTCTGGAAGCAAGGAAACAAGATTTGATTTATTCTGTGATCCTGAGGTGTGTTAAATTTCAGCTTGAATTTCCGCTTCATATATTCAGCTTGGCTGAGCAATGTACCCATTAGAGACTATCCAAAGCAACATAAGGTGATCCACAAATGAGTTTTGAAGCACGAGGTTCAAAGCCTTGGTGAGGTCGGGTTTTTTAGCATATTTTTGCATGTGCAACCCACAAACCCATGTCTTCCAAGAAGGGTTTGAGGAAGACAATATAAAAAAAGCAATTAGATACAGTGCATACACAACTCGTTATAGTTGCCAATTAATCAATTTATGTATTTAGTTCACTGGTTAAATTTCCTCTTCCTACACCACAGAGAACAACTCTGCGTCTGTTTCCTATGAGTCAAAGGGATTAGATGACAAGCAGAAGTCACTCACTAAAAGGACTTGAGGGCTTCAGTTCAGGGATTAATAACTCAGCAGCTTTTTCTCCGGATTTTAAAACCTCTAATTTGTACTGCATTAGCTGGTAGTTTTATTTGCAAGTTTTATTTTTGTTTAAATGGGAATCTTAAACTCTACTCTTCCCAAAATACTGCTGCATTGCCCTCTTGATATTATTCTCACATCTGAATTTTTGACTATACTTAAAGAGGATTTCATGCTTGCTTAGCAAATTTCTTAAGAAACTGCACCTTATACTAATACACAAGTTCAAGTTCTACTTGGCTTTTCCTGACTAGCCAGGCATAGCAGCTGAGCGGTCCCCTCAGGAATTCACCACCACTAGAAGGCAGCTTGGGTGGAAGCTTTGGACCAGGTCTCTCTGCATCTTTAACTCAGTCTCACATTTCAGACAAGCTCTACGAAATATTTGCCTGTATTTGATCATGTAGTAACACACCTTTAAGGCAGGATAAACTAGAGGGATCCATTCTTACCCTGGGTTTACATGGAATAAATTGGTACCACACTTACCCTGCTGAGAAAGCCAGTGGCAGAAACCGAAGGGGGYCACATTTCTAATTACTCTGTAGAGACTCTGATTTTACAGCTCTGAGAATCATTTGCTATAGGGAGTTTCAATGAAATAGTGCTATAATTTAACCCCCACACTTCCATCATCTTGGACTGTATGAATAAAACACAGAACCAAGTCTACAGGTTGAAAAATTCAGGTACTTTAAAGGTCTGGGGTTTCTTGTAGCCTGAACTGGCCTAACTCAGGAAAGACTAAATTTCTTCCATATGCCTTTTTAAGGCGCCACTTGTGACTGTGCCTAGAGCTTTTATTTGGTGTATTTTCACAAACTGCAGTAAGTAGAGCTGTTCACTTTGTTTACTGCTTCTAAACAACAACTGCCATCTACAATCAACTCAGAGAGGACAGTAGGGCAGGGCTGGCAGCAGCCACAGGATGCAGCATAGCAGCAAGTGATGGTTGTACATTAGCAAAGGTGCCATCATTTTTCTTTCTCATCTCTCTAAAACATGTCGAGGGCACTAACTAACAGATTACCCAAAGCACACAAAGGCTACAAAGAAAGATGTCCCCAGTGTCCTGTTAAGGCCCAATCCTAAGATGACTACCAAGGCTTTAGGAGACTACTGAACTCTCCCAGTCACGAGTCTCCAAAACTGGTATCAGAAAGAATTCAAACATCACAAGAACTGCAGAACTGAGAAAAGCAGAAAAGAAATAAAGTGACCTACTTTATATTCTGCTATCACATGTTGAAAGAGACGGAATCATAAAATGACAGAAGAGGCACATGTAAAGGAATCCTCTCAAATGCGTGCGCTGTCAGCAGTGCGATGGCACTCAGCCACCCACAGAAACAACAAGGGCGGGGAAAAAACTCAAGTCAAATACTGTGCCAGAACAACAGTTCAGCACCCAGAGGGAAGGGAACATACAGTAGGAGCTGTAGAGAACAAGAGAAGCCTGAGATCTGAAATGCCACTCGCCCTTATCCCAGCAGGATTATTAGAGCCTCTGCCAGGGAGGGAGACCGAGCATCAGAACAACCCCACCGCCTTTTCCAAGAGCAAGCAACAGGACAGCTGCCTGAAACATTTTGTAGACATTTCTCCAGCATCTGTTCTTGACTTAGTAACAAGCAGCAGGGCAGAAGAATGGGCAGCAGTCTGTAAGCACCCAGGTACACCTGTGTAAGATGATTGGCCAGGATTAACAGTCCAGAGTCTGGGTTAACCTTTTAAATAACAATGCTGTTGAGCACTGGAAAGTAAGGGGTTTGGGGACAGTGTAGGCAGGTGACTTCCCCCCTCCACCCCCTGGCTTTCTACAGAGGAGTAGTATCAAAATAAAAACCACTTACTCCCTGGATTTGACTTTGCAGATGTTTGCATCATTCTTTTCTAAAACGAAGATCAGGATCAATCCAATTGGCCATTTTTCTTCAAGTGTCTTAACCTGACCTTTTCCAAACTCATCACAAAAAACGATCTCCCTGACATGCATCAGATGAAGTCACACTGAGTTATGATCTCATGTATGAAAAGCACGGCAGCTTCAATCCTCACATCACAACAGAACAGTTACCTCCATCTTCATGCCTCACTCAACAGAAGAGTTTCTGGGTGAGGATGAGAGACCAGACTATGCTTTATGCTAATAATGCAGCTGACAAGACCACAAGTTAACAACTAACTTGCTGAGCAATTGGGACAGGAGCCGTCAGTGACCAATTTCTTTATGCTAAAACATTTGGCATGACATTAACTGCCCAGCCTCAGTACCACTTGGTCCTAGTTCTGAAGTATCAACACACTAAATAGCAACAGAAGCACTTCAGGACTCAAGCAGTTCAGGAATATTATCCCTCTGGGCACTACTGAGGGTGGAAAGCTCAGCAAAATCTGGATGATGTGGAAAACTGTCATCAGCCAGAGAAATTAAGTGCAGATCGTGTTCACATTCTCCCCTGCAAAAAGTGTGTCACGCTCAGGTATCTGTGAACAGGCTGAGATGAGGTATTACAGCAGTTTTCTTTTTATTCTTCTGAGAAAGGGAGTTTAGCCCAGCAACAAACCTAAGTTTCCTTTCTATGCCTATAAAGTGACTTGTAGGTGGTACTGTAATTAAATAGGTCCATCCCTTAATATAGAAAAGCACATCTTTACCGCTGAGGTGAGAGCTAAGGCTCTGTAGTGAGATGCTTCCGTCAAGTCACTAGTTTTCAGGAGCATTAACAACAGAGTAGAAAATTCCCAGCAAAGCAGCCTGGATGCAAAAAACCAAAGCAGACAATCAGAAAGTCTAAGTTTCGGCATGCCTACCTCAGCTCCCTCACAAATCCACATTTCTGTTTTCATCAGCTGCAAGATTGTTCCTGTTCTAGTGATTCAAGATGTTCAACAACGAGAGCACCTACTGCAAACAAAACACAGCCTTACAAAGTCTACACTGCTGTTCACAGTTATCTTTTTTAAGAAATGAAAGGGACAAAAACACCTGCAGATACAGTCACATGAAGATCCATCTAGATCCATGTTCTGTGTTATAAGCTGTTGTATAAAATGACAGATAAACCTTGGGGTGACAGGGACAGCTAACACTTCCTCCAAGCTGGACAGATGCCTGACTCCAGCAAACCAACATGACACAGCTGAGCAAAGGCTGGAATCTAGGTTTGGGGAGGGGTATATGTATTTCTAGTGCAGAAGAGAACCGGAAAGGGAGACTCAGTTATTAGCCAGCTAAGCATACTCTTCCTTTAAACACCAGGAAAGAGAACTGCTGGCAGAATGAGAAACATCTCAGGGCAGGCTCTGTGTGACCTCCAGACTCACATACGGATTGATTCGTCCTGGGTTTGGAACATTAATTGTCACTGAACTAGAAAGCTGCAAAGGACAATGCAATACCTAAGTGAAAAGACTGGTGTCTTACGTGAAGGAAGAGCAACGGTTTGGTTCACAATATGCTGAAGAAATATAACCAGAAGGGAGTTGATAGCAGTGCCCAGATTCTCATAGTATTCCCACAATACTGTTATTTCCAGCTTTCCATTGTGTTAAACATGCTCATGGGGCTTCAGGGCAGCTCAGTTTGCTCTTAGAAAGGAACTGCAGACCATCCTAAAGTCAAAGCACCCCAAGAAGAGTTAGCTAGCCACATCATGTCAGCTCCCTGACACTAAATCTCATTGCTGTAATGATGCCTTGTCCTTACCTGCAAGCAGCTGTCACTGTCTCAGAGATAGGAGCTTGTTCATGCCATCACAAGTGGGAGAAGCACTCATAAGAACTTCTACAGCTTTTACATAGGACCCCAACCCAGCACCTTCTGAGTAGTCAGGAAGCCCTAGAGTAAGATTTCAACAGCATTCTCTGTATGTTTTTACATCCAACTCAAAAACAAATGCAGTCTGCTGAATTACAGCTGCTGAGGGAAATACACTCGGGAAACCATGACAGAGTTTGTGCACAAATAAGCCTTCGGCATAACATTTCATTAGCGGGGTTCTGCACACAGTGACACTTAGTGGCAAAGTTTCCAACTAGGAGGCCAAGGCATATGGCAGGAGTCACTGGAAACCATGTTATTAGGTGACACTCTGCAAATTACCTCCTTCTCCAATTGTTGAGAATGTAACAGCCCATTTTCTATACTTATCCATCTTACTGCCAGAGATCATCCTAACTAAGACCTGTTTTCATGGAAGAGAAAAGCTTCCTAGTTTAAACTAAAATCGATACAACTGCGACACACCAGTAAATATTGATACAAGTGATGCTTGTTGGATCGCATCAGCTTGTTCCAGAAATCCTAGGTAGTCAGACAATGTTCCAGGACAATTTACCAGTTTCTTGTCTGGGAGGCCAGAATACACTTTTCCTCTTAGAAATTCTTGGTGTGAAGCAGTTATTGGTGGAGAACGTAAATCCATAGATTGGAAAAAATGAAAGAGGAACTCCTCCAAACAGGTGCTCAGGCGAAAGCAAACACAGAGCTATGAATTAATCCTTCTGCAGGCCTACACTCCTGCCACCTATGAGGCAGATGCTGCTGCTCAAACAGCATGTGCTGCCAGCAACACTCAGCTCCCCGGGAGCTTATTTGTGCTTTAACTGAGCCATGGGGGAATCCAAGGGCCCTCTGACTAAGGCAGTGGAATTGATTTATAGCCTCTGGCACCTGGCTGATGAACTGCCTTCCCCAGTTCCATCTCCCTGGACGTCCATCCCTCCAGATTGCTGTCTTTGAGTGGCACACCTTGGCTCCCTGAGCAATCCCACTGCCTGCCTCAGATCTCCCATGAAGACAGGAAGAGTGACATGCATCAGGGATGCTGCCCTCTCCACTATTAAAAGGTTTGCTTTTTAGGTCCCTACTGTGGACAATAAATTTGGACTTACTGTCTTAACATGCAAATGTCAAGTGTCAGAGAGCCAAAAAAACTAATCTTCCAGCTGAGTGGAACTCTGTTCAGGTGTGGCACCTTTTGGCTCAGCAGCATTTACTCTCCCACTCTGGGAGGGATGGAGACCACAGAGCTCCATTTGTTTCCCACTTTGATATCAGAGCGATGACCCAATTTGTCACTTTTGGGAAACAGCTGCAGCTCCAGCTAGAGGATCCAGAGAAGGAAGGCAGAAAAACATTATCTGTAACTGCAGGACAGAAGGAAGAGTAGCAGTCTCTGAAGGTAGGAGTTTTACCCTAAAGAAGCCCCAGAATGAGCAGGGCTGGCAGTCACTGCAAAGTCTCTCCTTTTGTGAGAGAAAAATGTGTCTCCAGGAGTGGTTACTCACAGCCACACTGCTGTCTGTAGCTGGCACAGCAGGCTGTAGCCTGCCTGCTTTTAGGACTCTCGAGCAGAGAGATGACTGAGCATAAGGAAGCTTAAGGTAGAGCTCAGGACTAGAGCAACAAATCATAGTGCTATAAATCCAGCTTTACAGAGAATGACCACGGAAGTTTGCACGGTATCTATATGCATTATGGCAACAGCCAACACCTATTGTTCCTGTTTCACAAGGGATTAAAAAACCTTCTCAATCTGAAGTTTTCCAAAATGCAAATTGAATTGTGCATTCACACAAGCCAGACGTTGACAGCTCCTGCTTTAATCACAGATGTGCAGAGTTGTAATTTAATCTTTATAAATGCAGACTGTTTTGATCATTCTGTTGCAATCCTCTGTGGAGCTTTCCGTGCCCTACACAGGCACTTAACAGTGACGGGAATCCGTAACACTGCTCTGCACTTCCACAGCAGCATTCCCTGGCAGATCACACAGCATTTCAAATGCTGCCTGGCTCCCCAAGGGCTCCCCATCGGCTTCCCTCACTCGGGAGGACACAGGACTCGAGGTTTGCTCAAAGCAGCACAGCGACAGCCAGAAAGGAGCTCAGACCCCAGYCTGCAGCGCCTTCCTCTAGCTACCCACAGCCCCTTTTCTAGGTTTAGTGAAGTACCACATATAAAGCAAATCTGCCAAGCATAYGAGAAGTGTTTTGTGAAACACTCACTGGTGAACAGAACAAACACTGGAACTAGAGCAACATCAGCTTGTCTCCACAGTATGGACCGGGAGCTTATTACAAAGTTGAACCTATGGTTTTTGCTCAGCGCACTCCCAGTTGTGAATCAGGCTGGGCTTATAACTCACACCCCTGAGTACTGCTCCTGTAGCCCCAGCACAGAAACTTTTCTATCTCCAGGAGACCTTGCCCAGTGGCAGCCAGCAGCAATTAGCAACTCTGAAGGCAGCTCTTCCAAACCAAGTCCCCAACACTAAGTGGTCACCTGTACTACAGCAGTCTTCAGGTCCTTATCAGTCCCTGTAGTACTGGTGAGAGCAAGGCAAGGACGTGAAAACAGCCATAAGAACTGAAGGCGAGTCTTGCTTTGAAGTTTAATGGACTTATTTTGTTACCAGTTTGTACTTCAAGGCAGTCCCATATCTGCTCAGGAGGACAGCTCATGAAAGTGGTGGAAGTAAGTCATGCCTTAGGATTTGCAGTGTACAAAGAGTGGAAAGATGACTCTGCTCTGGGAGCAGCCAAGGTGTTTCAGGGTCACGCTGCCTCCGAGGCACAGAGCAGCTAAAAGTGCCACCAGCAGTAACAGGCAGGATGCTGGTGCACCTCTGTGTCGAGCCTGAAGGAAGGGAATTGAAGGGTTTCTCCCATTTCTTATCAGAATGGGGTTGCATGTCTTCAGTACTAGCTGTTTTCAAAAATCAAAGTCCTCCTTTTGTCTCTCTAATGGCCTAGCACAGTTGTCCCCCCTCCTCCACTGACGCACAGTTTACTGCATTCTGCATGTTAATAAAAGGCACTACACAGCACAAAGTCACTGCTCCAAAGCTCACCTCCAGCTTCAAATCTCCTTGCTGCAAAGCTGAACAGACCTTGCAGCCTGTTCAGACCCATTCAGTCTGACACACTGCATAAAGCAGTCTGAGACATTAGTAAATTGCAGGGATATTTCTCTGATAAACCAAAAAAAACAAAAAGAAAAAAAACGGAGGAAGATGGCTAAATCAGAGAAAACTCCCATCAGCTAAGCAAACCAGCAATTTGCCATCTCCAGAAGACTTTTTATACAGATCCTTTCCAATTTCACCCAGTGCAGCTCAGCTCTTTCTATTTAAACGACAAAATCTGTTTCAAGCCATTAGTCATGAGTAGGTGTCTATAATGAGACCATGAAAGCCAACATCCCTGCCTCATTTGCAGAGACACGATGACTTTAAATTAAGGCCTTGCCTTGGTGATCCCTTAGCTGGAGTTTCACTTTCCCACTACTGTGTACAACATGACACTAGCAGGCTTGAGACCTTCTACCCCAAAGCTCACTGCATTTCAGAAGTGAAGCAGCATTATGCCAAGACCATTTTAAAGTATTTCTCAAGCCCTCACAACACGTTATATTAATGTAAGAGATTAGGGGGATTTAGTGTGGTAGTACCTAGCACTGATGGTACTCGGCATTTTAAAAATATCAAACGCACATATTGCCAAGAGGCTTTTAACACCACTGCCAGGAATGCTAAAAAAAGAAAAAGCATTTGGTATCTGCCAGTGGTTTTGCTGCTAGTTATAGAAACCAGAACAAGTTGAATAAACCCTGACATCAATGGTTTGGAATTAAAACACTTAAGGGCAYCTAAAACCCACTACACCCTTTTGTGTCTTTCTGTGTAAGTCACTTGTGGAACCTCCCTGAGCTGCAATTCAGGTTAGTCCCTCAAAGCCTCACCAGGGAACAGACAGCCATGTGGATTGGTGTGGCATGGAGGAGCATTCAAAAGTTGAAGTATGACCTCAGTGAAAGGGAGATGGCTTTGTGAGATTGCCTGACCAAACTGAATTGCAGCCACTGGTGGTGCTGGGTTAGTGGCTGGACTAGACGATCTTAAAGGTCTTTTCCAGCCTAAAACAATTCTATGAGTCTATCTGAGTTACAAAGGTACTACAGCGTGAAACAACCCAAATATTACACCCATTTGTCACAATTTCAAAAGTGATACAGTTGTCCTGGTTTTCCATCACAATCTGTTCTGGCTCCCAGCACTTTCCATCTGAGTTACCAGACACAAAACAGGTGTTCACAGCAGTCTCTCACACTGAACTTTACCTCCATTTTGAAGGTGGCATAGTGCCCCTGCTGTGGCTGGGAAGAAAGAGGGGCTTCTATTAGAAAAAGCACAGAGATGTTCCTAACAAGCATCATCAGTCCTGCGTGCCTGCCATCTCAATTTTAAGACCCTTAAAGAGGAAATCATAGAGAGAAAAAGTGCCAAAGAGAAAATGAGACCTTAGCGAGCAATATTCTAACCTGCACAAGAGTTGCTTGGCATGCAAGTCACCACAAGACATTCCTGCTCAGACGAGATTCCACCAAAACTACTGGGTTCCTCTCACTTTAGCCCCTCTTGAAAGCTGTGGTACACTGCTCCCATGCAGAGAGCTGCCTTACAAGCAGTTGCTCTTTCACATCCAGGAAAGCCAAACGTGAGACCCCACCCAGATCATCCATGCTGTGTTTTCATCCTGTTTGTCTGCATTTGCTTTTCTGGAGCAACTCATGGTGTTGTTTCCTCACTGCCTTGACCCTGTTCTCTACAACTGCTTATGCTAGAAAATATTTTGGGAGCTTCTCAGATCAGATATGGCACTGAAAAAGTCTACTGCCTCCAACATATTAAGTCCAAGGAGTCCAATCATCTGGAAAGTATAGATAAGCCTATGAATTCATTTCATAAAAGGCTATTTTGCCCTTTGACCCAAGAATGTACGAAAACCTCTTTGAAGACATGGGAATAATCACTTGCCTGGAAGAGCTAAAATTACATTGGCAGTTAATGGCCAACCCTATCTTTTTGACTGTGCAGCATCTTTCAGTCCCTTTAAGGATGTGCAGGAAGGAGCCAAATGTGTTGAGAGAGAGAATACCACAAAACAACAAATTAACACTGAAGTCAGGTTTAACAAATTAGCAAGTGAGAAAAGATGCCAATAACTGGCTAAGACGTTCCGTGCTTCATGGTGAGGAACTACAGCAAGGTCAAAACAGCTAATGACTAAGAAGGATTCTGAGTTTGCCTTGGCAAGGAAATGCTTTGCAGAAAGGCACTGAGGATCCCATGGTGTTGACAGACTGAAGCAGCCCATCATTCGCTCGCCCCTTGGAATCTCCCATTCTTTGCTCAAGACAATATGGGATGGAAAAGGTCTCTTCCCAGTATTTCTGATTGGAAATTGGATAAGCCCCTTAATATTAGATAAATCCCACAACAGTCAGCAGAGCAATACCATGAAGTCTTACAAATACACCTGCCTAGACCAAAGATCTGTGTATTCAAACTCTGGGTCCTGGAAAACTTTAGGGCTGAGAAAATACAGTGGTATTAACAGTCTATGCTTAAAACAATCCCATGCCCATCATTTTCAAGGGCCTACAAATCCCCTCAGCATGTAATACTGCTAACACTAATGCTTGTAAATAAAAAAGGAGAAGGTGCTGAAACAACAGACTTAGAATGGTAATAAATGGACATTAGTGATTAACAAGGTAATAAAGGCTTCAAAAGGATTAGGGAAAGAAGAAGATTGAGCAAAATCTCTTTCAGCCAATTACTTACCTACATTTAAGGATATTAAAATATAAAAACAAATAAATAAAAAAATAATCTAACACACGAACAGGGTGCCAGAAGTTGGGTTCAAGTGAATTGGAAACAAATCAGAGCAGTTGGAAATTCCCCTTCAGACAAAGCTATGTCAAAGCCATGCCTGCCTGATTAAAAGGAGATTCTCAGATACCACAGAGGAGTGTAACCAGGCATATAAGAATCTGGCCAAAGACTAGTATCTGAGAAGAAAATTTTCACTAAAAGGAAAGTTTGACCCCTAAAATTGTAAAAACAAATGTTTTCAGTAAAGAAATACCAATCTCCTGAAACTATTGGAATAACTCAAAGGAGAAAATGACCAGTCCCAAATGTAGTATCTGTGTGTGGACACACAAGTTAAATGTCAGCATTGAATATTTTAATGTGGTACACTTCAATAGACAGGGCTATAAAGGATGGTGGATTCTGTGTAGAAAATATTTATGGAGAGCAGAGAAACGGGTAATTAAGTGAACACACAAGTTAAAATAAAAGATACAGCTGGAAGGAAAAACCAAAAAGGAAAGAGATTGCAGCAGCCAAAAGACAAGCTTGATCCCTCTGCTTCCCACACACATGCTGAACAGCTCACACAGTGAAAACAGCAAGTTCTGTTAGCCCACAAAAGCCAGACCCTGGGCTTGATCTGGGCCAACTACCATTACCTCTCATGTCCTTACGGCTGCTGACAGAGGGGAAACCACAATCCAACACACAGACCTGAGCTCACTGGCATAACTGAAAGTGGAGGCAAGAAGTCTCCATTCCTCTCCTCCTTGTGCAGTAAATTGCAGAGTGCTGATTAAACACCCTCACTGAGACCACACACTCCCTCACCACAGTGACATCTCCCTTATTTCTCTGCAGTTCATCTGGGGCTATTATTGCTTTATTTTGTTTGATGTTCTCCCTATGTTGAGAGAAAGCATGAAGGGAGAAAAGAAAAAAGAGAAATCTGTCTGTCTTTCAACTTCCTAATCATCTTCCTCAAAATGCTTCATGCATCAGCACTGATTTCATTATCTGCCTGCTGCTAGAGATTTTATTTGAAGACTAACACACAAGGAAGAAAGGATTTAACCTGACCTCCCTGAACTGCTGGGGGATGAATACTATACAGAGCTCACAGTGAAAACCTCATTTCCTTTCTCAGACTAACCCAAAGACTATGCAAAATTCCCCTCCATCCAAGCCTCCAGTTTTAAATTGGGCTATCAAAGGCTTTTCTTTTTAAGGCCTGGGTTGATGTAATCAGTGTATCATCAATGAATGAGGATTGATAACACGAACCATCACAAAGCATAGCTGTGGATATAGTGACTCTCAGAGGCAGAACAATAAGGAAAAGTGAGTAAATTAAAACCAATGTTCTTCCATCCAGCTATACCAAGAAGAGAATAAAAAGCAGTAAGGGCCACCTTTTTCCCCCCACAATGCATCAGTAGAGCATTCATCTCGAGTCTTTGGGGTGTTACATATTACAGATCAAGTAGGTTAATAAATGAAAAGGTTAGTGGGAAACATGGAAGGGTATAATCAAGAAATGGTAAAAATACCATGGACAGAAAGAGGAATTAATTGCAGAGCATGATACAGTCAGGACCTTTTAGCAAGCACAAGCATGGGATCCCATACAGGGGAAGGAGCAACCCATGGTGACTCAAATGAGGTCTGTCCTAGACTGCGTACACAATTTCTTCTCCAGAAGGTCCAAAGGTGTTGATGCAGCTGTGTCTGGGATGATTTCCCCAGCTCGCATGGCAGCTCTGCATTTTGTCCACCATACACTCCTGCAGTCATCTACCTCTCCAAGACTGATTAATGTATAATCCTAATATTTTATTTTGGGAAATAGGCCATCTCGTCCCTTCCTGAGACCACTCGCAGTAGCCTATTTTCAAAAAGTCACATTTACAAATTTATGCAATACAAGCAGAACACAGAGCAAACCAGGCCAAACTGAGGAAGGGAAACCTAACCTGATCACCCTCTTTATTAAAAACCTCTGATTTTTCAAAATCTAACCCAACTGAATTCAATTACCCTAGAAAATTTCTACCAACTGTTGCCAGAGTTCTAGGTCCCCACTATCACAAACAAACAAACAACAAATGAACCACCCCAAACAAACAAACTACACTTAACAGTTCACTGATAACTAAATCTGCTGCCAAAAAGTTCTTGTCCCACTCTAAACACCAGCAGCCTCACAGTCTCCAACCACACTTGCTGACAATGCTGCACTTTTTTGTTCTTTGTACCCAATCTTCTGCATTTGTGGGACCAAAATCTCTGCATGAGGTGCTAAAATTGGCTAAAGCAATTCTTGTTTTTCTTTTTCTTGCCCACATCTGAACAAGGAACGTGCAAGTCCTGCTTGCATCCCTCTTACTGCTGCCACATCATCAGTCCCAGCGAGCACAAGGTACTCCTAAACACCCACATTCCAGAGGTCAACATGTAAAAAGGCCATGGTGTGCCTGGCTTACCTGATCCTCGGAGAGCTGTGATATGTGATTCACTGCAGCATAAGACTCTATCTTCGGGTTGAAGTGATTGATGATGGCTCTGAAACAAAGGAGAGAAATTTTCAGAGGTCTCAGGAACAGCTTAGAGATGCAGCAGAAATTCCCTGTCAGTCTGAGCAGGTGCATGTGGAGCCAGTCCTGCAAGAAGTAGTTCCTTCCTCACCACACAGTACTGCTTGCTCTGACAAAGGCACACTCCCTGCTGAGGCCAAGGCAGATTCCGACACAGGCTTGCTGGAAACTGCAAGCACAGGCACTGTCCTACACATGGGTGCATTTGTCCCAGCAGATACTGGACTGTGCTTGCTGCTCTGGCAGAGGGAACTGCTGCCTTGCTATGGTACAGGCTGAAAATTGCTGTGTTCCAGCAGAGACAGCCAACCTGGCCATCACTGCATCATCCTGCTCAGGAACTGCAGCTCCTCATCCCTTACACAATCAGTGTCATTTGACATTTTACTCTATGGAACTTCGTTGCCTGATATGATGGAGCTGATGGTCTGTTGCTTTGCATTTTCATTACATTTAAAACATTGTAGCTGGCTCTTACTTGTAGTTATCCATCACTACAACTACTACACTTTCAAGTCTTACCATAACGACTTTAGTCCTCAGCCTCAGTTTAGATCATTAGAGGTAACTTATGTCAGTGTCCCAAACACAGCAGCAAACACTTGTCACTCCTGCCTCACTGGTCACTCTGCCCCATTTCTCTCACTGCGTGCAGCAACCTGCACCACTCAGTTTCCCTTCTAAGTGGATCTAGAAGCAGATGTGAGAAACTTAAAATGGGAAGTAAAATAACAATTGGGTAAAAAACCCCACCAAACTGCAGCCAGAATATTTCCTCAGCCTTCCCTCTGCTTGTCAGGTGCAGCAGAGAAGACAAATGGCAAGACAGTAAAGACTCCCTGGGAGAGAGTTTGCAACTGCTCTAGTTGGGATATTACTCATGAGACCCACTGCTGAGGTAAATGTTCATCTTGGGAATAGGCCATGTCAGTGCTCAGCACAGATAAGTTCTGACTGCACCTGGAGAACACTTGCTCAGCCAGATTACACTGCAGCAGCAGTCAGGGCTTCCAGTCTCACATTCATCAGCATGAAAATTCACTCCAGTTCTCTCTGTTGTACTCTAATGGGTTCCCTCCTTCCCACACCTCCCCTGTAGAAGGGCTTTCAGCTGCTTTCTCCACACCTCATCACATCTGAGAGCTTCTGCCCTGGTCTAGGAATATGTGATATTCAGTGGTACCAATCAGAGTGAGTGGATAGAAAACCTGCCTGGAAGCATCCTCACTTCTTTAAATACACAGATAAAGAAAAACAGTSTGGAAGGGGTCGGGAGTGGGAGCAGAAAACAAGAACAACCCAAAAAAAACCCCAACTCAAAACAGAAACTGCAGTTCACAGACTCACAGAATTGTTTCAGCTGTAGGGGGACCTTTAAAGATCATCTAGTCCAACTCCCCTGCAATGAGCAGACACATCTTCAACAAGATCAGGTTGCTCAGAGCCCCATCCAATCCGACCTTGAATGTCTCCAAGGATGGGTCATCCACCACCTCTCTGTGCAATCTGTTCCAATGCCTTACCCCCCTCATTGTTTAAAACTAATTTCTCATATATAATCTAAATCAACCCTCCTAGTACAAACCATTATCCTTTGTCTGTTGTAATAAGCTCTGTTACAAAGTTTTTCCTCAGCTATCTTATGAGCGCCCTTTAAGTACTGAAAGGCAGCAATACGGTCTACCCAGTCTTCTCTTCTCCAGGTCTCTCAGCATGTCTTCACGGACAGGTTCATCCCTCTGAACACTTTCATGGTCTCCCCTGCACTGGCTCCAACATGTCCATGTCTTTCCTGTGCTTAGGACACCAGAGCTGGACACTGCACCCCAGGTGGGGTCTCACAAGAGCACAGCAGAGGGGCAGAATCATCTCCCTCAGCCTCCTGGCTTCGCTACATTCATTGCAACGTTCCCAGCCACACCTTATCAACGCACCAGGTGCCAGTCAGCACACAGGGCCAGTCTCTCCTGCAGCTGCCCCTATAGCATCCATACACATTTGGCACAGGGAGGCTTCTGCTGTTTCACCAGCTTTGACAGTTACATCCATAAAACAAACTCAGCAGGGCCCCCACCAGGCTCCCC
The DNA here is from genome assembly GCA_018881555.1 of Amblyornis subalaris. Lineage (NCBI taxonomy): Eukaryota > Metazoa > Chordata > Aves > Passeriformes > Ptilonorhynchidae > Amblyornis > Amblyornis subalaris. The sequence goes on from JACAXG010000003.1 coordinate 3,153,263, forward strand.
GTAACCTTCTTCCTTCTGGAGAAGGGCAAACAGGCAGGTAGAGACATGCCCAGACTCTTCCCATTTCAATCTGACCAGAGAAGCAGCTCCTGTGAGTCACAATCACACTATCCATTACCCAGCCTCTCCAACACTGTGGCTTTCAAGCTGCATGTTTCATGCCTGGCTGGAGTCGTACTTATACTCCTACAGGACACAGTACACGTTATTGAAAGAAAATGGAACACTGACTTACAACAACTTAACTTCTGGCTTGACAGAAGGTTTGGCAGCTCAGAGGGGTTCAGTGCACTCACATGGTTCCAACATTTACCAGGGAACAGATTTAGCATTCATTTGTACCCACTGCTGTGAAGCACTTCAACATGGGCCGCCTGCTCACAAGTCCCTGCTTGGATCTGAGCTAGTGGAGCGGCACCTGCAATCACAGCTGGGATTCACCCAGTGAAAGCAAAACCAGCAACCAGCTGCCACTGCAGTAAGAATCAATAGACATTAAGGAAGGGAAAGAATTCAAGTCTCCTTCCTAATTTCCCTAAAGGTGAATGGACAGCTCCTCAGTGACTAGATGAAGAAGTTCAGCTGTTTAATTTGTTTTAACTATGAAGAATTCCTCCCCCAGCCTGACCTTCTGCAGAGCTCACTGAAACCGCAGGCAGCCTGGGGCAGAGGAGCAGGAAGAGCTTGGATTCAATCTTGGCTCTGTAGTCAGGTTCTTATTGCCCAGCATACCCACTAAGGCCAGGCTTTGCAAATGGTGCAGTTCCTCCTCACACATCCGCTATGAGAAATTCCATCGCTATCCAGCCCAAGGATAGCRTATCCAGCCCAGCTGCTGTACCATTGCAGCACCTTTCTGCATCAGCTACTCTGATATACATCTGCTATTCTTCCATCTCTCAAAATACATCATGTCCCTGGGGCATATTTTTAGCAACTGGCCTCCTGGGTTATTGACCGAGTAACAGCTGGAATTTCACTTTGAAAAGCTGCCTCTTCACCGGCATTTGATCCTGGAGACAACAGGAGACCAGAGAACAGTCTCCCCGTTATGGACAACAGACCAGTGGTTTTCCCACCATTAGTTCACATACCAGCTGAGCCTTGGCAATGATTTATTTTTACACTGTGATTGCCTCAACTATTGCCATCCCAGCCAGTAGCTTTGGTGAGGGGGGAAGGGAGCAGTTAAAGCACTTAAAAAAGATTTGTGATGCGCTGTGTTCTACTGAGATCTTCATATTGATGATCGGGGGAAAAAAAAGGAAACCCTGGTGTTTGGTATTTGTGAAGCATGAGCATCGTCAACACATTTGTAAAGCAAGGAAACGGTAAAGTGACAAAGAAAGACAAAATGCTGCAGTTCCCACATAGCCTTCCATAGTTCCCACACTGCCAAGTCCCTCAGTGGGGCTAGCTGCCGTTTGTCATACAAATTTCACAGCACTTGTGGGACACAATTCTCCAGGGACTGAGAGATGTCACTTCAGCAATACTGCCTCCTCTGACAGATCCACAGTTCAGCAGTGAACTGGCAAGAGAAGACTGTCACTGGACAAAGGAAGGATGCTGAATACACAGAGGGTTCAGGAATTTAAAAACTGGCTTCCAGTGTCTTGTCCTGAGGTTAATGCTTAGTGCTCTAAGGCAGATCACAAGCCATCTCCACAGTCTTTAATTCCTCAGTCTCCTTTATTCCTCCCTCTCTTGAGAGATCTTGATCTCCCAGTAAATACATGAGCCATACCAGTGGTGTCCAAAAAACACACATCTCACATCACTTCCTCATGCAACTCTTCAAGCTACCTATACACCATGATGCCAGAAACATGTAGAGACACACAGGAATGAACCCACATTTTCCTCAGGATGAACAACCTAGGGCACTTGCATTTATGTATATTTCCATTTATTGCATATTTATTGCATTCATTTAATTCTTCATGAAGAAGGGAATAATTGCAGGAAAGAAGTGTTTCACCCCGATTTAGGAACCTAGAAGTGCCAATGAATCATTTATTTGTATTAGCTGTATTAATCGTGTTAGACAGTAAAAGCAGGTCTCACTGTAACAGATATTGCACCAACCCAGAGTGGCCCCTTTGTCTCAGGGATAAAGGATCTCAAATGCAAGAAAAGAGGGAAAGCAGAGAAAAGTGCCTCAGCACCAGAAAATATAACAGTGCTGCTGCTTACTGAGTGTCATGGAAGACTTCAGTTCAAGATAAACCACGGATAGAAACAACACAGAAAAAGAATACTGAAGGAAGAAGTAGAGAGATAGGAAAAAGGAGACAGAAGGGCAGATAGGATCAAAAAAAAACAGAGGTGAAAAACTGCAGAACAAAGAAGATCAGAGAAACAGCAACCAATCCCAGGGCAGTTTGTCCTCTGTAAACTGCAAAGACGCAACTGGTGGAAAGCTTTACTTTGGCTAGTCTTCAGGCTGCAAAAATTGGCCAGTCCTGAAGTGACTGTTATTAGTCCTTTCTCCYTCAAACACACATATGCCAGAAGGCAAGAAGCAGAAGAATCTCCATGTGTGCCCTGTCAGGTTTTTTATTGCCCAAATGGGGGACATCCCATGGTGAGAGAAGGAATACCCCCCGATGAGTGAGTTGCATTCCCCTCCCCTCACTCTGTTCACTGCAACAGGACTTGCTTCTGCAGTGGCTGTGGTAGCTCTCCAGACAGTAACATTTAAAAACTTCGGTTTAAAGTCTTTAAAAACTGCCTCGAGTTACTCCTTGATAAACAGAAACAACCAGTGCTACCTTGCAGAGAAGCTCAGAGTAAAAGAACTTCTGAGGACATGGAATCTGCTGACAGGAAAGGGCTCCTGGGAAAACCGATATGGCATGCACGGAAAGAAAAGATTTAATTAATTCCTCAATTTAATTGGCCACTAGTTGTAACATCAGATGTGARAAGTGAAACGCACCAGCAACACAAAGGTACTGGTCCCACAGTTTGCAGCATCTTCCATCTTCCAGCCCATGTGACCCACCGTGGCAAGGAAGATACCTCGCCCTCCTTAACCTCACAATGAGCTGGTCTGGGTCCAATGTGCAGGGAAAGCAAAATCATTATGCTCAGGCAGGCAGCATTTCTTCAGCAYGTTTTCTCTGACCTCCAGACTCTCCCCATCAAGTTATTGCAGATGAGCTGTCCAATACACACTCTTGCTTGACAGCAGCTACATTTCCAGAGTCCCATAAGACAACACTGTCCTCTTGTCCTGAGCAGCAAAATGAAGCACTGTGGAGGTGCTGAAAGTAGGCTAAGGGAAGAACAGAAAGGCTGCAAAGCTTATTATAGATATGGGAATGCTGAGCCATCATTCCCTGCATGAACCTGGCCTTTGCACCTACTTCACAGGTTCAGCATGCAGTGCCTGACATAAAATATTCTTGTGGATACCCAAACATTTCTTGTACACTAAAAGCAACACCGCAAGTTCACTTCCTCCTACGTTCTGTTATAGTGGAACAGAGAAGCAGCAACACTTGGCTGCTATTTACCCCTTCACAGGAAATCAAGGGTGACTTTATACTCACTGTAGACATTCATCATCTCATCTRCTCGTGCCAGCACAGCGCACTGGGCAGCAGTGACCGCAGCTCAGCCTTCCTTCAGTGAAACTGAATGCACGGCGAAGGCAGCCAGTTCACTTTCCCTCTGCAATAAAAACTATCTGACACTATCTGAGATGGACAAATACTCCAGCACACACTAAGCTTGTAGCACCATGATGAAGGCTAGGAACAGGCAAGCAGGAAAGGGCACAGTTGTCTTTTATCACACTCCATAAAGCTGCTTTACTACAAAAAGGAGACCTGAGATAAAGWAGTTATTGTTCAGGAACAGGAATCAGTAAGTAACTGGTTTCTCTGTGATTTGCTGCAACAGTTCCCTCTCCCTCTCACACACCTTAGTTTCTCCTTTCTGAAATAGAAATAAGAGCAAGCACTTCCACAAAACGTTTTAAATCAACAAGGTGATAATAGCTCAGAGTGTTCTACTATGTGGTATGTTGGAAACTGCTCAAGCACAAGGCAGCAACTAAATTACACACAATACAGAGACCAAAATGAATACAAACCCTTTATCCTTTTCTCCTATACATGCCATCACAATCATGGTTGCTAGAGACTTGTGTAAAGCTTCCAAGCCAGTCTTCCCACAGCAAGCTGTGTCTCAGCAAGTGCTGTTTGGGGCAAGGATCCTGCTGACACTGCTCTCATAGGCATTCCCAGCACTCCAGACAATAAAACCCCATCTGTTCCATGCCTGCAACAATTAGATTGAGTTGCTCCATATGTAAAACTCCACCTGGCAAGAGGTGAGAGCGTTTAGGTTATTTTAACACACGTCCATGAAGCATTGCTATAAAGCACACGTACCCACCATACCTAAGCTGTCTGCACCAATTAAAAGCAAGTAAACTCCCTGGAACTGTGCTCCAAATTCTTCCTTCTATTGTGGTTTAACTCCAGTCTGTTAAATTTCTTCTGCTCCTACAATTTAATGAGTACTGACATTAAGCTGGAAGTCCACAACTCACAGCGGGAGGCATCTTCCAGACACAATAATAAACTGCAGGGAAGAATCCAAGACAAAAGGATATTTTAGTCAAAAGCACTTGCTCTACAGCTCACTGAAAATATCCGAGTCAGCACTGCAGCAATTTCACAGAAGCAACTGCTACACCTGCTCTATTCTGCCATACTGAAACCTATTGATCGCGATGACAGGCTCCATGGCAGAGGCAGATACATGGTCTATTTATTTAATAAGGATGGGACAAAAGAGTGCACACACACCAACTGAGCTTCTCACATTCCTCAGTGTGGTTTTACCAACCAAGCTCCATTCTGCAAGGGCAGAAGCAGAGGATGTGCTTTCTGAACCACCAGGCAGCTCCACAGTGCACCTTGCCACTTCACTGTTTGCTGGATACTAACCTGGTACCACCACGGCTTGCAAGATATGCTGATTTTCTCCTTTTACAGTTCATGTCCATACATTTAAGTCAAGAAAATCAAATACCTCGCTTAAACAACTTTTATTTGTCTTCGTAACTAAGGAAGTCCTCATGGGTGAGCAGTTAACTCATCTTTTGGAACAGCTGCAAAACCTCACCTGAGACTACAACTTAGGGAATTTATCTACCCACCTATTTTCATGCAGCCAGTGCATCACTGGAAACTAACCTAAAAGTGTATCTGTTCCCTTGTCTCAATAAGTAAGCATCAGAATTCTTCATAACCAGTGGCACTGATAATTTAACTGATATGAATGACAAAGTAGAAAGTATTACCTAGGCACTGCAAGTGAAAATATCTATTGAAGCACAGGGCACCAGCCTGATCTGTGTTCCTGCTCATCTGCCAATCTGTAATTGACTGTTCTACAACAAAGCTATCACTTGATAACAAATACATTTCTCATCTCAAACATATAATTTATGAGAGATCAAAAGACACAATTTATGGCACATTTCATCACTCTAAAACAGCCAGCTAGTAGCGCTGAGTGTGGCAAGAGTTTACTTCTACCAAAGTAAAAACATTAAAAAGCCAACACTCCATGACACCTAAATTCCAGAGAGCAGCAGTTAACTATACTTGCTCACCTCTAACTAAAAGCAGAGCTGCTGCTGTGTGACAGAATACAGAAACATCACATATGGGAGGCCTGCCCTCTGGGCTTGGGCTGCTGGGCACTAAAACCTGCAGCTCAGTCGAGCATGTTCAAGATGTGAGAGCCAACCGTGATACATGTCAGCACATGGGAATTTAGGCACAATGTCTATGCTTCTTCCTCAGCTGTGTCACCAATTTTGAAGATTCAGCCAACTTTTAAAATGAGAAGCCCTTCTTTGAAATTTCCTTAATATATGCTTTTAAAAAGTACCTACTGCCTTAGGGCTGTGGTCCTGGCTCAATACCTGCACAGAACCATAACAAGCAACATTAATACGGAAGTAACCTTTTTAGAGCCTTATCAACCTTTTCTGCAGCACCTACTTCCCAGTTCTCTTACCTCATATATGTTCCTTTGTCCAAAGTTCTTCAGGTGTACCAAACAAGTAGCAAACAAGTCCACAGGCCAAATAGGCTGTGGTTCTTTCAGTATCTAAGCACTCTGTGATGCAAACAGCATGACAGTGTCTAGTAGCCAGGTGGTGTAGAGGAGTGAAATGGTTTACAGAACACTGTCTTAACACCAAATACAGCCCTTCAGCTACACCTGCTTTTAGCTCCCATGTACAAGGCAACCTGCTCTCTAAAACAAACAGCAAGGTATCAAGAAACAATTAATTCAGAAGGCAAGGGGGAAAAAAAAAGCAAAACGAGGAAAAAAAAGGAAAAAAAGCACATTTGACAGTGGTTTACCATATATATTTGCATGGCCACCCTCTCTGGTTAGGACCTGAAGTTAAGCATTTTGGCAAATATTTATTATCTGCAAGTGCTCTAAGTGGGTCAGCATCTACCCATTGCTTCATAATTCATGTTACAGGATGCCATCTAAGCCTCCTGAGACACAAGATACACTGCAAAACCTCAAACAGAATCAAAACCTGAAGTTTTAAAAATTACCTTTAGTATCTTCATAGTATTTAGTCATAGGATGTTTAACTTTGAGGAAAGCCTGGATTACTGGATGCCACATCTAGCACGGAACACCGTATGGATGCACACGCCAGCTTCCAAACATCCCAAGGTAAGAGGGAAACTTATTAAGTTTATAAGCCATCCCACTGGGACCTTTTAAAGCTCTCTGAGAAAGGCATTGAGTAGGCTGCTAGTTCAATTAACTTAGTGAAAACTTGCCATCAACCCTATATTATCCAGAGTGCACTGGAAAGTACTCTTATTACCTCATTTTGTCAGGTGTGAGCCAGCAGGTATTGCATGAGGCCCTGAACAGCCTGTTTGCAGGCTGTGACAGCAAGACAGAAACCTCTCTCTTTAGGTCATGAAGCACAACCTTATTTTACTGACTCAGAGTAAAACCTGTGCCTGCAACCAAGTCCCAGAGGGAAAGGAAGGCACTGAAGCATCAGCATTTGTCTGTATTGTGTGAGTAAAGAGTTAGAACAACGCAATCAAGTCGTGAAGTAGCTGGATATTAAATTACAGAGAGAGGAGGGGAAGGAACATTGTCTAAGCAAGCATCAGCTACAGTCAAACCTACTTTGCAAAGGAAATTAAGATGAGTCCCTCAATGATATTTAATTAACTTAATTACACCAAGTGTCAGCTATGGCTGTACCTGCACAGCCATGTAAATGTGAGAGTTCACAATATCAAACTTGGAGACACTACCAGCCACCATGCCAACAAAAACCCATTATTTACAGTCCAAACCTCTGAAAATACAAGATGCTGCAAACCTCACAAGATATTCTTGTCAGACAGGTGCAAATGCAAATCACATTTGAAAATGCCTGATGGAAGTCAGGTCCTTCCAAAATCCAGGACCAAGACTGAAGCATGGATTCTGATGACACCCCCACACACCCCAAGTGAATACCACATCCTCAATAAAGATGTCACCACACATCACCTGGGACAAAGTGAAGTTGGTTTTCAATGTCAAGGAAAGCTAGAGTCAAAGAGCATTACAGCTGAAAGAATTGTACTCTTTTTATGATATTTATTTCACGTCTGAAAGGCTGGAGAACCTGCAGTTGATTAAGATTCTGTTATCCTGAGACAGGGCGCGTGGTTTATGGACCAGTGGAGAGCTTAATCTCATCTCCTTTGCTGTATTTCATGTGTACCCACCTTCTTCCCCATTTAATTCCCTTAACCTGACCTGTCTCCCTGAAAGCCAAGCTCCCTCCATCCCAATATCCACACATCTCACAAACACCTACACTATTGAGATCTCTGCTCTCACTATCTAAGGGGTGATGATCAGAAGCAAGTGATTTATTGAAGATGATCCATGAACTGAGTTACTGACAACAAGCACGCAGTAAATCCATTGTGACAGCAAAGTAAAACGCCATGAGCTCACCCGTGCCCATACGCTCACAGTTCAGTGGACAAAAGGAGGATTGGGGGTCAGCTCATCACAGCCCAGCTGACAAGGGGCAACTTTTTTTCAATCACCTGCCCACCAAGGGTTTCCAGAATCACTTCAATGATGTTGGGATTTTCTGTGTTTTGCTTTTATTTTGTACATCCTTATCCTGCAACAAATTTCAGGCAGATGTTGACAAAACCCATTCAGCTGAATCGRCCACTGAAGTGCAAATCTCTGGGAACAGACTTTACCACATCACAGAAGAAGAGAATTTCAGTTTCTTTTCAAATCACCCACCATCATCCCTGACATACCTACCCATGCTCACCTCTCCCTCAAAGCTTTGGTTTTGTAATTTAGACATATGCTTTTTTCCTGCTCTGTTCTTTGTATGGATGTTAGTGAAAGCAAGGCCAGTGACATGCATTTGCTATTTCAAAAGTGAAGTATGGTTCTCCAGTCTTAGAAACAGCAGAGTACCAAACATTTCAAAGTTAACTGACGATGTTTTCCTATCCATCAAGTCAAACAAAAAGCCCAACTCCTACAGTGTTCTGCTACTGATACTGGTTTTCCTGCTTTAGAATTTAAGTGTTTTTCAAGGCTGTTACAAAAACATAATGCAAAAAAAGTCACATGATTTTTAATCAGTTACATGTGATACAACACAAGTGGCAGAGGATCTGCAAGCAATAGCAAAAGAGCCCTGGACTTTTCTCTATGGAAAGAGAGTTAAAGGTTTGCCTCTGCTTTTTCCTTATAACAGCTAATACACAGCTACACACTGGAGAGGTACATCAGTTCTTACCAGGGCAGTACCTTCGGCTAGATCAAGCTAGTTTCTTTGTGAAGCTTAAGCTGCACAATTCTTACACCAACAGTTCTAATTCAGCATTCCAGACTTTGGGCCAACCTCTGAGTTGCAACACAGACTGTGTTTTACCTCCACCCTTCCTTTTCTTTTTGAAAGACGAAGCATCTGTGTATTCAGTTGTTGCTCTGAAAAGGTTTCCCCCACTCAGCAATGGGGGAAGACCACACAACTTCCCAATTCAGCAACCACAACTGAGGTCACAGTAATAAATGTTACCCATAATCAAGTGAAAATGCAAGGAAAAAAAGAAGCAAACTTGATGAAGAAGCCACATGTGTTGCAGTTATTTGAAAAATAATTAATACCAAAGAGGAAGTCACCACACTTGGTTGCATTCATTTTTCTAAACTCTGACTGAGAATCGCTCTAGTGAACACCAAAATAATCTAAGCATTAAAAGGCTGTTGAAATCTTTACATGTCATTTTGCACTGGCAAAAATGCAGTGTTGACTACTTGTCAGCTATTTGATTTTTCCTCAGTTCCTTTTAGCTCTTCCACTCAAAGACTGAAGGCAACACTTCTTTGGTGGTCCACCCACTGCAGCAGGATGATTCCTACTCTTGCCCCACCTCACCACTCCTCTATCTGCAGGCAAGGGGCCAGAATCTTTTTCCTGGTGTTGCTTGTGAACCAGCATTAGCAGTATCAGCCCTGCACCAGAAATGTTTTGAGATAAGAGTGCTGTCACATGCCATGAAGGGAAGGCTGCCCAATTTAAGCATTTTAGAAAACACGGAGGAACAGGGATATCTCAAAAAAAAAAAGCATTCAGCACATATACAGGTCACTATTACAAAGTTTTAAACCATCAATGATTACTGCATGTTTCTGTGATACTGCAGATTCCACCACATTTAAAGAGGAAAAAAATTTGCATATCTTCTTTTCCTTGGCTAGCATTCCTTCTGAGCATATGCATAATTACTTACTATTGATAGGCACACACTTAGAAATTTCTGACAACTTAACCCAGATCTAAAACTGCTCTACCSTGACTGATACAGCATTTACTGCCAGGTAAAATGCTGTAAAAATCTTGCTCCAAAAACGCTAGTCAAACTTGCAGCAAAAAATGTGTTAGTGCAACAGAAAGCAATCAGGCTGCTCACTGTTCACCTACCAAACCCTGTCTTCCCTTCACCACACTGCTCTTGCTTAAGCCATCATTTTTCTGACTGTATTTAAAAAGCATTCTTTGCCAGCAACTCTCCAGCTAATGTAAGTTAGCTTGCATGGCAAAATTTTCTCATCTGTTGCAAGACTCCTAAAGGAATTAAACCATGCAAGTCATTAGAGAACTTTGATTATTATTTTAAATAACAGGTCCGATGATTACAGATCCCATTCAGTATCAAAGGGATTAATTACTGCTTCAACAGCTAGGGTAGATGCCAGGTGCCCACCAAAGCYGCTCTGTCATTCCCCTTATCAGCTGGACAGGGGAGAGAATATAAAATGAAAAGCTTTTGGGCTGTGATAAGGACAGGGAGACATCACTCACCAGTTACCAACATCAGCAAAACAGACTCGACTCGGGGAAATCAGTTTAATTCATTGCCAACCAAATCAGAGAAGGGTAATGAGACTCCTGACACTCTTCCTCTGCTCCAGCATGGGGTCCCTGCAATGAGAGACAGCTCTCCAGGAACGTCTCCAACCTGAGTCCTATTCCACAGGCTGCAGTTCTTCACGAACTGCACTGGTCSACAGAGTGCAGTCCTTCAGGAACAGACAGCTCCAGCTGGGGTCCCTTCTGCAGGATCACAGCTCCTGCCAACAAGCCTGCTCCAGCATGGGGTCCTCTCTCCAYGGGGCCACAGGTCCTTCCAGAAGTCTGCTCCAGAGAGGGCTTCCCATGGGGTCACAGCCTCCCTTGGGCTTCCACCTGGTCCGGTGTGGGATCCTCCACAGGCTGCAGGCAGATCTCTGTGCCACTGTGGACCTCCATGGGCTGCAGGAGCACAGCTACCTCACGATGGTCTTCCCCATGGGCTGCGGGGGAATCTCAGCTCCAGCATTTGAAACACCTCCTATCCCTCCTCCTTCACTGACCTGGGTGTCTGCAGAGTTGGTCCTCTYACATATTCTCTCTCCAGCTGCTGCTGCAGCAACTTTTTCCCTTCTTAATTAAGTTATCTCAAGGACTACCACTGTCACTGATAAGCTCAGTCTTGGCCAGCAGTGGATCCGTCTTGGAGCCGGGCTAGCACTGGCTCCATTGGACACAGGAGAAGCTTCTGGCAGCTTCTCACAGAAGCCACCCCTGTAGCCCTCTGCCACCAAATCCCTGCCACACAAACCCAACACAACAGCCAACGTGTGCTCATTGAGCAACTGAGCAAAGTGATGGGCTGTGGTATTTGATGCTAATGAGCAACAGCACTTAGCAGTTTGCAAGAGCCAAGGCTTGGCAGCATGCTCGTTATTCGAGAAAGCTAAAACTGCATAAACCTCTTTCTGGAAAAAAAATAAAATGTAGAAAGCGAAAAAGGATAAAAACCCAAACATATAAAACAAAAAAATGAATGCTATCTAAAGGGCAGAAAGGTATTTGGATTCACAGACAAGTCGCATAATAACTCAACAAGAAAGCTGAACAAAATTTAGAAGTCTTTCCCCCTCTCCACATTTGTCCCTAATTTCAGTTGATTAAAAACTTTGTTTGGACAAAATTCAAGATTTCAGTTCAMCTTGGAAATACAAGGTTTGGGATAAAACTTGTGACAAACCTGCATGTTGAGCATCCAGCTACTTAAAAAATGAGGTGATATTTCAAAGTAAGAATTGGCAAATATTGAAAAGTGTTTTCATTACAGCCTTACACCGGAAAATGATTACATCCAAGTTCTTTCCAAGCAATCTCTAAAATAAACCCTCTGGCTCCAGCACAACGTATATCCTTGCACACTGCAGATATACACAAAACAGATCCACCAGGACTAATGGTTCGCCTCTTCTTTCTAGCAGGACTCCTCTTGCCATGGAGCAGGAAGCTCATCTCAAGATCTATGGATTTCTAAGCCTTCAGATACAACATCCCTGCATCTGGAGGAGATTTACAACTGCTCTGTACAAGTCACTGCCAGAGTCCTGGCAGGAGGACAGAGGTGCTGGCAGCAGGACCGAGTTTGGGGTGTATTATCCTAGGTTGGGATGCCTGTTTGTCGCTCAGCGTGTTCACCATTCTGTCTTAATAGAAGCCAATATATTTTCCCTGACCTTTACTTTCCACACTTCTCAGAAAGCCTGAAAAATTAATATTCAGGCAACTTCTAAAGTTTCATTCTGCATAGTGATGAACAGGGAGTGCCAGCAGAGAAACAAAGAACCTCTTGCCTCAATGCAAGTGGCACAGGAGAGCAGGAGTAAACAGAGTGCTTAACCTCCTGAATAGGAATGGCAAACCTGAGTGTTTGACTTGCTGCTCCACAACACCCCTGCCATTATTCAGCAGGCAGAATTAGGAGGTGACACAAAAAGAGCTGGGGCAGCTAACGAAAGCTTCAGAACAAGTTGTCCTGGACTTTTTTACACCCTCCCTTAGAGCAGCTCTTCATGACCCAGCAATAGATCTGCATCAAGTATTGACTGCTTTTCCTGTTTCCTTAAATGGTTTTTAACATATCATCAATCATACCATCACTTTTAAGTATTTTTAACCATTCCAGGAAAACTGCAGTCAGACAGCTGCTAAAGATCGAGCTCTCTTCCAGCTCTAGCATGAGTTGGGATTCACCACAATTCACTGCAGCACAGTTCAGCAGTTTCCTTTCTCCTGATGGTGGGCAGCATTAAGATTCAGTTCCTGCCCTACCTTTACACACAAAGCATTGCTATAGCACTGCCAGTCATGTTCCAGTTGCAGAGTGTCTGGATACATGGAGACAGGGGGACTCCTCCAAGTGCCAGGCTGCAGACCCTGAAGCTGATAAACAGATCCTCTCGTGTCAGAGGGTCTCTTGGCATCATCAAGATCACGGTGTTTAAGAACACCAACACTTAACCCACCAACTCTATGTGCATGCACTTTTAAAACAAGAGAGACTTTGCTGAAATAATCAGCCTACTTAACCCTTCTTTGGGTTTGAGGCCAATTCCTAACATGATTTACTGCTCCTCTCCATTAATTCCAAGAGTAAACATGGAAAACTGAGCAAAACTCGTTCAGTAAAATCTTGTTTTTTAAGGTCTCTCTGAAGCACTCTAGCTTTCTTTTGCCATTACAACCAACTACAAAGCTTTTTCCATTCTGAAACACAATGGGAACAATCCCTGCTCCAATAAAAAAACTGAAACATGTACCTCTGAAAATATAAATTAAAAATGTAATATTTTTGCTTGGAGGTTAAGCTAGTGAATAACTTCTCCACACTTCCTTGCAGCACAAACCCTCCATCCTGGACCCTACTCTGAGCACAGCCTTCATGGTGACTGCAAACTACAGAAAAATGAAAAGCTTGTGGCCCGCTGACATCTCCTTGAATGTCACCTCTGTCTTGTGGTGTGGTCTTAAGAGCAAAAATGCCTCAAAGAAATTCTCAGGGCTGCCCTTCTGTTTAACTGCTCCATGGATACATTTCAGTACACCTAAGACTGAAGCACAGGAGGAGAAATCTCTCCTTGCAATGGTAAAAGCCCAAAGCACAAGAATCCAGAGTGAATTTGTTAACTTTTAAATGCAAAATATCTTTGATCCAGTCTGATTCATGACACTACAAGTTAGTAGATCAGCTTATCTGAACTTCTGTATATCACATTTTTCAACATTACCCTTACATCATTAGTCTCATGTCAGTAGCTAGCTAGAGCATCCTTCACCAAGGTATTCTATTCAGACAGGAACAGGAGAAGAAAACCTATTCTTTCAGTCATTTACTACAGTGGTTAATTACCTATTAAGAAATGGGTATGTAATTTGCAGATGCAATTTGGTTTCAGTGTCTAACCTTATGTTCCTTTTCTGTTTTGGTATTTTATCTTGTCAAAGATGCTTGAACACTAAAGAGCATACCACAGGTTTTGTTTTAAAGAGATTACAACACTGAAATCTTGAAAGCATTCTTACTAGCCTCTCATAACTGAGGCTTCTCTGTCCTTTCTCCAATTTTTCAATATCCTTTTTTGAAACAGACACCAGAAAAAATTGCAAAATATATACAATCATAAAATCACTTTCCATCTCCTGCTAATATTTCGAGGGTCAAATAAACCTTTTTAGCTGAACATCTCACAAGTGACCTAGAGTAAAGCTGTCAGTCAACGCTTCTCAAAACACCGCATTTCAAGATACAGCCCCTTTTTGCAAACTGACACTTGCTTTTTCAAGAACTGCACTGCCTGACAGGTTAAAAAGCAATTCAGATCACACGCTTCATTTACTTCATGATTTAACCTTCTGACAGTCTTCCAGTAACTTGCAACATTCATCAGAAATTCTTACGTCCTTTCCGATCACAGAAAAGCTTACCATGTAGCACTATTTTCGCGCTCAACATCTAAGAAAGGCACTCTCAACATTCTTGTCTTCTGGGGATGCTCCATGTCAAGTGCTTTGTCACATCACTCACTCTTAGAATCTCCAGCATTGTTATTGATGCCCACTGCTGGCTCCAAAGGAGCCACTACAAGTTTCACGTGTCCATAGAACTTCAGCAACCTCTGCTATAAAACTGACATCCAAGGACTCTTGAATACTTCTCTCTACTGTCATGACTTTTCCGGTTGTGCAGATGAGCTATAACTGTCAGCAAATAATACTTGGAGAATCGCCAAGTCTGACAAGGAGCAATCTCAATGACTTCTGAAGTCTTGCCCTGCACTGACATTCAAGAGCTCTCCAAGTTCCTCTAGGCACCTGAAGTTCCTTCGGTAATGAATGCTGACATATGACCCCAAATTCCTAAAAACTCTCTGCCAATGGACAACTATTTGTATGGTTTGTCTGCTTTAGCCAAGACAAAGTGCTTGATGCTGAACAATTTGAAGCAGAATTAGCGAGTTCTGGACTCGTCTCATCACTGTCATCTGCAACGTGCTATTTGATCATATCAGCGGTTTTGGGGCCATCAAGTGCAAAAAAGTGACAGGACGACAAGTCTCAGCTCTGACAATAGGCTGCATCCATGTTTCCTCTCAATTAACAATGCTAATAGCACATAGACACGTTCTTCATCTTACAATTGTGGTAACTGTCAGGCAAACATCGATTAGAATGAATTTATGACCATACAAATACATTCTCTTTCCTCTGCAGAAACCACTGCCCATCAGCTGATCTCTCTGATGCAGAGAACTCAAGATGCCATGACCACAGACCACTTTGAAGAAAAAGCAGCCTTGGTATGATGGATATTTCTAACTGAACAATCTAACAAATACCACATCCCTCTACCTTTTTGCTTTCTTTACACATAATTGAATAGAACAAAAATCCTATTAAATTTCTAAAAAGAGGTCACCTCTAAAACTCCCATCTTTCTACAAGACTGCCAAGGAGTTCTCATACACATCTGGACCTAGTCCAACCTGAAATACATTTTGGTGCCCTAAAGCCCATGGAATTTCAAAAGGACAAATTATTCATCAATGTCCCCTATGTACTAAAACGCATTCTGCAATGTTGCTGGCACAAAGTGGCTGTTTGCTATGAGTGGGCAAAATGATTTATTCAGTATATATACATATAGCCTCTGAAGCACTGCAGTCCTTGTGACAAAGAAGCATACAAATGTGAGGATTATGCAAATAAATCACAGGTGCAGGACTGGCCTTAACTATGCTTCCACTGTGTGTATACATATATAATCTACAAATAGTTTCATCTGAAGTTTCATAATATTTTAATACTAAAAACTCTTGTTTTTAAAAAAGTTGATTACCACTTTCAAATACCTATCTTCCTGCCCCTGTGTATTGACTAATACATTAAGCTAGAATAAGACAATACACTTTTTGCTTCACAGCTATTGAGAAAACCCTAACCATGATTAGATTAGTTCTGTTCAACCCAGACCAAAATGATTTCTGGGATGTTCCCACAGTACATTTCATCTAGTACATCTGCATTATTTATGGCATTTACAGAAGGTGAATTGAAGGCTTTTATAAACTAAGACACAAATCAATAGAAGCCCTTAGCAGATGGGGCCTTAGTAGGGTTCCACTGCAGCGTCGTTCCACACCAGGCAAACTCTTTCAACTGAATAACTGGGAACACAGAAGGAAAGGTTTGTTTAGAAAGTCAGGAATTAGAGACACTCTCAGCACCTAGCCTTTCCAGAAGAACTGTACCTGCCTCATTCAGAGCCTAAACAGTCAGGTCTAGGTTTGTATGCAGTAGGCAGCTTGAACTGCTTTGCAACATCAGTCTGCTAGTATCACGATAGCTCTGCTTCATTTCCCTCCCCAAGCTAAGATAAAAAGGCCATAACACAGATGGCTTTCCCTGTCAGAGGTACCACGGACTGGGGAAGAAACGGATGGGAGCAAAATTCAGCTTGGCACTCAGTCAGGTCAGCACTGTGCTCTGAAGGAGACCCTCCTCAGCCTCCGCTGTGTTGGTCTTGTTGTAGGGAGCATGGGTAGGGGTGTAGAACTGGCCTGTGAAACCAGCACTGGGCAGAAGAACCAGCTGGAGTCACCAGGCCTTAGTTCCTCAGCAAGGGAAAGACCTTTCCCTCCATACAGAGGTAGTCCACACCTGGTCCAACACAGGACAGCAGATGACATGAAGATATATGGCTTCACATGTGCCTGTCTTCAGATAATACTCTTTTAATTCACCTTGGCTGATCATCATAGATAAATACTCATCACAAAGAACAGATTTGTAACATTATTTGAGACACAGTAGAGATAAGATTACCTTGACCCCTTTCTTTTCCTAACCCATCTAACTTGTGCACTGAGAATTCACAATAGTTTTTTTTCTTTGGATTTAGCAAAATCGAAAGTTGTCTTCAGAGATGTCAGCAAAAGAATCTTCTATACATCTATTTATAGAGCACTGCATTGGGATCTACAGTAGCCAGAAGGAAAAAGGAATGAATGATAAATCATCCAACACAAACTTCCTTTAAAACAGTAACCTGCAACAGAAAAAAACTGATTATATTCCTGTTCAATTCCTTGCTCTACAGATGCAGTAAAAGGATTTGTGCCCTTAACCAAATAAAAAAAATAGGGCCTTTAACTTTTATTTATTTTAATCAAAGTCATCTCAAAAGGTTCCATCAACTCAGCCTTTGTTAGCTGACAAACAAGAGGCTTCTGAAATCAGAAGACTTTTATATTTGGGTTGGGGCTAGCAAGAAAGAAAAAAGACACAAAATCCAGTTAGTCTTAATTAAAATCATGTCTTGCTCAGCTGGCATGGGTTTTACTTTCATGAGATTTATGAGTACATGATCCTGACAGCCCTCCATGAGCTCTTTCTGGAGAAAAAAAGAACAGTGAAGATGACTGAAATCCTAAAGCAAAATCACAAGGGAAGAAAAATCTTCCATGGTTAAGCATTCTACTCTTCACCAGTGCTCCAGAAAAATCACACACTTCCCCACCACTCCTAGAAAAGAGCAAAAAGGCTGCCAAACAGGAGACCAGCTCATACTCTTCCTTAGACATCTCTCTTCTAAATTACCACAGCCAGTATTTCCTGTGCACACACAACAGGAAAAAACAGCAGAAAGCCACAGAAAGGCTTGGATGCCTCCTCTTCTGGAGGCACTCACAAGGAAGGTGTGGGTCCAAGTGTAAGTAAAAGACTCCTTCACCTAACAATGAATCCTTACAGACGCCCAACATGGGAATTCAGCCTTCTCAACTTGAAAGCAGTGACAGATTGAACAAACCATATGTATAATCTAGATGGGTTATTATAAGTAAACTGCAACTCCTCCATTCTGAAAGCAGTGGGATGTTGCTTTACCCTTCGCTAAAGGCTTTGAAGCAAATACCCTGTTCCTGAGAAACCACCAACAGATAAGATTTACGTAAACATTAAAAATTGCCATACTGAGTCAGGTAGCAAAGGACAGCTCTGTGTCCCTACTTGAAAAGTAGGAATAGAATTTGGAGCTCAGGTGATGGTATAAAAGCAGACAAGAATAAAATGACACTGCCCCAGAAAGAACCCTTACTTCCAGCCATATATACTTCAAGATGATATGTGAAGCAGAGGTGACATCGCCATGATCCAGTAACCCATTATTAAATTCTGTTCCATTAATTTGTATAACCATCGCTTTCTTTCAGACATTCCACAGCTTAACTAAGTATTGCATGAAGCAGTATCTCTTTGGTCCAAGCTTATCTGATCTTCTGATGCACCCTCTTCTTACAGCTCCCCTTCACCTTCTCTATGATATTTGGTAATTTTTATTAAATCTTTTATATATTCTCTGCCACCTCTTCCATCCTGAAAACTTGTCATGTATATAAATGTTGTTCATAACACATTTGGTTCCATGCCTTCAGTCATTCTTGCTGCCCCTTTCTGAAACTTTCCTGGTTCTGATATACCCTTTTGAATTTTCTAAGCTCTGGATACACAGGAAATGAAAGACTAGGTTAATAATTACAAAAATTTGCTTTGCCTTTGGGAATCAATTCTAATAGAATATAATACATTATTTTCTGAGGGAGAGGAGTTAAACTAAGAAGCAAATTTAAAAGTCACTATAGCTGGGTAAGAGAGAAGTTCCAGTTTAGAGCCAGAGATCTGAATAATTTTATACACAACTAATAGTTTTGTTGATGCATATTAAATATTTCATCTAGACTGGTATAGCAAAATAAACAGTAAAAAAATTAAAAAACAATGAAAACCAACAGCTTTTCAATAGGACCTCTGTAATGCTGCTGTGGGAACATTAGATTATGTGCAAATCCCAGGCTTAGCACTGCGAAAGAATAGGGGTTATTTTCCGTGTGCATGTAGAGAGAAGTTGCACATGTAGTCAGGTCCCTGGCTGATGAAGGGAGCATGAACTAATACCCTAAAGGCTGTGGCAAGTCTGGTAAGGAGAACTTAAATCCACTTTTTCCTAAATTTTCCTTAATTTTTTTACTGTTGGCCTGCGTCAGTAATTGTAGGCTGTCACCACAATGCTAGTGCTGTTCAGCTTATGTTTCCATTTTGCAGGTCTTCAGAAAAAGAATGTGCCATGAGAATGATCATTGAGTACAGAGAAGTTCTCCAAGAACAAGGAAAGCATACATGGTTCTTCCCTCCAAATTTGCTCTGAAACATCAACAGCATAGAGAATACTGAACTACTGTAGCATTGATTTTCCAGGTCAGACAGAAAGTAAACATCCTGGCCACTCAGTGAGCTTTACACTTCACAACAGAAGCAGAAAGCTGAGCTTATCCAGATAAATTCCCGTTTGTGCAGCAACCCTGGAAATCTGTCTCCACAGCTTCAGTTCAGACATTCCTCAYTCCTCACCCTAGACTGTCACATGATAAACCTGTGTAAGATTAGCACCATTTCTGTGTTTCCCCAGCACATCAAAGAAAACACAGAAAAATCTCTGGATGTATCCTCTACAGTGTGTGATACTTCTCTAAAGGAAACCCAGAATATTTCTGGAAAAAGGGCACTATGACTATAAAACAGTGGTCAACAGAAAAATACAGAAAACTTTCCTGAGGCTAGGAGAAAGCATGCTGTGCTGAACAATTTAATAATTAAATTGAAGGAGAAAATACCACTGTAATTAACATACAAAGAACCAGCATGGTCTAGCTGATCTCATCATGAAGAGATCGAATAAAGTAGCATGCATTTTATGGAGCAATTTAATCTGGCAAGCAATTAATCGTAAGAGCACTAAGTCAAACGAACAGATTTCCCTTTAAGGAGATCACATTCATCATCTGTAATGTATTCTAAACTGCAATTTGTTAGCCGGCCCCTGAATTTTACAGAAGACATTTACTATCTTCCTTCAGTGGAAAAGTGATCCCTGACTGACAGGAGGGAGTGGCATCAGACTTTTTGAACTGGATACCCTATTAACACTAACAGTTCTCAATCACTGATGCAGGAAGTAAATAACTTACAAAAAGCAGCTACAAGTTTTTACAGGCCTTATATTGTAGAAAACACTACAATGGTATTTACCAAACTATTTGAATCATGTCTTAAGCCATGGACCAACATGATCTCACCCACCTCTGTAATGCCCTGGAGTTGATAACATCACTGATGGAGGGAGAGGGAATTAAAAAAAAAAAAAAAGCCAAACCCACAAAAAACCACCACCTTCCTTGCTCATTGAGAACCTCAGCAGGCACCTTTTACCTGGGCTCCTCCTGGTGCAAGTCTGGGATTCTGGCTCTCCCCATAGTCTCATATTCTCAGCTTCAAAAAAATCCTTCCCCATTTAGATTGCATCATTCTGATTACGGGAGTGCCTCAGACTCTCCGTGCTTTTAATTTTAGAAAACCTTTCACTTCTAACTTTTATTTATTCATGATATTCCCTGTCTGTTTGTTTCCATTACAAACTAACTTTCAGCTTCAGAAGCTGTTCTACAACACTTCTGTTTTCCACTACACTAGCAGTATGCACTAGCTTTCTCTTTGCTGGATTAGGCAAAACACGAGCCAAGTGTCCTTTGGAAGGAAATCATGATTCCTGATGCTTGTCTGCACCTATCCCCATCCAAGTTTATCTTTCTATAAGATGAATTTGCAGGCCTCCTCTCTTCCTAGGAAAGGAAAATACTTAACAGAAAGTCTATCTTCCTGTGCAGATGGCATTATTTTTCTTCTGCCTGAGTGCACAGTTCAGATCATGAAGATTAGCACAAAGAAAGCAATCGAAACTCACATCCTCTAAGTGCCCTTGGCCCAAACTGATTCCCCTCCAAACACAGAAAATGCTTTAAAAATAAAAAAGTCTTAGCAGACAAAAAAAAAGGGCCCTAAGAACCATTCAGTACAGTTAAGTCTTAACATGGATCACTAAACTTTACCAAAACATATGTGATAACAACATTTCATCTAGAAAGCATACAAAATTCACTCAAATGAGGCTACTGGCCATGTGTGAACAAAAGCTTGCAAGAGACATACAGCTTCTGCCAGTGCCTTCCTGCCCCACTGTCACTCCAAATCAATTCAAAGGACAGATTTCTTCACAGTAGTGACAGGATGAGACCTATGCCTGGCTGCTTTCAGTCCTCTTCCAGCTTAATCTCCCTCATGCTCCACTCAGACTGAAGGCATGAATATCAAGTAGCCCCATGACAAATCAAAGTTAAATATGTAGTCCTGGCGAGTACAATTAAAAAAATAAGAAAAAAAAAATCCCTGAGCTATGCTCCAGACCAAGTTCTGTTAGTACAATCTCATTCCAGAAACAGTTTAAACAAAGCTTATATTAAACTCATTATGAGAAAATACTACGTTACTGCACTGTCAAAAAAAGCATGGGGAAAAAAAACTTATTAAACCAAAATTAATCAAAACAAAGATTTTTGTACTCCCAGAGGGGAAGAAGAAAATGCCACACTGCAAAAAGATGCCTTTAAACTAGAGAAAAACTCCTGATGGCTAAGCCTTTAAACTCCTCTGACCTGAACCTAAGTGCACGGTATTGTTTCCTGATGCCTTCCTGCTATATAACATCATACTTAGACCAATACCACATTAAAATGACAGCAAGGGTAGACACAATTCATTTAACAATTAATCTACCCTAGCTATCATTTTCACTTGTCATTAGCTGCCACTTAAATGCCCTCAATCTCATATAACCATAGACTCTCCCTTTAAACACACACACAGGGGAATATGTCATTATGGGCATTATTCAAAGCAGTGCTGTCTGTCCCCATCATCAACCACAGCATTAATCACAATGAGAACAGTTCTCCTCACAAATGACTGAGTTGTGTAGTTGGATCTCATCGGCAGGATTCAATTTAATGGTAAGATCACAGACAGCAGACAATACTGGGCATCTGCAACAACACATACTGTGAGTTCTCTAGTTTATACCCTTTACTGATCTTTCAGAGAAAGAAAATAGATGCCGAGCACCACAAGCTCCTACTGATTTAAATAAGTGTTCTACTCTGCATGTCTAGCAGACAGGCCCAGAGTTAACACATAGCACAACACACTCCATGAAAACAAGCTTTCTTGCTTCTTTTACTATTTGACCATGCAGTGAAGAGACTGCTCTCTAAAATCAAATGGGTTAGGTTTAAAAGGGCCTTTGGGAGGTTACATGGACCAACTTTGTACACAGCACCGGGCCAATTAGCTCACAGCTAAGCTCAGGCAAGATATGAACAACTCCCAAGGATGGACATGGCACTGAGCTACCTGTTCCAGTATTGGAACACTCACATTGAGAAGAACCTCCCTTACTGCAATCTGACTTATTTTATCCCCCAGCCAAACTTAAGATCCTGGTCAGTCTTGTTTTGTGACTCTTCACTTCTGACATTAGTTCATGCTGAGAGTAAAAGTCACCAAACAAGGAAGAAAAATAGGTGCTACCCAGTGAGAATTGCACCATCTGCTCCTTCAGCAAGGCTCAACACATCACACATAGACTTAACCTCGAAGCAACCACAGCTTTCAAACTAAGGAATCAAGAAACAACCTATGACAGACCTGTTGCTTTCTAAGTTTACAAGGGAACGTCTGCCTCAGACAAGCTCATCTCAAATATCCATGAAAAATTAATGGCAAGCTCAGATTTCAAAGCAAACAAACAATATTGCAAAATTATAAGGAGGACATGAAATAATTACAAAAAAGTGTAAGTAAAAGCAACAGGCCTTTGTTGATGTAGAGTGCCTTGCTTAACAACCTCCCTGTAAAGTCTTTCCAGGCACACCATGAAGGACATTATATGACGTATATCATATTCACACCCCGCTGTCAGCAGTAAGAGCTTTACATTAATTAACACAACACACAACCTTCTGGAAGAAGAATCCAGTTCAAAACTCCTCATCCAAAGTGTGGGCAACATCACAGGTTCGTTTAGAATAAAAAGCATTTATCCTGCCCTCAAAAGCACTTACCAGCCACATTTTGTAAAGTGGAGAGAAGCACTTTTTTTACAGTACCCAAAGCCATCACTGAAATTCAATGTTCTGAAGTTTGAAATCATCCTTGCCTTGGCCACAAAGGTTGCATTACTTCCCATCCTACACAGACTCAAAAACTTTCCATAATCCAACTAATGAGAAGAAAAATGTCACTGTAATTAACACACAAAGTGATGACCTAATTAATCACTAAAGCAGCAACATGAAAAAGCTTTAGGCTTTCAAAGTTTTCTAGCAAAGTCAGGCAAAAGGATTGTCAGGGAGCTTTTAAGGTCATTCCACTTTTGGTCACCCTCAAAATAAGACACACTTGAGACCATGCTTTTATATCCTATTAAGCAGGACTCCACTGCAGTGAGACGYCTTCAATGTGTCAGTGATCTCCTGCTTCAGACTCCCAGCTGAGTAACACTCAAAGTTCTCACTTTTTGGGCTCACAGTATTATTGTCTCAAGCCCAGTACTTAAAGCAAAGCTTTAGGCAATGGTTATGTTGATATTAACAGCAAGAACAGTCTGCAAAAACCACCCTGCACTATACCAGCACAAGCAAGAGAATATGTGTCTGTTTAGACCCCTGCAAAGAGTATCACCAGTGACCACTGATGACTGTGACATAACCGTAAAAAACACTTTGCAGCATTTTAGCTTAAAACTAATGTAACAGGTCAATACTGCTAAGAGAGACTGTCTTCTTGTCCCTAACATTGAGCTGTTTGTGCCCCGACCCTCTACAGGCTGACATAACCAGTCCCATATCTGTATGCAATGAAGGCTTGAGAACTGACCCACAAGGCATCATTTTGTTCTTTTTTTTTCGGCCTGGAGTTTTTTATCCTGGGTCAAGTCCCCACTCTCCTCCTTTAAATGCAGCTGCCTGATGCAGGCTGCTCCCACAGAAGAGGCGGCAGGAACACAGCAGGTGAACCTTCCTGCTCAGCAACGCTGTCAGTGCAGACCTGCTCCAAGTGAGCACAGCACAGGCAGAGGAAGCACACCTGGGGCAGTTTTGCCAGAGGAACATCTTTTAACTTTAAGCACAAGATATCAGAATCTGGTAGCCAACATAGATGAATTCTTCATGAGATCGCTGTTACCTTAACCTGGTTGGCTTTGACTGCTGAGAAGCAGCCAAGCATATGGGCATTTCTGACTGCCAAACCTTCAGTCAGCATCCCTTAAGACAGGCAACAGAAGTCTGACCTCAAAGCTAAGGAAGAAATTGCTACTGTGGGAGCATTATGCCATCATTTTCTGAATTTTCTTCTAGCTGCAAGGGTTAGAAAAAAATTGAAAAACTAAATAGAGTAGTAACAAAAGGCTGCATTCTGGGATTCCCAAACAGTCAATTTAATTCAGGCACCAGAAACTGTGATGTATCTTAGTGTTTCTATCTAGACTCCAGAGATATTAGAGCCCACAGGTTTCATATTATGGAAGGGGGAAAAGAAAAAAAAAAAAAAATCACACTCACTAAGGCTCTTTCTTCCCCTCCAAGCAGCATTTTACTTTCACCTTAGCCAAGTGGTATTTACCGGGAGTTGCAAAGCTAGCCCCCGTGCTGGTAGGGCAACACAACCTTCTCTGCCTTCGTGGATAGAGCTCCTAAAAACCCAAGCATCTGAACTTTGAAATCTGGAATGAGTATTTCTTTTAATGAACAAAGTCTTACAAACAAGATGTCATCTTCTCACAGTTCCCTTGGAACTCAGCTCCAGATTCTGGTGCAATCCAGACTGCACCAGAAAAAAAAAAAATAGACTGCAGTTCTGCAGTCATGCTAACAATGTATTATCCTTGCTTTCAGTTCAAGATGAGGTAGGTACTTCATTACCTTAATGAGCAGATGTACTTAATGAGTGGGTACTTTGTGAGTTTAGTCCTAAAGGAAGAATTAAGAGAAAAGGGCATTTACATTCCTAGAGCAAACCCAAATTTTAGGCCCCCCACTAGCATAGGATAATAAGAAATACACGTTACTGGCTTTTGAAAAGCTTTTTTTTAAGTACACATCCCACAGCCCAGACTTTCAGAGGGAATAATAATTCTGGCTGCTGCTGTGAGCAACAGATTTCTTTTAAACAGAAGGAGCAAAACAGCATTATACTACATCACTTTTCAAGGGAAAAAGGTGTTATTTAAGCTCACAATGATTTTTACATTGTTTGGGTTATGAAGAAAGTTGCTTTATGTTCTTTCTCCATTAAAGCAAATCTTGAAAGCCAGATTTGAGACCAGCAGAGATCAGAGCCCTTTATATTTACCCAAAGAATAAAACCAGCATGGACAAAGTTTCGACAAGCTATAAACAGCTGTTTCAAACTGTGCTTCAATCATGTTCCAGTAGAGCCAGTTCTTGGGGCCAAGAGAATCTAGTTGCTTCTTGGCTGCAATAGAGCTACCAACAAAGACACTGACYGTAAGGTTGAAATCTATCAATTAGGAACTGAACTCATGCCAGCCACAGTACCAGAGAAATAATTAAGATTGTTCTCGTAAACAGGAGGGAACAATACAACAATTCAGAGCGAGAAACAGCAGAGCTCTCTGGATTTTGAGCTTCAACAAAAAACCCAAGATGTTTACAAGTCTGCATCCTAGCTTTGCAGTACATGCTTTAATGCATTACTGAGCTCACACACAACTTGCCTGTGTCCAGCAATGGAATTCAAGACCAAAATATCTGCAAATGAAACAGAAAAATAACTTCTKACCAACAAATATTATATCCACTTCTGAAATAAACCAGAACTACTCCCCATGCTGACATATATTCTCCACTACTTTTATATTTCTACAGAGAAAGGTATTTGGCAAGCAAAACAAGAAAGAATTTCTTGCCTGGTGCCACACTACTTCAGACCAGGCATTGCACACTCACTCACGTATATCAAACCGGAGACCACAATTGCACTGAGAAGTTTCTGACTTCTATCATCTACTGTTTGTTTTCCCAAAGCTTCACACTCCAAATTCATTGGCACAAAAGCTGAAATTATGTGCCAACATTACACTTCCAGGGCTGCATACACAGCTTTAAAAAAAAATAAAAAAATTGCTAGCAGCTTAACTAAGTCCATGTTGTAAGTCTACAATCTGCACCCACGAGTCCGGCACAGAGCTGCAGACAGGAATTCCCTATTCACAGAGCAGTTGCATTTGACACAGAGCAAATGAAATCTGAGTTCTAATACATCAGTAATGGAGGCAACATTTCTCAGCAAACTTTGCTAAGTAGCCTAGAGATCCTGCCTAACCTTCCAAAACTTTCAGATCTCAAGGAAGAAATGTTTCCAACTAAATGTCCAGAAACACAAAAGCTCACAAGGGCAAACTGCAGTGAGATGTTCACCTTACAAGAACCACATGAACTAAGATACTTGCTGAACTTCAGAAGAGACTGCCAAGCAGTGGCTGTGCTGCAGAGGAGTTTCCTTTCTGCCCAGCAAACAATCCTCCCCCGTACAGATGCCTCACCTCCACAGCAAACCTTACAGAGCAGCTCAAGGACAGAAGTGGATCCTGCTCCCAGTTCCCTCTTGAAGGCCAGCCTGTGTCCTTTGAGACGTAAGGAGAGGAGATGAAAGCGGCCAATAAATTGCAAACATTGGAAGCTAAGAAAGCCAGTTAAGTGGGGCGGCCATCCTAGGGATAAATCACTACAAGATCATCCTCACCCCAATCCAAAAAGACTTGTTTACTTCGAGGATGATATTTTAGAGCAAAAGTGATCTCTGCAGAATGACATTCAAATGCACCGAAGAAAGCAAGCCATGACTATGGTATCTCAGACAGAGGCATTTCTTTGCCATACAAACAGCTTTGCTCAAAATCAGCATCAGCTCTAGAAACCTCAAGTCACCACAAAAAAATTTTAAAAAGCAAAGAAATCAATCCTTCCAAAAACCTGATGAAAAAAGAAAGTTCATTAAAGAGAAAACAGGCTTGATATTGTCAGAGTCACTTCCCAGGCAGCAGTGACTGAAATGGAAGTAACTGGCAGAAGGAAGGAAGGTGACCTGGGATGTACCTGACTTGCTGAACCATGCTGCTGTATTTGTGGAACCGGTCCATACAACACCACTCAGCCAACAGATCTGCTCTCTGGATTTGGGCCAGTGGCAGAGACAACATTTAATTAAGCCACTGCATGAATGAGAAAGAATGAAAGAAAATTATAGCAGAATGAAATTGGCTATGGCTCTGTAAAAGAAACACACCAAGATGAATCAGCTAGTAAATAAAGAGCAATAACTGAAAACTAACACTGCTGTCTCAAGAAGAAATCAGCTAATGTACCAGAAATGAACCACTGAAGTTAGACAAGCAGATGAAAACCTTAAACACTAATAAAAATAATGGAAACATGGGTTAGACTGCTGTGAAAAGATGAAACATCACAACTCAAGATAGGAGTGCTTCTTTCCTTCTTTTTTGACTCTTCTGTTAATATATTGCTGGTCGCAAGGTCTCTCCCTTTCAATCCACCTGCTCCCTCTGTTCAGGTGCCAGCTAATGCCAGAATCTGTTCACATCAAGATCTGTTGCTCCTAGCAAAGGAACTTTCCCTACCACAGTGCTGCAAGGTCGAGTGAAAAACAAGCAGTGGTAGCAGGTGAGCTCTGAGTAACCACTGTAATTCTGTTATAACCACTGTGGCATTTCAGAAACTGTTCTGCTGTGCCAGAGTCCCTATGCAACCAGAAAAAAACACAACAATAAACACATGAAAGGACAAGAAGGGTCTGCTAGCTTTGCTACTTCAATGAGGAGTGACCACAGGTCACTAAAAAAGAACCAGAACAAAGCCAGAATCCTCAACTAGAATCCGCTTTCAGTTTTTCAGCATCAGAATTTTTTCAGCCTACCACCTGGAAACTGTAATGAACTAGTTCTTCAAATAGCTGGGATGCACAAAGTTTGGAAGTTTTCTTACAGCTTTTTAGTAACAATTCGATCCATAATCTTACCAAGCTTAGATTACGGTTTAGAAGTATGAATAAAATGCATTTCGGAGTTTCTCTTTGAGTTTTGTTGCTTTTTCCTTATTAGAAAAATAATTGTTGACTGTCTTGTACCATCCTGTGATCTGAGCTCAGTCAAGCTGATTAGCAGTGACAGCATGTCAGAGGTCATCACCATTAAACACACCTCAGTGAACAATTCAATGGAGTTGTTATTCCAGTGTTAGCGCTCACAGGTGGTTTTAAGAATTGCAGAGAATGAACTCCAAATCAYTGTGGGCTACAACCTGCATGTCTGAGCACCCTCTGCTGCTCTGCACTGGATGGCCCCAAGCAGTTCCACAAGGTCCCACAGTCCTACGGAATTCACCCATGCAAGAGTGCTGCTGGAAGGAGGAACACCTGAGCATCCTTAGCCAATACTTGTGGTTCACCTCGAAGATGCTGGAAACAAGCAGGGGCTTGGTATTTTCAGGTTGGAGAGTATGGCTTTAGACAAGCCCATTGACGAAGGCAACATCTTTTTGTGACTGTTCTATACGTACATAAATACATATAATTTAAGTGTATAAATGTGTGTATGTCTGTATATGTACTTAAATCCACACAGACATCCATATATCCATATCTGGATATACACATTTATATACATAAATACCTATAATGTACACACGGATATCCATATTTTATATACACGCACATAGATTTTCTTGACTTTTGCTTTTCACACACAGCCTCTAAGCTTGCTCTCCCTTTTTCACTCTCTTGTTCATATTGGCAAGAAATGTGTGTGTGTGTCCATTACATCTGTACAGAGAGGGAAGGAAGAAAGTGCATGTGTACAGATATAAATACCTATTTCATACACAGTCTCAGCTGACTGTAATCCATAGGTCACCACTCGATACAGATGCATTTCTCTATCAGCAGGTCCACTTTTAAGGACCCTGCATAAATGCTATAACCATCCATTGCAACCTGACTAGGTCAGCAGCATTTTGGCTTTCTCTCCCCATAAAGAGATGCTAAATTCCTTGCAGTCTGGTGGAACAATGCTGAAGGTGCTATGTGAACTGCTTGCAGCCACTCACTTTCTAACAAATATCTGAATGGAGCCTCCTCCTCTGTCAAGGTTTTCAATAAGTGCAGTTCTGTGAGCACTGGTAATTTATCAGGAGCTATAGCTTCAGGGCCAGGAGCTAAAACAAGCACTGCCCAAACCGGCCTAAGTAAAATTGCCAATGTTCCTTCAGAGTGCTCCTGCACAGACCGGCAGCAAGCATAACCATTTTATACACATCCATGCAATGCTCTAAGTGCTTCTCCCAAATCCCCAGTGTCTCCTCTACAACCTCAAAAGCAGCCCTGGGAGAAGCAGCTCCTTCCATACAAAGAAAGAGCATCACACAGGGTGGCTCAAGTGGAACAAAAGTAGCTGCAAGAAGGAAGACTGAATGAAAGCATCCAAGTGAGGATTGCAGCATATGCTACAGCAGCACACAAAGCACCTTAAAATAAAATAATCCTATCACCCAGTTCCATGCTACAAACTTACTCTTTGCTTATTAGCAGTGTTTCAGTGAGAAAAATAAAATTACTTTAAAAATTACAATGGGGCTGAATTTCAGAAAATGGAGAAATTCAATCTATTAATCATTGAGCTAATCTATTTATTCACCTTGGAAAAATCCTGATCAGGAGAAACTATATTAAAAGAATACAGGGATTCAGCTGCCACCTTTCTCACTGAATAGGCAATCAGAAGATGCCACTTTGAACCCTGCGTTAATAAAATTCTCATTAAATGTAAACCTGAACAATGTTATCTTGAAGAGGCTCATTAGCTTAAAAAAACTACCTTGTTTCAAAATGTGTTTATATCCTCATAGGTGAGAAGGTGAGTTTTCAAACCACCAACTGCTGCACCTTCCTATTTCAACCCCATCAGTGCTGCAGCTATATCTTGCAGTCTATCACATCTCAATTATTTATGAAAACCGCAGAGACAAATCCACAGACAGAAGTTATAATGACTATTATGAGATAGGACAGCAATCAAAATCACTCATTCCAGTTTGGTATGTAAGATTTTCAGACAGATAAAGATATTATTATTCTTTCTTCTTCAATTTTTCATTTTCTTTGGGTTGGACAGAAATTATGAATTTTCTGTAAAGAGGAAAGAAGGCAGGAATGGCCTCCCTATCTCTCCATACTCAAAAAGAATATTCACGACTGCTTTTTCCACTGAAGTAAGGACAAGAAAAATCAAATAATCAGCAACAACAAAACTCAGACTGTCTAGTGGAGAACTTTTAGTCAACTAAAAGGTATTGTTTATACCATAATAGGATACACAAAATGGGGTCTCTCTCTGTGGCTGAGTTTAAGGAAGAACATGTCAAAGACTCTCTGGGATTACTCATGCTGACTTTCTATTAAAGCAATTAATCAACTGATCTTGTCAATCCAGGACTGTGGGGTACAAGCACGACTGTTCTGGTGTCTCCTCAACAGTTACTCCTGTAACACAAAGGCAGTGCAGTCTTGAAACATTGTAAACAAGTCACCACTCCTCTCCAGCAGAAATATACATAAAATTGTACGCTAGTATTTAAGACACTTGTTACAGTCCACTGCATGCATGCACAGGCAGATGCTTTTACATTTATAAAACCCACTAAAAACCCTAGGACAAGGAAACTGTAATGTTTATTTATTTTTAAATAGCTTGTGTAATGAGATGAAGACATAAACCAAAGCATGACTTTGCACTGCACAGTTACAGCAAAAAGCAGGTAATCATTGCTCATAAAAACTCTCCAGAATGATGGAGCAAGGTGAGAGAAAAATCCAGTGTGAAGTGGATTTCTCTAAATTCATTCCCTTCATGGCAAAAGCATCCAAATAAGATGCAGTACACTAAGTCCACTCTAAGGGGAAACCAAAGGAGCACAAACAAACAGGAAACCCAGATCATGGGGAGCTAAGCCAGGTTCTAGCTCCAGTCACCACTTTGAAACATCACACTGTCAAACACCTTCACAAAAGCACGCTACCTTTGGATTTCTCTGGCTGCTCTGAAATCTATTCAGCTACAGAATCCTTCAAATGTAATATTTTCACCATCAGAAGAAAACAAACCAGAACACAACATTCTCCCTCCTTCCTTTTCTTTTTGGGAGCGAGGAAATGAGATAAATCAAACAGACTAACTTCTCTGAATTCTAATCCCCCTCTAGGCCTTGAATCATCTCAAATTTAGACCTTTTCTAATTTCACTGAACGAAAAGCAGTCAATCATGAAATTTCAACACAGATGAGCAGTTGGGTGGAGCAGTGAAAAGCTACCTAAAGTCCAGAAGAGAAGTATATTAGAGGCTTCACTAATTCCAGACATCACCATGTTCTGAACATGTCTGATACAGGCTGTCCTTGGAGGGGTATCACRGTGTTAGTTTTTTGGTGTATCTTGTCTCAGCTGCACACGGATCTTCACCAAAGCAGTTGTGAAGCCAGCAGGAAATAAGCCCATGCAAAGTCTTGGTTTCACAAACCAGAGGTGAGCACAAACTCTCTGTGATCACTTGGTTTTTCCCCGTTCCCAGTTTAGATTTCTCTCCCTGGGTATACAGAGAATTCACAGGGCAGACACTGTGTCACATTAAGTGACATTAGCCAGCAGCTACCTGTTCTGCTGCTTCACTCCAAGTGCACTATCTACCCACAAGTGTTCACTTACATCTGTTTAAAAAAAAAAAAAACAAAAATAAGGATAGTAGCAAAATAAAGGTGGAATTATACAGGATGTTGTCAAGCTTACACACTTACTAAGGGAACCTTTAAGGTGGTTTACAGACACATAAGATGTATATTGACTTGAAAGATGCCCTCAGA
Organism: Amblyornis subalaris; assembly: GCA_018881555.1. NCBI lineage: Eukaryota > Metazoa > Chordata > Aves > Passeriformes > Ptilonorhynchidae > Amblyornis > Amblyornis subalaris. The sequence goes on from JACAXG010000003.1 coordinate 3,185,115, forward strand.
GAGTTTGTCCTACACAATGTCTTTTGTAGTGAGGAAAAACGACAAGTACTAACAATGCAACAGTACCGAGCCACTTGGTGTTGCACAGACACCAAGTGTCTGGGGTGACCAGGGAAGTGACAGCYAGATATTTTTTCAGTATAAATACTTGCATCTTTTATGGTTTATTTACAAACCAGAACTAAGCAGTAAATTTTCTCTCTCAACATTCTTCCATTTTCCAATCAATCAGATCCATGATCCTCTGCCCAGTGCCCCGGCTTGGTCAGTAGTAGCTGCTTCAGGTGCCAGAAAAATAAATTATTGCCATTGTGAAAGAATACACACCTGGATTTACACTCCTTAGCCTTACAAGTAAAGCATAACTTCTGCCCTTGAACAGGAAGCAGAGGTTTAAGAAAATACTGAAATATCCTTAAATAATCAATTTTAAACACACACAAAAATCTTGCAACGTTAAGAGGCCTCGAATCTGCTTCCTACAGCAGGCTTATAGTTCCCTCCACAGCTTCATGGAATTGCAATAGAATCACGCAACAGAAATCTATTAGGTCCACAATTGCTGTGCCAGCACAGCATTATTCTCTACTGTGTAACTTCTCCAAAAAATGATGTGAGGATTAATTCATTACAGTTTGCGCCATGCTTTGAAAGCACTCAGTCTACAGAAAAGCTGAGAGAATTATTAGAGAGAGGACAATCAAACCCTGGTGATCCTCTCTTTATCCTCGTGGGCCCTGTTTAGAGCAACAATTGAGCCCAACGAGGAGAACAAACTCAATATCAAATTCATTAAAACAAATGTGAAAGTGTCATGATAAAAATGCAGTCACACAGGAAACAAGAATCTTTAAAAGAGTTATTAACTTCTACTCCTTACCTAATATTGACTAATGCATGGGTCACCTTGCTTGCAGGCTCTTTCCATTGACCAGCATTGGTAGACAGCCTTAGAACTGAAAGGAGAAGACAGTTTACAGTGCTGGCAATTTCATAATTCAAAATAGAAAAAAAAAAATCTGCTTTGGCAAGATGGCAGTCCAGAAACCACATCAAAACAAAGGTCATCTTCGAGCTGATCTGTGATCCAGGGCAGAAGCTCCCTTCAAAGCCCATCTAAGAAACATAAGGAACATRGAAAAGGTGAGCAGAACAGAATAATGATTTGGAGGCAGAGGGGATAGAATAACCTGGGTCCTCCTAACTGCTTGCATCATCACATGCACAGTTAATTTCCCCCAGAAACAGGGCAGCATCCCAAGTCTAGAATAGCTTTTATTCCACATACAGCTGTTTTCCTTCAGCTCCTACTTATGCAAGGTTCCATTTGAACTGGACTACATGCTGCAGTTTAAACCCTCTCCAGCAATGATGGATTCTTTACATCCTCATTTATCTAGAGTTGCAGAGAAGAATTACACACCAGGCTAAGGGAAAACACTCCCTAGAAGAAGAAGGATGGTGTTCTGTTGCACAGATGGTCTCTGACAGACTTAAGAGCAGATCTGAAAACACTCTGCAACAAGAACAACTTCTAGGGAATCTAATTCTTCTCTGCCAGAGTACCAAAAATATTTAGGTCAAAATACATAGTGTTTTTATGGTGGCAGTTACCTGCACATCTCTTGGTAAGCATCAAAACAATAATAGATCCTGTAGCAGATGTTTTGACTGATTTCCATACTGCCTGAACAAAGTGAATTGTCTATGAATTTGTACATACAGGGTTTTCTGAAGGTTAGATTCCACAAGAAAGGTTCATCCTCAACTTAGAAGTGAAGGAACAGCTCACCATCTGAATTTAGGATAATCCAGAAACATGGTTGCTACAAGTGAATGCATAAGCACAGTGATCGCATACTCATGCCTATAATTGCAGGACATATGCTATCAGTCCTGCAGATCTGGATGAAATTTAGTTTAGGAACAAGAAAAAAAACAAACAACAAGAAGTCAGTTAGATTCCACCTCCACTTCCAACACGGAAACTTTCAACTACATTAACAGAAAAACTGAAGGACAGAGGAGCCTTCTCATCTGTGCTAACAAATACCCCAGGGCTAGGGGACAGAAGGGTCACTGTAGTCTCAGAGATGGGCTGACAAGCAAAGGGAAGCTATGAGGGCACCTGGTGGCTTTCATCGGCTTGAGACAGTGCTACTATCTTCTCACTTCCTAGTCTACCATTACATGTCATCTGCAGAAAAATGTTGTCAGGTCTGAGTAACATTATTTAGTCAAACAGCAGGTACAGGACTTGAATATTTGAAGTAATGTATTCAGAGAGGGTTTCCATTTAGGCATGTGCAAACATAATTCAACGGGGTTTACTCTATGTACGCAGGATGGAAAACATTCATGTGGCAAATGAATTGTTTCAACAGGTCAGGTGTGCCCTTTGCAACCCAACTAAGGAAGTATTTGAGCGTATTTGAGTCCTCTATTCCCCTCGCTTTCAGCTTCCACAGGGGATGGGTTTGAAAAAATTATTAGCTAGTAAAAGCACCTCACCTTACTAGCTGMAACTCTTGGGAGTAGAAAATGGGTTAGCAAAAAATCTTATGCACTCAGAGGGCACAAAAATGGCCAAGTGATCCCTTATGTAATGGCTGAAAACTGTGGGAAATTTATACAAAAGGGCAATTTGTTTCTCCTTGCAGTTACAGGGGGTATTCAGCTACTTTTATTTAGGTGAGAATGGTTCTCTTCCATGTCAGAAGAGGGCTGTGGCCAACTGTCTGCCCTTTAACTCCCCTCATATGCTGATATTAATTCTTGTTGCTCATTGGGTGATCACGCTGAGAAGGGAGCGAGGGGAGAAGGAAAGAAAGGTCCTTCTAGAATAAAGCAAACAAAGAACACAGCTATTTTTTTTTTTCACAGTTTCAAGTATGCAGCACACCAGTGCTGTGGCAGCTACCCTGGGCTGCAGGCTCCTCTGTATAACATTGCCTGATTATGCCTCCATGCATTCCTTGCTCTTCTTTGTTCCTCTTTTCCCTGCTGGGTGTCACTGGGCTCCCTTCTCTCTCTCATTGAAGGATGGCAGCTTCTTCCTGTTTTGCCACTGGGCACATTCTTCAGTCCAGTGATTCACTTGTCACTGGAAGCAAGTTTTTGAGGGCTGTTTTCTTGGTTGCTTTGGCAATGAGTGCAGTAGATATGATTTGTCTAGCACAGCAAGCTTCTTGCTATAAGTTTCTCAAATTCTTTTCCAAATTCTTATTTGCATTCAGTGTTTCTCTGTGCTGGGTGGTTCTACAGCATGTAGCTGCCTTTTGACTCGAAATTGTCAAATGCAATAGAGGCAAACTACACAAAAATGCTTGAAATACCACATACTCCCTTGTGACAACAAGTTTATATTTCCAATCACACTAAGTGACTGATAGGGAGGCAAGGAGTCTGTTCATATTTTTCCTGTCTTAAAAAAAAATTATCCCTTTAACAAGTTTATCCCTCTCTCGAATCTTAATTTACCAACATGCGCTAGTACATAAAACATGTCCACACAGCACAGCACACATCAGTAGCAGGTAAACAGGAAACACAAGACACAAACATCCCTTTTCCACCACCCTCACTTCCAGTCAGCAGCAGTCCTGACAAGTCAGGAGGTACTTACCCATAGAATAAAGGTTGTCAAAATTCTGGTGCATCCGAATGATTTCATAATACAGCTCATCATAGCTGCTGGGAGTGGGCAGAAAGGTGTCTCCGTAAGTGATGAACATGTTGAACAGGTTCACAACCTATACAAGTGAAAGGAAGTTACAACAGGAATATTTATTCCAAATCTATTCCGCAACAGAAACAATACAAACTATGTCCAAAACCTTCAAAGAAATAGCTTGCAGGTGCAGCAGACAGGATTACATTACTTCATTGCTTTATCTATTATTTTCCTTATAGTACAGATGAGACAGACAAGAAKCTTAAATACTATTTTATCCAGGGTCAGAAAAACATATTTCTATTTTGTATACAATGGGCTATAGAATAAGAAAAAATATTATCAAATCTGAAAAATTAAACTAGGCCTTTCCTCACACAGACTTCTTTATTTCAATGAGCAGACCCTATAGTGAGTCCAAGCACTGCTGCTCCCAAACACCTAGCAAAACCAACCACAATGATATTYCTTTGCTTTGTGGCCTCCTTAACAACCCAGAAATCCTTTCTGGAATCCTTTCAGGATTACAATTCTTTCCTAAGATTCACTCACAATTAAGTTGTTAAAAATAAGAGGATTTGTGTGTACTCACCATGAGAGCAAGGGTGAAGATGTTGTGCTTGGCCAGTAACACAGTCTCATTAGACATAAGGAACTTCAACAAGTTGATCAAAGCTAGGAGAAAATAATAAGTATTTTTTAAATACTGTAAAAAGCAAAGCCATTCTCAACAAACCACTTAAATACACATGCATTTACATTATCTGGTGTAAACTAACCCAAATGCCAGCTATTCACCTCAGAAACATATCAATTTACAGGTATGGTTCGGCAGTGCTTTCTGTTGCTAAAATACTCTGCTGAACAGGTAAGTGACCACTATTTTACCATCCCACATTTATTCTCCTTCACTGACTTCCCAATCAAATCTACTCAGGCTCAAGGTAAATCTCTTGTTAGCTCAGTCAGTTCATGGAGATTTTTCTATCTGCTAGATCCTGAAGTGAGCTTTGGGGTTGGAGAATCCAACTGTCTCATTTCTGCTTCATATATCACCAACATGATGTATGCATAGTCAGCCCCAAACTGTCACTCTTGTTGATACATGCAGTGAAAAAAAAAAAAAGGTAACAAAAACCCCGCAGCATAGCTTTTCTGTAGCTCTGTGTCAATGCTGCTGCACTGGTAAAAGGAAGGATGTATTACTTTATTGTGTCAGTTATCAAGGGCTGTGCTGTAAAGATTACAGATCTGGTTCACAYTTGTCTTAAATAATAAAACAACAAAAGCTCCTGCTGTAACCATCCAATATCAGTTAGTAGCAGTGGTAATTAACAAAAGGGTTGGCTAAAAATGCTTTAATCAAACAGAATTCACAATAAACAACTGCATTGCATGAGCTTGAATAAAATGTAAAGTTCTTTGTCTTTTTTTTTCTAGTTGTTGAAATTTTCAGAAAACTATCTTCTGCATTATAGCTGTTCAGGAGTGAAAGCTGATGCCTGACTAGAAGAGGTTCTTAATGTACTCTGTATTGAAGTCAACAGGTTTCAAGACTTAAAATATCAGAATTTAATACCCTGAAAAGTCAAGCTGGAATGCTATACACACTTTCTCAAAAATGTTCTTAATTACCTACTAATTGGTAACTTCATCTAACAGAACAATACGAGGCATTTTCTGGTTTGGGGGTTTCATACCTCCAATTTCTTATAGGCACAAGTAGAATCTGTTAATCTGTTTTTCCCCCCACCATTACACAAGTGACCTAGTAACCCGAAAGAAAATAAATTCTGGTTTGGGAGAACTCCACAGTGTATACAGAGAAGACCATTCACCTCAGCCCAAAGGTGCAGGCTATGAAAAAGGAAGAGATAAAGCACAGGGAATGAGGGAAGGGCAGAATTTAGATACTCATCCCCTTCAAGATTACAAAGTATTCACAAAAGGTAAAGTCAAAAGACCTACAGTAAAAAGATGTGAAGAGACTGGTCTGATCTTGAATTAAACAAAACTGTCAGATTCTGAAGGCAGTCCTGCAACCTCTACTTTACAATACTATAAGTTTTCCATGCGTATCAAAGTTTATATATGCCCACCAAAAGGCAAGTCTACAGCCCCAAGATGGGCATTTACTCATTACAGGCAGAAGCTACTCCAGTTTAATCTACCAGCGGGTGGCTGATGCTGAACTGCAAACCAAAATGAAGAAAGTTCTCTGTAGCATCTCTYCCTTCCATGTCAGCAGCTTGCCTCATGAAGCAGATATATTAACACCTTTTCAATCCAGCCACAGAACTCCACATACCATCATCACCCCATCATCAGACAAACTCCTGGGACCAAAAGCAGAGCCTGGATTCCACAATAACACAGCTCTGGAAATACTCCTGTCAGTTATTTTTCTGCAAAACAAACGTTTCAAAACAAAGAAGTAGCAGGTACAGATGGGCTCTCCACCGGAGCAAAGATCCAACTAAAAACAGGTTGCCAAGGTAACCAAACCTCCAYAGCAAAAAAGTAGAGTCTCCTGCAGTCAGTGCCTCGGACTGCAGACAGCTGCCCTGCATCTCTGTCACAGCAGCTCATCGGCCATTTCCCCATCTTGAAGTTACAAGCATGGCTTTACCTCTTTCCCAGCCACAAAAGTCCACACAGCCACAGCTCGTGACCAGGTGCTGTTGTTCAACTACCAGCAGCAGAGTGGAAGCAGGGTTTGTGGAAGCAGAGTAGCAGAGCCCTGGATTTCCTAAGACAAGTGGCCACATGCCTCTTGTTCATCCCTTTGCCTCTTGCTCTCCCGTCAGAGCCCTGCTGAATGGCCTTTGCCAGCAGGTCGTGGCACAGAGCGACAAGAAGACACTCAACAACCAAACACAGCGAACGTGAAAGCTGCCCATAATGAGGAGACACTATTTTTAAAAGAACAAGTGTATTTGTCCAGAGCACAAGCACTCACTACATGATGAGGACAAGCACCCTACAACTGCCCACTGCAGCCCTTCTCAGAGATCACCTTGAAGCACTTGTACTGCTCTATATCGGTGACAACACTTGAAGAACAACTTCCTCTGTTCTACCCCTACATTTGTTCCACCCATTGTGATGAATTTGCTCGTGTTTAATTTTCCTGTGTCAGTTAGAATGAAGACAAGAGATCACCACTGCTTGAAATCAATCTTTATACCCAAATTACACTGCATCACAGCCCACTCACAACTACCCATGCTGTTCCTTCCCTAAAAACTAGGAAGGAGAGGGAGGTGCTTCACATGAAGAAGAAACTCAGTTCTGGGTTCAGAAGAACTAACCTACCAGCGATTTACAGTCACTGTGTGCCCCACACAGACAAATTTATCAACTGTTAGGAAACCACGCATTCTTAAAAAAGTTGCAGTATTCCTAATTAGGATATACACTACATCGATGCTAAAAGAGCAACCAATCTTTTTCCACGCCAGCACATTCTGCAGCAGCCTCTACTCAAGTGGCTCTAAGGAACACTGTGGAACCTTTAAATCTCTTTGCCGTGTCTCTGTAGTCTGTCTGTAAGGCAGACCCTTACTGAAAATGAGGACAGCTATGCCCTGAAGTTTTCAGAACTAACAACGTTTAGATCTGGCTTCATATGCCTAGTGCCCTTCAGCAACAATTACACACACACAAAATAAACCTTTAGAGGAAAGCCCAACTGACTGAACACCCCTCTGCCCTTGAGCTCCAACAGGGCACTGATGCTACTATTCCTGAGCAATCTGAAGCCAAACCAGATGTACCACTTTTGCCCTGCTGCAATCAACTGTTCTCAGCCCCCTCTGGGGCCTCTCATACCCCATCTGCAGGCTGCCCTCTCACACTAGCCAGGAAATTATTCCTTTTTTTTTTCCCCGACAGAGGAGCAGTTCAGTCTCTCAGCTGCACAGGCAGACACCAATGTGATCCTTGCTTGGGCTCAGCCACGTTATCCCAAATTGTGCTCCAGGATTTAATGGCAATGGATGGTTTGGGCATGAGATCTATTTCAACATTAACTGGAAAACAGCATCATTTTTGCAATAGCCTCTAGAGGCTTTTTTTTCTCCCTAAAGATATCTGTCTTTGGTATTCATCAGCAGGGCCCAATACACCCACTATGGTGAGTCTTGAAACATCCATAATTTCACAATACAACAGTGTCACTGTAACTTCTTTAGCAACAAAGTGAGGAGGCTGTAACTAAACAAGCAGCCACCAGTATTTTTGTGTAAATGACCTGAGCTGAGTGTACTGCCTGTGGTGCTTGAATCAACAAGAAGAGAACACAGCTTTGGACACCTATGTTTACAGCCTCAAACCCAAGTAGACAAGCATGCTGAGTGGACACAGAGCCATGTGATTGGCTGTATGTGAAAGTGGTATAAAGCAGGTTGGTTCCTAGGCAATTTTCTCTCCAAAGGATTATTACAGCGAAAGGATGAAAAGTGACATCACCAGTTTTTAGAYACCCTCCCAGCTTTTTAAACTGAAATTACTGCAGTGAAAGAACCTCTTAGCTCCTTCACTGCACAGCTGCTTTTGAAGACAGACACTTTCCTTTATCAGCTCCTGTGGCCACTCTGTCTGCCAAGGAGCAGCAGTACTCCTGCTCAGTCATTTGCTGCCCTCCCCCAAGCCAATCCTCTGTGAGAAGACTGTGGGCAGCCACCATCTCTCCTTTTCTTCTACCAGGACGGACGTAATTCCTGTTACAGACACCCTTCATTCCCTCGCCCCCTATTCTTATTCCTATAGAAGACTTACCTTCTCTCCCTGTAGGCCTTGTTTCAAACAGAAGTATACCCAACCCCAGCTGAACTGGGATTCACACAAAGTTTTTGTTTTATTTGTGCCTCAGTGTTCTCTGTTTGGATCATGTGTAATGCAACAGGACCATGGAGGTAGAACAAGAGAAAAGGGGAAAAAAAAGTAGTAGTACCATCCCCTGGGCAAGTCAGAATGTAGCACAGACTCTGCCAGGAGCATCAGAAAGCTCTGATGTGTTATTGCACAACGGAGCAGAAGAGAACAGCCCTGAGACACTCATCAATGAGAGCTTGGATGGGTTGAGCACAGCACGGAGGCCTGTGTCACTGCATCTGCTGCGCTTACAGGTCAAAAATCTTCTAATGGTGCATATAATGGCCCTCAACAAAGGAGCAAGGGAGAAAGAGACATGTGAGCACTCCTCAGCTGCAGTATAACATCAATTAACAGGATCCTGTGCTCTACTAAAATCTTCCATTTTTCTACCCTTCAACTTTCAGGGCACACTGGAAAGAACAGTGATTTTCCCATTCCTTCTAGAAGCTACCACTGGACCAACAATATATTCAGTGTCCTCCTTTCAGAGTCTCAAATCAGAACCCCCTTAGAAGGATCCCCACCCATATATCACTAGAAGGCAGCTGATCATGACATCTGGGCAACACTTCCATGCTGCAGAGAAATCCTACAAGTGCTTCAGCAGCACAGTAACCACCCTGGACCTCCTATGTCCACCGTGTTCACACACACACACTCTCAAGGCAAGGTCCACTTTACTCACTGTAGCACATGGTAAGCCAGATGTGGTACGGCTTAGTGCAGTAGACTGCAACTGAAAATAAAGTGGATTTGATTCTTCAGGAAGCAGCACCGGTCTTTTGGTGCTCAGTTCCTCCAACATAAAAGGGAAAACAGGACCATTCTATCTGCAACAGCACTGGGAGCATAAACAGAGCAACAAGAAGAGCCCTGGCTCTACCTGGCCAGATCAAAGGTCCACCTACACTAAGTATTCTGTCTCCAAATGGTCAGCATCAAACCCCTGTTGAAAAATAAYAGGCCAAACAATGCTTTCTCATATGTTCTTCCAGATTCCAAAATTCAGCATGATTCCCTCACATGAGGGAAACTACAGCACAGAATGTGAAAAAAAACAGATTCCCACAACACGATAATACCATAACCACGAAGCAGTCCACTCTCTTGTTGCAGACTGGAAGTCACAAGGGCTAAGCTAGGATAACCATCTAGCCCACTGTGCAGCTACGAGGAGAAGAGGCTCTGGAACAGAGTAATCACCTCTAGTAAATGCTATACCTGAAAGGCAATTCAGAATTAGGAAGCAAAAGGCTCAAACRCGACATACTAAGCATTAAGAGGGTGCAAATCTGGCCACATTCAGCACTGGCAGGCACACAGAAGAACAGTAATCAAAACAAACTCAGCAAGAGATGAGTATCTACAGATTGGGTTTGACAGGAGAGAACCAACAGAGGTATTTTCCAGACAGAGTTGTAGGAATAGGAAGCATGTCCAAGAAATAGTTACATTGCTATTACAAACTAATGCACCAGAACTCCCTGAGGCACAAACTATCCCAGCATCCTTGGACAACCGAACCAATTACTCAGGGATAGCACTTGCAACTTCCTGTCAATCAGCCACAGCGCTAGAAAACAAGACTGTTGCACCAATGCTGCAGTCCCCTCTCAGGGGAGCAGGGGAAGCAATAAAAGCTCTGTCAACATCACTAGTCAACATGCTTCAGCTCCTTCGCTCTGCTCTGATCAGGAGGGAGCACCCTATTCACTGCTGTAACCTGGCTGGATGCTCCTCTACCCTCCCTGCTTGCTGCCACAGGCAGTGCCCAGTTCCTTCTCCCGGCCACCACAACTCTGTGGCGAAAAGCAGCTGGCTACCTGCAGGCTCCCCATCACCAGCACTCTACAGCTGTTCCCTCTTTTCCGCATGACTCGTCTCAGGGTACATCCATGGAAGCAGCCTGTTTTCTTAATGAGAATCAAGAGCTTGCCAAAGGGCCGGAGCACATGCTGGCATAACCCATCGCTCCCAGATCAGTCGAGTAGGACACTTCACTTCCAACCCCTTACTTTCTTTATATAGCCCCCATCCCTGGTACTCAGTGTTCCCACCTAAATGGAGCTAACGGTGTGAAATTGCAAGCTTAATGGAAATGCTGATTGCTGATGCCAGAGCAATGCTGCTTGATGGCAACCCAGCAAGCAATAAGGAAGAACACAGATTTTCCAACTTCAGCTAAAGCTCAGATGAACAATACGCTTTTTTCTTAAAAATAATAATAATAAAAAAACACACACCCACAAGCTTCATTCCTCTTTAGAGGGAAGGGAAGTATCAAGCTCAACTTTGTTTTGTCTGAAGTGTAGGTTCACACTGTTAAATAGTAGTCTTGGGAGTGAAGGTTGCACATTTTTGCCTGGGGTTTTAAAACAGAAAAGGTGGAGAATCTGGAGACGGAGCAGAAACATTGTGTGAGAACATGGAAAGACAGCAAGGTAAGGAACCCAGGAGTGCTGCTGCTTGAAAACAACAAGGGCGCAAGGATAAATCACTGCATTCTGAATGCTGCAACCCCTCCATGCAGAGAAAGAACAGCTGTGAACAGCTGACTTTAACACTTCTATCRTCAATGGGACCATTTCCCTGGAGAAATTATCACACTATCTCCACTAGGTCACTATGATCTGCAAATTGTTAGGGATTCACAATCAAGTTCTCCAGTATTTGCTGGCTTTATTTAAAACATAATTTACAGGACAGAGCAACATATCTGGATGAGACCTGCCAGGCTGAGGCAGGATGACCAAAAGGTTGCTAGACTTTGGTCCATGCAAATGCCCAAATTCACCTTTGTGCTCTTCTGAGCAAGGCTTTGTTGATGAATTCCAATCCTGATCTCACCAAGTAATCAATAACAGCCACCAATCTTGTATTATTCTTTTTCTGTCCATCAGCTACCAGGGTCAAACTCTTTATCATCAGTATCAAAATACGTTAACACAAAGTAAAGGTAACTAGAATTAAGTAATTGAACACTAAGAAAGATTTAGGTAAAAGCAGATGCTTCCTAAACATTACCTATGCAGGGAATTTAGAACATCCTCTTTTACAAGAAAGCCACTGAGTTTCTGCATTTCTTCCACTAGCTTCTYTGAGATTAACACTGGGACATTTCACCAAATGGCTGCATGCTCTTACCACAAAAATATTCTAGCTTTGATTGAAGGAGGTAACGTGGAAAGGGTAACATGAAATTGCCCAATCAGTTGAGAACGACAGTAGAATACTACAAGCAGACATTTGCAGTCTTCCTTCTGACCTTCCTGTCTTTCTGCCTGTAAGTGAGCTTTCTAAGATGGGACTGGGGTTTCCTTGGGGTAACATTGAGTGCTGCCAGAAGCACAGATTAAATAAATCAATGAATATCAACCCACAACACACACCACAACCATAAACAAAAATCATTTCATAAAACCATCTTTCAATTCCAATCCTTTCCTAAATTCCCTGAAATAGATAACAGGATTAGTTGCATTCCTGAACCAAGCTTCTGCCAACACAGTACCACATATCCCAAGCACCAGCAATCCAGTGAGTAAAGAAAACAGGAYCCCCTAAGGGCTGACAACTCCCAGTATGTATCCCATGGCACATAACAGTTACAGCCTTTAGCTTGCGCGAGAAACTAAGCCATTTGCTAACTGGCCAAGCAGCTCTACAGTCTTCCAAACTCTCCTGGCCTCCAGTGACCAGGCACTTTACCAGTGAACTAGACTGTCTGGTATACCAGTGTATGAATCCTGCCTCCACAAGAGCTGCAAGACTATAAGCTTCCCTTGCAGGGTAGCTGCTGCAGAATGTGACAGTGACAGAGGGATTAGAGATGAAAGGGAGACACAACATCACCTGATTTCCAGTCTGTTCAGCAAGAAAAATCAGAGAGCTGAAGCAGACCTGATCAACAGTCATAGAACCAGAAATGACACAGATAACAAATACTCTCAGTAATCAATGTTTCAGTCACAGAAATAATAAAGCAAAGTAACTAAACAATACCACTTTAAATATGCATTGCATAAGGGCGGCATTATATATACTGAAAGTCGGGGGGGAGATTCTCTCCCCTAAAAATTACTACGTTTTTTTAAAATCTTCCACAGAGGAACCTTTCACCTCTATTATTCACCCAAAAAGATTTTGAAAGCAATACAATCCATGTTATAAATACAGAACCTGACAAAAAATCTGAAGAGTGTAAAAAAGGAAACAAAAAAGTATATTTTGTCTAGTAGCATTCTGATAACCCTAAAATGAAAAAGGCAAAAAATTAACTTCTTGATAGTGCTACATATTTGAAGCACCTTGATTTTACCAGTGCATTCTACATCTACCAAATTAAGTAGGCTACAAGATAAGGAACTACAAGCCTTATGTTAAAACAATTTGGAAACTGATCTTCAACACTTACTAATGGCAATGCCCACTTTTAATCCTACTTTGCATTCAATTGCCCCAATAAATAGCTATTTCACCACTATATTTCAGATTTTCTTAGGCTCTACTCTTGCTATTAAAAGTCTATATTAGAATTGCTTTTCTGTTTCTTTAAACACAGCTTTTGCTTAAAGCAAACCATAGCAACTGCTAAGAAGTTACCTGCACCCCCTAAGCTCAGAGTGAATTGCTCAAGCATTGCTAATTTTGAGGTGGGAGGAGTTGAAGAAATGAGGTCTTTTTATATAAAAAGCTTAAATGACTCATGAAAACTCTTCTGGCATAGCTTATAGCTTCACAACAACAACAACATATATAGCACTGTCCATCACTCAAGTGCTGTACAAACTAGCCCAAGAACATTGGGCATAACAGGCTATTTCCGAGAACAGGAAACTGGCTGTTCCCAAGTTTCCTAATCAGCTCTATAAAGTACCTTACACTTGACATTCAATTAATCAGTGTTTTAAAAGTATAAGGTACCTGGCATAACAGTCCAGGAGATTTCCACTTGACCAAAATGTCTGCAAGCAAACAGGTAAACACGGTCATATCCACTTAAGAGTTTCTGACCTTGGCCAAATTTCCAGGCTAGTCACCAGCAACAGTTCACTGCCAGTGGCAAAAAACCTGAAGATTTTCTACAGCACTCAAAGGGAAGAGCTGCACACTAACCACAGGTGACAGAACTGAAGCGAACAGTCTGCTGAAAGGGGCTATTAAAAAAGAACCAAGATCAACAGACACGTCTGCATCTGAATGTCTACTCTATCTATCAGTAACTGCATTTGCCAGTCACTTTCATAGGCTAATCAAATTACAATCATTTTTCACTCTTCATCCCTCCTTTTAACATATTCCAGAATTCAGCTCCACTAGCGATCTGATATTTATTTTCACACTGCTTTTAGCTAGAGCCAGCTTCTACACACYACTTTTGCCACCCACAGATTTTCCTTTCTGTCAATCCTGTTTCCAGCTCTCAAATCCCTGCATCTTTCTCAGTCAGCTAAACATTCTTGGTCACCTGGGCAGCACTGCTAGAGACTTATACTGCTTTGAGTGCCATGGTCCTGGTCCCTTGACTTAATATGAAAAAATTATTCTAATACAGAAGCTAAGACTGGATCACATCCAAAGACTCTGTAACAATATTGTTCTTCTTTAAGCTCAGATGTTGCAAAAGGAAGTTCAACAGAAGTAAGATCRTATGGAAACAATGTGCCAAACAGTAGTATATCCAGAAAAGTATTAAGTATTACAGCCTGCATAAACAGCCTGATATGTGTCCTGAGAGATGCCAAAGCACCCGGCTCCACTGCTTTTCTCTGCCATCATTGCAATTTAAAACCAAAAAAGGTAAATGCAGAAACTTTCTCAAAGTGCTGCTGGCCCTTCATACTGAAGACAAAGCATCCACAAAGGACGAGCATCAATCCATCAGATGACACAAAAGTGGCTTTCCTTAATTAGAGATTAGCTAACATTAGAACTGGCAAGTGAACAGAAGGCTCCATACACTGCTACTGCTTCCACCTACAACCTTTATCTCAGTTCCTCCGCACCCTATACTGACTACCTACCCCACAGTATTCTTTTTGTCTTCTTCTCCCACTCAATTTTCTGCCTGAGAAAACTCTCCTCCTTTTATGTACCAGGTAGAACTCTCTCCCTTTCTTTCAATACTTCCTTAACACCAATTCCCTCCAGCTTCTTTGTTCCACTCAGCTCTGTTGGGGAGCCTCCATTGCTATTATCCACGCTGCACCACAGGGGCATTGCTTCAGTCATCACACACTTTGTCATTCTAGAAGACAAGTGTGGGCTTGAAGACCTTCTGTAAAGCACACCCGATGGGGCAACCTGGTATCTCAGACCTTACAGTGAATAGCTGCTCCCTTTTAGCTGTTCATCCAGCAGTGATAACTAACTCTTCGATCCAAAATAAAAGCCTGATAGTCATATGAAGGATAGAAATTAATTCAGGAGTCCGTGTGCTCTGGTTAGGAATTGTCTTCACATAGATCAAGACCACAGAAAGAACCATTCTTTCACATCAAAGGCAGCAGCATTCCGGGTAATGAAAGAACAACCTTGACAGGGGTAAGAGTTAATTACGAAATAGATCTCAAGATAGAGCTGGCAATTAGCATTTACTCTGCAACATACAACATTCTAGAAGCACACCTGGAGCAGCCAAGATGTGTCCTTTGACAGGTGTATGTACCATTTCACCCAGGGCATTCCAGCCTGTATAAACCACTGAGCAGATAGAGAAGAATCTCTCTGTTCACCTCAACATTCTATAAAAAAATTTTTGAAACATTTTTGATAGTATACTCCCACGAGAGGATCTCCTTAAATACACAGAAATCCACAGTAAGCAGGGAGTTCTTCAGCTACATCAGGTGTGCAGACATTCCAGTTCCTTCAGAGAAACCTGACCGACCCAAGTGTTTTTAGTCACTGCTTTGCTTTCAAAGCATGTGCAGTACTTCACACTTCTGAGGCACTTTACATTTCCAAAGCACTATATAAACACCAGTTAATTAGAGACAGCTAACAAGAATATCCCAAGATACTGAATCTCAGTGTGTAGCAAGGATTTTTATATTTTCCCCTCCCCTAAAAAAGGGACGTTAAGAACCGAAAGATGCCTATGAGTGTGCTCTCTGATCTGTGGAACACTTCCAAGCAAAAGGTACTATATTTGAAACTTCCTTTCTGCCACTGTGTAAAAAAGACCCAGCCCAGCCTGCCAAATAGAAATGGCTCTGGTTCACTGGTAACTGCTGAGAAGATATCACGCACATTGTCAGATGCAATTTCTATTCACAATAGACATCCACATTGTACACACTCTTCTCCTGAACTGGCACTACACTGCAGCCATGCCTCTAGGGGCTCTGTTCTGAGGAAAACAACTGAAAAGGAATCTGCTAATCCCTTAATTAGTGGCACCCGCTTCACSTCGTGCAGGAATAATTTCAAAAGTCTGAATGGGCCACACGTCACACAAGGTGAAAATTTAATAACTGAAAGTGACTCAGGTTGTTGGTTCATTTCTCTATACCTACATCTCAGCTGGGCAAGGCTACTGAAGGGAAGTACTCAGTGTTAATTGAGAACAGCTTCACAAACCACTCATCACTGCCTTTTTCAAAAGCCATCCTCTCTCAAATCTCTGATGCAAGTTGCATTACACCAGGCAAATCGCTGATCCTAGGTCTCAAGCACAGCTCCAGGAACACACAGGTACGGCCRCGTTCCCTTGAATTTTCATAAAGCTCTTGTTTAAGCCACAACAGCAAGGGGATTAACTGTACATTCCTGGCTGAGCTACTTCACTGCTTGCTAGATAAGAACTGAAGCACATACGATATCCACCAAAGATGCCTGTTAGGTCTCATCATCCATTCTGCTACTCCCTTCCTCAGACCTCCCACACAATGATTGCATCGTATAAGAGACCTACAAAGCTGTCCACTAGATTATGTCAAATCCTATAATACTTATTTATCTATCTTGGGATGCAAGTGGCATGAACCAGACTATCTACCATCAACTCAAACGTCAGAGTTAAAAGCCTCTCTTCCTTCACACTGACATTTCGAGGCTGGTCTCTTCAGAAGGAGCTGCACACACTACTCTATGTGTGAGCATCTCTTAGGGTAAAAAGGAAAAGTAAGGTCCATCTCCCCTTACCCAAGAGCCTACCTCCTTTCTACTCACAAATATCTGACAGAGAAACACTGCTCCATAAAATATGACTCCATTTTCTCCAATCAGGTGAAAGAGGGATTCAGGTAATGAAACAGAAAAACAAAGAGATCCATTTGGATACCATGGTGACCATAGACAGACAAGAAAGTAAATTAGCTACCATTATGATAATGCACTGGCTTTCCAAAGGAAGCAATTTGCATGTAGCAACTAAGAAGCAAAAGAAAGATGCTTTAACAGAACTGCCACTTGCTTTTTAACCCTGTAGCAATGAACAAGCAGTCACAGCCACCAAACAACCAAGGCTCTGGGTTTTTCCTATTTTAGTATCTCTGCAGAGGCCAAGTACCTGACCAGAGCTCCCTCCAGGTGTAATGAAGCCTCACTCTGCATTTCTTCTGGTAACACAGCAGCTTGTGCACAATCTGAATGCACCGTCTGGAAAAGAGAGAGCTAAGGATTAATGACATTGCATTTTCCAGCAATTCTACATCGAACCTGGAAATATCTCCGAAATCAGCAGCAGGGAAATTGACAAACTCAAAGACTATRAGAGGAGGATGGGAGTTGGTTCTTTTTAGATCAAAGCCACAACACCCACACAAAAAGAATTGACAAAATGAAAGAAAGTGGCCTGTATGCCAGTTTAAGATCAATAGGATTGGACTGACCACAAATGCAGGTTTGGTGTTTAATAAATACTTTCCACTCTTTGCCACCCTTACCTAAGGGCCTCATAAGCTCTACAAAATGAGTTACTTAACTTGCAGGCTTCCATATGTATGAGATATTGCAAGTTACTGTAAAATCTGCACACAATGGAGCTTCTCAGTTTCTTTGGCCCAAATGACGAGGCTAAAGGAAATGAGAGTGTCAAAAAAACTACGGGGCTTTTAGTTTGACTGAGGTGTGTGGTTTAATTGCATTAAAAAAGAAAAAAGAAAGATACTTCTATCAAATTCTCCAGTCTCCTCAAAAGAATAGTTTAAGTGTGACCTCTGAAATGATCAAGCAATGCACATACAAGCTCTGGAATCCCCCAACATACAGGTAGTGTACTTGTCAAGTCTCCAAATCCTATAGGTCTCTATAGCATCTAGTGTTCATACAAACTCTTCAATGCATAAAAATTCTCCACAGATAACATCAGAACCAAAAATACAGTACAATGAGTCAATTTTCTAATACTAACTATCATTATGGACAAGACAAAAAATATATACAAATTTGAATTTGTTAGGCCAAGCTATTTTTAGCTATTGACATTTAGAAAAAATAGAAAGAAGACTACAAAAAGGAAAAATCCCTTTTTCCCCACATCCCTATTTCTCAAAAACACATTATCTCATTAAAACTCACATCTTTCTGAAAAGACACTGATGAAAGACACTACACATCAGATAAACACGGAGAAATCAAATTCTAAAAATTTGCATGGAATTTATTTGAAATAAGGTGAAAAGTTCAAGATAAGGCTTTAAAAATAAGGCTGTAGGAAAAAAATATGCAGAAGGTATACATTATTCTTTTCAGACCCGTAGATAATCCCAAAAATACCACGAGGTAAGAACTGAAACTAACTTTGAATAAAGGTAAAACTATTTATAATCGCTGAGCATGACATTAAGTGTTGTATTTCAAACTGGATTCTCATAAATTCAACCAAGAAAAGGAAGCAAACCAGCTAGGACAGACAGCTGTCTTCAGATCAGAACAGCAACAGCTCTGAGGAGAAACCTCCTATTTCTGATGTTACTGGTACTGGACAATGCCCACCACCTTTTCACCTATGTATCTGCTTGGCTGTAAGTCAAGTTATGAAGTTATCCATCCTGGTGGGGGGTGTCTGGTTTTTTTGGTTTGTGCTGAGGATTCATAATACACATAATGGACAAAAAGCACCCTTAGTCTCAGCAACCTGGATTTCCCTTTTAAATATTAATACGCTCAGCCTTGAGCAGCTTCATATTGTCACCTTTTAAATGTACTGCAGAGAAGTATGACACTACTTGTGCATTCAGAACACCCACTTTGTCTGCAATAACTGCGTCTGCTATGGGATGGTTTCAGACAGGAGTATGGTGGAAGGACTGCAAAAACACGCCAAAATGAATGGATACAGATGTTCACTAATGGTTGCTACTGCTCATTATTTTTAGTGTTATGGGATTTCTAGATGTGACATCGCTTTTGAGTCCAAACACTTCACACCTTTCTTGTTCAATTCCAGAGCATTACACCCATATACAAATAGTTCTGCAATTGTCATTAAAAAAAATTTCTCACAAACTCAATTGAACTGTATAACCCTTGAAAAGGCACTGTAATTGCAAGGTTATTTGGGCAAAATCAGAACATACTGAAAAGTTACCTTAAGGGAAAACATCCTGTGTGTCTTTATCTTTTCTACAGAATATAGTGCTATTCACGCCTTAGGGAAATYCAGCCCTGTACAAACAGTCAGAGCAAAGCCAACAAACTGTCTAAATCCTACTTCTGCCCTCTAGGCTAAAGCAGTACAAAGCATTGGAGGGGCCCCTGTGGGACACRTGGAGTGCTCATGATTAGCTCTGTCCTCTTGTTTCCTTTTGCCCGTTGCTAAGTTTTACCCCTTGCTGCCTAGCAGGCTATTTCAGGCTTAAACCTCCCTCCCTCTCCACACTGCCTTCCAGGCCTCATGTCAGTCATCCTCGCTTTTTCAAAACTGTCTTTTCTGTTTCTAGCCCAAGATTCATCTTCTGGGAAGCGGGGATTCTTGAAATGACTCTGTGTTACAAAACTTCTTTTAGACTGAAAAGCTCTTTGTGTTAGATCAAGTAGATTAGGAAAACAGTCTGAAATTGAATTGCTTTCAATTTTCTGGCACACAGAGGATTTTTGAAGTAGAAAAAGTTACTGGTAGAGTTCATGAAAAGCCATCCTGCTCCCCACCAGCCACAAAGTGATATTTCAGCTGGAAGATTGCTCTATGAGCAGAATTCCACCCAAATTCAAACTTCAAATGAAATCGCGACGAGTYACCCCACAGACACTTACACATAGAGATCCATAGGAAATTCTTTCATCATGTGTGTTACAATGAATTCCACCATCAAATCTGACAGAAAAGAAAATGATAAAGTAAGTATTGAGCTGGCTACTGTTAACTTCTAGTAGACTACAAGAAAGTCAAACACTCCCACCTACCTATCTCTACCAGACAATAGTCCTGCTTAGATGAGAGAAATTTCACTTTTTTGTTTGTTTGTTCTAAAGAGCATTAGACATTTGCTAGAATAAGAAAAGAAACTACTGGAAGCTGAGGGTACATACCGTAATTTGCTTTGAGGAACTGCTTCCCCATACACTTTCCCCCACTATTAGTCAAATAAAGACTATACCATGAATTCTGATGTTAAGAATTGCTCTCATATTTCAAGCCTTGTCACTAATGGAAAATTCCATTAAGAAGCATATTTTAGAAAATTATTCTTGCCAGAAACATTGCACAACCTAAATGTTACTTAAAGAGACATTGCAAATAACACCTATTTTTCCCTAAAACAAATTCTGAAGCAAATAAAGCTAGTTTGATCTCAACATAGGCTAAGCTGCTGGTTAAGACTAATTCAGGGCAAAAAACAAGAAAAAAGGAGAGGGTGTCTAAYATTTAAGAGCTTCCAGTGTGAAGGTAAGAGGCAATGAGTATAGAAATACAACTGAAAAAGAAGCTAATAAATGATAACTGAATGTGTGGGGAGGGGGGTGTTCAACCCAACTTCAGCACGAAATGCTTACCCCATGCCTGTGGTAACAATTGTGAGCTGCAACCTCCTAGGACAATAATAGCCCAGCAGTGTGACTCAATAGTAACTAAAAACAGTGTAGGTAAAGAGTGCATGAGATCTGGTAAGTCTAGAGAGATTCTTCATGCAGCTGTTGCATCTTGGCTTCAATAACCACGCTTGGAAACGTTGAAGTCTAAGACTGCTTCCATACCATCAGGCTGAACAGTCATTCAGGGATGCAGGCTCAATCCATTTCTGAACCCATATATGCTTTTGGCCTCCACAGTAATGGAGTCACAACTTAATCATGTGCTGCATGAAAAGCTTTCAACTACRCCTCCATATCCACAGGCAAAACCAATCCTAGCTACTGACATTCCTGTTGGTTTTTTGCTCAGAAAAGGCTAAATGCCCAGCAAAACACGTTCATAAATATGTGTACTTTCCATATGTTTGCCGTCATCATTTCACCTACAAAGTACTTGCGGCTGTTACCACACTCACCCAAACACTGAATTCATTAATCAACTCTCCTCCCTATTGTTACTAACTCAGGCCAAATGGGTCAAGGACCTTCTGCAAAACTTACTGTAAATACACCTAAGATTTTTTGCTATGGAGCTGCAATCTTGGATTTGTCTGCGAGGCAGCCATGTATGGAGATGGACATGGGAAACATCTTCAGTATGTAATTGTCCTTCTCTTAAGTCCATCCACCACTCCACAAATCTCATATTTCTATTGCACAACAAGAGATGCTTCAGGAACCACAAGCACACTCGTGCTCTGACAAMACTCACCGAGCACTGCACACACCAGCGGGCGACAGGGCAGGTTCTTGTCTGCTGCTTTCTTCCGATGTCTCATTGGCTTCAAACACACAAAGATGAAAAGAAGTCAGCAGAAGCCTGAAGTGACAGCCTGTGTATTACTGTATTTTTCAAGTAAATGGTACCATCAGTACAGGCTTTCCTTTGTCTTTTTCTCCAACTGCCATGTTACACATATTAATCCTAAAGGTCATGGTTGGAGCAAAATCATGCCTGCTTTCCAGCATGCTGATACTGGAGGCTTGTTTCTCTAGCTGTGCAAGTGGAGGGCACTGTTATACTGAGGGGAGGGACCACAAGACAAAAACAAATCACACAGCAATTCTTCCCCCTTGGTTAACGTACTGATTTGTTCCTGACCCAGAAGTCTGATCATCATTCTTAAGAGTTCAATGGCTTTGGTGTTCATTATAACAGACCAGAAAGGCTAACTGGATGGCAAATTTGTTGTTGAGAGGTAACGACGAGCATATTTGGAGTATGTTCTCTATAAAGTAAGATGTTTGTTTCATTCTTGGAATAGTGACACTTTCAAGTGCTGCTTCACTGTCAGATGAGGTGGAACTCGACAGTACCACAAAGACACAATGCATCGAACTAGGATAACCGTTCAAGTTACTTGTAACTACGGAGCTTCATGAGCCAGGTAAGGACACTTCCTCCACAGATACTTACAGGAAAAATCTCTGGGAAAAATACTTTCCTCCCTGAAGATTAATCACTCCACCCAGGATGAAGCACAAGCCAAATAAGAGCACTCAGTGTAACTCCAGCTGGCTATTATGTATCACATGAGGGCTAATACTTGCTGAAGATTAAAGCAGAACATCCTCTCTACCACTGATTTCCTCAGAGACCTCATAATACACAGCTCCTCCCCAGCTACACAAGCCTCTGAATTCACTGACAGGGCAACCAGCTCTTTGTTCTTTGAAGAAGAGAGACATTCTGAGAGCAATTTCAAAATCATTCCGCAACTAGTGCATTTCTGACAATATTTCCATATGCCTTAGCAATCTAGGTTAGATGTCTGTGACAGAGTTTTCAACATACAGTTTTCATACTAACTCAAATCCTCTGTGTTTGTATCCTAAAGAGAAAACAATCTGGAGGAAAAGACTTACCATTCTGTGTAGGTTTACACGAAAATTCATGTTGTCATCATGAAGAAAAGCATTAGCATACTGATCCTATTGAAAAGGGCAAGAAAAGAGAGGAGATATGAAAAGCCCAACACCCTACAGCTGCCTTTTAAATCATGTGTGTTACAGTGTAAAACTTCCTAGATACAGCCATAAAGTTAAAAAGCCACCTGTCCAGTTCCTCATGTCCCACCCATGTTTCCAGTCACACTAGAGCAAACGCCTCCTGATCCCAATGCCACTTTAGGAAACTAAACTGCTAACAAAACAAGCAGTAGTTCAGTCTTTCTTTCTTTCTTTCTTCCCTTTTGCTCATCCAGACTCTGGACTGTAGACACCATGGCATCACAAGTTTAACAAGTGCTCCAGGCGCATAATATATGAGGTGGTTATCCAGCACACCAGTTCCTGTGACTCTGCGGATAAAGGTTTAAATTGGCATTTTGATGCCAGAAGCTACTGCAATACTAGCAAATAGGTTTATGAGCTGTTCCACCCGTTAGGCAAATGTCATTCCAAGACTACCTCTAAATTAAAGTGGCTTCTCCAGATAATGCAGTCAGAATAGGTAACAAATATACCCTCCCTTTAATACCAGACCCAAAGAATGCCCTTGTTATGTAGAAACAGAATTTCTTATCTTGTGTTATCTATGCATCCACCTAAAGAACAAGCCAAAACCGTTTAATTAGAAAAATTTGAAATGTAGATGATTAGTTTTGAGGCTGCACCCTGAAGAAACACGATTACAGAATCTTTACACTGGCTATCAACCTCACTGCTTTCTATTCTTTAAGAATGAATGGTCTTTACTTGCAAGCAAGCAAAATGTAAATGCCATGCAAACACAACCACCATTCAGGACATCAGTCAGCCATTAGTACATACTTCCCATGAGACAGGGCCACATTCAGCCAGGACTGCTGACACAGCTCTGTGATGCTGCTTTCTCACCCTGCTACCACATTTGCCACTTGTCTTGCTTGTAGGGACCTACAGCCGTGTGACTTACATTCAGATTTGTATCCTTCTTCAGTAGCAGGGATATGGCACAGCCCATGTTTACCATGAACAGCACAGAGCTGAAAGCCATTAGCACATTGCTCATCTAAAAGCCACACCACAAGGTCACTCAACAGCTAAGAGAGAAAAGGCTTAGGTTCACTCTTTTTTCTCTTCATCCCTGGGAGTTGGCTAACTTAAATAAGATGATCCAATTTTCAAGTCAACTTTAACAGTACAGCATTGGGTTTATAAGCAAACATTAAGTGCCTGAGGACCTCACCACTCAGTACCACTGTGGATATTCAGCTCCTGTGCCACAGGAGGCAGGGAGATAGAGCCCTGTAACACACCATCTGCTGAGCAGCTTCACACGAGACACCTACCTCTGCTATGCATGTCAGGATAATGAGGCACAGCTTGCCACTGTGCAGCCGGTGCTCATCTGCAAAGGAGAAAAAACAAGTCCTCTGTGAGCCACACAAGCCTAGCAAGGCTGAAGAGCGAGATAGTTGTGGCAGCAAAAGAAAAATCCAGCTTGGAGATTCTTCATACTCCTACTTCCTCCATGATAGCTAATAGTCTACTCTCATTAAGCACTCACCCTCCAGCCTGGCCACTAAATCCCACCCACTTGTCACCAGTCTGCACCAACAGCACAGGTTCAGATTAGAACTTCCAACAGCAGTGTAAATATCCGTTGGGCTTCTGTCCCATTCTGTTTTACTTCCACAGATATTCTAAATCCTGTCTTTCTGTCACCACAGAGAGACACTGTTCCCTCTCTTACACAAGATGGAAAGCAACACATCACCTTTGCTGTAGGTTATGAAACGCAGCAAAGCTTTCACAGGCACACAGCACAGTGTAGCAGAACAACTGCTGACATTATGCTCTAAGTTCCAAGTTTTAACCCAAATACTGAGATACACAACCTGCTTTGCCCTGTGCAAAGCCATGAAAGAAGGGAACCTGCAACAGACTTAGCATTTTAAGCCAAGAGTTTCACCCTGATCATGTTCCACAACTTCTTATTCACCTCATAACTTCAAACAGCTTTTGCCCTGAATGACAACTGGAGCAAAATAGAGAGGGACTAAGGCAGAAGAATGCAATTTTTCCTTGGATTATTTAAAACTCTTCTCTCAATTTTAACCTTGAATATAAAAAAACCCCCAAAAGATACATACAGTCATGGAGTAACATAGGATGGAACAAACCTCTAGTTCAATCCTTGCTCGAAGCAGGGCCAGGTAAGATCAGGTTGTTGAAGGCACTATCCCATCAAGCAATTTAAAAATCTTTGTTCTAAAAGASCACGCGCCCCCAAACCCACAAAAACAAACAAAAAACAACATTCTGATAACTAAATTCTGAGGAAGCTTAAAATTGCACGTTCCTGAGATTTCCGACAGCTCCTCTAAAGCATAAGACCACTAAACATGCCATCCACGACATCTGCCTTAGAGTCAAACTCGAAGGAAAGGGAAATCTAAAACAGTCAGATCCACTTTCATATAAATCAGAAGACAGCATCAGCCAAATTCCTTGCATCATCTTTGCAGGTCACTTCTACAAACACATTGCTAGCTGGTGTGTATATGGTAATTATAAAAACAGATAGAATGGGTTTAGCTAGCTGTTCTGTCTAGTTTGACACCTCTTTTGTTTTCTTTTCTATGCTGCTGAGGGACAGATATTTACTAACAAGATGTGCCCTGTAGTGTGCTGATTTTATCTTGCAGCGCTAAGATGAAGAGGAATTTTGGAATGTGAGAGTTGAAAGTCTCTCCTATCTCCTTAGCTCAGCTAAAATGTTTAAGTGTGAAGTTTTGTACTCTAGCAAAGCAGGAGAAGTGGCCCAGAATAACACTGATACACAAGAGTCTTGTTATTTCCTTACTGTAAGGCCTCCCTGTATATTTCTGTAGGTGCTGCTACCACTTCTGTCTCTGGGGATCACGGCTGTAAAGGCTCCTGTTTCACGCCACGAACTCTGCCTTCCGCCAATGTATTGTGAACATCAGACCATTTTCGGCAGCTTTGTGGCAGCTATGCAAGCAGTTACTTGCACACTCACTTCATACTTTCACAGCATCCTTCATTAAACGAACAAAGCAGACCACTTTCTACAGKGAGGTGTATGAACCCCATTTCACAGATGGGAAAAAATGACACACAGGTTTTGTTTCTCCCAAGGCAGCTGCGTCTGACTGACAGAAGAGAGGAAAACAAGAGGAGGATCTAGCAAATACAGTCTATTAAATTATGCTTTCTGGGACAGGACCAAAACAACTGTCTAGTCCTGGGTGTGGAACAAACCAGTTTCCTAAGTGTTCCCACCTGTTTCAAGACACACAAAGTAAATTAGAATTATTCCTTCTGCTTGCTATACTGGTGCCACATCAAATCATAGAATTGTTTAGGTTAGAAAAGACCTTTAAGATCATGGAGTGCAATCGTTAATCCAGCACTGCCAATCCACCAGTAAACCATGTCCCTAATTGCCATATCTACGTGTCTTTTAAATACCTTCAGGGATTGTGACTCAAGCACTTCCCTGAGCAGTTTGTTCCACGCTTGATCTTATACGAGAAAAAAATTAGGCAGGACTCCATCGATAATCAAAATATAAGGACATGAATATACTCATTACAATTAATAAGTATTGGTTTGGAAGGCACACCTTTTTTAAACGATCGATCAGTGAAGCTCATTGCCACAAACTACAATSGTGGGAAGGAGATTAGGTTTATCAGCTCCACAAATTTCCAATTTTATACAAGCTAGAACCAAAGTAAAGAAAGAAACATCAACTCCTGTCTCATAATATAATAAACTCATCTCTTGCAGGCTTGTTTAGTAAGGAATCCCCTCTATCGGATTTCACTCCATCTGAAACTAATCCAGTGTGGCAGTTCCCAAGGCCCTGTGCAGACTTTCCACATTACAGTGACTAGTAAGTGCAGAAGTTAAATTGAAAAACAAAGTTGTTCCATCAGAGACTTGGATCAGCAAGACAGACCCTGAGAAAAGCAAATGAGAATGATTAAAGAACTGGTAAGCCCTCCTCATGTATGCAATCTATTAAAATGACTGAGCAAAGATTGATGTGGCTTAGTTCAAAAGACAAAAGCAAGAGGAAACATGAAAGCAGACTTCAAATACGTAAGGGCTGACACAAAGAAAAAAGACATAATCCATTCTCAATATCTATCTTGGAGAAGATAACTAGTAATTAATTTAAATCACAGAAAAGAATTTAGGAAGCACATTAAGCTTTCTCACAACAAGGATAGCTAAACACTGGAATGAATAGCCCAAAAATGATGTTCCATTATCACATTGGTCTTCATCCAACCTATCAGCAACACCTCTGAGAAAAGATACAAGTAAAGTTGATTCTGCCTTGGCTCTGAGGAGTTGTGGTTTAACCCCAGACAGCAACTAAGTACTGTGCAGCTGCTCACTCACTCCCAATGCTTCTCCTCTTCCCCCAGTGGGGAGGAGAATTGGAAAGAAAAGGTAAACCACGTGGGTTGAGATAAAGAACAATTTAATAATTTAAACATCATCATGATAATCATAATCATGGTAATCATAATAATCATCAGCAGAGTGAGAGGGTAACAGAACCCAAGAGAAACAAGTGATGCACAATACAATTCATCATACAACTGCTCACCACCTGCTGCCCAGCCCATCCCCAAACAGCAATCAGCCCCTTCTGGGTAACTCCCCCAGTTTATAAACCGGGCATGACATTCTACAGTGTGGAATTACCCCTTCAGCCAGTTCAGGTCACTTATCCTGCCCATGCTCCCTCCCTGTTTTTTGTGCACCTTCTCACTGGCAGAGCACGAGACACTGATGAGTCCTTGACTTAGAGTAAGCACTACTTAGCCAGAGCCAAAATACCAGTGTGTTATCAACATCATTCTCATACTGAATCCAAAATCAAAGCACTGTACCACATACCAAGAAAATAAACTCTGAGCTGACAGCAGGACGGGGTACACTAGATGTTTTCATAAAGTTCCTTTTGGTTGTAATTTCAATCATTACTTTTTCTTCAACTTGCTTGCTTACTGAACAAGAGCAAGACAGCCAGATACAATTTCACTGCAAGCTAGTAGGTACAAGGAAACTCTCCAGCCTGCTCTCTTATTCAATGCTAAGCATTCATGAAGTTCAGTAATTGATGTATTATAGCTCTGCAGCTCTCTTCCTATTTTTGTTGTTATATTTAACAGTGAAAGTCGGTAACAGGCTGAAATATGGTGCGAAGATCACTTGTTATGTTCACTCTATGGTCCTGCCCATATAACCATTGGGCAAAACAGCACACTTGGGTACCCTGAGCAGGAGATTAAGCAATACTTCAACTCCAGCAAGCCCAAATTAACCCCCATTGAACTACAGGAGAAACAAAAAGTACAACATAGTAAGATACTTTCTCAAGCAAATTACTGCCAGTGAAGTCTAAGTTACTGCTGTCCTATTTATAATTACAGAGCTGACTGTTTAACCATCGAGTACCAAAGGAGAAAGGAAGTATTTCCTTCTAATCCTGAGCTTTGCTACCTGTGTCAGTTTCTAAGTGTTCTTAAAAACACAGTTCTCTGAGACTTCCCCTCTCTGACAGACAGTTGGGAATCAGATATGCTCACACCTCCTGCATATAGACAGGTTTGGTTATTAGGTATTATCATTTATTATTACATTCTTTCCATCTTTGACATCTCCCCTGCCAGCATTAGGTTTCTCCTAGTTTTGTAACTCTTATCTCACAATAAGAAATCACTTCATTTTTCCAAAAGGTGGAATCTTCAATCTTTTAAAGGGACTCCAGTTCACTCCAGTTCTATTTCTGGAGTCACTAGGCATGTTCTTGTGCCCTCCTGACTTCAGAAGGACTGCTTGCTGCATCCACAGAATTCACTTACCTTTTGTGTCCTGCATCACAATCGAGCTGTACTTCAAGAAGGTTATCAGCAGGTTGCTAGTTTGCACATCAGCATCCAAAGGCAGCTCTGCAGAGCTTATCACTGGAACAAAGCAGATAAGACACATTCATCCTATACAAAAACAAGAAATAACTATACCAAGAACTAAGACACAGACTAACAGATCTGGGGTAGGATCAGCCTACTTGCAGGGCCACCTGACCTCCTCCTCCTCCATGACCACCCAGGAAAGATTTTGTTGGGTACATCCCTCAGAGACCATTTCTTCTGCTCTAAGCACAGGCTGTGGTACCCTGCAAGGTGATATCCTTCTCTGTCCTGCCCCCACTCCTTCTCCCAGGGAGATCAGCCTGCTGTTTTAGCACTCATCAACACTGCCAACCTAGGGAGCTCCGGATATTTGCAGATATCCAATTAATTCTTACGAGCAACACAAATAACATTCACACCATTTTCAATTTGGAAAGAGATGTGCCCAACAAGAGCCCTTCTCTGTCTCAGCAATTTTGGAATTTCAGTTGCAAAAGGTCCCTGTTAATTCCATTCTTCCCTCCCAATAACAGTCTCTCTTGCAGAAGCAACACACAAGACATAATGTAACAATTATTGCACGACCAAAGTGATAGAAAAGGAAGGCAGAAAGAGCAGCTTTATAAAAATCAAGAAGCAAAAGCGGTCACAGCTTGTGCTAGATACATCACAACCCAGCGGGGAGCAGAAACGTACTTTTCATATCCGCAGCAGTCCATTGGCATTTCTCTAGGATACCAGCTGTACTTTTGACACCTTAACAGTGGACATCATCTGCCTTAGACTTTACAAAAAGCTATCTCATTTCCTCAGCTAATTGCACAATGTGCCTCCTTGCTCATTCCCTATGCACCATCTGAAGCACTGGGTTTATGAGCTGTCAAGCGTCTATCATGTGACTGAGCCACATTTTTACTGATGACTGAGCCCAAGCTGTCCTAAAGGGCCATTCTCAGTCTTCCCATTTGGAAAGCTTTACGAGAAATACTGAAAGGGAGGAGAAAGACACGTGGGAAAAACGCATCACACGTTTACCTGCAGATCCTGCCAGAGAAGTCTGATATTGTTTAAGATAAATTAGCTCAGACAAAAAAAAATTCCCAAACTGGTGCAGCTAGTGTAGGAAGACTTCAATAAAGCACTTTCAATAATACAGTTACGTATAAAAAAATTAAGAAAGAAGCAAATAGGTGGGAACCAATAAAGAAATTTAATGTACATCAAAGATCTGGCAAACAAGAAACAATTGCAGAAATTACTAGTCTGAGAAAAAATTACTGTTTGAATTCCTTAGGTGTCAGTTTAGAGAATAGTTCTCTTTTTTTGCTGTGTGACCTGGACACACGAAACAGTTGCTTGCTAATCAATCTGCTAATGGCAGAAAGTTGGGATATGTAAACACAAAGGAGTATCACACTGAACACAAAGAATGGGATAAAAACAAGGACAGATAATAAATACAAGACGAAATTAAACAATGCAAGCCATAGGGTCAGGAATTCGGGGATTTATTTCCATGGCAAGCTGAGAGCTCATCTGCTGCAAACAAAATACCATGATACACTCTCAGATCATGAGGTGACAAGCTACCAACATGAAAGGCTCAAGAGTGCAGTTCTACAACACACATCCAGAAATGCACTTCCAGCAGAGACAGGAACACTCTGCAACGCCCTGCACAAGGTGCTGGTGAGGCCTTGTCTCAAACACCGTGCATAATTATGCAGAAGCCGTGTTCAAAGAGGATGAACTTAAACTTGAAAAAGTTTAGAGAAAGGCTAGTATGTTGATCAGAAAAACAGAGTACCTTTCCTGTGAGACAGCAAAACAGACAGGTGAGTAAACCAACATATGAAAAAGAGCCATCTGTGTTCCAAGGGAAGGTTAACAGCACAAAAAATGGGTATGAATTGACAAGAAATGCAGGTTGCAAAGATGAAGATTTCTAACCAAGGAACAAAATGCTGAAACTGACCCCCAACATGAAGTATTGGGAAACAAATCTAACAGATTTTGTCAGAGCTTGATAAATGCAAGGGATTCTATGATGATATGCCTGCAAGTACAGGGCAGTAGATTCAAAGAGTCAAGGGGATCTTTTCTACCTCTATGCACGTGTCCTGACATGACAATAACATGACTGTTCTGGCTGCCTAAGGAGTCAAACTCACAGGTTTTTACATGCATGAGGTCATAGGTGGCTTGAATTACAATGGACAGAAGTCTCTCTTCTCAAGCTATCAAGACAGCCTAAGACAGGGCTCCCTTTGCACTGGAAACAGATCTGCAGACCACTAGGACGTACATCTTAATAACTACATTATCTCTTTTCCATCTATCCTCAAGGAATGCTCAAGGCTTTTCTCACTCTTGAGGAAAGAAAAAGGTATTTATCGTGAGATTGGACCTTGCAAAAAGTGAGGAATTACATCTGATTGTTGGATGGCTAGGTTGGGGGCTCTGAGGGGAAGTGATTTGATCCTCTACACAACTGTATTTTGGTTCAGAGAAAAGTCTGCTTTAACATACACCACCTTTCATAATTCAAGGCTTCTATCTCATAACCCTGTAATGAGGCAAGTAAGGCTTCAACTGGGGCAAGGGCAGGCACAGAAGGAGACAAACTGATGGTAAAATGCAGGATTCTTTAAACTGAGCACTGAGAGGCCCAGGGCACAGCAGAGGTTCTCGTGGAGTTAGGGATTATATAATCACCTTGAATACAAAACTGTAGCCCTTGGAAACAACAGGTCAAACAGATCAATGCAACTTCACTGTTGGAATCACACAAAAAAAATTATGATGGGGCTTTTAGGTTCTAAAGGTTGCACATCCCCAGGCATCAGCTGGTTTAGTCCATTCAGTCTTGAAGCCCTGGGGCTCCTGACACGTTGCTAATGTGCCAGGTCTGTTGGCAAAGCATGCAGTGAGACTGGAAGCTTTCTCACTCCCAATATTATGAATAGCTCAAAGATTTAGCTAAAAGTCTGAAAAATGTATTTATATCCCCAGTGGATCCTTCTTGAGCTGTTACAATGAACGTAGTGAATGAATATTTAACAACAGTAAGCAAACTGACATTTAGATAACTATGGTGACAGGCACACTTGATTTACATATTATGGATAAACAGTTTCTAGCAAAAGCCTCATTTTGGGGAAAAAAAAAAAGGAAGAAATCACTCTGAAGAACACATCACTGCTTATCCTGGTTCATGATACAGACCTTTTTTTTAACACACATTTTGAAACTTTACAAGGTCTTAATTCACACTATAGGTTAACAGCCAGAGAAATTTCAAACCAGAATATGAATCCATTTTTAATCCCAGACAACATAAAAGAAAAGCACATGAAACCCATAAATGGATTTCTACATGTTACTGTAACTTGAAAACAATTCAATTACACATTTTTTTAATGCAGGAAAAAGAAAGCAATGTTTTCATTCCAAAGCCAAAAAGTCTCTTGCTAACTTGTAGCCATAGGCAAATTTTACAGCTGAGTTGCAAGACCTTAGTAAATGAGAAAAATTCTGACATCTCTTTAAAATAACAGCAGTATTCAAGCACCACCAAACTAAACCAAGCAGAGGGCCACAAAAAAAAACCATCACAGGGTAGAGATCAGCAAGGTGACAGTAAATAGAAATAAAGAATGCTTCCCAATGTAATTGCTGCACATTAAGATACGATCTTCTTAAATTTAGTAACATTACAAGCCGCAAAAAGCCTCAAACTTCACAAGATCACTGCCTCTGCTGAAAGCAGGGTGGAGGTTTTGTTTTGATTTTGTTTTGTCTTGTGGTAAATGAAAAAAAAAGTGGAAGCAAGCTGTAGATGTAGGTAAGCACAAATTCTGCCAGTTGTATAATATGGTGTGGGGGTGGATACATTTGCAATCAACACGTTGGACACAAGCCCACAAAACGCCCATCCCTCCACATTTTATGTTATATGCACACAGAGACTTGAGACATGGGGGACTTTTTATCTGAAGCTTTTGTCATCCATGGCAACAAGACAGAATTCATCCATGAGGAGGATCATCCTTAACTAGGGTATCAAATGACCTGAATAGCTGATGTAACTGAGGAACCCAGGCTGCTTTTCCCCAGAAATAAATCCAAACTGTGCTCTATTCAAATTGACTCTGTTCCTTCATTAAATGCTTTCTTCAGCTCAGATGCCATTAAAGTACGTGAAAACAGCCATTTCACTTTTTTTCTTCAGCTAGGCTATATCTATCCATACCTTAAAATGAAAGGGTTTTATTTTAGATGATTTCAAAGCATATTTATGTGGACACATAACATCTCATTTAGAAGAAAGATCTCAGGGTAAGCAGTCCTTTACAAAGCCTATCAAAGAA
This sequence comes from Amblyornis subalaris, assembly GCA_018881555.1. Taxonomy (NCBI): domain Eukaryota; kingdom Metazoa; phylum Chordata; class Aves; order Passeriformes; family Ptilonorhynchidae; genus Amblyornis; species Amblyornis subalaris. The sequence continues at coordinate 3,217,937 of JACAXG010000003.1, forward strand.
AAGGCAAAATAAGAGGGAGGAATATTTCCACACCCAGACTGAATTCAAATCCCAATTAATTCAAAGCTGAGGACAAGTGCATTACTGACAAGCAGGAATCCACTGCGATTCTCTGTAAATCTGTTCCAATGACAAATAATCCCAGGCAAAGGACTTGACTCTAGAAATATTCATAAGTAAAAGCCTACATAGAATAACTAATAGGCTGGGCGTACCTTCCTGCAGACATCGGGGCAGTACTGTTTTCAGAAGGAATATCAGCATAATTTCATTGAGCAATATACAAGGCAAAATAGAAATATATTTCAGTCAAAAAATCTTGCTTATGTTCAGCAAGGCAAGTCATTCCAGGAAGAGACCACCGAGTTACATCTGCTCCACACAGATCTCATTAGGTGCCATCTTGAAAAAATACTTTGCTGGTTATTTTACAGTTTTAAATTATTTTTCCCCAGGATATCATTAGATTTCTTACCATCTGAAGAAGGTGGGGTGGTTCCAAGTGGAGTGACAGGTGTCGTTGGAATTGGGCTTGTTGGTGTTGTCATCAGGCCCATTTCAGGATGGCTCTAAGAGAAGACACAAATGCACAGGTCAACTGCTTCCCCAGGCACAGAAACACAGATCACTACCTGTACTGTTCCATGCTCTCGCACAACAGACGTGACTAATGAAGCCTCAGGAAACTTCAGCCTCTCCTCCAAAGAGCCAAGCCACGGTTCCTGACCTTGGATGTCTAACAACTAAACTGTACATCAATTTCTTTACTCCACAAAACATGAAAATACATCAGAAAGTAGTGGCTCTCCCCAGCAGACAGAAAACATGCATTTCCCTAATGGAGAATGGAAGAAGCTTTGCAAAAGCCTACAATGTTTATGGCTTCCTATTTCCTCTAAAACAACCCAAGGATGTGCATTTGAAGTCTTCCTCCAAGATCCTTTCACTTCTCTTTCCAAAAGCAAATTCTCCTCGCTCCTGCCCCCAACCTGTTCATATCCAAAGAGGACGGCAATTTATTACTTTCCTGTCTCACTGAAAAGCCCAGGCACTGCCGGAAAAGAGTGCATAATATAAATAATACTATCGTTATCGATCGTCTCAGCTTCCATCAGTCAGTTACTCTCCCCATTTCATCTTTGCTAATAGTTGCCTGCCTAATTACTGCTTTGACTTCACTCTTTGCAAGCTTCCCGACCTATCCACACTGGTGAGAGCGTAGGCAATCTGCCATGCTATTTTTGAGTCTGGCTGCCAAGGAAAGTGTCCATTTCATAGGGCAAGTTYTACATAAATGTATCATCTGCTTTAATATACTATCACAATTTCAAAATAAAAGAAAGATACAGAACTGCTGATTTGATGTTAGTTCCACAGGATTTTTCACAAGTGGATATCCTCCACACTGCCTTTGAATACCTCATTTTATAAGCAACTATAAATGCACGTATTTTACGGGAAGCACAGACACACATACTACAACTCAAAGACAGATTTACATCACTACAACTACCAACTTAAATTTTAAAATACAATTTTTCACTGAAAGTCTTACATAAGCCAGGTTTGCTTCCGTAGATTTTGGGGGTTTACCTTCTTTCTCCTGAACAGTGACTGGCAGTTGAGAGACAAGAGTGCCACCCAGCAGCAAACCCGAGCACCCACAGCTGGTGAGCACACACTTAATGCTCCAGATATTCACACAACTGAATCCCTGCTCTTCCCATGTGCCACACAGCAGCAGGGAGCCATTCACGCAGTGCCAAGCAATGGATACCAACTTAGGCAAGACCATTCATCAGCTCTTATGAGGTTTTTCCAACATGACACRACCTACCTTGCCCTCTCTTAAATGAAGGATTACAGACAATCCACCCAAGAACATCAGTTYTCCACTTCAACTAAACCCACTGTTCTGTGGCTGCTTCAGCTATCACTTTCACAAATAATTAGTCTATCCTTTTATTTTTAAGAGGTCCTACTCTGGCTGATCTTTTTCTGCCCTGCTCTTTTCCCTGCCAAATGCCTCTCTTCCTTCAGGAGTATCTTGACCACAGAAAGGCCTGAGTTGGTATTACACAGAACTGAAAGAGCAGAATTCTCTCAGAAGTGGTAGGAATGAATAACCTGGGAAAACACAGGCAGGGAACCTCAGCAAATTAACCATCCATGAAACAGAAGCTTTCTTCAGAGGCTGTAGATCTGCTTATCAGACCTCTTCCATCACCACTCCTGTCAGGAGTCCCCAAAGGTCTCCTCTGTCATGCCAAGTGTCTAGCCTGTGATGTATGGCTGCACTCTGAGGACCTGAAATAACTGGGGAAAGGTGTTAACTGTTTTGCTGATGTTGTTTTTCCCACAGATTACAAGCAATACCTACAAACAAAAATTAAAAGCCTCAACCTRAAGGTTTTCCTAAAAACAGCAGGCTACCCTTCCAACATGATCAGGCAGGCTCATTGTCTGCCTGCCAGCAGTAACCACCTTTGCAAACTCACACAGTGTTTAGAAAAGCATCCAGAGATCTATGACCAACACAACCCACTGCCCCTCAGAAGGCTGTTTCTCCACCATAAACAGCACAAGGACAAGTGCTATTCTCCAGAAACTGGTTCCCAAGGCAAAGGGGCTGGGGTCTCCAAAGAAGTATGAACACAAAATAGTATTGGAGACAACAGTTGTCACATGTCAATTAATCTCTAAGTGAAGAATACTCAAACAGACAGCAACATGCAGTCCATGCACACCCATACAGGACAATTCATCCAGCTTTTGAGCTGAATCAGCCTCTTTCTCTCAACCCAAACTTAAAAAAMCTGTCATTTGCTCTGAGAGCTGCAGCAACCTTATCCCTACCACTTCACTCACTCCATCCTCCCCTGAAGTGCAGTATCAATAGGGCACAGAAAGCACTCCACACAGCCCTTTCCATTCAGTGGCAAAAACAAATCATTGCAACATAAACTGTGACCTCAAAACTCCACTCATTTTCTGTCAAGGCAGGAAGAGTTTAATAAAATTCTTCCCAGGCCTTGGCTTGCTTCTGATCTTTCAGGCTGATCCTATGACAAGTACRCAGGGGAAAAAAAATAAAACATCTTTTCACCAATTCCACTTCTGACTATCTAATTTCAAAGACATCCACTACAAAGAAATGGGGAAACATTCCACTGAAACTCACTTGTGCGAGAACTGTGATGAAATTCCGGTTTAAGTGCACAGCTTCATAGAGGGCCAGAAGGATTGCTTCATTTGTTCTGTGAGAAGGATACAGACAAAGGCACAGTTAGCAATCAGAATACCAGAAGCCAAGTTTTTCAGAAGAATGGCCTATCTGAAAAAAGAAACTTTTTTTTCCACTATAGAAAACTCTGCCTCTGCAATCCAGTTGTTCTTCTGATTATTATTATTAGTAGTACTAATAATAGTACTAGTAGTAGCAATTCATAAAAATAGCTCCTTCTACAACTCAACTACAGTCTTTGTTCCCTTCCTGCCAAAGGTGTCCCTAGTTGCTCAAACAGTCTTTTCCCTTTAAAGTACTTTCTTTTAAGGGCAGACAGTCCTACTGACACTAAAATCCCTCATATTTATCACTTGCTCCCTTGATATAGAAAATACTTTGGTGGAGACAAGAGTGTACGAACCATCACTTCTCACGTGCCACCTCTAACATGCCTATTGTATGTTATAAATGCCTCATAAAAACCACTGGGTTTGTGGGGTTTTTTTATAGACTTCATTACAAGCAATTCAGCTGTGGCTCCTCCTCCTCTACCCTTCTCACTGAAGGGAGAATCCACAGTTTGCAGGGGTGTGGTACCGTTTTAGTGACAAGAGAACTTGCTCCTCTAGTTTGCTTTGTGACATTAGAACAGCTCCATGGCAGAGCAGATCACACCCTTCACTGTGTAAATAACATCTGTGCACTTACTGGACAGAGATCTTCTCATCAGCATCTGCTATGAACATGCTGCCCACCTATGGAAAGAGAGAGCATTGCACAGCAGGAATTTGGGAAAGCTGTTAAGACAGCAAGAGACAACACATGGATACAAACACATTTTATTTTCCAATGCTCTCATCGACCAATGCTTCACCTGTCAAATCACAAAAAAGGAAAAAAAAAAAAAAGGACTGGATCTTGAATCCCAGCCTGGATTAGTTTGCCATTCTCTAAGAGCACAACAGAGATCATTTCCTATCTGCTTGCCCCAGAGTGGCCACAGTTTTACCCAAGTCACTCCTGACAGACAGCTGTCAACACTGAACTGCCCTTACAGGAAATTTTCTGGTCAGTTAGATCTCAGAATACAATTAAATCTCAGATTAAAGCAAAGCCAAACTGAACAAGTGGAGCAGTGGATACYTTTTACAAGCAAGAAATTCACAATCATCTTAGAAGGGTACCCCTCCAAAAATACAGACAGTGCCCACTGCAGAATCCAAGCTTTACTCCATAGCTAAAGTGCATCCAGAGGCTTGAGAAACAAGACAGTAAAGAAACAGAACCTCTAAGGCTAGTGACAGACTAGACTGTGCCGCTCTGAATAGAGATCTCATCCTCTGAAAGAGCTTTCCCAGCCAGACAACACCTCCTCAGAATACAACCATTTTAGTTGGTTTTGGTTTGGATTCATTCAATCCATGTCTACCTCCACAACCCACATCCCAAACTCACAGTTTTTAGAAACACCCTCCTGCTGAACTTGCATGAATGCACCTTTTCAAGAACAGAAAAACACCACTTCCTTGCTTACCATGTTAGTTAGGGCTGAGAAGAAACCAGTCTGATGCTCCTCTTCCTTATCTTTGTATTGCCTGAACAAAAATGAATACAGATGAAGTTTCAGGGTTAGAAATGGAACTAGGATTACTTTACCTAAATCTYTATGAGATAGTCTTATTTGATAAGGATATAGGATGGAGGAAGCTTCAACATTCACAAGCCCTTTTCAAGAACTCACAAAAGAAGATGYAAGCGGCATTAAAATATTTGCAAACTGCATAGAGTTGAAGTGGGGCTGATGAAAGCCGTGAAACTTGAACAATRCTTGTGCTGTTACAGAGGACACACACAGCTTGGGCTAACGCTGAAGGAAAGGGATCAAGTGACTTAGGAAATTCTGTCCTGCTCTGGAAAAACAGTGATAAACCATGTGAGCACGCAGAGTCAGTAACCACAGAACAGTTTCATTTGAGTCATCATCTGCTATAGACATAATCAGAGTAGGTCACCCTAAGGCCAGCAGAAACCACATAGACCACTGCAGATCATGGCCTGGTCTTGCCTGATCCCACTCTCCTGGAGCAAGTGAAGAGACTGGAACTGGAGCAAGTGAAGTCAACAAATAGGTTGGATATCTCAGATTTAAGCTATGCTGCTTCATTTGGCACTCAAATGGACTAGCAAAGCTCACATGGCTATTTACTGTCTGTCATACAGGAATCTGATCACACAGAACGTAACATGCAAAGAAAGCAACGCTAAACGTGGGAAAGGGCGAAGGAAGGACCTAAGCAAAACAGGCCATGGTCTGAGACAGCTTTTGTCAGAATAAAGGAAGTTGGGTGGGTGAAGTTTTTTCTGCTTTACTCTGTTAAATACATCTACATGATTTGCTGATCCTGCAAGTCACCTGCACGACTATCACAGCAGACTTTCAAAGGAATTAAAATATTTTTCTGCATAGTTTGAGAATACTACTGCACAAAAAAAAATTCTTTGTTTCTCAGGTGAAATCATAAGTTTCCAAATTTTTCTAAAGCACTGTCCTCTTAGGAAAACTTACACGTTTTGTGCTRTTGCTTATGAAGGAGAGGCTGAGAACATGCTACCCTTTCTGCTGACTTTCTGGCTCTTTCTTCAGCAGCAGTTACTTTCCACTATTAGGAAATAAATAGCTTTCCACTATTTGGAAGAGGTTACATCCCCTAATCATCTCTGATCTGGCATGTGGACGGTCCTGGATAAATTTGTTTGTTTGTTTGTTTTAGATAGTTTCAGTTAAATCAATTTTCTAATAGAGAAGTTCTCAGCAAATCATACTGATCATTTCACTTGTGACTATGATTTTATGCAAGGTTCATACAGATAAAATCCACGACAGTAAAAACATACAACAGATCTCCTCCTCTACAGCAAGATCTCTCCTGAAGCACATCAGCCCAGCCGGTACAGATGCATTGAGACTTGCAACGACAGCATCAACTGAACCAAAGTACCTCAAAGCGTAAGACTATTCCCTGCCTCTCCAGGTGCATCAAGGMTGTTATGTGATAAAAAAGTGCTTTAAGACAAACAAAACAAAACAAAAAAGTTTGTGAAAATGTACAGCAACTATCATGTATGGAAAAACAAGACACAATTAGGTATTACCTGTTATATTCCGATAAAGCCTGGGCAATTACAAGTCCCATTCCCTGAAGAAAAAGCATTAAAAAAAACTTCACATTACAAATCTCAAAGGAGGAAATTACACTGAACACGCATAGCAACGTTGCCCCCCACATAACCTAGCATGCTATGCAGAATTTCCCTTGAAGCTGTTTGAACTATTAAGACATGCTATGATACAACAAAATTATAATCCAAGAACCAAGACAACAAAATTTAAAGTTATTTATCTAATTACTAAATTCAACAGAGAATATTTACACTCCTTGGACCTCCAGATAGAGCTCTCACTCAAGAAGCCTCAATAAAGCATCAAGAATTTCAGAAGGAAGCTGGTGTCAGAGGAAAGACATCCAAAAATTCAAAACAAGAGCTATAAATGCTAATAACCCTTGACTCYTTGCAAACAGCCTCGACCATTCCAGAGCTACTGAACATCCTTTCTGTCAAGCCAATTTAATTATCTCAGAATAACAGATCTCACTCTTTATTTAGCACGGAGCTTGCCTTTTACTTCATGTCTAAAGAACAGCTTCCAAGTCCAGACTTCATATAGCCAACTGTACTGTCACTTTTTATCCAGCCCTGGATAAAAAACTTAAGACTGTGGCTACAACCCAAAATATGTTGCASGACTCTTGACTCAGGTACAAGCTTCCACTAAGCTACAAGAATTGACTTGTGGGCTGGTAAAATCAAGTGACACAGCACTGGAAATGAGATCTCCTTTGGCATAAACCATCCTGTGCCACTTCGGCAAATGACAGCAAATAGCATACAGAGAGTTCATAAATATGTAATAGATCAACTTTAGCATGTTCCTTGCTACATAGCTTTTTAACCACCCCACCATTTAACTGGTGATCTATCTGTCCAAATCATGACCTGCCTAACCTATTGCAACAGCACAGGTAGGGCTGAACAACCTCTGTACTGGTGTTCCTTACAGCAGTACTGTTCTGAGACCCGATTTCTACCATACACCATGCTTGCATTCATTACACTACACCACACATGAAAGAGCATCACCAGCAGCACAGAAGAATCAAGCCAAGTACTCACATTGAGCGTGGCCTCATCATCCACAATGGAGAGCTTCACAATGTAGGGATTCACTGACTGCTCAGGGTGGGGGGAGCAGAAAGAAAGAAAAATGCGTTTAAGTTCAGTCTTCAGGAAAAAAAACRCTATTGTCTTTCCAAGTTTCCCCAATCACCTGGCATGAAYCTCTTTGCTGTACCATAAAACAAAATACATACAAAGAAACAGGAGTCACAGAACACGCTAAGGCCGCTAGGCCTGAGACACCTTCTCTTCACTGGCTCAGCCAGGCAGTCTCCTGATTTTATTGAGAAGAGAGGGAGTTTCTGCCCTTCCACCAGCTCATCTGTCAGTCTGGAAAGTGGAGCAGTTGTCCTGCAATCCTGTTATCTGTGACACACATGCTGTTATGCAGCAGGAACAGGCAGTCAAGCTGGGATGGAGCATTAGTGCTCTGCTATCTCCCTTCTGCAACACCTTGCAAAGACTGCTTAAAGCAGGACCCAGGAAGGCAGGACAACGTTATAGACTCATCTGCTKCTGGGTTAGAGATCAACACTTTGTTTACACAACTGGAAGTCTCTGGAGAATATAAATTCCTTGAACGTAGCTAACGAAGCACACAGGCTCCATCTATAAAGATAAATGTTAATAATGTAGGAAGCATTTTAGATTAGCAATGCACRTTTTTCCTGGTTTATATGTGCCAGTGCAAAACTAAAGTTGATTTAGAATCAAGAAAGAAGAAACTGTCTTGATTCTAAATGTCTTGATGCTACAATCTGTGTAGCATCCTTCAGTTACAGCCCTACAAGTCACACAGTTACCTGACAGGTTTGCTCACAGCTTGACAGCAGGTTAAAAATAAGGCTGACCAGGAAACACCACTCTGACAACCACTTTTAAAAAAAAAAAAAGGAAAAATACATGAACTTTCTGATTCTCCAATGTTGTAAGTATCTCTTCAGCACCTGTAATTGTCTACATCAAGGAGAGACAAGTGCACAAAACTGGAYGCAGGGCTGTTGGATATACTGTGTGCTGCCAGACAAGCACACAAAGGGAAAACCCCACATTTCAACTAATTTCTTTCAGCTCTGTCTAACAAAAGACACAATATGCAATTCTAGCAGGTTGAACATGAGGCAAATAAACTTCTGCCTAGATGTTATCAAAGAGTACGTATTTAAAGGTCACTACCTGATTTTATGTTTTAACTTGCTATCCCATCAGCCATCCCTTAAAACACTGGGAAAGCGATCAAATAAATACTTTTTCTCACAGCATTTTCTTTCTCACAGCATCAATGCAAAAATATTTTCTCTGAAATCAGGAGTAGTATTAAAAAAAAGCATAAAATATAGCTGAAGGCTTGAATAATTATATAGTTGGAACAACTTCTGAAAATTATTAGGTTTTCAATCGGGCACATCCCTTTAAAGGTTCCATGTAAAGACATGTCAATCACCTTTACCCCTAGAACAGAAGTTAATGAGCAAGCCAAGATCTACAGCAACACTGGTAATGACAACATGGAGAGATACTCTCCAAGGAATTTGAGAGAAGATTACAAAATTCACATCCCAAAAATACGAAAGAACATCCTGATGCAAAACACACCGGTATTTACACTAAAAACAGAAAAAAATCAGTCAGCTAACGAATTTTGAGCCTTATTAGATTTTCTTAAGCAGTTGGAAACACAACTTAGCAACAAATGGAGTTCAGACCACAAGAGAACCTTTCAGCAGCACCACAGTTAACTAAAAAGAGAACTCCAAAGCACCTGAGGCATCAAAGTATGCTACAATTCACTGACAACCAGACAATCACCAAATTGACTCTAAGGGCTGAAGAACAGCAAATGAAAGCAGCTACTCAAGGACAAAGATTATGACTGCATTACTACAGGCTTTGCTTGTAGCACTGCTACAAAGGATAGTGTTGGGCAGCTGTCACATAAAGCCTTTTGGGAGTAGCTTTCAGCCTTGCCAGAGGAGCTGCTCAAGCTGAAGTTCCCCTTGCTACACAGCTGCTTCAGTTGGATTGTACTTTTTAAACCGCATTTCTTTTGGGTGCCCCAGTTTCAAGACATCTCAGACAGTGTTCTCCAAAGCACTCGACCCCAACTCAATACTCCACAGAAAGTCACTGCAAAAGAGCAGAGGACAAGTCTCATGCACCCACAAGCATTCTACTTTACTAAGGACATAAACTACAGTCCACAGGGTTCCATGCTTCAGGGATGGGATTACACAGCTCTCTATTTGTCTGAATTTTGCAATGAGACCAATCTTCCCGGTCCGCCCTCGTAAGTAACCCTACTTATATAATTCCCAACAGTTGTCCCTGTTTCAGTATACAGCCGTATACTGAAATCAGACTCCATGCTACCACAGCACAGACTGTTGAACAGAATCTGTAGTTCATGATTCTGACATCATTGACAGGAATGAGGAATTGACAGGGATTATTCTGATGCCAAGTGTAGCTCCTGTCCTTGCATATTCTCTAGGTCTATTCATAATTCAAAACAAGACCTATTATAAACCCAGGTAGGTTTTGAAACCTGCTCCCTCCTCRTAATTCTGCTGAAGAGGGGGTATTCCAGAACTTTCCTATTTGCTGCCTACTTAAGTATATTAGGATAGGAATATTTATGAAGTAATAATAGGAATATTTATGAAGAAAAAAACCCCTGATCATTAAAGCATCATGCCTCATGCAAAGAAAAGCCAACATTAGGTGTTGTTCTGACACTCAAAATGTGTCTTTTTCAAGGCGATGAATAACAGAAAAAATGGGAATACACCATAAACATTAAAAGGATGATGAATAAAGTTCCTCAAAGAGGAATCCATCAAAGAGACAGAGAGAGACTTCTCTTGGAAATACTAGCTGTGATGTTTCAGTTCATTTTTTGGTCACAGCTTCACCATCTCTTCTGGGGATCTATGCTCTTTCAGTCASCTAGTCAGGTTCTGAGTCACAAATTCAGTCTGAAGCCCAGGATGACTGACAGCTTCCCTTACTTTGGAGATTATGTCTAACCACACACACACACAAAGGGAAATGGGTGCTTTGGCACAACAGTAACTCTTCCAAAAGGACTTTCCTCAGAGTATTTCCATGAAGGAAATGCAAATTCCCTAGGCAGTTTCTTTCATGCTGGCACAGAACAAGCTGTAGGAATATCATACACATTTGATTATACAGGTACATCAGAGACAGACACACTGAGCATAACAGGGCCACCTTGCAAAGCTCCTGCTGCTCCATGCCGACACCCTGATGCTACAGTGTGCACTGCTAAAARCTCTACTGTGTGTTGCCTTCATAATCCAGAGGCCACTCTAAACTAATAAAGTAGAGAGAAGCGATGCTTCTGTTACCCAGAACACCTACCTCATACTTTCTGTAGTTGACCAGCAAGGCCAAAAGGACAACAGCATCATAGCCGTGTTCCCTGCGACTAAGAGGGCTGGACAGGATCTGGAACAAACAATCACACTGTTCTGTTCAGGCCTGCTTCAGGAAGCTTGCAATGACTCAGACAGACCAAAGCCAYGAAATGTATGTGTGAGAGCAAATTATGTCCCATCTGAAAGAGGACATTTAGGGTGAAGGGAGTGGCAGTGCCTCCAGGAAGTTCTGCACACAGAGAAGCTTGTTTATCACAGAAAGGATGCACATAGGCTTTCAGGGCATAAAGGGCAAACATATTTCTCAACAGCATTGGACAGTATCTCAGTGAATCACCAGCATTATCTGTGCAAGTTTTCTGGGTTTCTCCAAGGCTCAGTTCCACTGAAACAGTATAATTTATCCAAGAGCAGAAAAAACTTTGATATATCCACATTGCCTTTTGAAAAAAAAGTTTCCCTGATAGAGGAATTCTGTGTGGAATTAGCCCAGAAATCTGTTCAGCTTCTATCTGTGCAGAAACGTCTCAAGTGAAAACACTTTAAATAGTCAGTAGTGACTAAAAACAGCAGACTAGAGTAAGGAGGAGACAGCATTAAAAAAAATATATATGACTGAGCTACAAATGGAAGCAACAACAGTGCCAGTGAACCATGCTGCGCTGAAAAAGCTGAAACGCAAATACATTACTAAAAGCTCTCACTATGGAAGAAGAGCCCCCACAGCAGAAGGAAGAACCCTTACCTGTAAAATTGCTTCAAATATGCTGTTAATCATCACATACTCCAGGATGGTGTTCTGGCTAATGTTATCTGTCACCTGAGAAAAAATGCAAGTTTTAAAATCTCATCCAAAGCCTCCACCGATGTTGTAGCTGCCTCTGGCACACACTGGGAACAGAAGAGTTCCACTCCCAGACGGACACATTTATCCAGAATCTCATACTCAGCAAGTAAAGGTGTGACTAGCAGTAGAGCTAGACATGGAGAAAAAGAAATCTGTCCTGCCTCCCAGCCCTCTCTGCCAAGAAGCACAACCCACGTACTAAGAGCTCCCCTGTTCCTCCACACATTGGCATTTTACACAGCTGCACGAATGGCAACAGCCATCAGCTGCTGCAGGCTCTACACAGGAGGCAGAGAATGAAAAACAGAGCACATATACTCCACTGAGAACCTTCCCATCACGAAGAGGGCAATGAAGACCTCCTCCACACTCGGTTATCTGCCATCACAATCAAAATAGTTCACAGTTGACTATCTCCAAGAGCTGATGAGTGGCCATTTATTACAGCTTCCCCATTCTTCACACGCTCACCACTCTTGTCTATTCCACACTGTCTTTCCTCAACCCCTCTGCCTTTCTATTTATCTGAGACTTCTTAAATATTTTTTTCCTTAAAAAAAACCCACACCTGTGAATCCAATTGACACCTCCTCCTGCCTCTCCCCTTTTGCCCCACTTGGCACCTATCTTACAGGATGAAAAGAGACTGCTAGTCTGCATTGGCATTGTGGTTAGAGCCATGATGTGTATTCTGGACTGATCCTTGTTCTCATTCAYAATTTCTTTCCCCTTCTTGATCTTCACATTGCAGCATTCTGCTCACATTTTGAGACAGTTCCATCCCTCAATATGTGGGTCATATAAGCCCTTAAGTTATTATACAGCTGGTATTTACTTACTGTCACCAAGCACAGAAGTAGCTTCAGACACAAGCTTTTGAGGCTTTCAGAACCTTCTGCACAAAGGAGCGAGTCTAAGCTCTCCATCAGATTCTAAAGAACAACAGTAACATTATTTAGAAGTAGTATTTTAAATTACTTGAAATGTTTTTTATAAAAAGCTTTTTGGAAGATTCAAATACAAGAGCACCAATATAAAGCCATGTTATTCCAGAATCAGTAACTGAGCCATTACCACTGCTATGCAAGCCATATTCATACTATTGCTTCTCAACACYGCTTTGTGTTAACCACAGTTTAATGACTTCTGGTATAACATCATCATTTTCCAAGAGTTTCCTCTAGAAGCATGAGAGATTTTTGTATACATGTAACAATAGATTTTATTCACAAAGTAATTCTGAGCTCTAGAAAATAGGATCCTCCTTTTTGTTTGCAAGACAGTAATATTACTGCTTTCCTTTTTCACTATTCCATCTTCGTTATAGGAAAAATGAGATTTTTTTTTTGTAAGCAGCACATATCCAATTAATAATACATATATGTGTTATAAAATAGATACTATATAGCTGTTTGAAAGATATTAATAAATATTGTTTTCTAAATACTAAGTTAGAGGTAAYACAGTTATTCTTAATGGAAAAATGTAGTCCTGATAGGCAAATTACTACTTAATATTCTCCCCAAATGTACTACAATTTGTATAAAGAAAAATTGCTACTCTTGTAGAGAGATGAAAGATACAACAAGAATTCAGCTTTATCACTGGTTACTTTGTCATTTCCCAAACTCAACATCTTTACAGTGAGGAGCATCAAGTAAGTTTAAAACAGTGCATGTGCTGATGGAATGTGAGAACACAGGATATGACTATCAGATAAAGATTAAGCACAAGGTATGAGGTTCAATACTAGGTAATAATGGCCCGGGACAGTGTTTTCTGGCCTTAAAATCTCTTAACCACAGTGACTGCACAGCATGGAATTAAAGGAAAACAAAGTGCTCTGTTATATTGCTACCAAACCCAGAGACCTCGAGCATCATTGTGCCACTGGCACRTAAAGAACTCCAGGACAGCTGTTTTTACTAAGTGGCTTGAATATTTCCCCCCAAAGCCGAACCTTGGTAGACAYACCTGTCTACAAATCCCTGCCCTTGCAACACAGCTGCAGTGCAAACTGTTCCTCTACACTGCCAGGGCCTCACCTTCATACATAGCTCTGCCTTATCAAAACCCACAAGCATGTTGATGATGTCAAACCCAGAAGTAGATTTGTTCTTCTGATGGACACCCCGAATTAATGCACACAAAGTCTGCAAAGGACAAAAACAGAAGGTAAGATGTAAGGCAACACCTCCAAGTGAATACAAAACACACTGCATGACCCTCTCCTACACTGACAGATACTGAAATTGATACCATCAGCCTGGAAGCCATACATTGTCTGACCTCTCCTCCAGCTCTGTTGTTTCTAAAGAGGATCTTGGATGCTGGAAACTCAAAAAAACCTACTATACCAAGACAGATCAATAAACTGTGTCTTTATCAACAACCAGAACCAACCTTCCACTCRAAAAAAAAAAAAGAGGAAAAAGAAAAAAGAAAAAAAAAAAGAAAAATGTGTCCAAGGCTGTTAGGCAGCTAAGTTTTTTAAACTCCCTTCTTCACATTTCTTGTTGCAGGCACTGGATTACTGCTTCATACCAAGTTCTTGCAGATCTCTGGCAACACACAGGCATCAGTACACTATGCTTCCAGCAGACACTCTGGAAAATTTACGGGCAGCAAATAATGCACTTATCCTAAGAGTGGGAAATATCTGACATGGCTTTTGTCATCAGGCATCTCTCAGGTGTGTGAAGAGCAGAATGAGCAGAAATACAACCACTGCAGTTTTAGATCCCAGCTTAAATTCACCTATGTGAAGTAATTAGTTTCAGGTGTAAAGCTGGATACAAGCAGACCTGAAGGAATTAGCAGACCTCTAGAACCACACAGAAGCAAAATGTAGGGTAGACATCCTTTTTCTGGTCACTGTCAGAGACAGGATACTGGGCTAAACTTTGGTCACCATGCACAGTCTCAAAAAATGATTGCTTAAATAAGCAGGCTTCAGGATCACTTTCCACATGAACACAGTCTGACTAAGGGAACACTGTCCCAATCTGAGCTCAGGATGTGTTACCTGGTTCCTATTTCCATGCATACAGCAGGATTCTAGACTTGTGCCCTGCCCTAACTTTTTCCAAGAATCTAAATACAAGTTTGGGAACTCGGGGCTGGTCTAAGCTGCCTACATAGCTATAATTACAGTATTTAATAGTATATCCATGCTACCATGCTATCAACTTTTTCCAGCTTATTGCCTGTCCAACATTTCCTACAGATGACTTCTTCGAAACTGAAATTCATATCCTGTACTCCTACAGCTCAGAGAAGCAAATGTATTCACCAAACTGTAAGAACCAGCTTGTGAACTAGTAACATCAAATACRAAGACAGATACAAGATATGGGACAGCAGAGCTTTGGTAAGGAACAACCTGCAGGAAAATGGCTAGTAATTCTGGGTGACAATTCTTCACAGCTTCCAATTAGGAAGTGTCCATCTGGGGCAGTTTCCTGTACAAATTTCACACCAACTTCTCCAAAGCTTTATTTCTCTTTTGACCCATACGGAAATTCAAGAAGGCGGCTGAAATGAGGGAGAAGAGGCRAATGTAAAACACAAAGCTACAAAACCTAAGTACTCTTCAGACCCCAAACTGAAAGCCTGCAGTGTGAACAAGCCCCTTTGTCTCCTCATTGCCATTCACTTCATCCTCCATCATCAGATCCTCTTGAATTCTGGAAACATCTAGTGTTCTGCTAAGAGACTACSTATGTTTGTAACCTATCCACCCACAATTAGCAGCAACTGCTCTGTAGACATCACTTCTCCTCAGAAGCAAAGAAATGAGGACAAGGTGTTTGATACCAGCAATAAATATATTGCCTCATCAGAAGACAGCATTCCCTGTCTCCCAGCGTGGTACCTGTAAAGCATTCACCACTCTGATTGGGTGCTCCTCACCCAGGGCCTGGATACAGTGCTGAAACAAGCAGTTGATGTTATCTTTTATCTTCATTAACTCTTCCCCATCCAGAGCCTCCAGCTTGCCTTCTAGATACTCCAGGTTGACCTGTCAGGTTAAGAAGCAGTTCATGCACATTACACCATCACTGACAGTTTAGAAACAGAAGTCCTTGCGCTGACACTCTGCCACTTCGTAGGCAGAACAGCAAGAGGATGTTCAAATTCTGTTACCTTCATGAGAAAGAGCTCCTCCCAAAACCTAGGGCTGGATTTACTGGGGTCCTCTGTCTGAAAGGAAAAGGAACAGGCATGAGGGCAAATAAATCATTCAGGCAGAATTTAAAGAAAATCATTATCATGGGTGGCTCAAAGTCAGCATCAGCCGCTGTATGACCAAGCAGTCTCACAGTGAAGAATTCTGGCTACACAGATTCCCAGAAAAAAGAAGGACCAACAGAAGTAGCTCTCAGTTGGGATGCCTCTGTTTATTTTCTGAATTGTTTTTTTGAGAAATACTGGAAAAGCCACGACTTCCCATAGATCACAAATGGTTCTAGTAAACAACAAGACTAGGTGACATGAAGGAAGAGAGCAGAATACAGGGCCCTGCAAGACAGTACGAGAGCCTGGAGCATGGGGAAAAAAATCCACTGTAAAGAACCCTCAGCATAAACTAAACTAAGAAAATTTAACACAACACTTTAGAAAGCAGAGATGCTCAACTCCTTACCGTGAAAATCTCATCATACATCAACACCACCTTCTCTTTCAATGGCTTCTTGGAGGCTGAAGATTTCCGGAGCAGCCCACCTTTCTTCTCTGCTTGGGCCATGCTGTATACCCTGAAGRTAAGAATGGACAAAAAAGACTCAGAAAACTTGAACTTTTCCTCAAGACATATCTGGCCCACCTCAACCATGAAAGACTTTTTCACTGCACTGAAATACTAAAAGTCTMTCGCAAGCTGCAATTAGGGGCATTTATAACTATACCAGATAAGAAATCAGATCAAAGGACCCATCTAGTCCTATATCTCATTTCAAAGAAATGTAAAAGTCCAGACACAGGCAGAAACAGAAAAAGCTCCTTATGGACAAAATTTTTTAATTCTTCTCTATTAGCAACTGATTCATGATCCAGTTTACGTCTAGAAAAGTATGTATTTTTTAATCTCATTGGAGGAACCACAGTCCTTTTTGATGCTGGTCAAGTCTCAAGGGCATCTGGTGACAAAAAGTTCCTGAAACTGTTTGAAAAAGTCTTCTCTTACGTGTTTAATTTGCTGCCTACCAAAGCACTTCAAATTCTGCTTTTGCAGTCTGAGGTGGCATCCAACACTAGGAAAGCCTCCCTAAAGCATTCCTGCCACCCTTTTTCATCCCTACCTCTGCCTACGTTTGGCATCCTTATGTGTGCCAGCCGCTCTGCAAATCAAGCCAGAGAGGAACTCCAGCCTCAAAAGCATCCCATATGGCTTAGTTTTGGGAGGAGGATGGAAAAAGACAAGGGTCAAGCTTTGCAGGGATTTTCTTTTTTAACCAGATGAATGTCATGATCCAATTGACAGCAAAGGGTTTTCTAAAAATGCAAAGAAGTTTTGCTATAATTAATTGGCGTTTTACTGGTTATATTATTAAAAAAAAAGGAAGTCTCATTATTACGAAACGAGCCATTACATGAAATAACAGCCATCACTGTGGTCCTGAGCCTTTTGTGACAGACAAGCCACMCCAGGGGCTGAGTCAGAACACACAACTTGCCCTGTATTCTCAACCTGATGTCCGATGCTGCAAGGCACAGCACCACTGACCTCACAAACACGTATTAATCTGCAATCACAGATTTTCTTGGCAAGCATCAGAGTTTTAGCACTGTTCTAATCTCCTCCACCACTGCAGCACATCAGAAGTACTTAGCAGAAAGGGAATGCCATCCCTTCTCGTATCCCTGAGCTCCCAACCTTTCTCCCATACCTCCAAAGGTAATTACACACATGGCAGCAGCATACTGCATGCAGAGGCTTGACTTAAGTCATGCTCCAGAAAACCATGGGCAGGCTCTTGTGGTACTTGCACTCAGCCATGATAAATTATGCATAGAGAGGCAAGTTCACTGTCAGCATCTAAGACCCCAGTTTTCTGAGCTGGCAGCCACAGAGACAGCTTTGGATGTATCCTCAATCCCAGACTGCCTGAACCCCTTCCACAACCACACCAGGTTTGAGATCTGTCTTTCCCTCAAAGACCAAGTTCCATCAACTACTGAATACCAGTTTCAGATCTCTCTTACAATCTTTCCACTGTAGACAGTTTTTACCTGACTTACAACTACGTTCTCAACTAGGACTCTCAGGCTTCCCGAGCCAGTTATTCAAACATCCATCCCCTGAGCCATAAATCTTGGTTTTAAGTGGCAGAAGAACGTTTTTGGGCCTGGAGAAACAATGCTGCTGCAGAAGACCCTACCTCAGGTGTCAAGTGAAGGAGCTTTGCCTGGATGAGAAAGTATCAGATCCCACATCTGAAAAGCTAACATTTACACAGACAGGCAGAGAGGTGTTCTGTCTTCCCATCAGAAAAGGAACCAGCTGGCTGGTTATGGGCTCGGGTGAGAATGGAAACAGCCCTGAAGACACATTGACAGAAGAAAGCTTAGCAACTACTGCCCCATAACCTTCTGTAAATACCCAAACTATTCCTGTAGCCTAGTAGGTCTGTGTATCCAAGTAAGATGGAAAAAGGTTTCCAACTAACAAATTTAAAAGAAAACATTATTCAATCATCTTGATAGCTTCTCTTTTACAGACTTTGCATTATTTTTAAACTGTCATGGGAWATAAGACATTATTCTAATTAGAAACATAATTGGAAACACAGAGAAATCTATTAAAAGCCGAATCAAGAGTGATGTCACTTTTAGCCTAGCAATACAAATCTTATCCAAGATCGCACAAAACAATTTTCCTACTAGAATTGTAAGTTTCTGAACCTAAAACAGCTGCCAGCCCCAGCATACAAATACATCCATCAGTGTGCTTCTAATTGAATTACAGCTAACGAGTCCCAATGTCAAAACTAATAAACTAACTCTCAGTGCTTCTAGGTCAGCATTCTCACATCAAATGTGTACGTGAGTGGGAGGAGATCAATATGCTCTGCTTAGTCGCTGGACTTTCAGAGCTGAGTTTTAACCCTTTTCCTACATTTCCAGAAAGACAGAAGAATCTAAAGCCCTCAAAACAGAAAGAGTGAGCACCAGAAGGATCACACAATCATGTGAAAATTCTAGCCTCTGTCAAAATGGGACTTCAGACTCACATTCTCTCAACCAAAGCTGCAGAGCACATACAAAGACAAATGCTAGAGGCAAGGATTAAATAATGTTCTTGATTATAATTCACTCTTCTACAAATGAGCATATGGAGGAGCAAGGAGAGAAATGTAAAACTTGCTTTTCATGCCAATGCTTTATTAGGCTGTGTTCCATAACCTATGATGATCAGGTCRTACAAATGGTTTTTTCTTTTCACTTTATGCAATTACATTTTCTAGATGTCATAAAGACAAACAGAAAACTGCATTTTGCTAATGGAGACCTTCCAAGCAGCTGCAGAAAACAACAGTTAARTGCACAAAACACTTACAAGTAAGTTGTAGAGGTGTCAAATTATCACAATGCCATGACAGTTTATGAAAACAATGACACTGAATATAATTAWTTTTCCTTTAAACATCACATTTAAAAAGCATCAGTGCATTTTCCACATTTTAGGTTCAAATGGATAATTTATCCTGTCAATAGGTCATTCCCATTAACACGTGCTGCTAAGTGAATCCTGCTGTATTCACTGATTGCACAGAACTGCCCCTCAGGGCCAAGAGAAGCACATGCATGGGGATTTTTAGAAAAACAAATACTTTACTGTGCAGCAGAAGATCCAAGGTGCTTCATCTGGAACTAACAGAAAAAGTCGACAGAGCAGAAGTCTTGGCAGCTCAAAGGCAGGAAGATAAAAGCCATGGCAGACACAAGTTCAGGCAGACTCTTGCTTTATCTCTCATCAACCCCAACATCAGCTGATCTAGTCAGGAAAGGATGAGCACATCCAACCATCCACCTCCTTTCTGTTTCATTCCAGAGCTCACAACAGAGATTCCAGTCAAACATATGACTTTCCAATGAACACAGCTCTGTTAGCTTTTCGTTAGCGTAGCCACAGGAAAAATGAACCTGATATTTTGAGTCTGAGATTTACTGAGACTTGTGCACATTGGAAACTGCTCCACATTGTCACTCAGCTCCTGTACAGACTTATTAGTATTCCATAGACCATCTTTTAATAGCAAAAATACTGTAGAGAGGATAACACTAACACACATCTACACCATAATGACATCAGGATCCAAAACTTGTAACTTGTGTAATCTCGCATGCAGCCATCAAGCACAGCACATTGCATTCAATTGCCTTCCCTAACAAACCTGAAAGTTTTCAAGATTACAGATGCACATACACAACCCCCACATGCAACCAAACATGAGTAAGTGTATTTTTGTCAGTGTGGCTCCCTCACAAAATATACTGTAACAATTCTTGGCTAGACAAAAGGAACATAGATGACACAAAATGGTATTTTCACACACTGACTTACTTAGCAAACCATTTATCCCGTATCTGAAAAAGGCTGTGCAAATGATGTGATCTGTATTAGTCTGTTCATGCAAAAGCCCTGAACCTCAATCAATATTTATACAGACTCTGAGTAAGAACTGAGATATTTTTCCTTTTAGAATCCAATGTCCCTTGACTTGCCAGAGCTACTATGATTGGACTCAGCTGTTGAAATATTTCAAGGCTAGTAATTGCCTCCTCCCTCCCTGAGTGTATGCACCTGGGACTCAGTGTGACCACGCTTTGCCTTTTAAGGTGTTCTGCAGGTACATCACTCAAGTCTAAAGGAAAGTTGTTCAAAAACTATCTCAATCATGCAAGAGGTACGGATAAACCCCTGTCTAAAAGTTAACATACAGCTTCTAAAGCAATGAGTTACAAGCCAAGTACTCATTAAATTCTTCACTGAAGTACCAGGAAAAGCTTGCATTTAATCCATGTGATGAGTCTGCAGAGTAAATACAGGACCTGAACAACAGGCAGTTACAACACAGGTCCCAGGGCTCGTCCATCCCTGGAAGCAATAGACAACCCGTACCCAGCACAAGAGTTTATTAATCCCTATGCACAGGGAGTGCCTCGACCCAGTTGAAGCTTCTGTACTAAAATCCCCAGGACTACTAGTGAAAACAGAGAGAGGAAGAACACAATGAGCTAGATTTTGTCAAGGCTTTAGCAACCATCATGGCCAAGTTTCTGCTATAAACCCTCTTGCAGTTTATTCTCCACCAACTCTTACACTGGCAGTTACAGTTTGTGCAAGTGCATCCACACTGCTTTTACATTCCATCTATTCTTTACAACTTCATTTCTATATTGCCCATTGGCATGAAAACTGCTCAGACTGTGCTGTCCTTTACAACTGTAAGGTGCTTAACCCACCACCAAGGGAAACAGTAACACAGCATACAAGCCTTGGATCCATGCTGCAGAATTTCCAGGTGCCTCCAGGCAGTATATAATGGGAAACATATTCTGAGGGCGTGCTGATGACAAAACCCCATAGAGATCCTACTTCTTTTTCTGCAGTACCAAGCAACAACCCCCAGCACAGTCACAGTATATATATTTTTACTGGAAAGTCCTTCCATCCCACTCACAGCAGAGCAGTTTGTACGTGCCTCTATACAGYACAATCTAAACTTACACCACTACTGACCTATTTTTGCCCCCTTGAAAAACGGGAAAAGCAGCTTCCTAATGCAGATACAGCCACAGACTACCTCCCATTGCACCTGCTTTAGCAATGATATAAAAGAATAACATTCAAGCTATGGTTTTAACACTTCATCCATAATTGCATTTCATCTCTATCTGTCCAGTTAAAGTAACACTCAATCCGTCAACTTCACATCACCAACTAGCCAAGCTTCTTCCTGTCACGTCCATCCAGACAAGCGTTGCATGCTTCCACTAGCATCTGTTCACACCATTTTTATACAAGTTAATTTTTCCATTTCACCACATTTTCTCTCAGTATTCCTAGATGCCAAGCCCAGCTCTCTCATGTCAGAAAATCTCTCTGGGTTTTCACTTTTTGAGCCCTCTAGAACTCATCCCGCAGAGTTTATCATGAAAGATCCCGCACTACCTTTACACTCCCACCTAAAAGTTCATGCCACTTGAAGACCTTTTCAGATGCCTTCCTTCTGAAGAAAAACACTCCCCCTGTAACCTTCACCGGCCCTTTTCCCACAGCTTCAGCTGGCAGTGTGGACCCAAGGCCCATGCTGAATACAGTGCAGCTGCATGACCTCGGCTCTGACTTCTGAGGTAGCTGCTATRCTCTAAGAAGCTACACAGTAAAGTCACAGCAAGATAAGAAAGCTGGAGCTGCAGAGTGGGTAGCATTTTTGAGATATGGACCATTAGCAGCACAAGTACTCCGGAGTTAAGAGGCAAGCATAAAAAGGTGTAAGTCCTAAAAAAAAAACCAAATAAAAAACAAATAAATAAATTTTAAAAAAAACCACTAGGGAGCCAGAATATATCAATTCAGCAACTTGGAGCAGCAGAGGCTGACCCTTACCCTGCTGAAGGATGTTTACATGGCTGCCTGGTGTGTTAGCAGGGAGAGGGAGCAGATAAAYGCTTAGCCCAGCACCTCATTAAAGCCTCCCTGTTCCTTTTGTGCATGCTAGCTAGTAACCGTTCATACCCTGCCCACAGTCTCTCTTTGCACACAGCAAAAGTGCCGTAAATGAAACAGTGGATCAGCCTATTATTACTGGAAAACCAAACTGATGTCCTTTCCCCCMCTCGAAATTCCTCCTATACATTTTTGTCACACTTCCTACTAGAACTCAAACAGCGGGTGAACTGCAATCACCATGTATCGAAATGATTCAAATTATCTCGTTGCTTTGCATATTCCACCCACCTGCTCACCCTAATTGGCTCTCATCATATATTCAGATTACAGTCTCTGCTGAAGAGCAAACTTTCTTACAGCGACATCYGCAACAGGGTTTGACCGAGGCCGCAGCCTGCTCATGTAGCAAGTGCCTYTGCCTTGAGAATAATAAACATTGGAAGCTCCCAATGCTTTACCACCGTTTACTACTCCTCTTTGCTTTGCCCATTCRGGTGTCCGTAGGACCGTGAGGTAAACCAGACAATTGAAACGATCAGCGAACGCTCGTTCGTTTCCTAGAAGGAGTTATCTCCAGCCCAAACCACCCCGCAGCCGGGCGACAGCGCGGCCCACGAGCAGCCGGAGGGCTGGGCTGCGGACAGGCCCCGAGGCCTCCTCGGGGCCGGCACCCGGGGCACACACCGGGGCACACACCAGGGCACCGCGGGGTTACCGGCGGGAGACGAGCGGCACCTCCCGCTGCACGGGCTGCGTGCGGCCGCTCCCGGAGCCGCCCGGGGTGGGCGGCGAGCGGCCCTGGCACCGGGTGCCGCTGCCCGGCGAGGCCCCTCGCGGCGAGGAGCGCGCCCGCCCCGCGGTGCMCCCGGTGCGGCGGAGCCCCCGGGGCCGGAGGGGCGCCGGGGGCGCGCCCGGCCCCGCGGGCGGGGTCCCGTGTCCCCCCTGCCTCTCCCGCACTCACCTGCGGGCAKCCGCTCCCCGCACACCGCGCAGGCGCCGCGCGTGCGCCCGCCGGTTCCCCGCGCGGCCGCGGCTCCCGCAGGCGGGGCGGGCGGGGGAGACTCCTCCCCGGGCCGGCCRGAGCCCGGGTCGCCCCGCGGGGACTGACACACGCACACACCGGTGACAAATGGCCCCGCTGCCTGCGGGGACCCGCGGGCCGCCCCCGGGACGCGGTCCCACCGCCCACCCCGCACCGGCGGCGGAAGTAGGAGAGAGGCGTCCCAGGGTGGCGCGGCGCGGCTCCGCCCGGAAACCCGCGGCCCCGTGACTGCGCAGCGCTGAGCGGAGCCGCCGCCACCGGCCCGGGCCCGGCCCCGGCTGGCAGTCGCCGCTGCGGCAGGTGGGTCCCGTCGGGAGGGGGACCCGCGGGTGCCCTGGGTAGCGCGGAACCTTCTCGGGCGGCGCCGGGTGTCCGGGGAGCTGCGGACGCGGCCGGTCCCTGGGAGTTGGTGCCCGCGGAACGGGCTCGCCGCGGGGGGAAGGTGCCCGAGGGGTCCGTGGGCGTCTCCCTTTGAGCCTGGGGAGCGGGGTGCGGGGCGCCCCGGGAGGGGACTGGGCGGTGGCAGGGTCTCCGTGCCCCGGCTCGCCCTGGTGCATGCTGTCGCTGACAGGATGAAGCTGCGGCAGGTCTCCGACTTGAGTGACTTCAGCCGAGGCCACTGGCTGCGGGAGCTGCTGTGCCGCGGGGAAGAGCCCGGCCACGTCCAGTCCAGCCCCGACGGCCAGCATCTCCTGTTCCTGCAGAGGAGCCGGCCGCCCACGCTGCCCCGGGTAGTGGCCTTCCAGCGCCACAGCATCGCTGGAGCCGCCGACCTGGAGAGGAGTTGGCAGCCGCCCCAGCCAGCCCTTGTGGGACTGCTCTTCCTGCACAGCCCTGTGGTACTAGGCTCCTGGGTACTGGCCATGGTGTGGGAACACGGCCGGACCGAGGTCTGGCACTTTGTGGTGGCCGTGGGCTGGCAGCTGCTGCAGACACTGGAGCTCTGCCAGGGTGCCCGGGCACGAATCGTCTCCGTGTGCAGCCAGGGAACCAGCCTGGTCTGGTGTGAGGAGAGGCCGCCCCTGGGTGCCCACTCGGACATGAGCAAGTGCGCTTTCAGGTTCTGTGTCTGTGCCCGTGCTCTGGAGATGGGGGAGCAAGGCGTGCGGCTGGGCACCGTGAGGATAGTCCTGCACAACAGCCCTGAGTACCAGGTCCTGGCCTCCCCCCAACATGTCTTCCTGGTGCCTGCTGATACCGGCTTTGCCACCACTTCCAAATTCCTCCTCATCTGGCATCCCGAGAAAGCAAAGCTCACCATCGCAGCCCCCTCTGCAGGCTTCGTCCACAGCAAGGTGCTACGGTCCAGCAGCGAGTCAGACTTCAGGAAGCTCCTGCTGGGCTCTATGGGCCTTCTCTCAGGTTTTGCACCTCTGGACATTCACASCTCTGCTGTGTCCAGCGGTGGGGGTCTGCTGCTGGTGAGCACGAAGGGTGCTGTGAATGTTGTGGAGCCAGATGGGACACAGAGGCATATCTTTGACCTGGAGGGGGGCCCCGTGGCCCCAGGGTGTCCTGCCCGGCTGAAGACCTTTGGCAGCATCCTGGCCTGTGTTCTGGCTGGAGTACTGTACCTTGTCGACCAGAACAATGGAAGGCTCGTAGAAAAGGAAATCCTGAGCATGAAAGAGGTGCATTTCCTGGAGTCCCAGGGAGAGGAGGACAGTATCCAGCTCCTCACTCAAACTGGCATATACAGCTTTAGCTTCTCCAAACCTGAAGACAGCAGCAGACCTGAGCCATGCCTGGTGGAGATGGTGTTCGAGGAGGCCTGCAGATATTACCAGAGGAGGAGCCTCAGTAGCTCCAAGCTGACGGTGGAGAAGTTAAAGAAAGGTGGTGCATTCCAGGCTCCTGTGGCCCTCGCTGCCATCCTGCAGCACAGCCTCCACCAGAAGCAGAAGCCAGCCAGAGGCCTACAAGACACTTATGCCAAGCTGTTGAGCACAATGAGCCTGGAACTGCAAAGCTACATGAGCCTGGAGCTCCTCAAGACCTGTGTGGTGTGTGCCCCAGAGAATGAGGTGGAAAGCTACTGCAAGGAACTGGTGGAGCAGGAGATCAGCCGCATTCTGCAGTCTGACATGGACAAGGACAACTTGGCCTACCTGAACTCTGTCTTTGCCTCTTTCCCCAAGGCTGCCTGGAAGGCCACAAGGAGCTGCCTGCAGCTGCAGCAGAATGGGGACGGCCTCTTGGTAGCCAGAGCCACCCCTGAGGTGTGGAAGAAGGTTCTGGGACAGCCACAGCTTGAGGAGGTGGGTCAGAATGGGGTGGTCCCGCTCTTTGAGCTCATCTGCGCCTCCTTCCTGAGGTTCAAACCCAAGTGGTTGCCCAGTTTTGTGGAGCTGACCCAGCAGTACGTTAGCAACTCTTGGGCATACAGCAGCAAGGAGGGCCCAGAGGGCCGGGTGCCACTTTACAAGAGAGCACTGGGAGTACTGGCCCAGAAGAACAAACACAGTGAGGCAGATGGTGAGATGGAGCTGGAACTGCTGCTCTGCAGCAAGAGGCCTAAGGCCGTGCTGCAAGCTCTGCACCTTCTCATCCGTCTGAAGCGGTGGCAGCGGGTGGTGGAGGTGGCAGAGAAGTTCTCCAAACTCAGCCCCTTGCTTAACAAGGAGATATTCACCACACTGCTGGCTGAGTTTGCCCAGCACCGGGAGCTAGACCCTTATGTGGACAGGCTGTGGCCACTGTGCCCCGCTGAGCTTACGGCCTCAGACATCCTCACCATGGTCCTGCAGCACCTCCCTCACTCCCAGGAGGACCCAGTGCCTTTCTCCAGGGAGGGGAACCAGCTGACTGTAGGCTTGCTTAAGCCACTGCTGCAAAGGGTTGTGCAGCGTCCCAGTGTCCAGGACGAGATGTACTCAGATGCTCTGCAGAGCCCCACCTTCCCCCCTCCTACCCCACCCCGAGAGCACAAAATCCCATCAAAAGCAGTGGCCGATGATGGCCCTCAGCCACCCATGGCAAGGACTTCCTCCCCCTCAGCACTGGTACAGGATGACAGTGTGTGAAGGGGCAAAGGACAATGTGATCCCAAGCCCTGGGTGCATGAGGAAGGGAAAGCCGCATCCATCCCAGGAAATTCGAGCCATCCTGGCAGTGCAGAAGCCCACTCCTTTCTGAGGCTTCTCTGCAGTAGCATCTCGAAGAGCCTGTTGGGTGGCTGAGGTTGGGGGATCTCCTCTGAGCCTGAGGCAGGCTTTCTGGCTATTCCTAGCAAGTGCAATTGTGTGTGTGCCGGTGGAGGAGCAAATGGTGAGCACATTTGCAGATGAAAACACTGGCTGCACTACAGGACTACAGAACTGCTCCCTGCCCAAAGCACTTTGGTTTTGGTTTGTTTGGCTCCTTTATAACTCCACTTCTACTTCCCTGATCCTCTAGTACTGGTGGTGGAGTGGTGGGCAGGGATACACAGTCTTTCCCCCCCCTATTCTCTGCTCAGTGAGTTGGGTGGTACCTCCAAGCTCTGCCTGTGAGAAACAGGGCATGTTTCATGCAGCTGGGTCACCGAGTCCTGCCACTTTGGGCTCAGTCAGATGCTAAACGCCAGTGTGGCACAGCTCCATGGCACTGGAGGTCCCAGCACACACACTGGCAGCTGTAGCACGCCACACGTTGTCTCGCCACAATTCCTTTGGGATCAGTCCYGTAGCTGTGACTGATTGCAGCTACTTAGCTGAAAAGAGCAGCCTAATTCCCTTATCTCTCTATCCCAGACAGTACCCAAACTCTCTTCTGAACTGAGAAGCTTGCAGCAGCCTGTGTTAGCTTGGGGCTGGCCCTGCCTCTCCCTGTTCTTTGTGGAAGCTTAGATTATGCTGCAGGGCATCTAGGCCCTCTGTTCCCATCTCCTCTACCTTTGCCCTTTGCATACAAAGGGGCTTTGTCAGGAATGTCTGGCTCATATTGTGCCTCTCTTTGCAAAATCAGTGTAACTTGAGAGCAGTTGTGCAGGAAGATCCAGGTTCCAGCCTCTCTCAGGTGCCCTCTGCTTGGCCCGCTCCACCAGGAGGGAGACCCTGGCTGCAGCTTTGCTCCTACATACTGGGCTGTGGTGTAAAGGAACTGTCTGTTGCCTTGCTGGGCTGTGGGAGATTCACCTGCATTAATCCTCAAGAGTGGTCTTAAGTGTGGAAGACAGACTCCTTTTAAAAATAAAGGTTCCTAAAGCAGTGCTGAGGTGGTGGTGGATGTTACAAGGGTGTACACCCTCAGGAGGAGGGTGGTTGTGTTTYGCTTCTGGTGAAAAGTGGCCAGGCTCAGCTCACTGGTGCTGCCCAGTGTGGCTCACCACTGGTACAGCTGGGCTTGGAGAATGTGCCCAGACAGCCCATTCCCTCTGTGGTACTCAGCTGCTTACCACTATGAAGCCATGGAGACAAGAGTCTGCATGGGCAGGGTGGAGTGTGTTTGCCACAGGGAAGGGCCATCCAGGCCATGTATGGCTGTGGCTGGGCCCAGCAGAGAGTTGAGGAAGAGAGGCTTTTTTTCTCAAGAGTTCCAAATTGTCCATTTTTTTTGAAAACTAGCAACCAGGARCACCTGGCTGGCCCAACAAAATCCTGCTGCCAGGCACACAGTGTCAGACCTGCCATCGGAGAGACCCTTGTTCGTGAAACCACTGTAAAGATGTGGCAGGGCCTCCCCCAGAAAAGGGCTTGGCTGCAGAAAGTCCCTGTGGTGGAAAAAGACCTGGCAAAGAGGAAGAGAAACTGCTGCAATGGTTCCCTAGAGGCTGGCTGGTTATTGATGAGACCTTCCTTATGGGGGGCCTTGTGTTGTGCCCATGGTACACTGCAAGTTTCCCTCCCACGCAATGGGGCCACCTTGATTCTGGCAGCTGCTGCTCACATGAGCAGAGGGAGTGTGACCTGAAAGGAGAGCTGGTGGCATCCACTGTGGGCATTTTGTCATCAGCTGTCCTTGCCTCCTCTCCAAGCAGCTTCTGGCCCTGCCTGTCACTGTTCTCACGCACCTCCCAAGGCTGCTCAGGAGGAAGATAATGGATAGACTCAAGCACCTCTTGGAGCCATGGCTCCAGGGATTGGGATGCTGCCCTGGGGCAGCACTGAATGGGGAGCTGCTGAGAGCAAGCCCCACACCTTGGCAAAGGCTGTGCAGTAATTTGGGGGACATCTTCATTGCCAGGGCTGGATTTGGATGCAGGWGGCCACGGTGACACAGTGAATGAGGGTGAAGCTCTCTGTCTTCCAGTGCTGGCTCTGCAGAGAAGGCGGAGCAGGGAAGGAGCAATACCCACAAAGCCAGCAAGCAGAAATTGAAGCCACCAGCAGTCCTGTGTGAGCTGGTATCCTCGAGGCACAGCAAGGGAAGAGGAAGCGGGGAACACTATGCAGTAGGGACAGCCTGAGGCTTGRGGACGGAAGCCTCCCTGTGTGGGCCCTAGACAAGCAGGAAGCAGTCAGAATTCTGGAGGTTGAGGGTTCGGGGCAGGGGAGAACGAAACAAAACTGAGCTGAATGCATTCCAAGGGGGTGCTGGATATCCCACCCCAAGGACCAGGAAGGGGGGGCATCCCTGGGGGGAGCAGGGGCCAAACCAATCCAAAGGACAGATTCTGCTGAGTGATAGGCAAGCACAGGGCTCTCTCTGCAGTCAGACGGTGCTGGGGGGACACAGCAGGAGGTAAGGCAGGTGCAGCTTCAGTAACGCCCAAAGGAAAAACTAGTGATTAGATCTGAAGGCAAGTGGAAAAAGCAATAAAGCAGATGCATGTAGTGGAGGGCGAGCTGGCCGGCCTGGCCTTGTTGCTCTGTTCCAGGGAGACTTGGACTTTGCTACAAAGGAAATGAGTCAAGCTGCTCACGTATATCCCCTGTGCCTGACACAGATTTCAGGATGGTCCCTGTGCTTGCACCAAGGAGCAGCACAAGGCAACACCTGCACTCACCCCAAGGCTCTAAACCAAGCCACCCCTGGTTTATCTGTGCGTGCAGCTCTCACAGTACAGAGCATGGGGCATGCAGAGGTGGACATGGAAAGTCTCCATGCTATCATATCTTGCAGAGGGAAGGAGGTGTGGGCGCAGGCCCAACTCTGTGGAAACCCACAGATGACACATACCAGGGTCGCCAGAGGGAAGAGGGAAGTGCTCATGCACTGGGGACAGCTTAGGGTGGCACCTCATGGACAGGAGGCTGGCTCTTGGTGTGGCTTTTCCCAGGGAAGGACCTGGCACCCACCCAGCCAGAGGCGCAAAGGGYGGCCCGGTGAGGGGAACGTCACCCAGCCTTGGTGACACTGAGCAGTGGTCCTGTATCGACCCAGGGGCTGGCTGTAGGCAAAGCACACTTGGGAACGCCAGAAAGAGCCCTCTGGTCCCAGGCACAGCCCCAGCCAGCAGTGGGGAACTCTCCATGCCCCTACCCCCCTGTACTTCCATCTAAGCCAGACCTGAGGAGCACAGCCACATCCTACAATGCACACAAACACACCATTTATTGTTTGGCACCAAAAATTAGAGTCTTGGAAAGACGCAGGCTCCCTGCAAAAATAAATAGTCACATTTTTCAAGTGAGGGGGTCTGTCCATTTCCTCCTCCATCTGTGGGTGACAGGGGTTAATGCCTTGTGGAAGGCCTGGGAATTTTGTAGGAGTTGAACGCGGGTGGCCTGTAAAACCAAGGACACCTGTCACCTCCAGCCACAGAGGGCAGCAAGGGACAGCCCAGGATGCACTGAGATGGCCAAACATCACCCCACTCCTGCCACCCAGCCCCACAGGAAACAAGGTATGGAGACAGCCTCCCCAAATCTACCAGCTTGGGAGACTGGGAGCAGCTGCACCTCCAAACTTAGGAGTGTGGGAAGATGATAGGGGACCCCAGAACTGTGTGCCCTACAAAATACCATGTACCATGGCATTTTGGTACCAGCCCCTGGTACCAGCACCCTCCTTGGTGTGCACTCATCTTGTTCCCTGCCCCACCCTCCTCCCCTCTCTGTGCCCTGACCCCCCTCATACCACAGGGGTTGCCCCCAACYCCACACAGGGACCTGGCAATGTAAGTAGCTTACATCTCAAATTCTTCATTCCTGGAGGGGAGAAAAAAGAGGGGACAGTGTCAGTGGGGCAAGAAGATGCCTCATGGGACAGCCCAGCATCTCATGGTGGGACAAGGTTTCCCTTGGGTCACAGAAAAACACCTGGGACTCAGAGTGCTGTGGTCCTCTCCATCCTGGCTGCCTGGTCTGAACACAGGACACATGTTCTTAGAGCCTCCCTGAATGTTGCTGCCCCCAGAGCATCAAGTGCTCCTCAACCAGGCAGGCCAAGCAGGGCCCCACACTCACCAGCTCAGCAGCACCCAGCTCCCTATTCCACAATTTCAGTTCTCCCGAGTTTCCTGGGCAGCTGGAAACCACTCCCTACCCTCAGGGGTCAGTGCCTGTGCTGGTGGTGGATCTGCTGGGCAGAGGGTCCCAGAGGGCTGGAGGCAGATGCAGGGTACTGGTGGCCATGGGCATGTGAGCAAGCACTGCACCCTCGTGGCAATGACACCAACCACGCAGCATACTGCATTCTGCACAGCATCCAGCTGTGCTCCCATGCCGGGGCCCCAGCATAAAAATGGTGCAAAACAGAGTGAGTCAGGTGGCAGATTCCTGAGCCAGGCTCCTTCCTCCAAAGGGGATGCACCTTCCTCTACCTAAAGGGGAGGTTCAGTGCAGGCAGAGCTAGGCCCTTCTCCAGACCATCTCCATCCTCAGAGGCTGAGGGCCCCAAGCCACCTCTCTGGTTCCCCCCCCCAGCCCATGTTACTTTCGAATCAGCCCCACAGCCTACCACGGGACACATGAAGGGACAGGTGGCAGTGCATGGATGACCCCAGATGCAGTGTGGTCACAGGGGGTGGGGCTGCTCCTCACCTGTACACATCAGCAATGTCCATGCGGCGGTAAAACTTGGCGAGTCTGACAGCCAGGATGATGCTGGGCAGCAGGAACAAGGTGCACCAGCCCAGGCTGAACCAGAAGGCGTTCTGGGGATGTGGAGGGAGGGCCGTTAGGTTCAGACAGCAACTGGGAGAACCTCTTTTGCTGCCAGGGCTCCCCAATGACCACCCACTCCTTCTCAGAGCCTGGCCTTTGCTCTTAGCCACAGCAATTTGCTGCGGAGAAGCTGAGCACCACTTCCTGTGAATCCCTCGTCCTTCCCTGTGTCTGTCATCCTGTGCATGAGAAGGAGGAGAGGACCTCACTGCCACACACACGTGTCACTCCACACACCACTGCCCCACTCACCACAGAGTCCATGATGTAGTCGCAGCCAATCACCTCCACATTATCCAGGAACTGAGCTAAGGGCTTGCAACGTGCCACGTCTTCTGTCAGCTGTGGACGTGGTGGGGACAGGATATGTCAGCATCCACCAAACTCTGCAGCCCATCCACCGTTTCTCTTCACCTCACCAAGGAAGGCTCAGCTTACCCTGCTCTTGGCCCATGAAATGTAGGTCTCAAAGAAATCCAACAGCTGCTCCAGGAAGGCCCACGTCTCCTGGAGGGGCAAGCACAGAGCGGAGATGTTGCACCACTGGCCCCCTCCGTGCCCCATGTCCCCTCCATGTCAGGATCAGGGCTCTCAGACTGACTCAGCCCAGCAGCAATGGGGCTGAATGCTTCATCCCACCCCAGTGCCTTGACAAGGATGCCATAAGAGAAGGGGGCACCCAGGGATGCAGGAATGACAACAGGGCAGGATGAGCAGCCAGACAACGCTTGGCTTCCCCTGCACAGAGGGAAGTCTTGGTGAGGGGGTCTGGTCTGTGTGGCCTGGCAGCAGGGCAAGGCAAGCTCACATTCTTGATGATATTTGGTGTCTCCTTCTCCAGGAACTCCTGGGTTTTGTTGGCTTTGTCCAGCGCAGCTCTTGTCTGTTCCTGAGGTGAAAGGTGCGCTCAGCAGTGTGATCTAAGTAGGGTATCTGCATCTCCCCAACCCTGCACAGCAGCACTCCCTGGGGCACAGACTCTCTGAGCTGTGGTGTTCCCAGCAGTCACACGCTGGTAGTGCCAAGTGCCTCAGGTGGAGGGAGCCTGCACCTGGCAGGGTCCGTGGCCTCCCTCCTTCTACCCCATGAACAGCCTCTGCAGCACATGCAGAGTCCCACAGCAGACACCAGCCCCCCAGACTGCAGGTTAGCCCCACCATCTCCACACCGAAGGACCTCAAGGGCACTTTGCAGGGTGCCCTGGACTGGGGTGCACTCCCCTTGTGCAGCTTACCTCGAGCTGGGCAGCACTGCTCTCTACTGCGTGGATGTTCTCCTTCAGACTTTGCTGGGGACGGAGAGAGGGAGGTCAGAGGTGCAGACCCCACAGCTCAGACAAGAACCTGCCAGCAGTCTCTGAGCTCTAGGGAAGCCCAACCCAGCATCCCCAGGACCTCCCCCAGCATCGCTCACCAGTGGCCCAGAGAAGTTCGCCAGCATCTCCTTGTCCAGCTCCCTCAGTGCCCGAGCATTTTCTTCCAAGTCCTTTTTCACGTCCGTGTCCTAGAGGAGCCACAGTCAGCAATGCCCAGCACAGGGTCCCAGCCTCACCACAGTCACATGATGGTTCAGGCTGGGGAAAAGAGCTGGGCAAGAGTGAAGGGCCTCCCCTCGACACCCAGGTAGGGACAGAGGAGGCCCCACAGCCAGTGGCTTTGGGGACAGGGTGGCCATGGCCCTCTGGTGCCATGGTCTCTCACCACTTTTTCTGCCAGGTGCTCCAACTCTGCAGCCAGATCCAGGAGGCTTCCCTGGGTCATATTCTGATCCAGCTGTAAAAGGCAGAGACAGAGCCAGGAGAATGAGGAATGGGGCTCATGATGAAAGCCATACCCCTTCTTTGTGGGGCACAGTGGAGCCAGGGCCTTCTGGCTGGAGGATGTGCCTGGTTGCCCTAACGGGTGGCAGGGATGGCAGAGGACTCCCTGAGAGCTGGCAGTAGGACTACCATAGCAGCAAAGGGGAGAGAGGAGTAGACCCTCTCAACCCACATCCGAACCCCTCCATCCCAACACGAGGCTGCACCCAGCACACCTGCTCCAGGGTGAGGGTGAAGTTGGGGGGCTGCCCGGCCCGACTGACGTTCAGCAGCAGGTCTTTCTGGGTCTGGTTGAGCAGGGAGATGGGGCTTAGGGTGATGTTGATCTTCTCGAAAGCTGTGGAGATGTTTCCTGTGTACTGCCAGAGCAAAGGGGGCCGTGATGGGACATGTGCTGGCCCCTCACGGTCCCCTTAGCCCTGGGTCCCGATCGCTGCCCTCAAGATCCTGGCACCCTCACGCTCACCTGGCTGATGTTCAAGAACTTATCCAGGGGCACGCTCTTGTCCAAGTGCAGAGTTTGCCAGAGGGGAGCATCTTGCTGGCACTGCCTGCAGGATGGAGGCATGGGGATGAAAACAGGGCAGGTGAGGGCCACCCCCTCCCAGGAGCATGTCCTCACCTGCACAGGTAGGTCACACCTTGCCCCTTCCCTGGCATTGGTGCCTGCCCACAGCCAGGGCAGGTAGGGCAAGCTGCCCCACTCCTGGAGAGCATCTGAGGACATTGAGCAGCTGTACCCCCCCAGAGACACGGTGTCAGGACTGGCACCCACCTGTATATCTCTGAGAAATTTGCCGTGTCACCCTCCTGGCCCAGCAGCTCTGAGATACTGAAGTCAGGGATCAAGCCAGGGGTGTCCAGAAGCTAAGAGCAYGGAAAGATATGGAGAAACTAGACACGGTGCAGGGCAGGACACCTCGGAAGAGCATCCTGAACAGCCAGTGCTGCCTCCACTCCACCAGGAGCCCTCATTTAGGCAGCAGTGGCTCCACACAGGGCTGTCTCCCCACAGGAAGCTCACCTGGAAGAGCTGCTGGTTGCGCCAGGACTCACAGAAGAACATGTAAATATTCCCCCCCAGCACGAAGGTGATCAGCACCAGCAGCATCAGCAGCCAGGAGAAGATGAAACTGAAGCCAACGCCTCTGCCAGGACAGAAACGCCATCAGCACCCACAGCTCTGTGCGCTGGCACTGATGCTGGCATTGCCCCCTCACCCACAGAGGCCAGGGGCTGCACACCCCTTATCCCCCACCATTCCAGGAACACCACCATTCCCACAAGTACATCTCTGTTCTGCCTTCAGCCCCCAGAGCACAACCAGGCTCTGCCCTGGAGCTTGGATTCCAGAATAGGTTCCCCAGCTTTGTAAGCCAGCACTCCCCTGCAGAGCCACAGGACCATGCACACACTGCCAGCCCCCGCCGGCCYGGGGCAAACGGGCTCCCCTCGAACACCTCTCACCAGCACCATGTTTTACCTTCAATTTACCACCTGCACAAGGAGTTGCCATGGGGCAGGCCATTAAAGCTGCAGTAATATGATGATTTATCTTGAGGTTTCCCAGGCCAGCCCTGCCCACCCATCCCACCTCTCCCACACGTCCTCTGTGGCCAAGGGAGCCTCACGCCATGAAGAAGTTCCCGCCGGCGTTGGAGAGGCTGCTGCGCTGTGTGGGCAGCACACCTTCCTTCAGCCCCAGGGGCCCCAGCAGCAGCCCAAAAACGTTGCAGAGGACCACCAGCAGCACCGTGCAGCACAAGAGGGCACACACAATCAACCTGGAGCAAGACAAAGAGCAGGAGTTAAGCAGCAGGATCCGGGACCCGGAGCAGCACCCAGCAGCCCATCAGCTGCCTTCATGGGGAAGAAAAAAGGTCCCAGGCACCACAGCAGGGAAAG
Source organism: Amblyornis subalaris (assembly GCA_018881555.1). Lineage (NCBI taxonomy): Eukaryota > Metazoa > Chordata > Aves > Passeriformes > Ptilonorhynchidae > Amblyornis > Amblyornis subalaris. Next base: position 3,253,115 of record JACAXG010000003.1, read on the forward strand.
GACATGGGTGTCTGCAGGGCACAGCTCTGACTACCCTGTGCCCACAACTCCACCACCCAGAAAGCCCCCACCTCCAGCAGCTGGAAGATCAGGAGCCTGAAACTCTCCAGACAGTGGAGCCAGGGATGCAGCAGCTCCTCACTCACCTGAGCCCATCCCAGGCAATGACTGGCTCCCTGTACTCCTCCAACACAGATGTGGCACTGTCCACAAAGGCCCCAACTTTCTCCTCTACATCCAGGAGTGGCAACTGTTCCTGCAAGCTTCTGATCTCCTGCCTGATGAGGCCGAGCTGGTACTGGCTCTCTACAGGGAATGGGGACAGGTTGGCACTGTGAGCTGCTGCCCAGGTCATGTGGGGCAGAAGGGACTCAGAGAGGATAGGAAAGGGGCAATCATGGCCAAAGATGGCATTTGCATGATGGCACCTGGGGGCAGACAGGGCTGCAGGAGAGGTCTCCAGGAAAGGATGGGTTGAGAAGGGAGGAAGAAGCCCTAGGAGAGGGAGAAGTCAGCACACAAAGCCCTGCTTACTTGCCACCACATCCTGGGACTGCTCTTGCACCTTGTCAGAGGTCGTGTTCAGCACTCTGTTAACCTGCATGCAGGGGAGCACAGTCTACAACTCACATCCCTGCCCACAATCCAGGGCTGAGCAGCACATGCCCTTGCCCCAAATACCAGTAGCATAGGACAGCCAGGCCCCCACAGCATCCAGTCCACCGCACCAGTGTGCAGGGGTGGTGGAGACAGCAAGCAGACCTCTGGCCAGCCCTTCCCTCCATGTCACACCCTGAATTCCTGAGAGGGCTCTTCCCAAGCCAGCCCCTGTCAGCCCAGCCCCAGCAGTGCCAGAAGCACCCAGCTCTGTGCCTGGGTGGAGGAGACACCCCTTACCTTCTCTAAATCGTTCTCTATGTTGGAGACATCACCCAGTGCCTCCAGCTGCTGCTCCACACCGGGGATCTGTGAGGAAGAGCCTGGGGTGAGGGAGCTGGGGGTGGCTGGGAAAGGGGCTGCTGGGGCCCCCTCACCCCACACCCTGCCCCTCCTTACCGTGCTGAAGTTGGCGGTGAAGGTGAGCCCGTCCAGGGACACGCTGCTGCAGGGGCGGCCRCAGCGCTGCAGGGTCTGGTTGAGCGTGTCCTGCAGGCTGGCCAGCTGCTGCCTGTAGCTGCTCTGCAGCTCCTCGAGGTCTGAGCGACTGATGGCGATGCTGCCAAAAGTGGCCTTCAGCGTCTCCATCCCTGGGGAGACAGCAGGGAGCTCAGGGCCTCATCCTGCCAGTGTGGCAGGGACTTGTTCTCACCCAGCTGAACCACAGGAACTCATAAAAAAATGCAACAGAGGGGCACCCCCAAAGTCACAGCACTTGCCCCAGGGTGTGGCTGGGAGGCCAGATGGATCCCCCTCCCTGGGAGCCTTACCCAAACATACACCTACCCCAGCTCTCAGTCCCAGCATCCCCCAGAGTCTCCTGCCAACCTCGCAGGGATGGGGCCACTACCTTGCAAGAGGCTCTTGATGGATCCCAGAGCCTCGTCCGTGCTGCTCCTGATGCGTGAGGTGATCATGCTGCCCAGGTTAGGCCCAATGTCTGAAGAGACAGGAGAGGTGGTGTCAATGACAGAACCCCTTCAAGGCCCTGGAGCTTGCAGGAAAGCTGGTGAAAACACTGACCCTGCCAGCACCCCATCCCTCACCGACCCCTCAGGCGTGGAGCAGAGGGGATATCCCCACCCTGCCAGCACCTGCATCACCTTTCTCAGAGAGGAGCCTGAATGGGGTAAAACAGCAGCTGGAGCAGAGCTGGAGCCTGGAGGAGCCTCCAGACCCAGTCTCTTTAGACAACCCCATAAGAATCAGCCCAGTGGCCCCCAGGGTCAGCAACCATCCACAGGACAGCAAAGCAAACCCACACAACRCTCCCACTGCTCAAGAACCCCCAGCCCCGGAGCAGCTCGCCACAGGGCCGTGGGGATGCTCCAGCCCCGCCCGTCGCACACCCTCACCCTGGAGGCTGCGGTTGGCATAGTCCAGTGGGACGTTGCTCCTGTCGATGATAAAATCGACTTGCTGTAGGGACAGAGATGTGGTGTCAGTGAGGGTGGGGACCCTTCTCTACTGCCAGCCCCGCTGCTGCCCTCTCCCAGGGGGCTATTTGGGCTGCTCCTCCCATCTGGGGCTTTGCCTCCCAGCCACGGTAGGGGGACCATGCGTGCCTGGGGAATGGAGGCCACGTAGGTGTGGACGTTGTCCAAGGTGTTGTTCACATTGGGGAAGGTGCTCTTCACAGCCTGTGAGAAGCGGGCGTTGCTGATAAAGGCACAGACATCACCGGCCCTACAAGGAAAGGGTGGCAGGGTCAGCACGTGAGGAGCTCAGTCCCAATGCTCCCCCCCAGTACCCTCCAAATCCATCCAGCCTGCAGGGTCCGGAGCACACCAGTGAACCCCACTTCCAGTGCATCCCAGCAAGTGCCCTGCACTGAGGGACCAGAGAAGAGGGACATGGGAAACTGAGGCACGGAGGAGCCCAGTACGCCTGCATTTCCCCGTGGGGAAGCTGTCGGGAAAGGTCTGCACCGTGCCAATGCGCAGCCCCCCGGGGGGCAGCTTCCCACCGCCGCCGCTTCCTCTCCTTTGTCCCGCCGTGCCGGGATCTACTCATGTGAACAATGGCAGTTTCCTGGCACGGCCGCCAAGCGCCGGCGTTTCCAGTCACCCCTGGGTTCCATCCGGAGCCTCCCAGCCAGCGCACTCACAGGAGGAAAGCGGAGACCAGCAGGAGGGAGGCCCAGAGCGCCCGGCGCCGGCAGCCCATCCGCCGGTCCTGCTTCTGGTACATGCGGCCCCCGCAGTTCCCGCAGCAGCGGCAGCAGCAGAAGCAGCATCCCACCAGCGGCACGAGGATGATGAAGAGGACTCCAATGGCCGCGCAGACCAGGAAACCCAGTTCGTAGAGCAGCAGCTTGGACAGGAAGAATGAGAGGCAGCATAATACTGGTGCCCCTGACGGTTCCTCAGTTCTCAGGGCCCTGTCCAGACCCAAAGGGGGCAAAATGGGTCCCCCCCAGAGGGCTGCACACCTGCCTTTGCTGCTGCCTGGCATCAGCCTCAGAGCAGCATCCACCAGCATTCCCCCAATCTCTGGCGGTCTGGGGCTGCCAGCTCCCTGCCCCAGCTGCCTGCTCACCTCCCGGATGTCCTTCCAGTTGAACTCGCTCTGGGACTCTCCAACACCAATCAGTTCTGGGGCACAAGAAGAACAGAGGGCTGTGAGCAGGTGCTGGGGCCTGGGGAGCTCTCCAGGAGGGCGCCAGACCCTGCTCACCCCAGGGAGGGGCTCGCAGCCACAGTCATCACCTGCAGCTCAGACCAGCTCTGAGTGTGGCATTTCTCTCCCTGTCAGCTGCCCTCCCCAGCCATCATGTYACACAGCATTTTTGCACCCAGGAAAAGTGCTGCCAGCCCCCAGGCTCTCAGGAGTCCACAGAACAAGGGACAGTGGGCATTAGGGACACCGCCCTGGGGCTGCCCTCCTGCAGCCCAGCCCCAAGCAGATGCCCAAGGGCACTGCCAGTGTGGAATGAGTACTGGGGCAAAGGGCCCCTGCCATGCTACTTCTTTCATCCCCAGGGCTCTCCCTGCCTGTGCACCATGCCCTTATCACAAGCCATGATGGCACACGGGGAATTTGATTGTACCCTGGTATCTACGTGACACAAGTCCACAAAGCCATCAAGGTGTTCACCAGCCACACCTTTGCCAGCAAGTTGATGGTGAGCAAGGGCTGAAACCAGTGAAGGAGGAAGTACAGGTGCCAGCAGCCAGAGTGGCATTTCCCTACAGGTGGGCAGCACTCGCCCCATGAATATTGAGCAGCTGCAGGGTCGTGGTATCACCTGTACAAACCTGCAGCTGCTTTGGGATAGAGCTGTTACAGTGACAGGAGCAAGGGCAAGCGCTGTCAAGCAGGGAGTGCAGGCATTGGCACTGGGACACCCTGCTCTTGGTGGCCAGCAGGCACAGAGGGCTGCAAGACAGCCAAAGACCCTGCAGGCAGAGTGRGATTTGCTGTGCACATTTTTTGGGGCCTAGGATTAAGATACCTGGAGAGAGGATGAGGCAAGAATCTGCAAGGTGGCACTACCACTAATGCCTGTCCTGGGGCCCAGCTGAGACGGCCCCACAGTTGTGATGGGACAYGAGCGGGACACAGCTGGGAATCCTTGGGTCCCCACTCTGATCGCCCCAGCCATACCCTCCTTACCCAGTACCCCAGTGTTTAAATGCTGGATGGACAGTCACCAGTGCGGGAGCGGTCACGTTCGACTGGGACCCTGCAGCTCCAAGCAGCCCCAAGCAGCCCCCATCCCGCCAACTACTAGCCCCCCCGCCGCCATGCACCCACCTACGGGCAGAGGGTTGGGCTGCACCAGCCGCAGGAAGCCCTGTGCCATTGTCACCAGCCCCGGCGTGCTGCTCTCCGGCGCCTCGGGGCCAGGGCCGTACGTGGGCTTTGAGATGTTCCCCAGCTCCATCGCAGCAGCTCCAGCGGACACCTGGGCACAGAGAGAAGCTGTCGGGGCACAGGACCACCCAGCCTGCCCTGCCTCCTGCCTCCGAGCAGGAAATGCAGAGAGAAAAAATCAGGCACCTGCCAGCACCTGCCCGGAAGGAAAGAGCTGCAGGAGAGCACCGGAGGGATGGGGAGTTCTGGGAGCAGTGGGGTAGGAAGCCAGGCAGGAGGTGCCCACGAGGGACAAGGGGGGCTGTGGGGGATGAA